>JAECXX010000005.1:27776530-29007336 GCA_018153305.1 Drosophila kurseongensis | reverse complement strand
AATTTAAATGTTATTTAGATTAATAAAATATGGCAAATTATACGTGCAAAACAAAGTTGTTTATCAAAAAACACAATTGATGGTAAATGTTTTGGGTTGATAAGGCGAAATCATCAGTCGATCGGTTAATAAACCAATAAATAAATTGGAACATAAAAAGTTTATGTGTCATGTGTAGTATAGGCTACTAAGTTATTGCTGAAAGCAAGAAGTTAAATAATATAAGTTTTCGACCATTCAAGTGAAATCCTAATAAGTCAGATAATTAAATGAGTGTATTAGTCAGTACATACCCAACTAAAATAAACCTCAATTAAGTAAATGGGATTCACTAGTAATCTAGTGAGACCGAAATTAAATTGGGCTTGTATAACCGTTCAAAGCCATTTTGAAATAAACACAATATATCCAGTAATATTAATATAAATTTCACAATGATAATTAGCCTGCCCATATTTACACGCAGCCGAACCCTACTGAGCTCATAAGTAATAGTAATCTAGTGAGATCTTTACAAACCGGTACTTGTGCTAATTTAAACGATTTCTGGGTCCGCGGGCGTTCGCATATCAGGTTGCTTATCAGTTTGAATCCGACGCTCGAAGACTTCGCACGGTTTTTGTTTGGGTTTCGTTTTCGGTTTTTTGCATTGAGTCAATAACATTTATTTGACCGCCAAGGTGATTAGAGGCGTCTGTGAGGGAGGCAGCGACTTGGAAATGTCATCCGGACCGTACTTTGTGGGCGTGGATGTGGGGACGGGCAGTGCGAGGGCGGCGCTGGTGGCCTCTGATGGGCGTGTCCTGGAGCAGGCGGTGCAGGCCATCAAAACCTGGAACCCGGAGCCGGACTACTACAACCAATCCTCCGACAATATCTGGCAATCCATCTGCCAGGTGGTGAAGGTAAGACTCCAACACTCAGAAAATCATTTCAAGATCGATCTTAGTAGTTTTTAATAAGACTAATCACTAGATCTCAAAGACGTATTTAAAATATAATTAAAAACCAATTTTAACAACATTTTGAATCGAATCAAGGATTTTAAAAAGAAGAAGCAAAATACATTTTTTAAGATAAAGAAATTTATCTATTTAAATAAAATATTAAGATTGTATTAGTGAAGTTTACCGAATAATTCAAAATAATATCAACAAAAATATAACAATTAAAAATCATTAGAAATAATAATCTATAGACAGACATCAACATAAAAATGATCTTATAATTTTTTTCTGTGCGATAACCTCTGTCGTTCGGCGACGTTTCTCGCGGAGATTAGATTAACCCAATTGCTCGTTTTACAGAAAGTCATTGCCGGCGTCGATAAGTCAGAAGTCAAGGGCATTGGCTTCGATGCCACTTGCTCCTTGGTGGTTCTGGGTTCCCAGGGATCGCCGCTGACTGTGAGCAAATCCGGTGAGGCGGAGCAAAACGTAATCCTTTGGATGGACCATCGAGCGGAGCAGGAAACGCATGAGATAAATGCCTTTAAGAATCACCTACTGAAGTATGTGGGCGGTCAGGTTTCCCTGGAGATGGAGGTGCCCAAATTGCTCTGGCTGAAGAGGAATCTTTCCAAGACCTTTGCCAATATATGGAGGGTGTTTGATCTGCCCGACTTTTTGACCTGGCGGGCCACTGGTGTGGATACCCGTTCGCTTTGCTCCGTGGTTTGCAAGTGGAACTACGATGCAGCGAATGGGAGCTGGAACAAGGAGTTCCTCGAGCAGGCTGACCTGGAGGAGCTGATCCAAAATAACTTCGAGAAACTGGGCAGTGATGTCCAGCCGCCGGGCAGAAAAGTGGGCAAAGGACTCACCGCAAAAGCTGCCGGGGAACTGGGCTTGTCCGTTAGCACTGTGGTCAGCACTTCCTTGATAGATGCTCATGCCGGCGCCTTGGGAATGTTTGGCTGCCGTTCGAAGGATTCCAAGGGAGAGGACGATGTCCAGGGTAAAATGGCCCTGATTGCCGGCACATCCACCTGCCACATGAGCATCACCAGAAAGGCCTGCTTTGCCCAGGGCGTTTGGGGTCCCTACCAGGATGCCATTATACCGGGATATTTCCTCAACGAAGGCGGTCAGAGTATCGCAGGCCATCTCCTGGATCACGTCCTCAAGTCCCACGAATCCTACACTGAACTGAAATCGAAACTGGGCGAGGATAAGTTCATCTATCAGCATCTCAACAAGTTACTGCCGGAATTGGCAGCTGCCCGTGGATTCGATCAACTGAGCTGTCTTACCCAGGACATCCATGTCTGGCCGGATTTGCATGGCAATCGCTCCCCCATCGCCGATCCCACGCTGCGAGGAGTGGTAAGAAGATTACTCCTGCCTTATTTAGTTTTTCTGCTCACCCAGAAATATCTTTTTCAAGATCACTGGCTTGGACATGACGCGTGGAACTGAATCTCTGGCCATTAAGTACTTGGCTTTCGTACAAGCTCTGGCTGTAAGTTAAAGTCTTTTATACAAAACTAGACTTATATCTAGAATTACATAGAGTTCTTTTTTTTGTTTGATGATATTAATAAAAAAATATTCTTTTTTTATAAAAATTGTAAACGCGAACTCTTAAGCTTATTTGGAACCATTCATTTTCTTAGTGATTTTTATTTACACTTGTGTACATATTTAATCGTTCATTTTTATTTATTTTTAGTATGGCACCCGTCACATTATCGATAACCTGTATCAGTACGGCAGAGCACCCTTCCAAACGCTCCTTTTCTGCGGTGGACTGGCCAAGAATCCTTTGTACGTGCAATGCCATGCGGATATTTGCAATCTGCCCGGCTTGATTCCAGACGAACAGGAAATGGTGCTGGTGGGAGCTGCTGCTCTGGGAGCGGCTGCTTCGGGACATTTTGACAGCTTGGAGGTGGGCTTAAGATATAATCCTAACATCTAACTGGTTGATAACCCACTTTTTGTGCCTTTAGAGCGCCTCGAAAGCCATGGGCGGCACTGGCCAACTGGTGAAGCCAAACCCGGAAACCTTGGAGTTCCACAACCGCAAATACAAGGTGTTCCTACAGCTGCTGGAAAACCAACGCCAATATAGGAGCATTATGCAGGGAAACACAAAATAACTTAAACTGTTCGTTGTCAAGACTTTAAATAATTTTAAAATAAATGCCGCACATGAGCATTGTAACAAAAAATGGGTTGGCGCACACAGGTACAAGGTGATCTTGTTGGCATTGAGCTGATTTCTAGGCGATGAAGGCGGCCGCCTTGGATACGATATTACCACGACACACGGGGCAGGTGATAGAGATTTTCTGGGCGCAGTCCTCGCAGAGACAGACATGACCACATGGCAGTAGGATGATCTGAAAGGAAATAAGTGGTTCTAAGCTATTAAAACGATATAGCATGGGACCTAAATTTATTTTTTACCGATTTTTTTATGGTCTGGATATTGTCAAAACTAATCAACAATGTGGAAAGTTTTGCTGTATTATATTGAACATTAAAAAAGTACTTCGCAAGAAGGCATTTACGATATCTGCTTAATAAACTTAAAAACTGATTAAACCTTATATATCTGTCACTAAACTATAATGATAAAATTTCAAATTATTCAATCTAAATCACTCGCATTCAATAAAAAGGATTTTTATCTTAAATTGAAAGACTACAGATAAATACATACATTAAAGGTATATAGTTTAGCTTCGATAAAATTGTTATAAAATTATACTATTAAGTCAAATAATATCGAACCTAGGCTATAATTTTGTTACGTAACCTGACTGTACAATTATTTTCGTTTTCATAAAATTTACTGAAAAGTTGATTGATTTCTGAATTTTGTGATGTTTTTCATGTAATCCGTAAATGCATAAAGGAAGTAGTTAATCTAATAATAATCACCTCTTTCGGATTGGTGGAGCAGACCACGCATAGCTGATCCTGAGACAAAGTGTGGGGTCGACTTCTCGCCCGTCGTTCCCTTCGCTCCGTCTCCAGGCGATTGCGTATTTTGGCCTCCTCCCGTTCCTGTTTCCTCCTCCGATAAATCTTCTTGGCAATGAAACCAATCAGGACAACAGAAATGGTGCTACAAACCACCAGCTTCAGTCTGTAAAGGAGTCTTGTATCAGAAACTGTATTCCGTAAAGAAGTATTACCCACATTGAGGCTGCCTTGGCATCTTCGAACCGCTTGATGAGCGTGGATTTGGTGGCGGTGGTCAGGAAGAGAGGTCCCTCCTGCGAGGGCTGCATCCTCAGAGTGTTACCATCCAGTTCCAGCTCCCCAATGGCGGTAAGGAAGCTTCCTTCCCGGAGAACCTCCTCCGTGGTTTGCAAGCCCCTCTGGCGAACGCCGGAGAAGAAGCCAAAGACGTGGTCGAAAAGGGACAGACTGGAGGGCTCATAGTTATCATAGACCATGTCCACATCCAACACGGCTGCACTCAAGGCATCCACAATCTCCACTCCATGCTGTTGATTGCGCAACTCGAAGGGCATCTCATTGGCGGATTCGTGGAGCAGTTTGTGGTGCTCCGTCCAGAAGCCGGCGAATCCCCGAGTGATCCTGTGCTCGTGGAGCTTCACAATCTGGAGGACCCCACTGACACTGGGCACCAGGGAGCTCCGCAAGGGAACTCCAATGGGTGTTACTGTTCCCCGGATCACCGCATAGGGTATCTTCTTGTCGTGCTGCTGCTCCACCACCGATTTCAGCTGCCCATCGATGTTATATTGCGGCGCGGTCTGCAAAATAACCCATTGGATAAGTGGTCACACACCACATATCAAGTATACACACTTTTAGCACTTGGGCGGTGCGTTTGTAGGTCACATACTCCCGCGCGCATAGACCCAATATTAGCAAATCCACGCCCAGTGCAATTGATTCGTGTAAAAATTCCATATTTTGATTTGTTATTATTGTTTTTTTTCACCTACAGAACATATGTTGTTTTAGTGTTGCTGTGTTTTCATTTGCGCTACTTAAAAGTGATAACGCGTTCTCAACACTGTTTTGGCGACCGTTATTTGGGGAACTAGTTCATATCCAAAAATGGAATTTAAAATCCCAATAAGTTTTATTGAAATTTGATGGGTGGTCGTCTCAATTAAATTGCAGAAGACTACTTTCTTAATAAATTTATATTTAGTTTCTTAGGATTTTATATCTAGTTATTTACTATACATATATATTATTTAAATTTATTGTTAAACAAAAATTGTTAAGTTTAAAATAAAAATATGAACGCGTATATACCATATTTATTTATTTTTCAAATAAATTACACTTATTTGTACAGAATTTTAAATGATTTTGTACTGATCACCGCACATTGTGATCTTGTTAATACTCTGCTGATTTCTAGACGATGAAAGCGGCTGCTTTGGATACAATTTTACCACGACACACGGGACAGGTATTGCTGATTTTCTGGGAGCACTGCTCGCACAGGCAGACATGACCACACGGCAGTAGGATGATCTAAGAAACAAAATAAGGTTATTATCTATTTAATAAAATATTAGGCCGATCGTAAAAAACAGTCTTCTGAGTTATCATTTGATCACGATTCGGTACACCCTTAACTTCAAAAGGGTAAGTATACTGAGGGATCTAAAACCTACTTCTTTGGGATTGGAGGAGCACACGACGCATAGCTGATCCTGGCTCAAAGTGACAGGACGATCCATTCTGCGTTCCGTTTCCAGGCGATTGTGTATCTCGGCCTCCTCGATTTTCTTGTTGCGCCTCTTGTATATCTTCCTTACAATATAAGCAATCAGGATGACGGAGATGGTACTGCACACTAATAGCTTGAGACTAAGAAAATTAGTGTACAGTAAATATATATACAGAACATACTCAAGCCACCCACATAGTTTCTCTATTGGCTTCTTCCAATCGTTTAATAAGCGTGAATTTCGTGGCTGTTGTTAGAAGGAGAGGTCCTTTCTGGGAAGGCTGCATTCGCAGAGTATTGCCATCCAATTCCAGTTCTCCAATTGCGGTGAGGAGTCTTCCGTCTTTCAAAAGCTCCTCAGTGGTTGGGAATCCCCTCTGAAGAGATCCGGAGAAAAACCCACATATGTAATCAAAAATAGAGAGAGTGCAACGTTCGTAGTTATCATAGACCATGTCCACATCCAAAAATGTTGCTTTCATGGCATCCACAATTTCCACTCCGTTTTGTTCAGTTCTCAATTCAAAGGACATTTCGTTTGGGGATTCATGAATAAATTTGTGGTTTTCCCTCCATAATTCAGGGATTCCCCGGATAATCCTGTGCTCATGCAGCTTAACTATTTGGAGGAGCCCATTTAGGGAACTCTGGAGGGGATCTCCAATGGGGGTTACTGTTCCCCGAATTACCGCATATGGTACCTTCTTTCCAGGTTGCTTCTTCACCACCGATTTCAGCTGCCCATCGATGTTGTACTGTGGTGCTGCCTGTTGAACACAGCATTGTAATATATTTAATACACAATATTAAGTATACGCACCTTTAGCACCCGGCATGTTCGTTTGCAGTTCACATATTCGCGGACACAAAATCCTAGTAATACTAGATCTATGCCAACTGCAACACAGTCATTAAACCATTCCATGTTTTGATTTTTTTCTTTTGCGGCAATAATGCTTTTTCAATTTTGTAATAATTTTGACACCCATTTAATGGTGTACTGGGATATCTATAAGTATAACTGTAAATATATCCCAACAGATATGGTTATAAAATACTAAGTCAATGCAATTTTCTAATGTTTTTATTTTAATTTAAATTTTAATCACTGTTTTGTATTTAAAACAAAGTCATTTATTAGGTATTATTTTAAAAAGCTAAGAGAAATGGTGCATATTTCATGGCTTGCCAATTATATTGTCGATGGTGAATAGTGTAGTCTTTGATCGGTTGTTTGCCACTGTGGATGAGTTGGTTGAAGAAGTGGCCACCAGATCCTGGATGCCTCGAAAAGAATCCTTGAGGATTGGCGCACCAGAAGAATTGGTTTCCCGACGACTGAGTGGCGGAGTAAAGGCGCTCGGTGAATGTAAATCCTCGTGCAGGGAGCTACTATCCATGGGATTCTGGGCTGTTCTACTGGAACTGGAGGAGGGATCCACATCATCTGGGGACTCTCTGGTCTCGGAGATCGATGAACTTGGTAAGGATCGAATCCCTCTGGCTTCATTGTTAAACAAACCGTTGAATCCCAAGGATACGGACAAATACTGCCTGTGCAGATCGGTAATCCTATCCGAGTAATTGGGTCTCTCGTTGCAGAAGATGTCGAAATCATTGGGCGGTTCGCTGGGTAAGCGCATCTCAGCGGTAGTGTTGCCGCAATCATTGGAATCCTGAACAAAAAAATATATTTTATAAAAATATATACACATTTTTTATGGTGTTCAATAGTCTCATTACCTTTCCGGAATCCCTTTCGTAGCGACTTGAGTTGGCGCAATGTCGTTGTCTGCGGGTCCTTCGCCGACGGTAGTTTCCCTGCTCGAACATATCCGATGCCGAGGAGTCCAGCATCCAGTAGCTTCCCTTGCCAGCACTATCATTATCCTCGATCGTGTTCTTATCCCGGGGAACCTTCACGAAGCAGTCATTCAGGGACAAATTGTGCCGAATTGAGTTCTGCCAGCCTTGTTTGTTCTCCCTATAATACGGGAATCTAAAAAGAAAAGTTTGAATAGTTTGTTCAATATAATGATATCTTTAAAAAATATATACAGAGGCTTTGGCTATAATTCAAAACACATTTTTTATTTTACATCGCCATTTAGTTTATTTCAAGCAAACAAATTTTAAAACCATACAAATGAAAATGTGTTTGTAAACCAATTGAAAAAAATTAAACGGATATGGTGGGTACATACATATAAGGAACAATACTTTAATTAGCAAGTTTATAGTTATACCAATGAGTTCGTAAATAAATATTATATCTTGAGAATATTTACTTTTTTAAATAAAATAAAAACAGAAACTTTAGAATTGAACACATTTTTTTGTATATACATAACAATTAAAAACATTTGTTGTATAGTTACACATCATATTAGCCAATGTCTACATTTTCCATTTAGTTTGTTTAAACCAAACGATTTGGAAAAGCAATAAAAATAATATTTGTTTATGTTGATAAAGAAATCGGAAAAAATTTAGTTTATAAACACATGAAGTCATTGTTCTCTTTCTTGTATTTTCAATTATTAGCGCTTCATTTTAAATATTTGCCCGCCATTTTCAAGAAAATGTGTTTATATAGGAAAAGAATCCACAGAAGAATGTATAACATATATGAAGGTATATCTATATCAACCAATACATAATTTTAAAATATGACCACTTAAAAGCAATGGAACCATTTTTTAATGGAACAAATATATGATCAAGTAAACCTTGTGATATTTATATATTTTTCACATTTAAAGAATTAAATTTATGTTCAATATTTCAATGACTTAATCCCAGTTTTGGCAAATGTTGCGACAACTGTTTTGAAATGCGTCTTGGGATAAAATCTTTTTCAGTTAAAATAGATATTCGGAATGCTGCGATTGTTTATTTTGGCATTTGATTTAGTCAAGACTGCCATCTAAATTAACTTGATTTTCGTCTTTGGGACTACGAAAATCCAAAACATTGGAAAAAAAAAGTAGAGACTTCTGAGAAATTGACAAAGACCAAAAACTAAAAATCTTAAAAAACAAATAATAAGTAATTATTTATTAATTTGTTATATCAATTAATATTTACTTAGATTATTAAACATTAAAATGAAGATTGTTTCCAACTTACTTGTCCATTATAAACTTGTAGATTCCACTAAGAGTTAATCGCTGGCTGGGAGCACTACTTATAGCCATGGCGATAAGAGCAATATAGGAAAACGGAGGTTTTTCCGGTCTATGGGAGTTATGCAGAAAGGATATGGGCAAACCCCAGATATTGTTGTGCAGGGCCAGGAAGTTATCAATTCCCTGGTAATAAAATGCTGGAGAAAATGATCCGCACATCAGACTTTCCATTCCGACGGCATTTGGACCCAATGGATTGGGGGATACTTGGGCTCTCAGGTATTCGGGATTTGAGAGCAGGGAATTAACAAGCTCCTCATTATCCGGCAGTGCCGATCCGTTGGCATAGCAAGATGGTAACATTTTGATATAGTATTCCTTTGTATTTTATATTTAAGGACTTGTTTATTTCCTTATATTTTATCTATATTTCACTCCACTTCACTTAATTTTGCTTTGGTTTCACTGGATCCAAGTTTCTAGGAAAGATATAACATCCGAAGTTATGGATGGTACGTGCGCGACTATTTGACTTTTCGTTGCGTCAGCCAAGAAGTCCGATCGACTAATGAATGGACTCGGATACGCAGATCACTTGTAATGCCTCATCCAGTACTCATGTGCATGTGTTCTTGGGGAGAGCAGCGTATTGGTCTATAAATACAGAGGTATACAAACACCCTCAACAAAAGATCCACACATGTTTGACTTCTCAGAGAGAGAAACATTTTTTCTTGGGAAAACATATATCTTAGATATATATTTTAAAAACCCCTCCATCAAGCTTTGAAATGTTTTGAGGAAATGTAACTGTTTTCCTTAAATATAATGATGATTCCGATTCATTTTGATTTTTGTGTATTTGTCTTATTCAGGTTTACAAATTTAATTATTTAAATATTTACTAATGACATCATCACTAGTTAAATATCCTCGGTAATTATATTACTTTTCCAGTTATCCCCGAAATATAAACGATATTTTTGAGGGGGCGTTGCTTTCAAATATATTCTCCACTCTTTCCATGTTTATTTATGTCCATATGCTCAGAGCGATGTTCGATTTTCATTTGCCTGTGTTTTTCAAAATGGGCGGAGCCAAGATCTCTTTTGGATGTATGCGTGAATGCTTGAGAGTGCCCAATGTGTTTTGAATAATATGTAAATTTGATTTTTCAACAAATGAAAATCGAGCAAAGTTTACACATGAATTACAGGCATTTGAAATTTTGTAGCCCATTTTATAAATTTTAAAAGTTTTTTATACAACTAAAACATTGGGAAACCGTGAAAAATGGTTGGCATAATATAACATATAATACAATTAAAGTACTCACATTAGTTTGTTTTAAATTATTATTCATACACCTTACTGTATCAAATCATGATATTTACAATAGAATATTATATTAAAAACATAATAATTCTTCTTTTCTTATTAAGAACGCCATATATTTATTTACTTCTGCATAAACTTTCTGCTACTCAGCATCGAATTTTCAATAGATTTCAATAGTTTTAAGTATCCTAAATAAAAGCTTATAAAAAGTTTAGATAACTCTTCTGCTCAATTGGTTTGTAAACATTATTAACGTAAAAGAGTTCCAAGAAACACTTCGCTTAAATATTATGCCGGATAACAGCTGCCAAAGATAATGCCAGAAGGTTTATCTTCTTGCAGTCCCTTGACATTGCTATCTCGTAGAATTTCCCTTCCGATTTTTACGACTTTTCCGAGCGAAAGAAAGCAAGAGTAAACGTTGCAGTCAAGTACGCAATTTTCTCAAAGCAACCAAAGTCTTGGTCTATATCTTAAAAGGTCGTAAAATAATTGTGTATACATTTCAAACAGGACTACGATCGATTTTTACGATCGTTTCGTTCTCAAGTAGAAAGCAGAGATCATTTGAAAGAAATAAAAACATTGAACGCAAATCGAAAATCGAAAATACCAAATACCGAAGCAATTGAAGTTGAGATATTCACATGTGTGGAAGAAGATGCCACAAAGGATTCTTCACGCTCTCTCCCGATTTATTCAAATTTTACGATCGCTTACCGCTGGTAAAAATGGGTCATAAAACAACGGGTTATCCTCTGGCCTCTGATCCTCTGATTTCTCTGATGGCCACACATTCTGGAGATGTCGCTGCTTATTTTTAGACCTATGCTGGGAATAGTATTGGAAACAAATATTGTGTTTTTTATGGCTCAGCTTGGTTTGGTTTTGGTCTAGAACTCAATACTTATGTTTTTCGGTCTGAAACAATGTTTTCCTTTGGGTTCCCTATTCTTTTTGACGTATCTGTCGCACTAAGCCATAAAACGCCTCGGATCTTGTTTGTTTAGTTGCCGCCCCGACCGCAACTTAATCGCCGTCTGTAATTGCATAGTTATTGTTTAGTGCGTGACTACCGATGTTGTTGTTCCCGTTGTCATCGCTTGATTTATGCTCTGAGTTCCCTGTTTTCATCCAAGACACACATGAATAAAAATGCAGTAGAACTTCATTACTGCAAACTAAGTTTTCCCTTTTAATTCAGTTCAGAACTATTTTGTTCTAACTCTTAATTTTGTATTATATAATTTAAACTAGTGGATTATATTTATTTTGAATATTATTTTTGTAATAAATAAAGTATCTCTCTTTGTTTTATTTTTATCTTAAGATGTAGGTACAATAAAGTGCCATTAGAATTTCTGGATTTGCAATGAAGCACACTTTACATACATTTACATTTTTTAAATCAGTTTTAGGATATTCAAGTACAAGAGTACAATCTACTACTTATACTCTTTTAAGAAGTTTCACTGTATCAACTTCGATTTAAAGCACACTTGAAGAAATATGCACTGTGGCTTCCAGTCGTCACCTTGTCAAGTTTTGATTTAATCACTCGACACTCGGTGTTCCAGAGATCAAAGACAACAAATCATCGATCAGCGGGATTTGTGGCTGTGCTCAACGAGCGGTGATTTGTCAAAATTCGATGGGGTGTACATGCCCCATGAGTTCCCCGTTTATCGGGAGGCATTAACAACTAGTGGGGCCTATTTATAGGCGCCGTAAAATGCAGCACGGACTATTATGAGACTAGGGTGCCGTGTTTGACAACAAATAGCGAGGACCGCAGAGCAGCTCCCTTCGTTCCACATCATTGACAGCAAATTATCCACATTACCTGAATTGTCAGGACCGCTCGGTGCCCATTAGCCATTACGGCGGTGTGAACGTGACCTTTGCCGGCCATTAAATGGCACACTCAGCGTCCCGGAATCGGAAATTTATGCGATTCTTGACACTAGTTGCTCCGGGTGCTCCATCCTCCATCCAACATCCAGCATCCAGCATCCTCGATGATAATGATGACTTTCGGAACGCCAAGAAGATTTCTGAAATGAAATGCGTGAGCAATAAACTGGTTGTTGACCTGTGACGACAGGAGTTTCCCTCGGTTTTCCCCGTCTTATTGGTTGGTAACAGGTGTTGGACACTCGAGTAATCGCCGCCATTTCGAATCAGCTCCTTGGCCAAAAGGGTTGGTGTTAATTAATGGCGGGTTTGGAGTCGATAGCGGTTAGCGAAAACCATAATTTATTTAGCCATTGAGTTTGCTGGCAACTGCAATTGATTTGTGTTGCGGAAACTTGTGTTGCTTCTATCGTTTTTGCTTTGGCCAAAGGAGTCAAAGGTAATTGCCTGACTTGTCCTTTGAAATCATTGAATAAATAAGCTAGTTTTTAAAAAATAATGATTTTGTTATTACAAATAGTATTTATTACCTGATGTTTTATTTGACAGAGTTTAACTACATTGTTAATTAATATTGTAATTATTTCTGTAATTTTTTTAAAATTAATTTCTTTTCCCCAACATCAAATCCTATTGCTTTTATTTAGTTATATTAATCACTTATGCAATTTTCTGAGTAGATGTTGTAGATCTATATACCTTTGGCGAAATACCTCAATTTTAGAGACTTTATTCTAAAATCAAATCTTAAATAAGATACAGAGTAAAAAGTTTTAATCTTTAAACCTTAGCTGCCTTTAATTCACTTAAAACTTGAATCATTCGCTGCGTTTTCCCTCTGACAGCACCTCATTTGCACTTGAAAAACCTATAAATTGAGTGATAACTTCGCCTTTCCCGCTATTTGGCATCTTCAAAAAGAGCAATCTATACACAAATCGGAATCGAGTGGCCCCCAAACCACGGGATTCTCATGGATTATTATTTCGTATTACTCATATTGATTTCCAGCCGCAAGAAAAGTTTTTCACGGTGGGGAGGGGGGCGAAAAAGGAGCTGAGCTGGGCGGATGTGTTCGGAAAAACATAAACCAAGCACTCACATTGATTGCTTTCCCCGGCCGAAATGAATCAAGTGGAAATGTGAATGAATTTCGCACGTTTTAAGTGCCAAATTATCGGCTACTCAACCGGCCAACGAAAAGGAATATCAAACAGTTTTGCTGCACAGGTTTAAAAACAATAAACTTTCAACAGCAACAGCAGCAATGGATGTTTGTTTATTTGTTTAAATTTAGAATATCGACCACATTAAAATAGCAACAATAGCTTCGAAAAGCCTCTCAAGTGGCCGGCGGGTAATTAAAAGAGATTTCCAAGATGTATTACGGGCGAAAGCCCCATTTTGCCTGGTATTTTCAGTGTTTTCGGGTTCCCAGTGCTGTTATGATATTTCGTTGGGGTTGACCCCGCGGGTAATTTGCACTTCAAAGCGGGCCCCATGCAATCTGTTTATGCCATCAAGTGGGCCAGCTGGTGGCCCCCAAAAGATCTATGGCATTTATGAGTAAGTGCGGGCTGGGGATTCCTCGAGTTCGAGTGCCATGTGCTAATGAGCCGGCGATTCCCCAGATTCCGCCCCTTCCCATAATCACCTCACATTATACCGGGCGTTAAGTGAAATAACCTGTGGCAAGTCTGTCTACGCACCTGACACGATGCCATTGGGCACTACCCTGTGTTTCCGTTCCTATTCCGATTCCGATGCCGACTCATATTCTGATTTGGGGGCCATCATCGATCCTTGTCGCCGGCATAAAGCAACTGTCAAATCTCCAGTTGACAGCCACTTTCATTTCGATGCATTATTAAAATACAAGCACTGGCAACATCCTGACAACTCCCCAAGGATCTGCACTGCACGAAAAAGAACTGGTACAAGTTTGGGTTTTCTATTTAAGGATTCAATATCCATTTAAGTGTGGTGACCGAATAATATTGCTTTTTTGAATTTGTTCGTTTGTTTTATTTTACAAACTTTAAACAAATAAAAACGGATTTTTACTTCGTTCTGACCACTCCCCAAGGACCTGCACTGCCCGAAAATGCAATACGATTGTGGATTTTACATATTTTTATAGAACAAGTTAAATTTTACCTTTATTAATTTTTTAACAGGAATTAATTGTTTTATACCATTTAAGTTTTAAAAAGTTGTATTTGCCTATTTCCGTTTTAATTGTTTGTATGTTTTTATTATCCATACAAATTTGATTGGTTCCTTAATTTTAATTTAAGAATTGTAGATATTATATGTTAAAATTAAACATTTATTTTGTCTGTTTAAAAGAGAAAGAGCGCCGTTAGATCGGCAGCGAGTTCTCCTTCCTCTCTTCTTCATTAGTTCGTCGCCATTTTTGCCAGTTCTTCGACGTGCTTTGTGTGACGGTCGCATTTTTTTCTAAGCGCGATTTTAAATAGTTTTTATTTCATTAAACAGTGCTAAATGTTCCAACTAGTGTTTTAATTAATAAGGAAATATTTTATAGTCACCGATGACCAAGGGATCTTGTAAATTGATGTAATTATCGACCCTAACGAAGTGAAAATAAAAATATGTTATTAAGTGTGTGTGTGTGAGCCTGGAATAGAGACTTCAACACATTACACGCTAGAAAGCAACTGCAAAATGGTAGCATTAAATAAACTTTTAATAATTGTGTAAACAAGTCGTGCCACCTTGCAATTAATAAATAATAAAATGTTTTTTCAAAAGGGCGTCGCTCGTTTGTTAATGTGTGTGTGTGCTGGCGTTCGCTAATTCGCCATGTTTTCCATTAATTTCCAACAATAATTTATGATGCTCAATTCGCCGCGTTTAAGAAGAAGATGCGAATTTCGTTTAGGGCTTCCAAAGATATCCAGCTTTATATACAACATAAAAGTAAGGTAAGTTATCATATGTGGCTTTCCGACATATACGACAACTTCATTAACACTATTGTATAATGCAACTAAACAAATAAGTTATTTGGGTTCGCCACGTAGCTGTTGACCAGATATTTAATTTGTAGCTTTATGATCTTATTGGCACCTTGTTCTTAAACACAAAGAGGCACTTCTCTCCTAAAGGTGTCAGTCTTGATGAACACGTCAGAACCTTAAATCCCAAAAAGAGAGACAATAGCTTAGAGTTTGTCAAGTCAAGTTACAAGAGTTTCCACTATTTTTGTCAGTGCACCTTGCAACGCACTCCTGCCACATTTTTGAGGCAGCCAGGTGAGCTGGGGCAACAGCAAAAGCCAGGGCCCGTCGCAGACATCTTGGCGACTGTCGGAGCCAAACGCTTGTTTATTTTTCATGGGAAAATCAGCCAACAAGGGGGAGGTGGGGTGGAAAATTCTCTGTTGCTGCTGCACTTGTTTGTATGTAAATACAAGTAGGCAAAACTTCATGCGGTGCCCATATACCCGCACTCCCATCCATATTCCGTATTCCCCGTTCGGTATTCGGAGTCCGGAACACACGCATCGCGCAACAAAGGCACGTGTAAACAAGCGGAGCTGATTTCCCTTTCCCTCGAAGTCCCCACACTGTAACCCCACACTCCCCACAAGTGACGATGTAACCACGAATGCGTTGGCACTTGTTGCCACATCGAAGTTTCAATACCCTCCGGGCGATCGAAGGGCTAAGAAAAACAAACTTTCCACGGGAGATTCAATTTGGAAACAGAACTTGGCCTAAACTGATAAGATCAAAGCTCTATCCACTTTCACCAGCTTTAAAGGGTTCAAAAAACCAGGTTAGAGGAATGCAAGGAATACTAGACAATAACAATATATATTTCTAAAAGCACGTTTTTGTTTAGCAAGTTTCTTTAATATTTAATTATAAATTAAATAATATATATAAATTCCTCCCTTGCACCTTTAAATTAAGAATGTTGTTTGATAAGTGCTGAATTATTTTGACAACCAGCTTGTAGACAATGTTTCAAGCTTAGATCGCTTAAGGACGTTTTTACAAAAGCGAACTAACATAAAATGCAGTTAGTGAAACACCCTGACTCCAAAAGTTTGTAATTTGCAAGCGGCCTTTGCGCCAAATAGTTAGTATTGACCCCCATTCGATATCAGTTTTTTCCGCCTGCAAAGTCAAAGTAAACGGAGTGGGGAATGCCAGAGTTCACCACAAAACTGTTCGCACCCGCTGGCGAAGAGTGCATAATAAAAAGGGAATCCTACGTATGAATATTTTTTATATACGAATGCAGGCCGTCAAGGCGTGGCGCGGCAGACAGAGTGGCGTCAAAAGTTGCCCGAGTTTTCGGGATGGGAGGAGGTTTTCTGAGGGCTGTGTACGTGCAACGTCGGGAAAGGGGGAACTAGATGTTATGAAAACAACGCCAGCCAAAAACCACTTGGCACGGGCCGCACCTCGTTGTAGACCCAATGGTAAATGGTCGACAGTTTGATATGCGGTTTGGCAGAGCCAGCAAAATATCAGTTTGAACGGAACCAAACCCGTAACCCCAGTGCAAGGAAGGAGCCTCTGATTTAATTTTCCATGGCCGAGTTTTCGGAGAAAATGTGGGTGGTCTTCGGCTGGGCGGAGGGTAAAAATGGAACTCGTCAAATGTTTACAAGCAAATATGCCACATCATCAGAGGAACTAAAAATTCGGACGTACGAGTATGGATCTCTCTCCCGGAATCTGTAGATGTATTCTTCTGTGGTTAAGCCGCGAAATCGGGGGAACAATAAGTTGGAATTCGCTTTGATCTTTTCGCACTTTTAAATGTTTGAGAAATCTTTGTAGAAGGCATGAATCGGATTTCGGAGAACCAATAAAAAATTAATGGCAGCTCCCGTCTGTTGTTGTTCTTGTTGTTACTGTTGCCTCTGTTTTCTTCGGCTGTTATTTGTTTTTTAAATTTTCTGTTTGATAAAGCGCACCACAAACAAAAATGGGTGGCGAAAATAAATCCTCCTTACCCTCCCCGTCCGAAAAAAAACGAGAAGAAATAAATACGTGTGAGGGCGCAGAGATGTGCAACTAGTTCAGTGGAAAACCAGCAAATGGCCTCCACCCATTTTCCATTTTCCCCAACATACCTCTCCGTCTCCCTGATTTACATTTGATTCGATTGGAAGGCGGAAATCTTCGGCAATTGCAGATTAATGCCCTGACAGCTGCCTCCTGGCGAGAGTCCTGTCTTTCCCACACTCGGAAAAAAATGGACAAATATTATATCCAAACAATGTATCCCCGCCGTTAAAAAGTAAAAAAGATTTTTTAAGTCATTAAATCGTTTTTTTATTTTCAATCTTTTAATTATGTGTTTTTAACACTTTAACAATAAAATATATACAAAACGTTGAGCTTAAACTAAAATGTATTAAAGTTAATTTTTTTAAAAATGGTATCGATGATGATGAAATGGTGTTCCTTTTAAAAAAATGTTTTTCGAAATGTATTTTTCTTAGTGCCGCTGTCGTTCCTGGCTCTTCTCAGGTGTCAGGATACTTTGCGCTGATTAGATAAACATTTTGGGAAAATGTGTTAAGCCTTGTTTGGCTTTTGTTTTCGGCTGGCGGAGTAGGTTGGCCGATTGCCTTTAAAGCCAACTTTGTGCGGGCCAGCAGAGCGCTGCGCAAATGGCATTTTTATTGAGCCATTAAAATTTTCGCTTTGCCTTCGATGCCTGGGTCCTGTATATCCCGTATACCTATCCGGGAAGGGGATCCCGTAAGATGGCCATATCTGGCGGCCAGGACGATTTGTCCCCCGGCTCCCCACCAACATTTTGATTAACGTGCTACTGATGCTCGTTTGCTGCGTTGTTTTTTGGGTTTTTTTTATATATTTTATTTGCCCGCCAAAATCCCACCTAAGGGGATAAAGTTGTGAAATATTTTGGGATTTGCGCGACTTAGGAGTTGTCCCATTTCCATTGCCGTTCCCATTCCTTGGTGCTCTAGGTGATTAGGCAGCAATCCATATTTCTTGCGGCCAGCAATAGCCAACCAACTGCTACCGTTTTCTATATTTTATTTTCTATTCCGCTAAAGATTTATGTACATATTTGCCTTGTTGGTTGGCTTTGGGTTTGGGAATTTGCCTCATTAGCTGCAGCCCTCCGCAATTTCCACCTTTTCACCTGGGGGCGTGTGCGTGTGCTTATCACATGAATGTCATTACGCACCTTTTGCCAACCCCACTTTGGCCATAACTTTTTGCCCCCTTCCTTTGGAAGAACAGAGGGAAAGTGCGAATGCGAATCCGAATGGGAATACGTGAGTTCTGCAAGTTATGTGCGCGTAAGTGAATGAAATTACCGTAAGGCATTTAACCAATGCAAGAAAGACGCCTGGAATAGATACATAAATGACAATGCCGCAAAGCGTTTAAAGATCCCGCATAAAAATGCTGCCTGGGTTTGGGATTGCCAGGCGTTCAAATCCACCATCCCACTGCCATCATCCCCCTTCAACTGACTGGTTGTCTTTTCACTCTGGAGAAGGCGCGCTTATCGTTTTGACAGGAATATCTGCGCTTTCTAAATGCCGACTCCGTCGTTTATGACGCTGACTGCTGCGCTTACGATTGAGTCTGAAAACCCCACCCCCCACTCCCCCACCCCGTTTCGCCCCCCGATTTTGCTATCCTGAGGAACCTTCTTTTGTCGCCGTAAAAACGTGCTGTGCCTGGTTGTTACTTTAATGGCTTTTACTCCCCACGAATCCCGGAGTCGTCAGGCGAATTATGGAAGCTGCCGTCGCCGACATTGCCAGCTCCATCGCTATCGTCATCGCTGCTATTCGAGCACTGAGAAAATCTAGGCTGAGTTGGGGTATAATTAGGTAGGATACGTCTTTAACAAAACAATAATGACATTTCATATCAAATAATTTAACCTACATAAGTTAGACACTAAATGAAAAGTCGAAGTACGATTTTTTCAGATCATGTTATGGGTACCTTTTTCTCAAAGCCTTCAAATTATTAAACCAGGTCACCAAATCATATCTTGCTTTTTATGCCATTTTTCGTCTTTTAGATCATTGAATTTTTTTATTGCATATCATCAACAAGATATACAAATTCTCATTTTTCAATTTATATATTAAGGTTTTACTTTGTAATCCGTTAGAGAAAGTTAAAATAAGTTTAAATAGCTTGATAGCACAAATTCGTTTTCTCAATGTGATTTTATGTTTTCGAACGATTTACATTACCTATTATAATTAATATTATTCTTTTGTCACTCGAATCGGTAAGGGACTCGGTCTCTAGGAATGATATTGGGAATGTACAGTTTTAGGGAAGTAACCAATACGTTTTAAGAGGTATACCATTTTAAAATCGGATTTCGATATGATTTATCAATGTAAGATAGACTCAGAAACCCACCAATCAATACCTTTGCTATAATTTCATTTAATTATACTTCAAATTTGAATTTGAATTATGATTTTTAATAGGGTAATCCTTTTTTTTACCGTGCATAGCATCCTCATCTCTCGGCTTTCGGTGGCTTTGTTTTTCAGCACTTTCGCGTGCCTGCGTGTGTATTTAATAGTCTGTGGTTTGACATTGACTGCCTGGCCTTATATACACACAAAGAACCATATACAAATGTACATAAAGTGCAGAGCATTAAGGCCGCTCAAGTTGTAATCTGGGTGAAAGGGCTGCCGCCGATGTCGTGCCAGGATCTGGATCTACCTGCTCCAGCCCTATCTATATGGCCACCTCTTCCTTCCCGACCTCCAGAGCTCCACCGATTCGATTATCGTGTCAAATTTTAATTACTCAAATTACAACTTGGCTTTTTATGCCCGCGACTTACTTCCTCTAATGCTCACTGAATCTCAGAATTTCCCCTACTTTTCCCATTTAACATTTCTCCAGCGAGTTGTCAACGCTGTCACAATGTCTCCTGGTCATTAAACATCCGGCTCTGAGAAGGCGTGGATTTGTGGCGAAATTTTAAAGCCTGCTAAATAAGTGAAATAATTGACCCGAGGTGAATTCCTGGCTAGGAATGTGGCCTGGATTTGGCGAAAGGGAAAAAGTAGCTTAGGGAGAAATTAAAGCGAGCGTGTAATGAAAAATCTAATAAGTATGCTATAAAAAAAGATCTTAGTTAAGAGGTTGTCCCTTAAACAGCTAAGAACATTGGATGTAAATTTAATTGAGCTTTTGATTAAAAACCCAACATGTTATCAATTCGTATCTTCTCAATCATTTTATTTAAGCCAATTTTTTAATAAATATTAACATTTTTGTATACCATGTTTACAATTGGTTTGTGGCTATATAACACATATAAAATATCATTATATCTTATTAAATTCATAAATATTTTTCTTATCTGCGTTGTTGCATTGAAGGCTGGCAGCGGACCCTTTTCGAGTTCATCAATTCGCTGGCGAATTTGACACGCATTTCGGTCTATTAACCAAAGAAAACCACACCAAAAAGGATTTTCAAGGCAACCAGTAGCCAGTGGCTGCCAAAAAATATCTCTGGCCATCTATCTTTGGTTTAAAATCGCTAAAAAACGTGACGAGGGGTGAGATGAGAGTGGGGTGGTCGAAGGGAAGGGAGGATCAGGCAGATAGCCCAAGGATATGAAGCGACTTAGGCCGCGTTAGTCCTTTAATATGCCAAGATTGACGTCGATTATGCATTAATAGGACACGCACTATAAATAACGCGCCTTTGGCCCTAGCGAAGTCCTGTCGTGACGTCTATGGGCCTAATGAAGGCTTTTTTCAGCATACGTTCCACGTAGTCGCCCGGGGGAGCGAGTGAAAAAGAGGCTGCCAGGGAACTACACTCAGAGAAAAAATTGGTCAATGATATGAAATATATTTTGAACCCATCTGCTAGTAAAAAATAAATAACGAAATGTTTTTACTTGTTGTTTGTGCAATTTTTTAAGAGTATGAGGCACAATAGAAGCAGCAATGAGCACCTAAGTAAAAAAGTTTAAGATGAAGAATTATTCAGAAATAAATATTAAATATTCTTGTAGCATTACTTACCAGATTATTATATATGAATTTATCTTAATGCAAAAAATAACCATGTTTAAAGCAACCTCCCACTCAAGTTAACATATTTATGATGTACTCTAATGTCTCAGTTATTTTTTAACAATGATCAAGAATCCAAGAATTAATTAATTCAATTTTATCATTCGTGAATGTTACATTCTTTATATACAAAGTACCTAATGATATTTCAATCATTAAATAAATCCTCCTCTCACTTCCGTGCTAATTTTCTACACCGGTTTTTTTGATTTCCGGAGGACTTTGTTCCTTTTCGACATTTTTTACCAGTGCAGTAGGCGTCACCACCCATTTCGAATTTTGCGCTGACATTGATTGATTATAAATCGGCATACATTGCAAATCCAAAGAGAGGACAATAACTGCCTCGGCTGCTCCTGCTGCCAATGTTGTTGGTTGTCCTTTGTGTTGCTGCTGTTGTTGCTCCTTGTGTTGCTGATGCGGTTGCCTTTGTTTGGTCTGTGACAGCTTTTAATCTGGCACGAGGCACAGCAGCAACACCAACTGCTCGACAGCAACAATAGCTGGGAGCAGCAACAATGGCCATTCCTAAAGTGCCTGGGACGACGACTGTGTGGCATATTTGAAAATCACTTTAGTTCATATTTCGGACGCACAGCCTGGGACCTCAGCCAGTTGTCATTGCGTTCTCCTAATGCCTGTCCAAAGCGTTAATGATGCGGTTGCTGGTCAACCGCAGCAGTCGCCGCAGCAGCAGCAGCAACTAGCAACACCCATCGAAAGCCACCCAAAAAAGCACCCATCTCACTTTCCCCGCCCTCTTGTCCTTCACGCAATTTACATAATGGTCGGCTCCTGATGCAGGAGAGATGCTTTCAACAACAATAACAACGCCAGCAATAGCAATAGCAGTAGCAACAACAGCAACACCAACAAGCAACATCAACAACAACAAAAACCGTTGATGGCACGTTTTTGATTTCAATTGCTATTGCCAGTAGTTTCACTTGACTTTATGTGCTCCTGCGTCTCATCCCCAAGTCAATGCACTTAGAAAACTAAATATGAGTGAATATAAATCATAAATTTGGTAAAACTGTAAGCCTCAGGGAAAACATAAGTGATTATTGATATGTTATGAAGATAGATTGGATAAAAATAATGTTTGTTTATTTCAGTAATATATTTAGATTGACTTATAAATATAATCAGGAAGGAGGCAATTGATAAATATGTAGGAAGTACAATATAAGGGTAGAATAAAAAATAAATATACTATAATAAAATTTAAATGTTGAAAAGGATTTTGTTCTTACATTTTGTACTTAGTTAAGGAAAGTATTTGAAGTGTTAGTAGTCAACCCCTTTCTAATTAATTTACCAAAAAGCTAGTGAGCTTTTCTCTGAGTGCAGCCATCTTTCTCCTTGGGTTCTCTTCGTTTCTGATGTCTGGCCTATATAGGTTGCTTGGCGCCATTTTATGTACGTAGCAAAACAAAAGTTATGGCCCGATTTTCCCTATCGCCTATGTCGCTCGGCCCCACCCACTTTCTTCTTCTTTTTTTTGGGTTGGGGGCGTTCTGGTAACAAGTGGGACATTTGCCAGTTTGCCTGGCCGTTGTTATTGTCCTTGTTGTTGATGTTGCTGGCAGCAATAAAAACAAGCAAAAAATGTTGACGCCACCCTTTTTTTTGGTGGTCCAAAGTTACGCATCTAATAGGAAATCGGCATAAGTATATGTGTACACAATGGAAATCCTAGTTTTCCTTATCCCAATCCCAAAAACCCAATGATAATTTTAAGCAAACGAGCGGAGGGCCTTGGTGAAAGTCAAAGTCAATTACGTGGCGCTCTCACAAATCTTTCCAGCTAGGACAATCGTGCTTAGGAGCTGGGGTTCTTGGTAGGCTTGGGGGATGCTATGGCAAATTAATAGAGAACACACACGTAGGCAGGAGCTCACCCACACTCGCACACACATGGTCTCGTAAAATGTAATGTCATAAGTGCTGCGCTGAACCTAAAACATTCAGCTTAACGCAACCTTCTTCCCTGTCGCGACTCCATCAATTGCCCTCTTCCTTTCTTCATCCTGGTAATGGCCAAGTGAGTATTCTTGCTTGCAGTATTACGACTTTCATATGCCCAGTGACAGGTTTTGTTAAAACATTCCGGGTAGTTTGCGTTTTCTTTAAAAAAAAACTACCAAAGAAAAGACTACCTACATTTATGTAACAAAATGTACAGATTCTAAAACAAAATGTTTAGAACATTATTTAATATATAGTTAACGGATTCTTTTACTTTTTGAGAAATATATCAGTCTAAGAACTTCAAGGGACGTTGAATAAAGCAAAACATTCCAACATAAACTCTTTAAGTGACTCCCTGTGACTCATGCCGTAACTTCTGACGGCTAGTGGCTACATTTTTAGTTACTTTATATAACAAAATTTGAAGTTAATTTATAACATGTGCTTACATAAAGGAGATTATATATTAGAATGGGTCAAAAACGGCTTTTAAGAATTATAAAAGCCGTTGATGAGGAAGATTAGAATTAAGTATCTGTGTGCTGGACCCTCTTCAGCAGATCCCGTTCCCACAAGTCCCCAGATTCGACATACCTTTACGCCACCCAAAACACCGGGTACAAAAAGTGGCTTCGAGTTGGGAATCTATTTTTCGGTGGGGCGAAGTAAAATATTCGGATTAGTTATGCTGTTGGTCTGCCCAAGGCAATGTCTGCTCGACTTCCTCGCCCCTCAGAACAGAGTGGTGGGTTTTGTGTGCCCTTTGTGTCCTCGCACTCGACCAGGACGAAGATGGAGTCCTGGACCCGGACTATAACTAATTCCATGGTTATGTATTGTAGTTTCCTGCGCTGCCGTCGCTGCATTCATTGCTAACAAATTGGCAGGCAGCGCTTGAGGCTTGTGCACTTGTGACCAAAGAGTCACTGGACCAGTGGACTCAGGGAACTCTCAGAACTCAACGAACTGTTGCTCGCCGAGGGGAATCCGGAATCTTTTTAGCCCGGCTCTGTTGTTCAGTCAGTTAGTGGCTTATTTGTAGGCAAACATTCTCCTCCGTGAGGCGAAGGCCCCAGGATCCATCTAGTTCATAGATTTATCTAAAATAAGTGAACCATCTAATTGTTCAATAAGTTCATCCTGGGCCCCGAGCAGCAGCTCTTGTTGCTTGTTTAGAATATCCAGGGAATGAATAGCCAGCTTAGGCAAATGGAATCCCCACTCCACATGCTCGCCCGCAGGCTCCGACCTCTAGACGTGCTTAAACCCAAAATTAGGGGTGGTTACAGTGGGTGTGGGTCCCTTGTGGGTGGTGGACTGCGGGGCGTGGGGTGTCTTCTCTGGCGGCCTTCTTACGGGCCATAAAATTTAAAAGCGAGCAAAGCATTTTAGCTCTGGTGCAATTTATTAGGCCGGCTCATCGCGCCGCATTTCGGGCCTTTGCGTAACAATTGCCTTCATCTGTTGATAAATCCCTGGCATGGCACCAAGTAAATTGAAAATATACCCCACCGCACACACGAGAAGGTGGCACATCGCTTCGACTTCTCCTCCGAATCCGATGTGCAGCCAACTGTGTCGCAGTTCTAATTATCCACGCACATGTCTACTGGCATTTGAACAGGCCAACTTCTTTAACTTTCACTTGGAGTTAAAGGAAGAAATTGGCAATATCTGTTTAAAATTGTATTTCTTTTGGTTGGTTAATTATGATATAAGCTATTAAAGTTAATTTAATATTTATTTAAAATCTTGGGGGAAAAACATTTCATGCTATGACCGTTGCCGCTCTTTTTGTTATACTTAAGCAAATATTTTTAAATTTTGCTAAAGTAAAGCAGAAAGAAACAGTAGTTGTGCTGCTCTTTATAAGAAGTTCACAAATAGAGTGATGGAGCAACAATGCCGTAAGTTTTCCAGCTAATTCTGTTCGAGTCGCATAAAAGTGCAAGAAAGTTCGACCTACAGACGTTCGACTGTATTTCCACCGAGCTGGAGACTGGGCTTTAAGCGAGCCCTGGGGACACGGACAGGAGCTGGTAAAGCAGGAGCTTCCGCTTCTGTCTTTTATGCAACTGCAATGGCCACCCGCTGGCTGCCTCAGTGGCAAGCGGCATTCAAAACAGCAGCCAGGACGGGCCGCCAGCTGTGCAGCTGCCTCCGCATCCGCAAGTGGCGTGAAAGTTATGAATTTTAAACATTTTCTGGCAGAGAACAGCGGAGAAAACGCCCCTCTGGCCACGTCCATATATTAGTTTCGGTGTCTTCGTGGCGTCTGCAGATTTATAGCAGGCTAGAATCTGCAATTGTGGGCGACTACTCCCTTTCTTCGTTTACAAAAATTGAAAGAAATCTTTATAGAAGAGGCAAAAGAATTGAATGTATAAAAGAAGTTGTTTCACTTAAATCTAAACATTATTGTCTGTGCTTCAGGATGCTGCGCTGCTGTTGCGCCAAATATCCACATCCGTTTGGAGGCATTTTCGGAATTTGTAGTTGACCAGGCCAATGGAATACATGGGGTTGGCGGCCTTGTAAAAGTGCAGACCGCGTCCAATTTTGATTATGTAGCCATTGCTTAAGCTGCAAGCAAACGAAGAAGATAAGAAATTGTATATGTAGTAGGGTAGATCGATATTTGTGGAAAACGAACAGAAACAAATTAGGCTCCATTACTTAAAATGTTGACCTATTCTGATATTTACTAGTAATTACAATTGGTTTTCTTTATTTTTCCGAAACAACATAAGTGTGAAATATTATATTGTATTCCCAACGATGTTTCACTTATTTTTTCACAACGATCCACCCCTACATTTATATTTTTGCTGATTCAATGATTTAGCAAGCTTACTAGATTTTGCGGTCGTGCAGCGTGTCTTCATATTTTATGGAGACGGTGATGTTTCTCCGCTCCAAATCTCCCTTTATTTGTCCAAGGTTTGTTCTTTGTTGATCGGGGTTCTTCTGATCCTGATACTCTTTTGTGATCAGCCGAAAATACTTTAAATTAGGGCAGTTGGTAACAGCTAGCTCCAAGAATCTCACAAGGTTTTGATACTGCAATAGATATAATATGTTTGTTAAAATATTTCGATATAATTTTAAGAACATACTTTAGTAAATCTTTATTCAATACACATTTATATAAATTTTGTCTTTGTCAATATTTTGCACTGATATGTGTCTATGCAGTCATACTTTGGTTTTGGTAATCGGGCTTTAAAGACTCATATAATTTGATTTCCTGCTCTTATCTACTATATTGTTATCAAATTTATTTATGTTATTAAGGTTTTTGCAAGTACTTCCTATATTTACGATAATATACTTGTTTTATTTGTTTAATTTAATCTTTTGTAACAAAAACATATACATTTAACATTGGTATTATGATCACTTTCCTCATCACTTTGATAATTTCAACGATCATTTATAGACTTTTAACGCTGGCACCTCAATAATTTCTTAATAATCCATTACTCTTTATCATTTCTATTTTGCTTGTCCCTTCCGAATCTCTCACCTGGTAATTCTGCGTCATATAGGGCTCTTCCACCATAATCTCCACGGTCTTATCATCCATATATTTTCCAAAGAGCTGGTCGTAATCGAAGCCCGTGTCGTTTTCATCGATGGAAACATGCGAGACCACCTCCCCGAGCATGAGTTTGCCATTGACCCGCGCTTTTATGGCGTCCGCTCGATCCATATACTCCTTGATCCTGGTTAGAAATCCCTTTCGCTTAGTTTCATCCGGTTCCCCGTTTACGAACTGCATAAGTTGAGCGATCCCCTCTGTGTAAAGAGTTTGGGCCTCCAGAATCCGGGCATTTTGGTCGCATTCTACAGCGCGTATGAGTAGTTCCTTGGCTCGCAAAGCGTTGCTCATCTTGGCATCTCAGTGAGGAATGTTAAGTACTTCGAAATGTAATTATCGTACTGCTCAGAAGTCCTTTAATCGAGGATCGTTTACATTTAGTCTCGACGTGCAACAAAAGAAGTCAACAAAGAAACCAGTCAGCTGTTGGTGTGACCGCAGCGTGAGAGTCTGAAAATTCCTAAAGAGCGGGATATCAGAGATATTTGGTATATACCTTGCATTATCTTTTGCCGTTATTATTTGAATTTCTAGTGGATTAAGAAATATTAACTTTTGATAAACCGTTTTCCATGGATAGTCATTGTTTTGTATTTGTGTGTTATGTATTTAATAAAAAGTTATCTTAGCTTAATATCGTTTTTTTCGTCTTTGTCGAAATTAATTTTCATTTATTTAATTTTAGGATAATACCTTTAGTTTTCTTTAAATCTGTCATATATATAAAACACAACTGGTAAATCAATGGTGCTAACATAAGTCTGAAACTCTTTTCCAATAAATTGTGTATTTTTTTAGTGGATTAATCTTCAGGTCTTTTTTACCTTTTGTTATATTTACTCTTACAAACTTTTCAATTGCAACATGTGCAAATTAAAAACGTCCCAAATTTGCATATTTCACTGTAGCTCTCAATGACGATCCCTTTATGGCTGTGTCGCTTACGAGCAATTACCTGGAATCGAAAACGAAAGCGTTTTATCGCCAGCCAACAGTCAGACATGCCAACATCGAGCCAAATTCAATTTCACTAAGCCAAATATTAATTTATTTGTGTTTTCATTTCTGGCCCGAACCGCCAGGTGACCAATGGACGTGGCTAAAGCTGAGGATGAGAGACTGGACTGCTCTGGTCTGGCCATCCAATCGAAAGCGGAGTTCGCCATGGAAAAAACCGAAAACGTTTCGTGTAATTTCGAGTATTGGGTGGTGGGGTGTTTTTTTTTTGGGTGGCGGCTAGAGTGGTTTTTCCCGACCATCCCGAGTCCGTATTTTTATTTATGTCATAAATTTTAAGCCATTGGGAGCTGTGAACGGGAACGTGACGTCAGCTTATAGTTCGCATTGCGGGGCTTAAATTTTTCGCATTTTAAATGCGTATTAAGCAGAAAGAAAAGTCATTTTAGGTGATTCGACATAAAACCCGCCACCCAGCTCATCCAATTGCTTATAAATATGGCTTAATACATGCATGTGATGATGTCCTAGTTGACTATGCAATTTGTTTGTGTCAATAAAATGAAATGTCGAAAAAATATAGCTAAATAGAGCTAACATTAACCGGGACCAAGACTTCCTGTTAAGGCCTTTTCGGCTCCACAAATGACAACTGATTTCAGAAGACAGACTAAAAAGAAGAATGGGCATTTCACAGCTAAGTTTGATTGATTCAATCAAAGAAATGCCTTGGTTTTGTGCAACAACACATCTGTACTTCTTCACTGAGTTGAAACCGTTTGACAGAAATTATACCTTGTGAAGATAATAACTTACTAAATGGGTCAACAAATTGATCATTGAATGCAGATTCTTATCACAAGTCTTTAGAGGTATGCCAATCGGCTAAAATTTGGTAAAGTTATAGACTCCAATTTTGAGTAACTCTTTTGCAAAACATCGGAAAATAAGAAATAACTAACATGGAAATGGGTCAAAAATTTGATCAACGTTAAATTGAAAATTTTGAATGCAGATTTTTAGTGAATCAAATTACGAGTCTTTAGAGGTATGCCACTTTGCAATCGGTTTAAGTTTGGCAAAGTTATGGACTCTCCAAGTCCAATTTTGAGTCACTTTTTTGCAAGACATCGGAAAATAAGAAATAACTAACATGAAAATGGGTCAAAAATTTGATCAACGTTAAATTGAAAATTTTGAATGCAGATTTTTAGAGAGTCAAATCACGAGTCTTTAGAGGTATGCCACTTTGCAATCGGTTTAAGTTTGGCAAAGTTATGGACTCTCCAAGTCCAATTTTGAGTCACTTTTTTGCAAGACATCGGAAAATAAGAAATAACTAACATGAAAATGGGTCAAAAATTTGATCAACGTTAAATTGAAAATTTTGAATGCAGATTTTTAGAGAGTCAAATCACGAGTCTTTAGAGGTATGCCACTATGGAATCGGCTTAAGTTTGGCAAGTTTGGTTTGAGTCACTCTTTTGCAAGACATCGGAAAATTAGAAATAACTAACATGAAAATGGGTCAAAAATTTGATCAACGTTAAATTGAAAATTTTGAATGCAGATTTTTAGTAAATCTAATTACGAGTCTTTAGAGGTATGCCACTTTGCAATCGGCTTAAGTTTGGCAAAGTTATAGACTCTCCAAGTCCAATTTTTAGTCACTTTTTTGCAAGTCATCGGAAAATAAGAAATAACTAACATGAAAATGGGTCAAAAATTTGATCAACGTTAAATTGAAAATTTTGAATGCAGATTTTTAGAGAGTCAAATCACGAGTCTTTAGAGGTATGCCACTATGGAATCGGCTTAAGTTTGGCAAGTTTGGTTTGAGTCACTCTTTTGCAAGACATCGGAAAATTAGAAATAACTAACATGAAAATGGGTCAAAAATTTGATCAACGTTAAATTGAAAATTTTGAATGCAGATTTTTAGAGAGTCAAATTACGAGTCTTTAGAGGTATGCCACTATGGAATCGGCTTAAGTTTGGCAAGTTTGGTTTGAGTCACTCTTTTGCAAGACATCGGAAAATTAGAAATAACTAACATGAAAATGGGTCAAAAATTTGATCAACGTTAAATTGAAAATTTTGCATGCAGATTTTTAGTAAATCAAATTACGAGTCTTTAGAGGTATGCCACTTTGCAATCGGTTTAAGTTTGACAAAGTTATGGACTCTCGAAGTCCAATTTTGAGTCACTTTTTTGCAAGACATCGGAAAATTAGAAATAACTAACATGAAAATAGGTCAAAAATTTGATCAACGATAAATTGAAAATTTTGAATGCAGATTTTTAGAGAGTCAAATCACGAGTCTTTAGAGGTATGCCACTATGGAATCGGCTTAAGTTTGGCAAGTTTGGTTTGAGTCACTCTTTTGCAAGACATCGGAAAATTAGAAATAACTAACATGAAAATGGGTCAAAAATTTGATCAACGTTAAATTGAAAATTTTGAATGCAGATTTTTAGTGAATCAAATTACGAGTCTTTAGAGGTATGCCACTTTGCAATCGGTTTAAGTTTGGCAAAGTTATGGACTCTCCAAGTCCAATTTTGAGTCACTTTTTTGCAAGACATCGGAAAATAAGAAATAACTAACATGAAAATGGGTCAAAAATTTGATCAACGTTAAATTGAAAATTTTGAATGCAGATTTTTAGAGAGTCAAATCACGAGTCTTTAGAGGTATGCCACTATGGAATCGGCTTAAGTTTGGCAAGTTTGGTTTGAGTCACTCTTTTGCAAGACATCGGAAAATTAGAAATAACTAACATGAAAATGGGTCAAAAATTTGATCAACGTTAAATTGAAAATTTTGAATGCAGATTTTTAGTAAATCTAATTACGAGTTTTTAGAGGTATGCCACTTTGCAATCGGTTTAAGTTTGGCAAAGTTATAGACTCTCCAAGTCCAATTTTTAGTCACTTTTTTGCAAGTCATCGGAAAATAAGAAATAACTAACATGAAAATGGGTCAAAAATTTGATCAACGTTAAATTGAAAATTTTGAATGCAGATTTTTAGAGAGTCAAATCACGAGTCTTTAGAGGTATGCCACTATGGAATCGGCTTAAGTTTGGCAAGTTTGGTTTGAGTCACTCTTTTGCAAGACATCGGAAAATTAGAAATAACTAACATGAAAATGGGTCAAAAATTTGATCAACGTTAAATTGAAAATTTTGAATGCAGATTTTTAGTAAATCAAATTACGAGTCTTTAGAGGTATGCCACTTTGCAATCGGTTTAAGTTTGGCAAAGTTATGGACTCTCGAAGTCCAATTTTAAGTCACTTTTTTGCAAGACATCGGAAAATTAGAAATAACTAACATGAAAATAGGTCAAAAATTTGATCATCGATAAATTGAAAATTTTGAATGCAGATTTTTAGAGAGTCAAATCACGAGTCTTTAGAGGTATGCCACTATGGAATCGGCTTAAGTTTGGCAAGTTTGGTTTGAGTCACTCTTTTGCAAGACATCGGAAAATTAGAAATAACTAAGATGAAAATGGGTCAAAAATTTGATCAACGTTAAATTGAAAATTTTGAATGCAGATTTTTAGTAAATCAAATTACGAGTCTTTAGAGGTATGTCACTTTGCAATCGGTTTAAGTTTGGCAAAGTTATAGACTCTCCAAGTCCAATTTTTAGTCACTTTTTTGCAAGTCATCGGAAAATAAGAAATAACTAACATGAAAATGGGTCAAAAATTTGATCAACGTTAAATTGAAAATTTTGAATGCAGATTTTTAGAGAGTCAAATCACGAGTCTTTAGAGGTATGCCACTATGGAATCGGCTTAAGTTTGGCAAGTTTGGTTTGAGTCACTCTTTTGCAAGACATCGGAAAATTAGAAATAACTAACATGAAAATGGGTCAAAAATTTGATCAACGTTAAATTGAAAATTTTGAATGCAGATTTTTAGTAAATCTAATTACGAGTCTTTAGAGGTATGCCACTTTGCAATCGGTTTAAGTTTGGCAAAGTTATAGACTCTCCAAGTCCAATTTTTAGTCACTTTTTTGCAAGTCATCGGAAAATAAGAAATAACTAACATGAAAATGGGTCAAAAATTTGATCAACGTTAAATTGAAAATTTTGAATGCAGATTTTTAGTAAATCAAATTACGAGTCTTTAGAGGTATGCCACTTTGCAATCGGCTTAAGTTTGGCAAGTTTGGTTTGAGTCACTCTTTTGCAAGACATCGGAAAATTAGAAATAACTAAGATGAAAATGGGTCAAAAATTTGATCAACGTTAAATTGAAAATTGTGAATGCAGATTTTTAGTAAATCAAATTACGAGTCTTTAGAGGTATGTTACTTTGCAATCGGTTTAAGTTTGGCAAAGTTATGGACCCTCGAAGTCCAATTTTGAGTCACTTTTTTGCAAGACATCGGAAAATTAGAAATAACTAACATGAAAATAGGTCAAAATTTTGATCAACGTTAAATTTAAAATTTTGAATGCAGATTTTTAGAGAATCAAATCACGAGTCTTTAGAGGTATGCCACTTTGGAATCGGCTTAAGTTTGGCAAGGTTATGGACTCTCGAAGTCCAATTTTGAGTCACTTTTTTGCAAGACATCGGAAAATTAGAAATAACTAACATGAAAATGGGTCAAAAATTTGATCAACGTTAAATTGAAAATTATTAATGCAGATTTTTAGAGAATCAAATCACGAGTCTTTAGAGGTATGCCACTTTGCAATCGGTTTAAGTTTGACAAAGTTATGGACTCTCGAAGTCCAATTTTGAGTCACTTTTTTGCAAGACATCGGAAAATTAGAAATAACTAACATGAAAATAGGTCAAAAATTTGATCAACGATAAATTGAAAATTTTGAATGCAGATTTTTAGAGAGTCAAATCAAGAGTCTTTAGAGGTATGCCACTATGGAATCGGCTTAAGTTTGGCAAGTTTGGTTTGAGTCACTCTTTTGCAAGACATCGGAAAATTAGAAATAACTAACATGAAAATGGGTCAAAAATTTGATCAACGTTAAATTGAAAATTTTGAATGCAGATTTTTAGTGAATCAAATTACGAGTCTTTAGAGGTATGCCACTTTGCAATCGGTTTAAGTTTGGCAAAGTTATGGACTCTCCAAGTCCAATTTTGAGTCACTTTTTTGCAAGACATCGGAAAATAAGAAATAACTAACATGAAAATGGGTCAAAAATTTGATCAACGTTAAATTGAAAATTTTGAATGCAGATTTTTAGAGAGTCAAATCACGAGTCTTTAGAGGTATGCCACTATGGAATCGGCTTAAGTTTGGCAAGTTTGGTTTGAGTCACTCTTTTGCAAGACATCGGAAAATTAGAAATAACTAACATGAAAATGGGTCAAAAATTTGATCAACGTTAAATTGAAAATTTTGAATGCAGATTTTTAGTAAATCTAATTACGAGTCTTTAGAGGTATGCCACTTTGCAATCGGTTTAAGTTTGGCAAAGTTATAGACTCTCCAAGTCCAATTTTTAGTCACTTTTTTGCAAGTCATCGGAAAATAAGAAATAACTAACATGAAAATGGGTCAAAAATTTGATCAACGTTAAATTGAAAATTTTGAATGCAGATTTTTAGTAAATCAAATTACGAGTCTTTAGAGGTATGCCACTTTGCAATCGGTTTAAGTTTGGCAAAGTTATGGACTCTCGAAGTCCAATTTTAAGTCACTTTTTTGCAAGACATCGGAAAATTAGAAATAACTAACATGAATTTAGGTCAAAAATTTGATCATCGATAAATTGAAAATTTTGAATGCAGATTTTTAGAGAGTCAAATCACGAGTCTTTAGAGGTATGCCACTATGGAATCGGCTTAAGTTTGGCAAGTTTGGTTTGAGTCACTCTTTTGCAAGACATCGGAAAATTAGAAATAACTAAGATGAAAATGGGTCAAAAATTTGATCAACGTTAAATTGAAAATTTTGAATGCAGATTTTTAGTAAATCAAATTACGAGTCCTTAGAGGTATGTCACTTTGCAATCGGTTTAAGTTTGGCAAAGTTATGGACTCTCGATGTCCAATTTTGAGTCACTTTTTTGCAAGACATCGGAAAATTAGAAATAACTAACATGAAAATAGGTCAAAAATTTGATCAACGTTAAATTTAAAATTTTGAATGCAGATTTTTAGAGAATCAAATCACGAGTCTTTAGAGGTATGCCACTTTGGAATCGGCTTAAGTTTGGCAAGGTTATGGACTCTCGAAGTCCAATTTTGAGTCACTTTTTTGCAAGACATCGGAAAATTAGAAATAACTAACATGAAAATGGGTCAAAAATTTGATCAACGTTAAATTGAAAATTATTAATGCAGATTTTTAGAGAATCAAATCACGAGTCTTTGGAGGTATGCCACTTTGGAATCGGCTTAAGTTTGGCAAAGTTATGGACTCTCGAAGTCCAATTTTGAGTCCCTCTTTTGCAAGACATCGGAAAATTATAAATAACTAACATGAAAATGGGTCAATAATTTAATCACTGTTAAATTGAAAATTTGTAATGCAGATGTTTGAGAATCAAATCACGAGTCTTTGGAGGTAAGCCACTTTGGAATCGGCTTAAGTTTGGCAAAGTTATGGACTCGCGAAGTCCAATTTTTAGTCACTCCTTTGCAAAACATCGGAAAATTAGAAATAACTAACATGAAAATGGGTCAAAAATTTGATCAACGTTAAATTGAAAATTTTGAATGCAGATTTTTAGAGAGTCAAATCACGAGTCTTTAGAGGTATGCCACTTTGGAATCGGCTACATATTGGTCTTCTAATGATTAAAATTAAATTGGTGAAGAAAGCCAAATTATGCGATATTAACTAGACTTTTAGAAAGGCAAAACAATAAAAATTATGAAAATTTGCACGTTATTTAAAAAGGTACTTATAAATAAATGTTATTATTTTAAAAGGCTTCAAAAATCTTTTAGAACTATGTGAATACATTCTTGTAATTGCAATCCAACATCAAAATTCCCTCTTATAAATGATTCAAATAGTTTAGCCAACTATAAACAAAGGATCCTATAAAAACACTGCATACTTTCCGGATGAATTCGGAATGCAGCCAAACTGTTTTAGGATTCAGCTTGGAAATTGCCGACTTCGAACAAACTGTTTTTATTTGTAAATTAGACAACTTGAAGTGAAAGTGACCTTGTTAAAGACAACATGATGGCGGAGAAGTTGAGCTCCTCGAGTGCCACGCAGGACTAACTTTTTGTTTGGAATTAGTGGAATTGTATCTTGTAAAACACAAACTCAAGTGGGCTAAAGCTGCGAGCCTAGAGCTCTCTGCCATGGATCCACATGTCACCCAATAATGCGCCTGTGATGTGCCAAGCCACTTGTCCGAGTGTCGAGTGGTTGGGGTTCTCAGGGCAAGTACACAGAAAAAACATTTTTTGACCTTCTACCAGTAAAACAAAACTTTGAAGTTATAGGAAGATTTAAGCTAAACTCTTTCAATCTGATTTCGTGGAAGAAAAAACGAATATTTATTATTATTATTTACAATTTAAAACCATTAGACCAATGCTAGCATATTTTTGAACTGCGAATATGAAAGCGATGTTTTATTTTTCGGTGTAATGATTTCAGGGGGTTGGTGGGCTAAGTTCTCGCAAGTTGGGGTGACTTAAAGGATGGATCTATAGGAATCGGAATCGGCATCGGCATCGCTTGTTGGGGGGCAGTGGTTAGCTTGGCTTAGCTCATATTACGGGTATCTTGGCGCCAGCTTTTTATCGACGATTATTTTTCTTTTAACTGTGTTGTTGGCCTGCTTTTATTGTTGCTGCTGTGCCTTTTCGCTCAATATTTGCTTGCTAGCTACTTCGTCTTGCTCGCATTTTGGCTTCCTTTTTTTCCGCCACTTTTGCAGCCTTTCTCGTTGATTTTTATTTGTTTCTCTTTCAATTTATTTTGCCATTTCGTTTTCCTTTCTGCCGTCATTGCTGTTGTTGTTGCTGCTGCCATTTTCATCGCTTTTATTACAAACACACACACAGGCAGACACATGTGGAGCAGCTCCCCACATTGTGTGTCCTTCACAGTCACAGTCACAGTCGCAGGAACGCTCACATTCACGTTCGCAGTGCGTGTTTGTCAGTCTAACTGTGTGCTCAGTGCACAGCGAGAAAATCAGGGAAAACAAATCATATTTTAACACATTAATCAAGACCTCTTCTGTTAATTAAAATTCTTATATGTACTGTGGGCTTATATTCAAAATGACTGGTTTCCATATTTCGGTTTAACTTATAATTTAGCTGTCAAAAAATATAAAGTCTTCTTACTTTTAATATTATGTGCATTAATATAGGATTTTAACTGTGACCTTTAAATGCTATTAATGCCAATAAAATGTAACTTAATATATGCCGCGATTTTAAAATAAGTATTAATTTTGGTTATTGATATTTTTTCTATTCCATTTAGGATTATAAAATGCTTATAATCGCAGAGGAAAATTATACTGAATATTCTAGCAACGTTTATACAGTAACACATACATAGGTTTTTCTGTAAATAACTGTGTGGAGATTAAAACTTCTTTAAGCCCTTCCTGACACAAGTTTTTCTTGGGCTCGAGTGCACGACATACCCTTGACTTTCGATGACATTCTCTCAGTGTGTTTGCGAATCTGTTTGTTTGCTGCTAAATGTGCGCTCAGCCCGCCACTCATTTATGTCGTCGATGTGCCACAGCCGCTGTCACCCTCTGCAAAAACAGCCCCTCGCTCATCAGACTTGCCGCCCATTTCGCCAACACCAACCCCAGCCACGCCCCGCTTCCCCTCGCCGCCTCCTGGCACGTTCGTTAACGTTCAGTTTTCCACTTGATGCTATTTATGTTTGCTTCCATTTTTCAAGAAGGATCAAAATTTATATTGGCTAAAAAGTCCCTCGAGAGCTTTTTACCCCACTCCCCACGTTCCTTAAAGGAAAACCCCCGCCTCTCACACACTCTTACAGATGTAACAAATTGTAACACAATCGTAACTGTTTACTCGGGGGTCAGGGGTCGCCAAAATCATAACCTCATGAACTTTTTGGCCCTGCGAGCGCGGTAAGTGGCCACGCCCTCCTCTAGCCCTCCACATGTGTCCCTCAACTCAAGCGATTGAATTGAGCTGTGCAATTGTTTTGATTTCTGGCCCAGGGCCTTCATTTTCCCGCTTTTCCCGTGGCTTTTCCTAGCCATTTTCCTGGCCCCACACTACTCTACATTATGACTTCTCGTATTTATCGCCTGTGTGGCAAAAATGTAATAAACAATTCGAGATGCTTTATTGCTCTGCAGCAACTCAATTTATATGGCCTGGCTTTTGAGGTGCTCTCTGGCCGGCTCCTTCTTTCTTTCTTGGTCTTCAGATCCTGGCCAAAAGCAATCCCCATCATTGCCCCTTCTACTTGGCCTGCTTTTGTTGTGCGTCAGTTTCCCTATTAAGCACACACAAATTGATGATGTTAACAATGACGGTACAAAAATCGCCGGCTCCATGACTGGCCAGAAAAAGCAGAAAGCTGAAGTTTCTGCCGGCGAACCGGAACAGCGCATGGCCAACTGAAATGGAAACTGGCTGGGAACGCAGGAAGCTCACTATTGCTGAAATAGTTCAAGATAAATGTGTTTTATTGGAGGTGTTCCAGGAATCACGAAATATATACAGGGAGGTCAAAGGAAACGTGGGAAATTTTAAACCGAAATAGCAAATAAAGTTTTATAATTAAAACAAAACATTTTTAGAATATGTACAGACAAAAGGAGCTAATATATTTCATATAGGATTCTAAATAAATTTAAACGTTTACTTTTCCGTCATCGTTATAAACACATTGAAAAATACATTATCATATTAAATTTTGAATAAATTTTATGGTTTACATTCATTTTTGGGTTCAAGCTTACGGTTGAGTAGGCTTCATGTGTTTTTTATGGATTTAAGGACATGCATTGAAGCTTAAGTAATTGCGGTAAAAAAGGTAAACAAGTGAATAAGTTCCTGAATTTATTTTGCATAAATACTTTATTTGCAATAGATAAAAGGTGATAAGTATTAGTATGTTCTCCTTAGAAGTATATTCATTTTAACTAAACTAGATTCCACTCAAATATTGTATTTTAAAGAAGTTAACTAATGGTTTCGTAAATACTAAAGTCTTTAATTAATGGCAGAGTTCAATCCAATTTGAAATATATTTAAAAACAATGATTAAAACAGATAAATTCAAGCAATAACTGCTGCGTTCTAAAGTTTAAATATCAAAGGTTATGCTGTAACTACTGCAACTGATGTTTATTAAGCATCGTTAAATATAAAACCAAAAGTTCGCACTCCCCCCGAAGAGATTTATGGCCGTTTCAGCATTTTCAGGAACACAGTCAATAGCGCTTCGTGTTTGTGTTGCAGGCCAAAAATGGCTTTAATGTTTTCACATTTGCTTTGTTGGCTTTGATGGAAGCTAACTTTGCCGACCCATCCCAGAAGCCCCACCCCTTCGGATCGACAAATCAATTGAAAACTGACAGTTGTGACTAAACGGCGCATATTTCCTTGACATCTGTGTGGGAGTCTGTGTCTCTGGCCCCCAATCCCTATCCCGAATATGTATAGATTGGGTATTGAGTGTGTGCTTGTCTGTGTCATGCATATTTCTGTATTGGATTTCAGTCCATTACGCGTCGCTCGAGTTTCGGGAATTGGATATCGGCTTTTATATATATAGTATAGCGGGGCCCTGTTGCCGATTCGGTTGGGTTTCTGTTTCTGCTTCTGTGTTTGGTGTTTGGTTTTGCCTCTGTTTCTGGCTCTATTTTCTGTGCCTGCTCTCTCGGTTCCGTTTGTGCATTAACGAAACTCACGCACGCCAGCCTAGCCAGCAAAATGTCAGGGGCTTGATTTATCCTGGCCAACTCCGGCACTGCGTGTTTGGCCACAATCAATCGATTGCCGCCATCGCCATCTCCATCGCCATATAGCCATATAGCCATAGCCCATCAACGTGGGCCCATCACCGCCCGGCTGTTTGTAACTGTCGCTCTGGGCGTGCCTACACTCTAAAACTAATTTTTTCTAAAAATAGACGCACTTAAAACAACAGTCGGTTACCATAAAAGACTGCACAAAATGTGAACTCTAATTTGGTAACGAGAAAATAACAAAGTAAAATCGAGTAACTCAAAGAATTATAACATTAATTACATTCTTAGTTTATAAATAAATTTGATTTTTGTAAACTTACGGCTTAGGATTGCATAGACATTAATGCATATAGACATTAATGCATATAGACATTAATAAAGAATGATGTTAAGGTCCTGTATCTAATAATTTGTATCTAATAATTTTATATTTTCATGTTGCCCAGAGAATGTAATATTAAATGTTTAAAAGTGACTGAGAGTTATTTTATTATATTTATTATATTTTCATTTAAATGCCGTTAAGATTATCAGATTTAACTACATTTTTCAATATAGACCACATCTATTGAACATTATTTTTTTCCTTGTGCTTCACTTTTCTTGCTAGAACTTTTCTTGTTGAAAGATCATTTCCAATTTATGTTTTTCCGAGTGTCGTATCGGAACTGTTCGGAACAGGATGGGGCCCACTGACTAACTGACTGACAGGACAGGAACAGGATGGAACCGGGCCCAGAAAGCGGCAACAGCTTAGCAGAGCCGCACACGGGGAGCGATAATTAAAATCCGCTACGCGCCCCATAATTAGTTGCCCAGGTCGAAAAACGCAAAACGTTCAACGTTCAACGCCACAACACCGCGGAGTACCAGTCCACTCCATTTTTCGAAAGGCTGCCCCGCGGCGTCCACTTTCAATTCTGATTCCGAATCCCGATGCCAGTGCTATCTCCATCTCTGTCCATTTTTATGGACATGTGCGTAAGCGATCCGTGCGAAAAATGGGCGCTTCGCAGCAATTACCACCGCAGGAGAAGTCAGAGCCGACCGGGCCAAAAAGATTCGCCATGGCCGATAAGTCCGCTTTTCCACTTCCCGCCATCCGCTTTCCATTCAGTTAAGTTCCGAGCGTGCACGCCTACGCACCTTTTGCTGTCATGCAAATCAGTTGGCGGCGGGTGGCCTCCAAGTTCTGGGGCCCCCTCCCCCCTACTACCACACCACTATGTAGTATGGCCCTTCCTCATTCCGGCCCACGCCCTCACATATGCGTAACGCCCGTTAAATTACGAAAACTTCGACTGGCTGGGCAATATATCTAATAGTGATGAGTAGAAGGTTGGCTCTTGGTAAAAATAATGCATTTTTCATTAACTTAAATCGCTTTAACTATGAAAATATTTCAAATTAGTTTATTAACATTTTAATGGAAAGTTTCTAACTATTACTTTGATGTAAACCAAAGAAAGAAATTCTTGAAATCAGTGGTAAGAGCAAAACTCTATTAGGACATTAGTTGGATTCCTACGTATTCTTTATTGTTTAACCGAAGACAATTTGGCTTCTTTTATTTAGGATTAGGAAAGTCACGTTAACTCACCTTTCTTGATATTCTGGAATACCCTAAACTATTTCACACAACCTAATCCATTATTCCCGCCTAGCTCTGGTTCTTATTTTAGAACGTATTAGCGTCAACTCTTGGCGCTGGATTCGAGCCAGGTCAGGTGGTTGGCCGGAACCGTCTGAGTTTATCATTGCGTTGCGAAATGCGAATCGGAACATCCGCTTCTAAATGCCAGGCATTTGCAGGGCCTACCCCGATACGCTCCCCTCCCCCCTCCACCATCCACAATAAACCTCATATCTTTCTAATGGGGTTAGACCTGCAATTGTGTCCAGTATTCGGCGCTAAATTGAAATTGACCAGGGCTGTGGAAAAAGGAATTGGCGGAGTGAACGCCCACGCCTTGGCTTATATAACGCGCGGCTTATGTAATTTCAGCGTCACTTTGGAGATTTATAAATTTTCGTTGGTTTTTCTTTTCCATTTCGCCTCGTTTTTGTTTTTTCCCCCTGTTTCCTTGTTGTTTTGTATCTCATTCCCAGTGAGAGAAGTCGCATTAGCCAGCTGGACGACGTTTCATTACCAAAAAGGAGGGAAAATGGGGTGGGGAAAAGCCCGAATGGAGCTGGGAAGTATGCAATGTAAATAAATGGATAGGAAGAAATCAACGTTAAAATAAATGACACTAAAACTGGAGACACACTCACTTTGTTTTTGTTCTTCATTCCGCTCATTTAGCCCGCGTTGCTGTTGTTCGTTTTTTGTTTTGGCCCGCTCTTCAATTGGCTATTAAGCAAATTGATTCAGTTAAATTTATCTTAATGCAATCTTCAGGCTCCCCCGCCGCCATTGAGATAGTGCATAATTTGAAGGGCATAGTAAACAAGCCGACAATTCACGCGCAACAACGGCCGAGTATATCTGGCACACTTGTGGATACACAGAGATACATCTCGTGGGTCCGACACATCACATGGCGACAAAAGCGAAATGCCAAAAAAAAACGAAATAATGGTAGAGAAAAGCAAAGTATCAGGCTGAGTGTCTGGAATATCCAGACCCAATCCCCAAAACATCGGACGGGGGAGGAGGACAACCGACCATAAAGCGCTCGAAGCGTGAAGAACAAGGGTGAATGCAGAAAGTTACAGAAAAAAAGCATTAGAAAATATATCTGGCTTGGCTTAAAAAGCGCGCTGTTGATTGTTTTGCTGGATAACGGCCACGACGATTCCGTTGCCCATGATGTACCCATCCCTTTTTTTATTTTCCCGAACTGTTGCGGGGTTATTTTGATTCCGTTGTCGCCATCCGCTATCCGCCATCCGCCTATGATGGAATCGCCCCGAAGGGCTGCTCTGTCTTCCCCCCGAACACCCAAAACTCATCCCATCCTTGTCCCCATCCACATCCACCCCCTCAACCTTCAGCCCTCCGGAAAACTATCTCTCCTCGAACTGCGTATGTGTGCTACTGGGCAATCTCTAAGCCGTATAAATATGCCATCGTCTGAGGACAATCTACTAAAACCATCGGATTCGGCTCTGCTCGCGTGGCGACGGCCCAGCCCAAAAACAAAATGGAACACAGAAAAAAAATGGAAACTGATTAAATTAGAGTCCAACTGATCTAACTTCCCAAGCCGCATTTTGTGTTACCCAAACCAAATTGAGCTTGATTAGCTTTGAGTGGCTCAAATTTTCATCATTTGGTCTGAGAAAGTTTCAAAAAGTTGTACCTTAGTTGAACAATAGACTTAGAAGAAAGAAAATGGGAAATAGAAATTACGCTTGCATTATATTATATCATTATATTTCTTAGTGGCCTAATACTTTAAAATTTTTGTAGACCTACTTCTAATTAGTAATAGGTAATGCTTATTCCTAACATATTATTGCTAGTCTTTTAATTATTAGCCATATCATATTATTCAGCGGATTTCTCCCAGTGCAGAACAGAATCAGCCTCGCCTTCGAGCCATTGATCGGCCTATAAACAGAGTTTTTCTCTTGCCTTGTTATTGCCCCATAGGCAAATCATATAAATTATGCTCAATTTTTTCCTTTTGGCTTTTAATAAGCATAAAAACTTATGATATGTGAAAATATGCGCAACAAACAACAACAGTGTGGGGAAACCAGGGGGTTATATGGTCCATGGGGCTGTTTATGCTTGAAAATTGTTTACTTTCTTGTTTTTGGCTCACAGTTACGCGCAGTTATGGCAGCCACAGTTGGGCCAGGAATTTATTTAGCTGACAACACAACTTGACTGCCGGAAGGGGTTCTCGAATATATCCAACGCCGAACGTGTCACATTTCCCCTGGGGAATCGCTGGCATGTACTTAAAGTTGAATTTAACTTTGATTTGAGGTGGTCTTTTGAGGATTTAGGTCACATCACAAGGGCTTAAATAATAGGAGATAATCTCAGTGTTAAGGCGGTTGAATCGGAAATTAAAACAATTGTGAAAGCTAAGAAAACAATAGTTATAATCGGCCTTGCGATATAATTATTAATTCTTAATACAAAAAAACATGCTCCTAAGTTCTATATAAGGAACATAGAATTCAAAATAAAAAATATTTAACAATCGTAAATTGGTCTTGTCAGAAGATGATATTACTCATACGCCATGTGGTCTTCATTTAAATTATTAATTTCTGGTCAAACTCAAAACTTGTGAATATAAAAATTGATTATAAATTGTTACAAAAATTAACAAATAACAAAAGATTTGTTATTTGTTGTGTTATATTTATAGTTATAGTTGCTTTGTGTGATTTATTTTTCCTTGTCCCATGACATAAAGATATGTTAAGAAGACTTTAATGAAATTTACACTTTCCATTGAAAACCATTCGCATTCGTCAAGTCAATTGTTCAAAATTCAACACAAAATCAGCGACCAATAATTTTCAGCATTCCACTTCCGGAAAAAACATGGCAGATCAAAGGAATAATGTAACTGCAATTACTTTTTCGTGGAAAATACTTAGTTTCCGTACCGATGATTCGCACAAGTGAAACTGCATTGAATAGAATTTGCAAAGTCTGTCGCTGACAGAGGAACTTTTCCCCGAATCCCCAGAGCTTTCCACACCAAGACCCACCAATTGAAATCAAACGCATTCGGCTGTAGCTTTTTTTTGTCAGATTTTTATTTTTTTTATTTACTATGTTTGTTTTCTCATTTACTACGCAAGTTGTTTTGCATCGTCGCACTTTTCTCCATCTCGTCTTTCTCCATTTTGGTTTTTTCATGTATAAATTTGTCATGTGTTATGAAAATATAATATACTTATGTACGTTTATGTTAGATGTTTTACAGAATGCTTGGCTCCGTTTTTTTCTCGTTAGTAACTATGCATTGATTAGCCATTGTGGTTTGTGTGTGTTATTGTGTCTTTGTGGGATTATACAAATCAATTGATTAAGTACAAAATATATAGTATACTCGTTTAATGCGTATATAAGTTTTATATATTCTTATTGATGCACTCTAGTCGAAACCACGCAATCAAACTGAAGACATTCATAAATTCTTTATCGATTTTTTCCTTTCTTTTGTCTGTTTTATAAGCTGCACAATTTTCAACAACTTAGCATAAAAACTACTGAAAAACATGAAACGATTTCGAGTCATAATTGAAATTGACCATTTGGTAAAATTGACTTTCGAGGGCGGATCCTGGCATCTAAGACTTCAATCAAGCTTGTCAGGATTTTCTTGTTAGATTTTCCTTCCATTTTCCTTGATTGATAGCATAAGCCTGGACCTTTATGTTTGTGTATGTGTGTGTTTCGGTGCCATATATGTACATGAATGTCATATACATAATGCACGTAATTAATAATGTAGAATGTTTCGCATATATTGCATAATAAACGCATTTTTGTCCTTGTGTATATATATTTATAGTTGCATATATCGCTGTATATATATTCGATTAGTTTGTCTCGATGCAAATAAATACATAATTAATGTTTTCATGTGTGTGTTGGTGTCCTGTTTGTGTGTGTGTAGGTGTTTGTTGTATTTCTAGGTACAGAATTCATTATTTTTTTTGCTTGCTTACTAAGGTGCTGTGTTGTTTTCTAATCGTAAGCTTAAATTTATGTTCGCTTTTTGTTTTTAATAATATTTTTTTGCAACTCTACTTTTCTACAATTCTACAGTTGTGTATGTGTGTCTGTGTCGTGTTTGTATGTGTGAGTGCTCTAAATACAAGTTAAAATGATTTAATCTCTACGCAGTAACTCTTTTTTCCAACTATTTCTGTACGCGTTATGTGTGGGCTTGTGTAATGTATAATCGACCAAAATAGGTTTGTATATCTATCGCAACAATATGCACCTATGCAAAAACATAAGATGAGTTCTCATTAGTTCCTTCGATTTCTTGGTTTTCGTTGTATAAAGTACATCAATTGGTCTCGTCAAGCAGCACAAAAGTTGCGATAACAATATGCAAAAAACAACTCTACCTGTTAATATATCTGTATATAGATAACTAATAATCGTTATAATCGTTTAATCAATTCATCGTTTGCCAGCTAAATCCAAAAATCCCTACGGCTCGTTAATTATACGTTATTGCTTATTTTTTTGTTTGCGCCTCTGCAGATTTTCTCTTCGCTTTTTTTTCAGTTGGGTTTGTTAATCCCGTGTAAACTAAATTGTTTATATTTTTATCCTGCTATATATATTTATATAGTGTATAGTGCCATAAATGTTCGGGGTTTCACCGTACTTATCGCAATAATATAACGATTTCCAAATATTTACTCATAGATACATGCGATTTAATACTTTTTAGTTACCTTAATGCTCTATTGCTTTCGTTCTGCTTTTTTGTTTCTTTTGTTAATTGCTTTTGCTTTCGATTTACTATGATTATACCATATACAATACAATAGCTGTAAATAAGTATAGCTTTTTCTCCATTATAATATATATTCAAAGTGTTAAGTCTTTCATTTTTTGTTCTCGCTTGCTTATTCGTTGTCAGCTACTTATATAATTTTCATGACTTTATTAGTTATGTTCAATTCTTGAATTATTAGTGTTAACGTGCCAAGTCTTTTATATTTTTTGCTCAATTATTTATACATGTGGAGGTGGTGGTGTTTTTGTGATTTTGATTTGGTAAATAAATAAATCACGCTCAACGCAAACTATGCAAATTAAATTTTTTCGAATTAACTGCGTGCAAGGACACCCCCTTTTATTTTTTTCCCAGTTTCCGCGGGGGTGGTCTATATCCCCCTTTTTATTCGCCTGCTTTTTTATTACATTTCCCTTTGTTCGCATTCGCCTAACGAGCGCTCGTTAAACTGCATTGACACAAAAAGGACAACACAACATTGTGTTGCCATGGGTGTTTTCCGAGGGGGTGGTGTCAGCAACAGATAATGGAAACAATGGATCATGAACCTAATGCTACAAATACTGAATTCAACAATTGCATTTCGCGTTGCGCTGGTTCCGTTTATGCGTCTGTACAGGGTTTATTTATGTGTGGGTTCTACTAAGCTACTAATGTATCAACTTTAACAATTTCCTTGGTTTAACAATACGTCATGATCTGGGTTCTTTGTGTATGTGCGTGATTGGAACAACAGAAAAATTTAATTTTGGACTTAAGCTTTTCCAAATATATATGCCTGGGGTTATAAGTAATAATTCTTCTTCCACGTGAATTTTCTATTACAAGTTTTAAAATATGCACCCCCTTATTATATCTTTACCACTACGATTTATTGCTTTTCGATACACGTTATTTCTATTAAAAGTTTCTGGAGCTCAATTTGATTTCTCGTTTGCTCTCTTTCTTTGAGCAAAATTAATGAATAGTTCTGAAAATTGTTAGTGTGTATTTGGACTATCACAATATTCGAATTGCTTTGGGTTCGTCGTTTTATATTCATCAAAAATTACTCAGCAACATAAGCCAGTGGAAATAATAAAAACTCCAAATTGGTTTACAAATAAAAAACATTGTTTCGCTTGTAAAATGTGTGGTTATTTAATATGTATTGTATATTTGTAACTTTATAATTGCTTCTCTCGTTTACTTATTTGTTTTGTTTTTGGTTTATACAAGTGTGCTTCGATAGCTAATTGTAAGTAGTTCCAACCTTACAGTATTCTTTAAGACTAATAAATCGATTAACTTGTTAGTTAAGTTATTGCTTTACTTTCCATCGCCTTCTTTACAATTGTTATACAAAATTTTTAAAATTTAATATTATTGCCGGGCTTCAATTCAATTCAACATTTTCATAATGCAAATTTCATAAATATTCATTACATTTCTCACTTCCGTAAATTATAAACGATACATAAATAATAGTTGACTACATTCTAGATAACGCTATATATTATATATAATTAATTTTAGTTGTAATTGAAATAATTGTAATTTGTCTTGCGGTTTGCAGGGGTTTTTATTTTTTTGAGTATTTGCTTTGGTACTTTAGCCGATTTAGTCGATTCCGATTGCGATTTCGTTTCGATTATTCGATTAATATTATTCCTTAAAAGTGTTGCCATCTCTCTCGTCCGACGCTCCCTCCTCCGAACAACAGTATAAAAATAATTTCGTGATTATACTTACTAGTTTAACTTAAGAGTACATGTCTGAAGACTAACCCTAGCTGTATATAATATATGCTTTGTAAATATTACGCAACTACATACGTATTCTAGATGTATATATCTTCTATACTTCCCGATTACCCGCTTAGAAATACCAACAACTTTGGTTTTGGGTCATCTAAACTTGGCTACGACTAGGGCTACAAAATGTTCGTTGCACTTCTTTCCCCTCTTCCTCTTTGAGATCGGTTGCTGAAGCTGATTTCAGTTGATGATTATAATGCTGATGTGTTTGCTATATCCTAATATTTACAGTTTTGTGCAGCGATTGAGTGTTTGTGTGAGCTCGTGTGTTTTGTGTGAGTATGAAGATGAACGAGTAAATGATTGGATGAATGAATATGAGTTACAGTTACATAATATAGGGCTAAGTAATATCGTACTAGGTCGGTTAAGTGTCGAAAGGTGCAAAAGTATTATTCACGCATGGACGAAGTGTACTGTTAAATGCTTGAGACTAGATCACACTCGATATTTTCTGTTCTGCGATTGAGGGGTTCGTTCTATGCGATCGAATACTTGGGGATAGAATATCCCGGATTTCTTTGGTCTTATTCGCTGACTTTACTCCTAAATTGGGCTTTGAACGGAATGCAATGCTTGTTGGGAATGGCTTTAGTATTAAATAAGTGAGTTTGCTGTTAAACAGCGACTAGATGTTCACTTCTAAAGACTAAAATAAATAATTGTAGGGGCTACTTCACTGGGTAGTAGTGCTAATTGACTGAGAAAAAAGCGCCCAAAAATAAGGGATTCGAACCGCCCTCTGTGATTTCTGCAATGCTCTTCTAGCCTTAAATGATTTTGGGTGAACTAATGGGGGGACATGACCTATATAAACGTGATCGTGATGCTTTCTACATGGATTAATATGAGGCTTACACAACCAGTTCTCGGGGAGTTTAATTTGGTCCTTGGTTTTCTGGTTTCGGTTTGTTAACATTCGCTCGTGAACCGCTCCCACTTGAACCGGTTCGCATCCCCGACTAAATATTGCTTTGCGTTTCGTTTTTTGTTGCTTGCTTTTTGATTAATTTGTATCGTTGTCTTTTTATATCGAATCTAAAAATTGTTGAGTGCTTAAATGTCGCATTGGTGTGACTTACTTTAAAATTGCTTAGTGGCTAGCACTCGTAATTACTGCTTATAGATAGGCTGCCCTTAAGTCCTAATTCGTTGTTTGAGAAACATTGCATTTGCTTTTGTATTCGTTGCATTAATTTTAATCACTTCGTCGTCGTCGTCAACGTTGTCGATTAAAGAGATAGAGATAGAGTAGAGAGATATTGTTCGAGTAAGAGTTTAGAGTTAGCTAGAGGAGAGTGTTCTTCGAGAGTTAGTTGGAGAGAGTGGTAGATTAAAACGTTCGTTTGGTTTCGCTACAGGTTATAGTACACTCTATATATGCATTTAAATATAGTACTCTTATGTGTGTGTTTTTGTTTTCGTTTGGTAAGTAGTTAGATAGATATAAGATAGCTGCTAGAATTGCTTAGATTTCTTCAGGTTCTCGGAATGCATGTGGCTTTACCACCTCATACACAAGGCTCTCTGTGTGTGTTTTGGGGTGTGTTATTTTTCGTGGAATGTGTGTTGGGTTTTAGGAATGTTCAACTCACTTAAGTTAAGAGAAGAACCATTTTGAGTTGGTTAACACGGGGGTTTTCCCGAGATCTCTCTATCAACTTAGAAGTTTCCTTTACATACTTTTGGAGGCACCTTAAAAAAGAGAAGACTTCAAGCCGCCAAAGAGATTTCGAGACAACCCCCATTGAGTATTTTGTTGCTTGGCTGCCTAATGCGAATTTCTACAGTCTCTGTGTTACTCTACTACACTTTGCTCTTGGACGTATTGTGATGTATGTATCTTCTATAAAAACGGCTATCGGTTAACCTAGTTGTAAATGGTAACGGTAACTTTAACATTAACGGTAAATTAACTAACCAGCTATGCAGTTACAGCACATCCATCCTTCTTTTTTTGTATCCAGGGAGCAATAGAGATTTCTATGGTTCCGAACCTCATTTTGGTTCTTCAGGCCGGATCATATAAACGTTGGGGTACCTTTACTAGTGGTTTTAGAACTCTAGAGATTCCTATTGCACCCCCATTTATCTTACATGCTTACATGGCGTAAGTGGCTCCTGCACTGCCCTCGATTTTTACGCGCTCGAGGAATTCGTGGGGCGGAGATGAGGCCATACTTGCCCCACTCTCACTGTTGCTGTCGTGCATCGACAGCGACATGGACATCATCAGCTCCTCCTCGTCCTTCAGGCAAGCCGATTCCAAATGCTTGTTGAGGTATGACTTCAAGGCGAAGGTTTTGTGACACCGTTTGCACTCGAAGTTCTTGTCCACCGAATGGGTTTGCATGTGAGCTCGAAGATTGGAACGATCTGCAAAGGCCTTGCCGCAGTGCGCACATCCGTAGGGTTTCTCGCCGGTGTGGGATCTCAGGTGACCTTGGAGCAGCCAGGGTCTCGAGAAGAGCTTGCCGCAGACTCCACAACTGTGGGATAACTTATGGGTGAGGACATGCATTGCCAAGGCGGGCATGGAGACATAAGCCTTGCCACAGGTGTGGCATTTCTTGGCCGACTGCGAGTCCAGTGAGCGATGGGTTTGCTTGTGGCGCGAGAGATTACTAGAAGTGGCATATTGCTTGCCGCACTCGGAGCAGGTGTACTTGGTCTTTTGCTGATCGGGAGTGGGCACTGCAGCTGCAGGATCTGCCACATGCTTCCGCTTCGAGCGACCATCGCTGACGAAGAAGGCCTCGTAGGTGTAGGCCACCGTTTTTGCCGACGCTCCAGAGGCGCCACCATGTTCCCCATCCATCGCACACTCCCCATCCTGATTCGTGTTCGTCGTGTTGCTGTTCTCGTTCTGCACCTGACTGCTGCTGCTGCTCGAGTTGCTGCTGGGACTGCTGGGCATGTGATTGCTGCTGGAGCTCGAGGCATTGCTGGCGGGGCGTTGCTCATTTACCACGCTGGCCGCTGCAGCCAGTTCGGCAATCGATGATGTGCTGCGCAGATGCGCATGCGCCTCGAGAGTTGGCAAGTGGGTGTGGTGTGCCTGCTGCTGCGGCTGTTGCTGCTGCAGTGGCAAGTAATGATGTTGCTGCGGGGCAAGGTGTTGCTGCTGGGAGTGCTGATGTTGCTGCTGATGTTGCTGCTGCTGTTGCTGCTGCTGTTGCTGCTGCTGCTGCAGTTGGTGAGGCTGAGTGGGCGGGTGGAAGGCTGTGCTGGCACTCAAATCCAGGATGGCATGGGCTGCATGCAGGTCCTCCTCTGCCGGAATCCTTCGCCGATAGCCATGCGCCGGCTTGTCATCCAAGGAGTACGGCCTGTAGATGTCCTTCTTCTTTGGCGGCAGGGATAGTGTGGCTCCCGTGCTACTGAAGCACTTCCTTTCGCTGGAGGTTTGACCACTGGAGAGCGGACTATAGCGATCGCCGGCGCCACTGGGCGAACAGGAGGGTGACGAAGTGGTGGACGAGGGCGGCGTTTGGTAGGCGGCCAGGTGCTGATCTCCATTTCCATTCCCATTTCCGTTTCCGGAGGAGGCGGACGCGGCTGCCACCAGAGCTGTGGCCGCCGCACGGATCACGGTTATCCCGCTCTCCATGCGGGGCAGGTACGCGGTGTAGTGCAGCGGCGACAGTTCGCGGGTGTAGCCTGTAATCGACACGGAAAGGGGTAATAATGGGTTAAACTCTAGTTAGCAGTTAAAGGGTTTTTAAGAAGCAGTCGGTCTATTCGTTTTAAAGGTGAAGCTTTTGCTTTAAAAGTCGTTCTTTACTTGGTTTTCAAAATTGAAAATGTAATACTTTATAACTAAAATGTGTCAATTTATGTAGATTACAAAATTAAACTCGAACTTTTTAGACGCATTGCTGTAAAAACTTTGATAATATAAAAACTTTTTTCTCTTCTTTTTTATAAGCTGTCGAAATATGTATCCTTTGTACTTCTTTAATTTTTCTTTTTAAGAACTTAAAACAAGAGCATTTTTTGCAAACTGAAGGACAGCCACATAGTTCCACTTTATGACTCCTCTGCGCTTAATTTCTATAATCCAAGGGCAAACTTCGAAAGGTCAACTTAAATATCATAAGGACACTGCTAGAGTTAAGCTATTTCGTAGGTGCCAAAAGTATGTATATATTTTGAATGAAATTAAATTTCCATAGAAAACTAACTTTTGTAGACATTTAACTTTCCATAAAAAACAAAAAAAAAATCCCTTAGTCTAGTCGATAAACACGTTCAACCCATACAACGTCTTCATTTAAAGTTACCAAGAATAACAGACTATTTTGACTCTATGTATAATTTCTAATTTCAACTGAATAATTAATTTTCCAATTGTACATCGTAAAAAGCTCTGACAGGCACATATTCTAACAATACGAAGGACCCGGCCCAACGGTTTAATTTTGCTATTTGCCAGTGTTTTCACGCCGAGGGGAAACCGAGTTGGCAGTTGGCGAGGGTCTGCGGCCCGCTGGCCGGAATTGCAAACAATATTGAGTGACAACAAAGGCAATTAAATTGATTCGGAATTGTTTCGCAATCGCACAATGGCCACATCAATGACAGCGATTACGTGCGCCTCCCTTGGCTCTTCCGATTTTCCGTTTACCCGACTTCCCCGACTTTCCCGGGGGCGAACTTACCGTTGTAAACATTGCCGGCCACTCGGGTTGCCGCCTCCGGGGAGTGGGGCGGCGGACTGGGAGCCGTGGTGCCCGCCGTGGGTGAACTTGGGCCCCAGCACTTGGACGTCGTCGTTGGCTCGATGTTGCTGCTACTGTGCGATGTTGCTGCTTCAATAGAAGTTGCTGCTGCTGCGGCGGCTGCTGTTGCTGCTGCATCTGCTGCTGTTGTGCGTTGCTTTTCCAACTTAATCAGGAACTTGTCGCCCACCACATCGATCTCCTCGTCCTCATCCAAGGTGGAGCGTCTGGACTTGTGATGCAGTTCCTCCAGATCTCTAGAGGAGGTGGTGTTGCACTGCTGCTGCTGGTTGTTATTATCCTCCGTGCGATCCAGCCAGGGATACGCCTTCCACTTTTTGGCTATCAGGCAGCGCGGCATTTTCTGGGTTTTTAGTTGAGGTTAAAGTTTTTGTTTGGCTAGGAGCTGGGGATCCAGTTAGAGCTTAGAGGGCTAAGTGCTGAAGCTAGTGTCGAGTTTCGAGCGAGCAAAGACCGTCTCAGGGGGTATAATTTGTGGCAAAAGCGGAAAGGAAACGTTGCTGTTGTTATCTCGCATGTGAAAATATATATATTGTATATAGAGTTTGGCTCGCCGAAAGATCTCTTAAAGTTTTAGTCGTACAGCTTGTTGGGATTTCGCAGGCCTGGCATTTCTGCTATCCCAGATCTCCCTCCGTTTGTTTGTGTGAGTGTGTTTGTGTGTCGGTTAAATATTCTTAATAATTTGCATGTTATTGTAAATTGGTTTTTCAGTTAGGATTCCTCGGGTTTCACAGCCACTTCACACATTTCGGCGCTTGATTCGTTGTCAGACCCGTATCCGTCATTTGGGCTGGAGTTTCGTCTCTCTCTCGCTTCTTTCTTTCTTTTTTTGGGCCGGAGTTTTTGCGTTTTTGGCCAGGGCCACCGATTTTTGGTCAGTTCCCCCCGTTTTCTCCCCAAAGCTCCACGGAACACACACGGACACGTTCGCGTTCAGTTGGCTGGCTGCGTGTGGCTTATCGATTTTTACATTTGCGTTTACGTTTACGTTTGTTTTTAACACGGAATTTGGACTCAAAACATAACGGGGGGTTTTTTATATATATTTTTGGGGTATCCTTTCTTTATTTTTGGCTGCCGATTTTCTCGTCGGTTTTTTGGAAACAAAACTTGTTCGATGGTCGAGTCGAAATTAAATGTTTTGTTTTGAGTTTCAGTTTAACAAAACGGAAAGTTGACAGAATTTTAGTGGTAGAGTTGTAGTTTTTTTTGGTCGAGAAAGTTAAGTTAAGGTTGACGCGAGTTGAGAATAGTTGAGTTGTTATTATTGTTGTTGTTGTTGGTAGTGAAAAAATTGATTTAGGAGAAAATATAATATTATATAAGATAGAGAAGAAATGCGAACGAACCGAACGTAAGCAACTCTTGAATGCTTATGAGAGTCGTACTGCCCGAGAGCCTGCTTATAAGGGTGTCCACCCCCTAAAGAATCCGAACCCCTTCGTGAGGAAACCGAAGTGAAACGAATGGCCGAGCGAGAGAGGTAGAGAGCGGAACGCTTGAGAGCGGCACAGCCCCTAAATTCCAACCCCCAAAAAGGAAGTGTAGCTGTTGCTATTGCTGTTGCTTGTCCTGGGGGCTGCCACAAACGTTGGAATAAATAAAAAACGTACTTAAATGGGATATTAAGATAAATTAAGTATCCAAAAGCTTAAAACCATATTAGAGGGGATTTATAAGATAGGGATAACCCACTAAACGCCTTTAAATGAAGAGCTTTTGTAAAATTTCTGACAAAATCGTTCAGTTCAGAACGTCCTTACAGCAGAGGCAACAATCAGGAAGTGTTTCATTGCCAAAACATTCCCTGCTGTTGCTTTCTCCCGATTTAAAAATTGTTGCGCCTCTCTCTTTCCATTTCTCCCTTACTACCGCTCTGTGCCTTTCTTTCGGGGCCCCAGCCATACCATACCTACCATACCATACCTGAGAATTGGCTCATGGCTCTTTGGCCCTTTTGGAACTTTTTCGGCTCGGGGCTCGCGGCTCTTGGCCGCTTCAGGCTCCCATTCACGGGGTGGATTTTCCGCCCAGAATGTGGCAGTTGTGCCGAGTTAATTGCTGTTGCATTGCATTTGTTGCTTGGTTCTGATTTTGAACAAATTGCCAGCGACTCGTCGGTACAAGGGGGTGTACTTACATATATATAGTAGTGAGGGGTGAGGGGATGCAACAGTCGCTGGTCCTTGGCTCTAACTCATTTAGTACAAGATAAACAGCACAAACTAACTTCTGCCGCACCCACTCCCCTGCCAACTCTCCACTGGCCATGAATAAGTGGTTTACTTTCCAGATCACAGAGGTCGGATATGAGTGCGGCAACTCAAACCGTTGGATGATTAATTGCAGCTCCTGCCGAGTTGGTTTTGATTGACAGCTGGATGTGTCATATGCCACACTCCCAGGATGAATTGAACTCGATTTTGGGGCGAATAACTAGGGTTAACATCCTGTGATGGTTAGGTCTACCCAATTATATTTGTTAATATCTATTTGGATATTGCTTCGAATTCGATATTAATAAATAAATTCGTTTCTTAGGACTCTGAGCTTAGTTGAAGACCTAAATTTATGTCTAAATTTGGGCAGATTTACCAATAAGGATTTAATTTTATGAATAACTATGTTACAAATATTATGTTAATTTATAAGTTTAAATACACTAAATAATTAAACAAAGGCTTTAATGATACAAATCTTAAATACCGGATTATCATAAATTTTAAAAATGCTATACTGACGGAAAAAACATTGCATGTCGTACAAATATAGTTATTAACGGAAATTTTAAAAGATTTTGTTGAATATTTATTACTCGCTCTAATATCTTTTCAAAATCTTGAGAAGTAACAAACATATACACACAATCTGTTCGCATTCTCAGTCCGTTCAACACACAGAAAACTAATTAATTAAAGTGGAGCTTCGGTTTGCTGAACGGGGAGCTGGAGCTTTGCATAATCAGACACTTAAATTACAAAGTTCTTAACCTTTTAATTAGCCAGCGACAACAGACAATTTGTCTGCCTCAGACAAGCTTAGCGTCGCTTCTGCAGCCGTTGCAGTCCTTTAAAAATTATACTTTTCATTGGAAATTTCATTCGGCTTACTATGGTATCCCCGAGGTCCTTTGTTCAACCCACTTCCTGCTCCCCACGCCATCGAAAACTCGAAACAGATGTAACCTTTCCTTCTATGGTTTCCTTGTTTAAACTATTTTGAATTTTTTGAGGAAAACCAAGAAGTGCCCACCGATCTATCTGTCCATCCATCTCGCGGAGTGACAAGCCATAAGGACCTCCTCGGGCCTTCCTTGAAAATGAACGGCGATATGTAAATATTAATACTAAAGTAACGTACAGACCATCTGTGGAATTCGGCTGCACTAATTATAAAAAAATGGGGTCGTCCTACGCCTGGCACCTCAGTGGAAGCCCTAAATATGCCTAGTTCAACCCCACCCAGGTTGCACTGTGAAAAATGTATTGTAGTTAAGTTTTGGGTATTATTTTGTTTAAAAATAGTAAAAGTTGATATAAAACATGAAGTTAAAAAATGAAGTTAAATCAATACTAATACAAAATAATCTTGAGAAACAATCACGATTTAGTATTTATTCTAATCTGACGATTCTCTTTTCATACAACTCTAATAATTTTAATGATTGTTTATTTATTTACTGAGCAACATAAAAAAATCTTACAATTAAAATTATACATGTTTTTAAAAGCTATAACCAACACCATATTTATTGATACCTCATTTAAAACTCTATAACTTTTATTTATTTTATTAAATATTTTTGCACGTAGATTTTAAGATTCTGTCTATCCTCTATAGCAATGTTTAGGGTATATGTTTTAGCAGTTAATTTTATAATTTCGTATAAAACCAAAAGGTTAGCAAACATAGTAGACCTTTTTCTCTGTGCATGTCGTTTCTTGAGGTGGTGACGAAACCACTCGCCTGGTACACTGCTCCTGGCAAATGGTAATCTGCTTTTCCAGCCAACAGACTTGAAGGCGATTCCGAACAAGATGCGCTTTATGCGGCCCACGACGAAATTGTTGCGCTTCGTTAGACGCGCCCTCCACCTCCTTTAAGAATTTAGGACCCACTATATAGGACCTCGATCCCTAGATCGCCGCTGGCCACGCGCACGCTCCCTCCCCTCTGAATATTCCAATTCCAACCTCGATCCGGAAGGGAACTGCAGATGGTGAGCCACTGAGGCGATTCAAGCTCTACGGCATATGGCTTTCACTTTGGCTAGCGAATCGGAACTTGGCCACGCGTCACGACAGGAAAATGTAGAATAGTCTGGCTGCAGAGGAAAAGCGGCTACCAAAATTATGCAGCCGGCAGAAAGGACTACTACGGAATGGGCGGAATGGGGCGCGCTCACCTGGAACAAGGACAATATGGTTAATGCAGCGACAGTCTTTCCTGTTTCGTGTTTTACGAGCAGTGCGGTGTGTGTGTGCTAAGTTTGCAGCTATTAGTTTTTGTTTATTCCTTGTTTTATACCCTGCGAGGGAGTATTTCAAATGGGTTTAAAGGCTTGCCAGGGGTGGTGTTTCTGACACATTTTCAGAAAGTATATAGGGTCTAGAAGGCCAAGAACTTGATCGGTTATGTCCGCTGTTGCTGTTGGTACTATTGATTATAATTATATCGAAATGACTTTTTTAATTGACCAGGTCTAAGGACATTTTTTTGAACTACTAATTAGCTTAATTTTGACCTTAACGGACTTTTCGCAGATATCGTAGGAAGTGTTTGATATTTGCTTAATTATATACTTACGAAAATATATTAAAGAAGAAACCAATTTTGAAGAATATTTTAAAACTTGGCGATATAAATAGAACATCTTATAGTGTAGTGTAAAAGGAATCTATATTATTTTTAATTTATTTCTTTATAATTAAATTCTAATAATAATCTCACATGTGCATCCCAAATCATTTAAGTATTATTTAATACCTATATATGGAACAAAAACTAGCAAAACCATTTATTAAAGCAAACATCATTTTGTATCTAGTATTTGTTAAATAATAAGTATAATAAATCAATTAATAAGGGTGCTATTCAAGGTTTTCATATGGTATCTGCACACAAATCTAGAAGGGTATTTCGTTGGTCAACCCATTAATTTTTGTTGAAATTTGTTAGTTTATTTAGTTTTGAGTGGGGGTGTGTGTCCGAGAGTACGAAAGTACGAAAGGTGCACCGCAGCCCAGTTGCGGGGATTCAGTTGAGCGCGTTTGCGAGCGTGCAAAAAGCAGCAGGAGTTTCAGGAGCTGCCAGGACCAACAGCCAACAGCCAGGAGCAGGAGCAGGAAATGCTCTACAAGTGCTGCAGCTGGCCCAGCTGTTTTGGGTGTTTCCCCCTTTATTTTTTTTTTTGTTGGCTTTTGGGTGGGTATTACGCCCAACTCTTGGCCCAATCTAAAATGCACACCCCACTGGCTGCAGTCGCCATTCGGCTTGTCAGCTTGCCAAGGGCTATTTGGCGTTGCCTAGCGAGTTGCCCCGAAACTTCGGCTATAACCGACTGCCCCAACCCTCTACGTATATCCCCTCTATATGGCTGGTCGCCTATATCCCTCTCCCTTTTCTTCTTCCTCTCGCTCACTCGCCCGAAGTGTGACGCTCGCGTGGCACGGAAGTGACGGCGGCAGCTGTAGCCGAAACTATAACCAGAAACTGTTGATCCTTTCCTCTTTCCTCCTTCAGAACTGGGCTTGGGCATGGGCACCCAGAGCAAGCCGAGGGCTAAAGGGAAAAGCAAGCCAGCGGCAGCGGTACGGAGGTAAAAATTCACAATGGTACTGAGAGCCCAAGGGAGCCAGGTGTCTGGCATGCTCATTCCGTTTTCCATTCAATGATGTATTAAAGTGGAAACAGCACGAGAGTACCAGACTGAGTCTGGGTCTGATTCTGAATTGTATATTGTGCATGCCCTATAGGAAAGGGTGTGCAAATTTACAGAGAAGTTAGCCTAGAATAAGGAATTTGAAATGGGCTTATATCTAAGCACAATTATTCAGTTATTGCTCATTGTATAGACTTTACATTTTTATACTTTTGAACTCTTTTTATTGAATCGTAGAAAATCGTTTTATTTTATTTCCGTTATCCCGGCTAGGGATACCTTTATACCCCATTGATTCGCTGACGTGTTCAACGAAGCCCCCGGATAAAACCCAAAGTATTTCCAATAACCGATACAATAAGGAACTGAAACAATCGAGGTGTATGTAAAGCGGCGAAGCCGAGCAACATGTAATTTGTAAAGCTTCCTTTGATTAGGCATCCGTGTTCCTTTGTCGCCGCATGACTCGTGTAGTTTATGGCACCATAAACCAATCAGTTTGGCCCGACAAAGAGTATTCACGCTTCGATGGCTCCGCAATTGACTTCTCTTTCATCTTTATTGTATTCGCGATGTCTGTGTCCGGGAGTCTGGGTCTCTGAGTCTGAGTCTGAGTACGGGTTTTCGGCATTCGCAATTCGGTATATATCCTTTTGCGTCCCGGCGCTGTCGAGTTTTTCCCAAATGCTATTTATTCCTGTTCCTGCTGTAATTTCATTGTTACTCCTTTTTGAATGGCTGTGTGCAACAACCACCACCCCATCGTCATCATCATCATCGTCGTCATCAGAGCAACACGGCACCACCTCTTCCACCACTTCCACCACCCAACACCACCCCATTTTTGGCATTTGGCGTCTGCATAGAAACACAAACAGGTAAAAAAAAGAACAATAACAGTATAACAACGAGGGGAAGTGAAATAAAGGCGAGTTTACGTCATCGCCCGAAATTGCACTTTGCCCAGTTTTGATGGGCCAACTTATTAGCATATCCGGCAACAGGATATGAAGGATATGGAGGATACTTGCAGGGCTTCCCCAAAACTGAATGAGCGCGTGTGTCCAGTTCATTTCAGAATCCAGTTACCATTCCGGTAATTCGAAACTTTGTATTTTTAATTACATTTGTTTCGGACTTCGTACGAATCGGGCGTTGTTGAGATAGGGATAGAGGGAATCGAGAGTAGGGGGAAATCTCACTGGGATCGGGATTCGCCCCTTCTCTTTCCAGCAAAATTGGCAGCTGTTGCAGTTGGAAAACAAAGCGAATGAAACCCACAAATCGTTAGACGACGAGAGTCCTGAGTTCAAAGACCTCTCCTCATGAGTGAGGAAATCGAAGGGAACTGGAAGGGGCAGGGCACGAACCCTGGCCCAAAACGCTGAGGTGCGGTCCAGGTAGCGGAAGGCAGGCCAAATAAAATAAAAGGGACAAGGACTCGCCCAGCGATCTGCAGACGGGACATCAGTCGATGATCTACATAAACACACACTGAACAAAATCGATCTCTTGGGTTTGAAAAGTTATCATTGAATCAGATATTATAGGAACATTACTTCTAAAATCTTTTGAAACTTCTGCAAAAATTTTAATAAAATAAGAAAGACAATTTTTTATTTTAGTAACCCCAAATTAAATTTAAACCTTTTTTCAAAACTTGGTAATATGGTATTAAAACGACCTGATAATAATAAGTTAAGAACTTAAGAAACTACGAATTCTTTTAATTGAATAAAAAGAATGTCAAACCTTAATTTGAATAGCCATATTTTTGCAGTGCTGAAACTGCATTCAGCATGATAATGATGATTGCTGATGCCAGGACCAAAAACCCCTGTAAAAAACAGCCCAAGGGCAAACTGAACCCCATACAGAGAGCGAAGACCGCTTTTCACTCGCCTTTCAACAATTTTCCGACAGCTGTCCACATTGGCATTATTTCATTTTCCATTTTCCTCTGAGTAGATGCAACAGCAGCTGATTCCTGACCCCAGTTTGAGGTTCCAGTTGTCGTATTCTGTTGTCTGGGTCCAGGTTCCAGGTTCCAGGTTCTAGGTTCTGGTTTCTGCTGCACCCAGATCTTGAATTTCATTTCGGGACTTCGGGATAAAGACTCGTTTTTAGGGAATGGGCAGGGGCTGGGACTGGGATTGGGATTGGGTTTTGGGCTTAGGTTAGCGCCCTCTGGCATTTGTTTTGTTTGCCATCCATAAACTAATGGCTTTCAGGATGCAGCCGCTTCAGAAATACTTTGAATATCTGAGGCTTCATTTCCCTTTGCAGCAGTTGATTCAATTAAAGCCCCTGAGAAGTCAAAACTGGCGAGGGTTAGGCATCAATCAAGGAACCGAGTTGATTCTTCAATTTGTGGGAATTACTGAGCCAACACTCATTCGCACAAAGGAAGCTGCTTTTGGCAAAATCTGGGCTGTGTAAATTGGTAATTCCAAGTGTAAGAGAAGCCATGTGAAGATACACATTACTTAGAGGAGATACAAATTAAAGCTGGGATTCTCTACACTGAAGTTAAAACTTGTGATTTTTATTGTTATCTTAAAAATATCTATATTTATACCCGTTACTCGTAGAGTAAAAGGGTATATTGTATTCGTGCAAAAGTATGTAACAGGTAGAAGGAAGCGTTTCCGACCCTATAAAGTATATATATTCTTGTTCAGGATCACTAGCCGAGTCGATCTAGCCATGTCCGTCTGTCCGTCTGTCCGTCTGTCTGTCCGTCTGTCTGTCTGTCTGTCTGTCCGTATGAACGCTGAGATTTTGGAAACTATAAAAGCTAGAAGATTGGCATTTTGCATGCAGATTCTAGGAGTTCCTACGCAGCGCAAGTTTGTTTCAAAAAGGTGCCACGCCCCCTCTGACGCCCACAATCGCTATATACGATTTTAAAAATTTAAATATTTCGGAAAAGTAAAAATGCAGTTTTATTGTGTTTATTAATACCTATCGAAATGTAGAAGAAATTTTTCAAATCGGACCATTCGTTAAAAAGTTATGCGTGATCAAATTTCTATCTCCATCTCCCTCGCACTCCCTTTACCTGAGTAACGGGTATCTGATAGTCGGGGCACCCGACTATAGCGTTCTCTCTTGTTTTAATTAAAAGTGCTTAGTATTTAAATGCTATTTTGTAAACCTAATATTTTGTGTTATTTTCCATCGTATTTCATACGAATAAGCCTTTTAGTTATTATCCCAATGAAAATTGGTTGAAAGAGTCGGACATCTTAAGGGATCTTAATTAGAAGCAAGTTATTATATTTAAAATTACAGTTTTATTATGTGTTTTAGGGTCCTATGTTGACGTTTTCTATATATATATTTCTTTAAGACGCTTTAAGCTAAGATGGCATGCTCTTAGCTTAGAACATCCTGTTAAATTTTTGCAGAGTGCAGCTAAAACAAAGCAAGCAGGATGGCATAGAACAAGTTAAGTTGTTTGTCTGAGGAATACTGTCTTCAGACGAATACGTAGGTACATATATATTAATGTGTGTGTTTTTGTGTGCATATTGAGTCACTAATCTTAATTACTTGTGCAGCATGCAACAAGAGCACTTAGCGCTGATATCCTGGCAGACTCGTGTTGTTTCAGACATATGCACATACGTGATTATAGTTTCCGATGGCCTTTAGTGCTGCCCTTCAAGATACCTTATATCCCCCTCCATTTTTCCTCTTTTTTCCTCATTTCTCTTATTGAAATAAATTCTCAATGAACGCGCCCATTCGATGGGCCTTTCATTTTCATGCGTGCCATTTGCAGCAGCTGGCGTTTTGGTCCTTGCAGCTTGTTGCTGATGGGATGCTGATGTTGTTGCCGCTGCTGTTGCTGTTGCTGCTATTGCTATTGCTATTGCCACTGCTGCTGTTGTTGCTATTTGTGAAACGCTTGCAAATCTGTGGCAGATGCTACGCCGCACATATATCCGCAGCATATACATTCCCGTATAGTATATCATATTTGGTTTGCGCATTAGCCCGGCCAGCAAGGCTAAGCGACACATGGAGCTCATCCACGTAGATGGATACACTCCGTGCCAAACAAACGCAATTGGATACATGTGAGTAGGAAAAACAACTTTTTGAATTAAATGTTGAGCTTTGGTATATAAATATTGTGTTTTATTATGAATTATTCCGTTTTGTATAATGTTTATCAGACTACTAGTAGAATTAACAACGAAAAGTTTTTCAGTAATATCAGAAGAAACAATATTAATAAACATTAGGGTTTTTATCAAAAAACTTAGCCAAAATAAGACCCGCAGCCAAGAAAATGACATTTTTATGAGCTGAGGACCTAAACTACCAATTTCATGTTGATTTGGACAAATTTATAATTTTTCCGATTTTCGCATATTTTATAAAGGGTACATTATAATTTAAAAAAAAATGGCCCAAAAAATGAAATTTCAGCTGAGAATGCCAATCGATTGTAAATTTTATAACGAATTCAACAAGGTATGACATTCCAACATTGACTATTATTTCCCAGAGCTTCAATCAAAAAAACCGAAATTGGATTTAATTTTTTAAGATTTTAGTTTCTATGTTATAACATTTTATATCTTATCATTATTTTTATTTTGTAACTTTATTAGCGTTGTCAAACCTCTTAAATATTTTATTCTCTGTTGAAGATAGAGTCATTATTTTGACCCTGGCTGTACATATATCTGCGAGCGTGTTTGTTTGCCATGTAGATGTTTAGGGGGTGGTGGGTGAGTGAAACGGCAGCCCCATCCTTTATGTTATCCTCCATGTCCTTGTGCTTCAACTCGACAAATATTCAACACGTATTCATTTCCTGCGGACGCTCAGTTGCCAACTGGCAACATTCTGTGTTGCAGGAGGTGTTTGAAAGGGGAACGGGGAGAATGGAAGAAGGCGGAAAAGGGGGTGGCGATGACGAAGGAGATGCTGCACAAGTGCAGCCAGGACACGGATACTTGCACTTGATGCCGTAGCTACATAGCTTTGGCTTTCGCTTCAGCCGTAGCTGCTGATGAAGTAGCGACAATGCGGCAATGCGTCGCAAACTCACTTTGAGTGCTACTTGGCAGCAAGACAACGACGCCCAGACTGCCAGGAGAAAGGCGGAAAGAAGGAAAAGGAACGGAGTAAGGATGCAGGCGATGGAGATGCTGATGCAGATGGAGGTGCAAAAGGATGCCAGGATTGGTCCTTGGGGGCGGGAAGAAGATGCCAGCGACGACAGCGTGACACGCAACAGGAGGGCGGAGGACCAAAGACGAAGGACAGCGGAATGTTCCTGGCCGGGATAAAAGGAAGCTCATCTTGAATTGGCGACAGATGCGCTAAGGAATCTTTCCGTTTTGGATGAAAAGCAAAGTGACTGGCACTGGGAGATGAGTGTTTAAACCCATGCGTTGAAATAACGATGAGCAATACAAAATGCAGATGAAACTCAATGTTTTTCGTAATATTTTTGTTTGACTTAGTCAAACGTATGTCAAATATGTTGAACAAGTAAATGAAAAAGTTCGCATTAAATGATAATTAGTTGCAAAAATAGGCCGTGATCTTCCATTTGAATCTAAATATTGAAATTTTCGTCATAAAACCCATTGCTTTTACTTAAAAACTTGTGTATACTTACAGTACTTCAGTTTTTAAAGATAGTGTCCTTCTATGTTAATTGATTACAAAAAGGTCGATTGGTTTTGAGTGAATTACTGAATGTAATTTATTTTTGATATTTTCTGTCTTTACTAAAATGTGGAAGAAAAAATGGTGAAATGGTGTATCAGATCTCTCTTTTAATTGTTTTCGACGGTTTTCTATTGTCTCACGGGGTTTTCTTTCCTCGGTGAACTAGTGTGTTCTGTCCAAGACGAATATCGTTTTCTTTTCTTAGAAGTCTTCGTTGCTGTCTCAAGGCTTCATATATTTTTTAAGTTCCCTCCTTATACCCCTACCCCTTTCAAGCGGAAGTTTCCCGTAAAGTCTTGATATATTTCCCTCACGAACCGACCTCATCGCCAGGCAAAGCGAATATGTTGATCCTTTGACGATTGCACAACACTTCCAGCACATGCATTCAGTCCCCAGTTCCCCATCCCAAAACGTAGCCCACCTCTCAACCCCATCCATTTCCCAGCATTATTTCACCCCCCTGGAGGTATCTCGTCAAGTGACCCTCTCGATGGCTGTGGCTGCTACTCGGCTTCCCCAGTTCCTCCAGTGGCAGTGCTGGTCCCAGGATATCTGCAGGACTTCTCCAGGAGGAAGCCGTGAACGCTTAACGCCCGCTCATTCCCTGTGAGAGAGTCACACGTAGCCACGAAATCATTTTTCACCACTTAGTCACGTCGCTTTGACAGCACATCCCAGGAAGGATGAGGATGAGGTTGAGGTTGGGTTCGGGATTCAGGGTTCAGGATCCGGTGAGATGGGGCTGCTTTGGGGTTAGTCTGGTTTGCGGGCTTGGGATATATGGTCTCAGTCGCAGTCGCAGCCTCAGCATCCGCTCTTATCTGCGGTTTAGTTGCTTATAATTGGCAGACATGTGAGTGGAGTGAAAAGCGGAGGAGAGCTTTCCCAGAGTCCTTCGCCCCCCTCCCCCCGAAAACCGGATGCCAGTGCCTGCCTTGTTGCCGACTGTTAATAGTTACACTCGCAGGATATCTATATGTCGGTAATTAGCCAACCGTAAGTCGGTTCTACTTTCCCACGCGGGCGAACATTGCGTGATGTTGTTATTAGTATGTAGTAGTACTCCTACGTAACTTGCTCGGCAATTACATTTCGAATTGCTGTCGATCGTTAGTTGGGAGGTGAACTTTCCCGCCACTTTTTGGGTGGGTAGCTAACAGATGGCATCAATCAAGTGGAAACCACTAAGTATAATGCAGCATTGTTGCCCAAAAGTTGCCATTGCAGTTGGGAAATCTTGTTGCCCAGTCAGCACCCCTCTCTGGCCTCCCTCGATTCTGCACGGTGGAAAAATATGAAAGAGGATAAATTCTGATAGTGCTTTTACTAGCAGTTCTTTCCCTTAAACTAAGGTATTATCGGAATATCTCTAGCCTTAAATCATAAATGAAATCTGACTTTAGTTAAGATGAAACATTGTTACGTGCTCAAAAAAACAAACATTATGAATATTATAAAAATATTTAAGACGTAAGTGCAACTGCAATGTTATACAAAGTACCTGCCCACCTTATTGGTTTCTGGCAGTGTACATTGAGTCTCCCAACAAGTGTAGTACGTGTTGTCCTGCTATTTGGTTACCTTGTATGGTTGCACTTCCTTTGCTCTGCTTGTGGCACGAATCAAAGTATTGAATTTCTATATCCGTTTTTTTTCCTTTCGTTTCATTTTTGTGTATTGTTCGGGTGAAAGGGGCGTTTTGCTCCGGTGTTGCTGCTGCTGTCGATGTTGCTGTTGTCGCTGTTGCTGCTGCTGATGTTGCTGCTGCTGCCGCTTACATAAAGGACAACAGCTCAGCAGGACTAAATGAGTGCACAGGAAGTTTTTACATTGCTCACCTTGAGCGGGGGGTTTGGGTTGATGGGTTCTGTGGGAATGGAACTGTAACTGTAACTGGGTGCGGGGCAATTAGGTCCTGTGTATATGGGTGAGTATCTGAGGCAAAACGGAAACTGTCGCAAGTGATCGGCGTGTTGATAAGTCCAACAACAACAATCAGTAGCAGCAGCGGCAGCGGCAACGGCAACAATCACCATCAGCAACTTGAACCCGAAATGTGTTTCGCATTTTGGCATTTTCGCAATTGCCAAGGCAAAAGTTTCGAATGCGTTTTGTGGCTCTGGCTCCCACAAAAATCCATTTTTCCCATTTGTATACCCTGACAGAGGTTAATTGCTCGAGTTCGTCATTTTAAAGGTCTACTATTCTTTCGTCTACCCCGATTTCATTGAAAACTTTTTCGAATGCTTCGAGGTCTGTTTTATATTGTGCGTCCTTTATTTGTCACAATCTCTTTGTTTTTTTTGCAGATGCTGAACTAAAGGGCATCCTCGAAATGGCATTGAAAGAAAAAGTTCAAGGAGTTCCTAATAGGAACTTCCCATTGACTAAAACTTTTACTTTAATTTACTTAGTCAATAAACTTTATCTTAATTAAATCTTGAAAAATATCACATTTTACCTAGAAAGTCATTCTCATATTTACTTAAATGGAGTGACAATTCTGCTGAAACGTGTTTAATAAGATGTAGTTTTGTATTTATTGAATAGGTTACTTAAATAAATTCTTAAAGAAACCTGAATAGTGTTAACAATATATTTTAGCTAAAATTCTTTTATAATTATTTTTGAAATACTGAAACAGATATTTTTAATCAAAAAGTTAAAAACTCTTTAATAGCTATCATAACAACAATAGGTAAGCAAGGGTATTCAAACCTTTAGATCGAAAGTTTTTAAATTTTTTAAGGTTTTTTTGGTGCAAGTTCGGGTTCTGGTTTTCTGTATAGCTGTAGCTACTCGGAAACAAAGTGCTATAAAAGTCACGCCCGAGGCGAAATGAGTTTTCAGTTGTTGCAAGGGGAGGGGGGAGGAAAGCGGGCGGGAAAGCGGCTTTTCCAGCGTGTTTTTTTTCGTGTTTCAGCATCAGGTAACCTAACCTTTTGTGCCGCCCATTAGAAACATGCACGCAGTCGGCTTACTTAAGCATACAAATTGTGTACGGAGCCAAATGCAAATGCGCCAGACTCCCGGCAATTTGGAAATGGGAAATGTGGAATTGTAGAAATGTGGAAATGCGGAAACGTGCGGGGATTTGGAGCGGCTCCCTGGCTGGAAAACTTTGCCATGCGTGCCGCCATTTGACTCGCAAGATTGACACGCTGCCAAAGGAAGAAGAGGGGATTTTCTGGGGGGAAAAACTGTGCAGATGTGTCCAATTTAGTGGAACACTGGACCAACGCCCCCGGCCAGATGCTCTGGCGCTCCTTATGATTATTATATATACAGCATACAACCCCCAAAAAGGAATGGCAAAAGAAAACCGAGAAGAAAACCCAAACCAAAAGCCTTCGGGCAGCTCGACAAGTGGCGGAAATTAATGCAGTAATTGTGGTAAGTGCTTGTCCTGGCTGCTGATTCATAATCGCATGTATTCAATTAAGGAGATTAATTATTTTGGGCAGCTTTCGAAGGATTTAAATCTGCCAAGAGCCAAAGAAAAGAGTTTCCCCCTTACTTCTCCAGGGGGTTAACTTCCCTTTTCAATGGCCAGCGGTCAGCGAGAGGTCACGTGGCCACCATAAATATGCCGGCTATCGATTGTACCTGACCACGCCACAGAACTATCCATCTTCCATAAGATGTCAGCGGCAGGAGCTTATGCAAAGTTCTCCTCCTATTTTTGGGGGAGAAAAAATCTGGATGGCCTAACGCTGGGAATTTCGACCATGACAATAATCAGCTGAAGCGGTTCTGTGTAGGGAGGGGGTGTCAAAAGTAACTCCCCCTTTTCGGGGTGGTTTCTTCTTTGGATTGGTTTGGGTTGGCCAAATAAATTAGGCAACAAAAAATTGACATTCCAAGGAGGCCAGGACATCGCCACTGATTAGAACAATATGCGTGAGTATGTAAAAGGCAATCTATAGACCCATACATACACTTACGTATATATATATATATGTATATTTGTAGAGGCGTATATTTATATAACGCATTTCTAGAGCTGGCCGAAAAAAGATGTGTTCAAAATAAATATGCGTGCGTGTTGCTTCCTCACACCAAAGTACAGTAGTCGAAATGAGTATAGATTTGTTTGTTTGTATGTCGTTAGCATTGTTTTCTCCCTCAGTGCGTGCGTGCGTGTGCCTCCATCTGCATCTGTGTGTGTCCCCGGGTGTGTGTGTGTGTGTCTGTGTGTATTTTTGCCTTTCGTTGACACTTTCACAATTTATGGCAAATGCTGTCTTCCCCTGCCACGGGAAAAGGCGCCAGCGAGCAGCAGAAGCAGCCCAACCAACCCCCTGAAAGTTACTTTCGCCACCCACCAAAAACAAAAAAGAAATTCCCAAAAAAAAACAAGGCAATTCAGAAGTATCGGGAGTACGAATTCGGGGTACCCAAAATAGGAAGGCCTTAGAAAAAGTCCTTACCAAAAATAATAATATAAAAATTAGTTAAACTTATAGAATAAATGTAATAAATAAAACTAGAGTAAATATTTCCTGGACAATCCAGAAACTATAAACAATATAAGAGTAATATTTTCTGTTAAGTTTCATACAAAAATTTGATTTGAAAAACAAAACAATGATTAATCTATTATTTTAAATTAAATTTTATATAATTTAATAAGAGTTTTTAAACTTGTAGAGATTGCAAATGGATTTAAAATCTGTCTAAAATAGTGTGAATTTATTTTTCTGATATAAATACTAAGCTTAATGATAATAATTATAACGTTTAACAGCATAATCTCAGTAACTTACATTCTACAAAAATTGGTTCAGACCCAAACTTTAATGTATCCTTACCCATAGTTTACCATCCAATTTTGTCATACACTTTTTCCCTTTTCAGGGTATTTCCCGATGGGCGTTTTGGGGGCGTGGTCATTGGGGGCTGGGCAGAGAAAGCATTCTGTTTACCAGTTTCCGCAGTCCCCAGTTGTACACAGGACTCATTTGAAATAAATATTTTTGTGTTTTTACTTGAAGCGACAATAACGCAAAACATGAAACGAACACTAACAGAGGAGACACATGTCCCATTGTGTGTGTGAGAAGGTCCTGGGAAGAGTATGAGTGTGTGCGTGTGTGGCTGTAGGCAAAACCACGCGCGGCGCAGCGGCGTCAAAGTCGAATTACTCATACGCCACGTTGGCCAATGTCGCCTGGCACTTTTGGCTTTGTTGCCGTCTGCTGACACACAATCCGTGCCTCTAGTATCCCGCGTTGACGTTAAAAGCTACAGAGCAATTAATCATTAGCTTTTACAGGATTTATTGCAAATACTTTTATCGGATATATTAAATGAACTCCACTCCACAAGGCCTTAGGCCTCTCTGAAATTATGGCAGCATTAATCCAGTGGGGACTATCTGCCGACAACATCTTACTACTGTATTCAGTGTTTTTCGGGGGCTTTTTCGGCTTTAAGATTTGCGTCATCGCGGAGTGTCAGTCATGTGGGTCACGGGGCAAAGAATAAGTCCTGAATGTGAGTGGAAATGTGAGTGGGGGAAATAGGGAAAAACTTTTAGACATATGCACACACGCGATGGCTTAGCAACAGTTTACATCGCATTGTACTATGTTGTTTACTTTCGGTGACAAAATGAGTTACAGGTTTCATTCATTGCCCTAATGCAGCTTGATAAATTTGAGCGCATTAATTACGCTCACTTGGCGCCGGGAACACAGAGCACCGAATATGTCCTTCGTCCTGCCTTCTTCTTCGTCCTGCAACTGGGCTGAGCTTCTCCTTTGTCAGCCGGCGATTCGCAGAGTGCCTCTGTTGTTCAGTTTCATGTGCCATTAACTGGCTCAAGCCGCCGCGATTGATCTTGGCCGTAAGTTGGGTTTATTGCCTCCTCATCGCCAAAGAAGCTGGTCTCGTTCGAGCACTGCCCAAAAAATAAGTTGTTAATATGTTAATTTATAAATTTGTTAAAATTGCTTAATCTTTAATTGCCACAGAACGTTTTTTATTATACAAAAAAAAAATTGGAATTGCCACAGAACATGCTTTATAAGTAGCACTTCATTCCATGAGACACCTTTTTAAATGATTTCAAATAGCTTAAAATTGTTGTAATATTTTAAAACTATTATCTGGAATTTTGTTATTGTTTTATTTACTTTATGTTTACTTTAAAACCACCAGAAAACCAGAAGTACAAAAATTATTTTTATGCTAGAGAATACATTTTTAAAACATCATATTAAACTTAACGATAAATGTGCGTTTATCTATCCTCCGAATTCTCTTTTCATCCTTGTAGCCAACACAATGGGTGTGTTTTATTAAAACATAAATGTTTCGTGAAATTTTAAGAATCTCTTATTCTTTGGATTTGATTCAGGTTAGTTTTATGGCGAATCAGTAAATTTTACTGCGATTCTAAGCATTATTTTTCAGAGTGGTGAGACGTAGTTGCTTCTTTAGCTGCCTGCTTCTTTCGCCTTCTGCACATGCAAATTTATAACAATTTTACGTTCTCACATGCTCAAAGTCGTAAATCGTATTCGGCAAGGTGCGAACTGCTTCTCCATTCCGCGCAAAAACCAAGTGGCTGTGCATAAAAAATCGTTTATGGCTTTGCAGCGCTCAAATAGAACAAAGCATAAATCCTAATTTACTTATGTGTAGCTGCAGCAGTTGCCACTTGCTGTGTGTGGGCGTGTGTGTGTCACCCAACGGTAAACATATATCAACAACATCTTAAACTCATGACGCCAAATAAATACAAATGTTGTAAAATGCAGGGGATGCCCCGGGATAACATAGAACCCAGGCCAGACTCGTAAATCGCTCGGAAAAGAGGGAAAACCCATCCCCATCCCCGGCCCATTCCGTCCGGAAAAAAGGAGGGAAAAGCACCTTGCGAGCTTAGTGGCATCGCGATTGAATGGGACTCTGAATAAATTTCACCTTAGCAAGTGGCTGTAAATTGTTTATATTTTACTCTCGAGTTTGCTGTATTAAAAGGGAATTTGATGGAATATGGATTAGGAGTGTTTGTTAGCTCGTTTTGACTGGGATTTTTATTTTGCGGGGGAGAGGAGTGATTCAGATTTCAATTGAGACATTAGAAATAACTTCACAATGGGTTTTTTTGTCGATTGATTTTAGAAATATTTGTAGATTATAAGGAACATGTAATTGGGAAACAATCTGAAGGGTGTGGAATTTAATTATTTAGCTTTGCATTATGTTTTAAATATAACTTAACCCATTTAATCATAAATAATATTTAAGCGTCCTATTGCTATTATTGGTAGTAAAGTTAAGCCTTTTTTAAAGACTAACTTATATGGGTGTATTTTTTTGATGACCATTCGTAATCGTTCAAATAGAATGATGCTATAAAAGATTATGACATGCTTGGAATTTAGTTTCTTAATAAATTGGCCTTAAAATATGAATCTAAAAATGTAAATTTGTATATATCCCTAGATTGAATACATTTAAAGTTTGTTTTCTTGATTTAAGGGAAATTCCTGTTGATTTTTAAGGGTCACATTCCACAATGCTCCACCCCAGAAAACCAACAAAAAACTTTAACAAATCTTTGAAGACATTTACAAAATGCAGCTGCGCCGACAATAAATGCATTTCACAAATATTTCAAAGGGTTCTTGGGCAATAAATCTGACCGAAAGTGAGCTTTACCTCTTGATCAAACTAATCAAGTTGAGTAGCCCGCCATTGAAGTGGTTTGGTTTACTTGAAGTTCTCGCCCAGAAATTGATATAATTAATGGCGAGCCATAACAGGCCACATTAGAAATGCCGGAGAATATTCTTCTTCATCCGTGTCTGTGAGCTTGAGTCCTTGTTTGCGTCTGTATATGTCGTCCATCTGGCCAAAGGAGCTTGACTTGTGCAATCCCAAATCTAACAGGAGAAAAAATAGTAAAGCGTCAGCGGCATGTTAAGTAAACTTTATGACCAGAGAATTCCGCAAAAGCGGACGGGATGAGCTCGGCGGATAAGGCCGGGATCGGGGGGAGGGGGAGGGAAATTGCGGGCCGCAAATAAAACCAGGACCAGAACAAGGATCCCGAAACCCGAGTGAGGCATCAAAAAGTAAGAGCAAATGCAAAAGCAACAACTATAAAAACCTGCAGCGATAGTAAAATGCAAATTGGTTGGGGTGGTAGTGGAGGAGCCCAGGACTCCGGGTCTCCGGGACTTCAGGACTCCCTTGGTCCGTCAACGAATACAACAAACAAAAAAAAAAAGAAAATAGTAAGCTCTGGCATTCGCACTCGTAAAATAAAAGTAAAGTGCAACAGCAATTTGTTTGCACAATTGCTGAATGCGGCCATTGCTGTTGCTGCCGTAGATGTTGCTGCTGTTTTTGTGTTGCTGTTGGCACTCGTCGCATTGTTTGCTTTGTAGCCGGGTTGTTGTACATTTTTATGACAGCTCAAATTGGCCCCCATCGCCACCCGCGAGCAACACTGTCAGCATATGGCAATAAATGGGCAACAGGAGTTGGCCGTCGGTCTCCACAAATGCCCAGACTGTAGTCTACTGTGCATATAGATCTGCCCCACCACCATTTTTGCCCACTTCGCGTCTGATTTGCGATGACAGAACCCAGTTGATTTGATGCCTTGTTGCGAGCCCTTTTGATGACTCCCCCTCCCCTTTTTTGCTCCATTTCATTTTCTATTTTGGCACTTTGAAATTAAAATATAAAACCCGCGCCGCTTTGACAACTTTTTAAGCTCCATTAGCGTTGACGGCAAGAAAGCCTACGAAGCGGCAACAAAAGGCGGCCGTGGAAAAAGGGTCAATGTAACCGCGAAGGCAGCCGACGACGCGGCAGGACATCAGGACATCATAGCCAACTCAATGGCAACAACAACAGCAACCCCTTTGGCCGGGGTAACCTTGCGGTTGCTTCCACTCCCTTTCCCAGACCATTTCCCTGTAGCGTTGCCAGGACCCAAACCAAAACCCGATTGCGAAACCCATTCAAACACATTAAAAAATTGTTTTAAGTTGTTAATCTTCACTACTTTAACCCTTGATTAATAATATAAATACTTTTCATAACAATTTTATAGTGTTTTGATTTTAGTTCCTTGTATTTTACCCTATAAATTTTTATATTGCTCTATTCGAATTTTTCATATGTTATAATCAACACATAATAGCGTAATTTTCGCCAAGGAACGCCACAATAGGGGCTCATCATTAAATCAAGTAGATTTGTTCCAGGTTTCATTTAATAAAACGGATATTTTAATGGTACAATTTTAATATTCAAATTAGGTAGCTTTATCCCTTCATATTTTATAAATTCTTTGCCCTAACCTTCGTAACTGAATTGTATACTTTTAATTTTATTTAGTTATAGTTTAACTTTGCTTAAAAACCTAACATAAAGTCGCTTTAGGCGAGGAAAAGATAGTTCTTAAAACTGCTGGCAGTAAAATAATCCTTAAAATTTGTGATATTGAAATGTCCACCTAAAAATACAATATTTTCTTTCTGTGCATCCTGTTCCGGTCTGCTCTGGGTTGGTCTGTTGGGCTGCTTGGTTGGTTGGTGTTGCACTTCCGTGGCTCGAACAACAGCGGGACCCCGAAAAAAAACATTTAACTGTTTCGCTGTTTGGCATTCATTGCGAATTTAAAGGGCGGCTTAGTGACAGGAATAATAAGGAAGCCCGCAGCGGAAGCGCTGATGTCAACGCAGCAGCAATGCCACCAAACCAAAAAAAAAAGCAACCACAAGGGACTCTATTGGATTCGGTTTGGGGTAATGGAGCGGTGGAGGGGGCGGTGGTTCCAACCGACGAGGAGGCAATAATGGGCCACGGGCCATGGAGTCCTTGCGGCCGTTCTGTGTGTCCTTTGGCCCCCTTTCGATTCGGTCTCGCATCTCGGCCTGTGCAAACAAACCAAACCAAATGAAAGCAAACCAAACGAAACGTAACGAAATAAACCCAAAACCTCAGAACGTTAAAAAGGACAACAGCGCAGAGCAGAAAGGAGCAAGTTTCAGTTGTCAACTATGCTAAATATTTGGTCCAGCTAACCGAAAAGAAAAAAGCTAACCGAAGAATGAAAACAATACCAAATTAAACGCTTACAGCTGGAGCAGCTCATAATTTATTTCTAAGCTGGAACCCCTTAGAACTTCGGACTTCCAGGTTTCGGTTTCGGCATGGTTTGGGATTGGGTTTTTTTTTTGGCAGCCAAGTGGCAGACATCAAAACACACCCCCGGCATTTTGGGTTTTTATGGAAGGTACTTCTTCCCGGTTTTGCGGCCCCCTGTGGCTCAAATCCCCCCTCCCCACTCCAAATGCGGTGCTGTTGCATAATTTTCGGCAATCCACAAGTGTGTGTGGCACGAGTTCCTGCCAGGATATAACCTTTTGCGATGGTATTGGTGACTCGCTGGTTGTAGTTTGGGAGAAGTTTCATAAATATAGAGAATCTGCGCAGTCGCGTTGCGAGTTCTCTCTTGGGGTTGTTGCATGTTTTTGGGTGCTTTTTGGGCGGCTAGGGGCTGGTGTTGCTGGCTACTTGTTGTGTCTTTGTGTGGGATCTATATATTACATTAATGGGTGGCCAATAAATCAGAAAAATATGGCCCAAACTTTAGGTTCTTTTGCCGGGAATATGGCAGGACCGACCAAACCGTAAACCCTTTTACCACTAGGCCACAAAACCAACCCCTTGCCACCGAAAATACCACCCTCTTTTAGAGGTGTGCGTTGGTGTTGACCCGAAATCACGCACACTCGCTGTAAATCACACACATATCTATAGATATACGTGTATATATGTATGCTATATAGCAACTGAGCGGCAGAGCCAGCGAAAAGCTGCGAATGCCAAGCGCACAGTAGAAGGGAGTGGTACGTCAAAAACTGACGCACAGCGGCAGGCCAAACAAGTCCATAGTTTAATATAGCCAGCACAATACCGCACCACAATAATATAAACTGTAAAATATATAAAACAAAAGTCCAGAAACTTACGTGACCAAGTGCAAAAAAAGAAGGAAAATCTATAACTATAAAAAGCAAACGAAAACGAAAAGAGCAAACTGTGTGAGTGTGAAAAAAACAAGCCACAAATCAGAGCGAGTACGAGAGCTTCCTACTATATCATATCATATAACCGCTATAAATGTACGCCTGTTTTGGTTTCTAGAGTTAAAAATAAACATATTACGGAATCCTTCCAAAATTAAAAGCCAATTCATGCATGATTTGATTTTGTGTTGCATGTGACAATGTGATATATTGCATATATATGTTTTTTATATGTGTGTGTATAAGTCGCTGCAGCTGCAAAGTATGCAATAAAAATCTCGCATTGTTTATGTGCAGCAGGAGAAAGAGAACTCAAGAGAGAAATTGAGAAGGAGAGAGCGAGAGAGAGGGAAAGCGAAAAAAGGGTGAAAGGGGGTGGTACAGTGAGGTAGGCTAAGGCAACCAACAGTTGACTATTTGTTGCATGTACTCGCTACAAGGACTCTAGTAGCTAGTTCGCAAGCTCAGCGAGTGCGCCGAATTCTCTTTCTCCGATTCTCTCCCTCGCAGAGAACTCTCTGAGAGCTTCTCCGTCGATTTCAATTCACAAAACATTCGACAAGTGCAGAGTGAACAAGTTGTTGTTGCTGAAACAACGAGCGGAAAAAAGAGGAAAATTTATAGGATTTTCCAAAAACCGCAAGCTTAACCATTACCTAATAATATATTCAACATGTGATACGACTTAACAAAATACAGGCAAGCATTTCGAGGAGTCCCTATCGGGATAATCCCCATCGAATTCGTAGAACCTCGGTTAGTGCATTTCCTAAACAATGGCAGCGAGTGTATGCGCCATTTTTAAACGTGGGATAGGGATAGATAGTTTCGGTGTGCGTGCGTGTGCGCCACCTTCCAATGGAAGCTTTTCCGCCCAGAACCACCACACCCCACTCCCCACCACCATTTCCCACCCCCCAATTTCCCAGCCCATCGGTCTCTCGCAGAGAATGAACTGCCAGTCCGTGTATAAACCATGCAATTTAGTGCAAAAAGTATAACAATTTATCAATTAAGTGTAATCAAGTGTTGCAAATTGCCCCAGCCCCCTGGAAAAACCACCCACCACCCCCTCGGCGGGATGTCCTGTTCCCTTCTGTTGATTGCACGGCGGTTTCTGCATTTATAATGTAAATATTATGACTACCAACCAACTGCAGGAACTTGTTTACAATTTTCGCACTTTAATCGCCGTTTAAATTATGCAATTTCGTTGGTTATTTTTTTCGAGTGCAAGGCGCTTGGAAAGTGGCGGAGTGTGCAGTTAATGGTTGCCATAGAGTATTTACCTGCGATTTATGGGGTAACGCTAAGGCAAGGTGGTCTAATGGGCTATCAGGAATTGCTTTGGAAGTCCCAACAACGGTTTCTTTCTTTTTATGGGTTTAGAAACCCGGGAGTTCAAGTTTATCAAAAAAAAACCAAAATATGTAGTCTCCTGTGAGATCTTTTACAATTTATTAACTAAAGTATACAGGATATTTCATATTATCTGTAAAGAATACAAATACATATGTTTAAGTGGTATTACACTGTATTTCGAAAATAGCTTTCTAGGATCGTCTATTGATTACGCTTATCTCTTTCAAATGAATTATCTAAGCTAGGAGTATACAAACAACACCATTTAAACACCAAGTTTGATTTTGATTCCATGAGATCTATGTCATTTATGTTTAATCCAATATTGGACAATAATAATTATAATTTGAATACTTTTAAATATATTGTTTTGAAGTACTTTAATAAAGTTCCCACCAGCGAACATTTATTTTAATAAGCTGCATGTTTCGCAGACCCGCCTTTGTCTTCGTCCCTTGAGTTACTATTATTTGCATGTAAATGTGACAGAGTCTTGTGCACAGTCTTACTGGTAAATAAGTGGAATTTAATGTACCTGTATTTCCATTACTTACAGAACAGGAAAGGCAACGCAACAACGAACGCCAAATACCTTCAATTGCGGAGATAGCCGGGCTTATGAGTAAAACAAGCTGCCAAGCGGATGTGGTAGGACAGAAAGGGATTTCTTGAAGGGGGCAGGAGGATGCCAGCCAGCCGGCGAGCCAAAAGGGCACAAAATTGCAACATCCGCAACTTCGGGGCAAGGAATCAAAGCTGAAGGAGCAACCGCAGCAATACTCTCAAGGCAACTCATGTCAATGTCAAAATTGAAGTAGAGGAGGGCCAAAAAGGCAGACGGACGGGCGGGGCAAGAGCTACGGCTATATAGCTATAAAAGCAAAAGCATTTTAAACTGCAGATGACAAAGAAGGTTGTGCTACATCTACATAGTAAATACAAAACAAATCTAAGCATAAGAAACCCCAAAACCACACACCCACGCCCCACGACCCGAAAACCCTAAACCAAAACCAAAACCTAGACCAAAATAAACAGAGAGCGAACAAGTGGACGGGGAATCCCCGGAATTTCGAACTGGCAAAGGAAGGCAAGCGGTTCCGGATACGGTGACCCGTTTTGCAGGCAAAATGTCCGTGGACTTTATACTGCCCAATCGCAACAAGATCCAAACGATTGCCTATGCGAGTGCCAGCAAAAAGTATGTGGCCGGCGGATCGGGGTCCCATTTGGGATCGGCAGCCGGATCAGGATCAGGATCAGGAACCGACTTGCAGAGCTGGCGACGCCCAAAGCCCAGGACCGCGGGAAAACTGAAGCTGGAGGATAAGTCCCCGGTTACTGCCAGTTCGGTGCTAAGAAATGCCAATGGAAATGGCCTGGGAAATGGCGGAAAGTCACCCCTCAAGTCGTTGGCCAAGAGATCCTCGCGATCGGTTCTTAGAAGGGAAATCATCGATCTGGACGACGAGGAGGGCGAGCAGGAGGATCAGCTATGCGAGCACCTGGAGTGGTCAGCCGCCCAGTCCTTGGTCCAGATGAACTCCTCCAAACAGGAAAAACAGCGACGAGCGGGAACTACGGGATCCCCTGCAACTGTGGCAGGACCAATTTCCGCCTCAGGTACGTGGATTATATCTTATAACACTGAATTATCAGGATATCTTCTTTCCGTATATATCTTTAATTTAGAATCAGAGAATTTAAATCAGATTTTTATTTTTAACAGAAAATAATCAAGTTAAAACTATTTATTTGTATTCAAAGGTTCTAATTAAAAAACTTTCCGTGTGGGAAATATATTATAGTAATCGTTTGTATGTAATTTTCTGCTAGGAACATAAAACTGTTCAAATGATTATCAACAAAGTTGATGGTGAACCTACATTAGCTTCCTGAACATTTGAATTTTCAAAATGGGCGTAAACACATCCCCTTCCCAGTATGATTTTAAAGACCTTTGTTCTTATATTAAAATATTATTTATTTGTGTTTTTACTTATTGATTTGTACAAACATTTCTAAACATTCACTCTTTTTACCCGAAAAATCTTTGTAGTATTTATTATAATCTTTTATTTGTTCAAGTAGGAATCCAATTTTTTGCGCGTATATTCAAGTTAATATATTCTTGGGTTGCGAAAGCTGTTTTCTTCTCTGTGTAGCTATTGTTCCATTTCTGGGACCCAACCACTTCGTAGCCCCGGAATCCACCACCTGCACCCCCCTGAAAGTTGCGTCACAACAATGTGAACAGGTGGCTGCGACAATTTGTGTGTGCTGGTGTATTTATTTTTAGTAGCCTGGTCCCGATGATCCCACTCCATCATCGAAAGCCAGCGGCACTTCCAACCATTTTATGGCCACCCACTTGGCCAGCGTCCTTCAACCGCGCTGGTGACCCCCCACTGGTGACTGGTGGCTGGTGGTGACCCCACACAGTCCCCTCCCCACTTGGAGCACTCCACTGTGAGCGCTCGTGTTTGACATTGTCGCCGTTAGCTAATCTTTTTAGCGTATGTTGGCATTTTCCATGTTTGCGCTTGCCTTCTTGTCGATGTCGTTGCTTGTTGCTCTTGAATGAAGGAAAAAGCATGGAAAAGTGGGGGAAATGGGAGGAAAAGCTGAGGAAAAGCTAAAGAAGAAGCAAATGCAAACAAGCGGCATTGACTGCCGTTGGCAGGGGGTGGTTGGGAGGTAGGGGCGATGTTGGGCGGTCGGGAGGTCGTCATATCGATTGAGGAACTCGGAACGTAACAGGTCAGCCGCAGTGGAGAAGGGATGTGTATATTGCGTCAGCCTCAGCTTCAGTCCGATAAAATGCCAAAATGTGCATTTATGGTTACTGCTTTTGCTGCCTTTATGATCCCTTTGGTAGCCCCTTTTGTGGAATATGACTTGCATTTGGCACACGCACCCTAACTACACATGTGTATTAGGACGAGCTTAAAAAAGGCACACAAAAACAAGTTTCAGTTTTAATAAAGACGGTCCGAAGGAGCTAAAGGTTTCAGGTTACAACCTCTGAGGTCTACAGGTGGGAGCACAAAAAAGAAGGCAGAGGAATAAAAAGTAAGATACAGGGCACAAGTCGTTCTTTGAACCAATTAAAAGCAAGGGTGTTTCCTTATACATACATTCAAATGTATGTACTTTTAAGGACTGCAATTAAGACAACGGATTTATTATTTACACACAGTTTTAAGTTGTTAAGTTATAATTATTATTATTACTTTATCTAAGGTCGTTAAGTAATTTAAAATTTTGTATATGTATGTACTCCTGTATTTGTTTTATTGTTTTTTTTTATTATTTTACTCAAATGCTTGCATTGCTTTGTATGTTTTAAGTAAATAATGTTCGTTTAAGTTTCTGTTGTTACTTGCTAAAGTATGTTTTCAATGAAAATGTTCCGTACAAATTAAATTATTCCTGAACAATAAATTCAACCACTCAGTTGAGAAATAAGCTTATTTATATATTTATTTCGGTTTTCTTATTTTTGCACAACTCTCAAAGGTTAGTTGCGTGATTTTAGGTTGTTTCTACCTTTTTTTATCTGGGCCCACCATTTAATTGGATTTAAAATCAATCAAACCTTTTGATTCAAATTGAATCTGAGTTGATTCCATTCCACCGTTCCGAAATGTCAAAGCTCGCAGTTGATTAGGCAACTCTGGTAGTAAACCCCTGGTCAAAGATGGCAATCCTTAAACTGGTCAGTCTAAAAAATCAACAAGTCTTTTTGACAATTATTGAGTTTGATTAAGTTTGGAGTCAGTGATTTCCTGATTTTTGTCATTTTGTGATGTGAAAGATGAACTTGAAGGAGTTCGATGCCGGGGATGATGATTCGATGCCCTTGGATTGTTAGTTTCTCTGAGTTTGCAGGTATTTCCTGGGTAATAAATCTAAGTAAATTTTTCTCATAAAACAGTATCGCTGCGCCGTCCAGTGGGCAGAGCTCCGGCGGAGGATGGCAAGGTGATTTTCTACGCTCCGCCCGCCAGCGCCAGTGGATCGCCGCGCCAGCCGGAGCCGGTGACCTTGAAGAGGGAGCGGGAAAGGGAGCGTGAGAGGGAGAGGGAGCGAGAGCGGGACAGGGTGAGGGAGCAACAAGTGGCCGCCTCGATTTACCGGGGTCGCAGTGTCGAGGAAACGGAAGCGGCCCACGATCTGCTCTCCCTTTCGCAGAGCCTACCGCCCCTAATCCCGCCCTGCGTGGTCACCATCATGAAGCAGGAGCAGGAGCAGCTCCGCTCCCCGGAGATCCAGGAGATATCGAACAGCGCTTCCAGCCGATCGCCCCAGTCGACCATCCGGTTCATAGGCAGCAGCTCCTACGACCTGATGAGCGGTTCCTCGGAGGGGGCCAACAACTGCTCGCCCTTGACGCCCCCGAACTCGGACCACAGCTCCGATGTGGATATAGACATGTCTTCCTCCTCCGAGTCGGGGCTGCAGCAATGGGGCAAGCCCAATCCGCAGAGTCAGCAGAGGGCATCGGCCCTGAAGATGTGCCTCAACATGCTGGATGGCAGGACCAAGGCGAGCAGAGCAGCTGCAGTGGGCAAGCCGGAGAGGCAGGAGCCAGTGCAGCCGCGGCCCAAGAGTGCCCAAAGCAATGCCTCCTCCTCGGGGGGCAACACCACATCGGAGCCCCCTGAAACACCGCCCACCACGGGACACGGCTCCTCGGGAAACGGGGAGAACTACGCCAAGCGGAAGAGGGGCTGCTACAAGTGCTGCGAGTGCGGAAAGCAGTATGCCACCTCCTCGAATCTCTCGCGCCACAAGCAGACCCATCGCTCCCTGGACTCGCAATCGGCCAAGAAGTGTAACACCTGCGGCAAGGCCTACGTGTCCATGCCCGCCCTGGCGATGCACTTGCTCACGCACAAGCTTTCGCACAGCTGCGACATCTGCGGAAAACTCTTCTCCAGACCCTGGCTGCTCCAGGGTCACCTGAGATCCCACACCGGCGAGAAGCCCTACGCCTGTGTCCACTGCGGCAAAGCCTTTGCCGACCGCTCCAATCTGCGGGCCCACATGCAAACCCATTCGGGGGACAAGAACTTCAAGTGCCATCGCTGCAACAAGACCTTCGCCCTCAAATCGTACCTCAACAAGCATCTGGAGTCGGCCTGTCTGCGGGACACCGGGGCCATAGATCAGGACAAGGGGTTGGAGGAGGACGACGACGACTGCAGCAAGCAGGACGACCTGGAGGGCGACGATCTGGACAGCGATGAGAACAGCCAGGACATTGTGGTGGCCTAGGAACCATCGACCGATAACTCTCCTGCCCGCAACTAAGATACTTTACACCAGAACCCTATAAGCAATACTCGAGCACCCTTATCAAATTAATACTAAAACGAAAAACAAAACAAAATAAGAATTAAAAACAAACAAAATCTAGTCTAGGAATCGGCTTACTAGCGGAGTAGTTCATTAAACAGAAGGCAGATGATGATGATGGATCTCAACTCAATAGAATCTTCTTCAAGCAGTTATATACACACACTTATATCTACTCACTTATAATCTCTGAACTATCCCGAAAATCTCTCCAAGTTGCAACTTTTACTGAACGAAGATTGGGAGGCAAAGAACAAAGAAAAAAACAAAAGGTTTGAGAAGGAAATCCAAAACGTAACTTATAGTAAAAATCTGACACAACGAATATTATGGAACATAAGTAGAAATTCTATATATACACAGATCAAATAAGCATTATATACAGAAGGAGGGAATGAAGAAGGGAACGGCAAATTATATGTATACATATGAACTAAATGATTAATACCTAGCGAGCAGAACCAATTTGCATGTTTTTTGGTAAATATCTACTTTTAGGCATCGTTTTAGGGCTCTAGAGTTTATATACACCCCCAATACACTCACCACTACCCACTCACCTAGATATTTAGTCCGAGTACTTAAGGATTCGATCGGAGCTCAGTTCAAGTCTTAGCAAACTAATCAATTAGTGAACTTATAGCACTTCCCGCAACTCCCTATATCTCTCTCGCTCTTAGACTCTTTTTAACCGTACTCAATGATCAAGTTAGCAATCGGAAATCGGATATATATAGTGACGACGATCGACGATCGATGATCAATGATCGATGATCGACGAACGACGAACCATTTTAACCGCTGCGGCAACTTTACACTCTAACCAAGTTTAAGATGAGATTACTTCCATATTATGCTCTAACTCGATAAACAGAAAACTACTTCAATTACTTAGAAATGATTAAAATTAATGAGAAAACAATTTAGAAACATATCACAAGGACAATACTTAACATAAATAAATACATTCAAAGTATGAAAGGTATATGATGGAAGCGACCCCAATTACGACATTCTCATACACATGCAACAAAGTACTTACGAAATAGTTATTTTATTACTAGCATTAGAACCCCATGACTCGTGTACATATATAATTGCAAGTTTAAAAACAATTTTATACAAGAAACTACCCCCGTACCCGCGACCCCTCGAGCTTTGGCCCAGCCAAAGGTTTCCAATGGACAGGAACGCATCCTCCCCAAATTCCGAAAAGGATATACTCGCATGTAGATATCCCCCGAAGTCGGAAAGTCTGGGAATTCGGAGTGGAAGAAGGCAGTAGGCAGAAAGCTGAATGGTTGATGAAACGATGATGAAACGATGATGATAGACGTAGAGACGCACTTGTAAAACAAATGATAACTAAAAGCAATTCCAAAGTTAAGTGACATAGTTTTTAACGAACAAAAAACCAAAAAATACAAAAATTTGTAATTCTATAAAAACAAAAATCGAGAAGTATTGATATATACACAAAACATGTATTTATTTTACGCGTAGTTTTATTCCGAAGCCAAAAGCTATTGGCAAATGGCAAATGCAAATGGCAAAAAAACCGAAAGAGTAAACTTGAAAACAATTTAATTAAATTGTCAATTACAATTATTTCATAATTTAAGAATTGATGAACGAGGCGGACGGCGATAGAGGTTATTTTTTAAAGCATATATATACACATGAATATATTACAAATAAATAAATATATTTAAAAGAGGCAGTTTTATATCGAAATTAATAATAGTAAATGCAAAGTAACAACAAAATATTGAAAACCATTCGAACTTAATTATACAACGAGCAAGAAACCATTAATTATAAACCCCGCCCCCACACTCTCACACATACGCCCACAATTTTATAGCAACAAAGCAGATTATTACATCGTATTCTACATACGTGCGCGCCATGTAGATAACCAAGTAACGCCGCATGTCGCAAGTCTAGCAGCAGAATATCGGGGCAGAATTAGAATTTAGACCAGAGAGTGCTATGCGCATTGTTTATAGGGCCATAGTTCGAAATCGTGTTTATGCATGGCTTTATTGATGATTATTGATAGCGTTTTAAATAGCATTAAATGCCTATATACACATAAGCAAACCAAACAAAATAAAAACAAAAACAAACCGAAGAAAATCTAAAAAAAAACGTATATAAGAAATTCCATTGAACAGTAGTGGTAACAATTATGTGATTTGCAATTTTACATTCAAAATATATATGAAATAATTACGAATATAAATAGATTATATATTGAGGCGAGCGTTTAATTGATTTATTTATGAGTAAGATTTATTTATACACATTATACACCACAAAAAACGAGAAACAAACAAAATGACAAAAAGTAAAAATAAGAAGAACGCGAATAGATTGAGGAGAGGCGATGCAAAAAATATTTTTACACAGAAACCTTGTTTTATACACGCGGCAAGTTGAATTCCAAAATCGTAATATCCCAAGACACACCTGCAATAATTAATTAGAGCCCCTGAGACACTTTTAAAACAGATGTGAAGCTGCGCTCCCGATTTCACTTTCTTATTTATTTTTAAAATTATCTTAAAAAGGAAAAGTTTAAAAAAAATAAATACACTTTGAAGGTTAACCTTTTTCATTAAAGATCGCGTTTTATCAGACATCAGGAATTGGACTTTTTTTGATTTTTAAATTGGATTAATGTGAAATCGGGAACTCTAGCTGATTGACACCCACACCCATAATTTCAAGATCAATGACACCAATTCAATTTTGATTATTATACAATAAATGGAAGGGCAGAAGTCGAACATGGTGAGATATTTTATAAAATGAACGATGAATAACGTAAAGATATTAATTTATATATTCATATATTAGAGATGCAAAAAGACTTGAACAGTTATATACATTTAAAATTGCAATATATTGTATACTTCATTAAAAAATTATATACATACATACCGGCATATATGCAACCACGTATATAAGTAAACATATTTAACTTATTTATATAAATGCTTACAGCGAACCATAAACATATACATCATAAACCGAATCTCAATTTTTTCAATGCAAGACGAATAGGAATCCCTCAAGTAACTCAAGATCAATTCAAGTATATACTCAATGACCACCCGGCCGGCATCATCGCCTGGCCGTACAGGAATATATAGCTAAAGATATATAAGTAATACTACGTATGCAATACAATGCCACGCCCACTTCCCGGATGGCAGGCAGCGATTTTAAGGCGCTGCCCGTAGGAGTTTTCACAGATTTTTCCTTTTGATACTTAGCATTCGTTCTTGTTCTACTTTTAGTTAGAGAATGTTCAACTAGTTTCAGCTTTCGTAGGAGTTAAATAATCGACTTTAAAGAGACACACACAAAAGAACAACAACAACAACAACACCTAGATGAACCGCAGCTATACTAATCTAATAACCCCGCAACCCCACACACTCTATTAGACACTAACCGACATTCTACAGACATACCCACGTGCATAACCATGCGATTTTATGGCAAAATATGTAGAGCATATAACCTATTATATCCCAAAGAAAGCTAATCCATTCTTAAATTAATATACACGCGAGTAACCGGAGAAAGCGAAGCGAATAGAATCGAATCGAATCGAAAGCAGAAGAATCACAGAAGAATCCAATATGGAAATACGTGACAACAAACAAAGAATTAACGCAACACGAGTAAACTCCCCCTCAATGAGACAAAAAAAGCAAAACCAAGCAAAACAAAACAACCATAAAAAGATCCAAAAAGTATGAAACGATGAGACGAAGGAATATAAATTAGAATCATAGTTATTAAAGCTACACCCACACACTAGTGCAGCCATGTAACTATTTTTAGAGCCTCGGAAATAAACATACATAAATACATAAAAATATTAAATAAACGACAGAGAAAACTAAATGCGTTGAAAAGTAGTACTTATTGGTAAAAGGTTTTAAAGTAAGTATGGTTTAATCTTTATATTTTCTAGTTTTATCGTATGACGTGAAGAAACATTTTAAGTTATGATTATTTATTTATAGGATTACGTTATACATTTTAACATATGCATAAAATCGATTTAAATCTCTAGATTTAAATGGTGTTTAAAATAATACACAAGGTATTTTAGTTAAGCTTTGTATAAATATGTTTCGTAAGACCTATGAATGCATATATTGTTATAATTAAGCTTTTCTCATTTATAAATCATTCGACTCAACTGAAACTAAGTTACATGAACCATAGAAAACATGCACTTAAAGTGCCCTTAAGCCGGGGTATCCACAAACATTTTACACTGAAAGTTAAGGGCAGGGGGTTCTAGTTCCCTTTGTTTTAAGGGCGAATTACTCCGCAACTAATAAACTATGCATCGCTGATTTAATTCAATTCGGGGAGCTGCACGGGGAGCTACATAAGTCAACAAGCAGCTGGGTGCACATATAGCACAATATAGTACAATGCCATACTTGAGCATTATATCGGAATCTGGAGGGCCAGGCACACACAGTGCAGACAAGTGCCTCGTCATGTGGAGTGTGTTTAAATGAAATTGCTTGATTCGGCATAAACATATTTACTCTGTTGAATATTTGCCCAACAATTTGATTCACAATCTGGGCGGGTGGGCTCACGATGTGAAATGCCGAAATCAAAATGGAATTGTATCAAGGACGCGGAACAATCGAGGCGGGCAAACACACAAGTTCAGGAGGCCTTCCTCCTGTCAGCCCTCCCAGTCCTTCACTTGCATTCAATGGCGTAATCGCAGGCAGATACGAGTACTTGTATTCCGATTTCCGCCGGTGCAGTACAACCAATCCACCCATACCCATACCCATACCCATCCCCAGCCATCCATCCATCCACCCGCGGCATTTCATCCACAGATGTCAGCAATTTCTCGATTTGAATACTCAACAAAAACGAAAGTGGGCAAACAATTCAAAGGAGAGTGCGGAGCAAAAAATAACAGGCAGCAGGGCGCAAAAAAGACGAACCTCTTCGCGCAAATGGCTTCTCTAACGACCCAATTAATTTGAAACAAGTTGAAAAAAGAATAACGTTTGAATTTGAGGAACAGAATACAGAGTGTGGTGGAGTGGTGCGAGTGGAACGCCACAGGCCACTAAATGCTAGGTTAGAACCCACCCCCCTCTCCGCTTTGCAACCCCCCTCCCCCCACAACTCTGCCAATTGCCGCAGAACCCAAAGCTTTTTATATGCCCCACCACAGCTCGAAAAGTTCGCCGACAGCTTCATTACCAGCCATCATCGGAGCCATCATCATTCCGCTGCTGTTGCCGATGCACTGCGAAAAAAACGCTATTAGACACTGTAAAGTGTCCCTGAACAAGATCGAATAAACATAGTATTCGAAATTCGAAAAAAAATAATATGTATTTAAAATAAGTGAAAAAGTAAGTAAATTTATTTATTATTATTAAACTAACAAATTTTTTATTTCGGGCTTTTCAAAAGTAAAAAATGTAAAGCTGTTAAATTATTTATGTAAATCCAATATTAGTCCCACGTTTTTCTCCGTGTTGTGATGCTGCTGCCCATGAGTAATTGGCCCGGCAAAAGTTAGCTGGAGTCGAGTCGGATTTAAGCTTGGCTGCTGGCCGATCTAGCCTGAGTCTCGAATCTGGAGTCGCGTCGATCGCAGTCCGAAATAAAATCGAGAGAAATTCACAATACAGCAGCCATGGTCAAGACATCTGCCTGCCTGGGAAATGGCATCTTGCTAGGTGTTCTAGTATTCCTAGTACTCGGAATCTTCACATCCACAGAGGGTAAGTACGCTGGCTAGCAAAATGATTTATTTTTTACGAGCATAAAATACTTCATATTTATGGCACATCTGCTTGAAATATTCACGGCTATTGTTTTGGGATGAGAGCCGAAACAGGTTTTGGAGCGCCAGAACCGCAAATCAGGGGCGTAGTTTGCAGGGGATCTTGGGGCTGTGCCTCTCGGCTCGTTAGTCATAATTACGCTTTGTCGTGATTCAAGGCTTCCGGGTGTATGTCATAGCCAAGGCGGCGGAGATTAACCAGCTGATAAGGCAAACAGAAACAGAAACAGCAACAGAAACAGCAAAACAGCAACGGCTACATAATTTAATGGCGTGTAATTAAAATTTCCCCAGCGGCACCCTCACCTTCCTACCAGGAGTTGCAGCCCCGCAAAGGTCATGTGCCCGTCTATATACGACATGGCGATGAGCCGCTGAGTGAAATCCATCCCGGACTGGCCGAGGCCTTCAAGGAGGGAGAGTCCAAGGTAAGTCCAGGGAGTAGTCCTTTTAAGGGGATACCACTACTTGCAAATCAGAGAAATAGACACTGTGCCAGCTTTAAGTTATACCCCTTACCTAATTAATTTTTAAGAATATGTTCGACTGCTCTTTTATTGCTGTGACCAATAATTCAGCAAAGTGAACGAACAAATAGATATCGATTTGCTTGTAGAAGTAAAAGGCAAAAATAAAATTTTCCCTGTGTATAGTGTTTCTGTTATGGTTCACTCAACGATTAAAATAAATTCCATTTCGAGAGATGCTTATTTAAAGATTTAGCTTCAGTGGATAAAAAAGAGGTACATATTTTTGTTCAGATAGATAGGCTTCAAAAAAAAGTTACTAGTGTTAACCCCTTGAGTTTCCCGTCGATTTAAGAACAGCTTTGAATTCCTTTTCCTGCCGCAGAGTCTGGTCACCGAAGCTCCCCAGGCAGAAACTACAAACCCACCGACCTCATCCGATTCCCCTGCTCCATCCAGCTCAACGGTTTCGGATATAGCCAGCTTTGAGGCCATCAAGGAGAAGACGGAATAATACAATTGAATAAATACTAAATTGCTGCTCAAACTTCTTTAGTTTACAAGTTAAGTCCATCAAAGAAAAGCCCTGAGGTCTGGAGACGAAATCAGCAAGCAAATTTAAATTATTTAAATACAAAACAAATATATAAATGAAAAAAACATGAATGGTCGTAATTATTCATTCAGTGGAAAGCGTAAGCAAATACGATTTAAATATTAGATTGAACAATATTGTATGATATTTATGGGTTAATTTATGGTTATTTTAACGATGTTTCCCATTTTTGGGTAATTCGTTTTTTATTTTGAGTATATTAAGTATATTTAAACAATACAGATTTTCCCTTAAGTATAATAAGCTTGTGTTAATGTACAATAACCTGCGAATAACATAGTTCTAAAACGGAATTGAATAATTTTGTATATTTAAATACAAAACTAAACGCTGAAGGTCCTGACCCCTCATAAAATAAACTTAAAAGTCTTTTGTAACTTAATTATTTGTATAATTTACAAAATTACCAGCCACGTTAAGTCGCTTTAAACGATCCCATTCCAAAGTTCGTCACCAGCCGGGATTCGAGTGTCCTGTCTGGCGCGTTTAAATGAATTTCTGGGGACCCGAGCTCGTTAAGAGCTGCGCAAGTTTCACACATTCAATGGAAATTATTCGGTCCTTTTGGGTTTCGTCTCCTCGATGCTCGTCGCCAGAAATCGCCTTAGAGCTTTGTGTGTGATTTACTTGTTGTGCCCATTAGGGAGTGGCGGACGGCCCAGAAATGCAGGACTGCGGGACAGACAGGACCTCCTCGCCAGGAAGCTGTGGCGCAAACGTTTGTAATTAATATAATGGCAACGGCTGTGCCGAGTAAAACTCCAAAATGGCCTACACACGTTGCGGTTCGCCTTTTGGGGAATCGGGATGGGGATGGGGATTCTCGGGGAGTCCTGGGTGATTGGGGCGATCACAAATTGTTGTTTCATTGTCTCTCAGCCCGGCTGTCTAACGAGCAATAAAACTAAATACATACACATAAAGTTAATTATAAAAGGGCAAAGGAAATTGGAAGGTCCCAGACTATTGAGCTGTAGGATGCAAGTGATGGATTAACCAAGATGGAGTGTCCTTTCGCGGAGTGTGGGTGATTTTATCTGCAGACGAAATCGGGCTGCAATCAAGAGGGCATTAAAAGGAAGGCAAAAATACTCGTAGTAGAACCGAAAAAAAATAAAAGCAGGGAAAGGAAAAGAAAAGAAAAGCATCGGGGAAAAACCCCAAAAGAAATGCCACAAAAAAGCGACGAAAACTATGCGTAGTAAAAGCGAGTTTTATGGAGCATCCTCGTTTAAGAAACAGCTCCTGAATTTAAATTTCCTTGCGTTCTCGCACTCGTATATACGTATATTTGCACACAGGCTGCCAGGTCCGTGTTCTTGTATCATTGTGTGCGTTCGAGCGCATTCAACCTCAAAATGAATAATTGCATATGCTTCAATGATTTGCGACTTTATTCGAGCACAAGCTTTTCGCAAGCTGCCAATACTTTAAAGCCACCTCTTCTCCTCAATTAAAGGCCGCAAGTTCAATTGCAATAGGAGATGAAAATAAGAACGAGGAACGAGCACCGCACCATCCTGGCTAATTTGAGAATGGCTCGGCTTAATTGCGTGGCACTTAAACAATAATCAAGTTAACGGTTATGCCGGCGATAATCGCCATTTTTACACCGATGCCAATACTAAGGATTATTGGCTGCCCATTAACAGGAGCAGCAATTCCAATCCGAGTACCCCACGCCGCCCCCCATTTCAATTCCGTCCAATCCAATGTCACTTTGCACTGCGGAAAAGATTCCCATCTTGAATTCTACATTTAGGCATTTTTTTCTTCAAGAATTTAATATTCCAACTACTTTTTTTTAATTGTATTCTTTAATTACAATAGTATCTCGAACTGACCTTTTTGGTTTTGAACAATTACTCAGGGTTTACACCAGATTATTCCTATTAATTGATATTATTAAAGTGCTTAGAAAATATAAAAAAAATATTTTTTCCGTTTGCAAATGATGAGTTTTTATAGAAGTTCTAGTACACATTTATGTAAGCCTAGATAATTTATTTATCCAAAGTTCACTGTCCCTAAAATGTCACGCCAAGCGGAGCACCTGTCGCTGCGAATATCACAATTGAAAATAATTATTGATCTGTTGACGGAGTTGCAAAGGCAGGAGGTGGAACTTGAGCGGATACATATGGAGCAGCTCAGTGCCTCCAGTTTGGTGGAGCATTGGGGCCAGCTGGAGTTGAAGAAAGCGCAGATTATTTATTTCCACGGCCAACGAAGTGGCATTCTGCTGAGTTTGCAACAAGAGGTGGCCAACTTTGTGGCTAGGAAGTACTTAGCTGCCCGGGATTCCCTGCTGCAGGTGGATCAAATTGCCGATCTTCGCAGGCAGGTGGTCCAAATCAACCAGGAGCTGGACAGGATGTACGAGGTGAACCAGTGCTGCATCTGCCTAATGTACTGTGACGGGGGTGGCGGCCACTGCCTGGTGTCGCTGCGATGTGGCCACCTTTTTGGGCGCAACTGCATCCACAGAGCCCTCCGGAACTCGAATCAATGCCCCGTTTGCTTGCGCGGAGCTCTTGAATCCCATGTGCGCAGGATCTACGGCTTGGCTTTTTTCCCCTTTTAAACTGGCTCAAGGGTTATATTTGTTGTATCTTAAATATTTTTATTTTGTTATTTTGTATTTTACTTTAAACTTCAAGAAAACGGTAAACAAGCATTTGGCGGGTGGTTTTGTTACGGTTATCATAATAAGTTCTTGTACATTTGTAATTCCAAGTCTATTTTGATTTAAAAAGGTAGTTATTATGCAAATCTTACTCATTTTCCATAATTTTGTTTAGACAATTTGGATATGATCTGAGGTTTCACGGTTAGTTTTAAGCTTTGAACCTTTAAAAATAGATACAAACATAATTTTTTGCCAGTGTCGAGGGCATCCTTATTGGGTTTAATGTGAGCACATTTTCGCAGGGAAGCGACTCTATTTGCCCAGCAGACCGCCCAAGATGCCACCGCCGCCGCTGCTGCTTCCGCCTCCGGTGATGCCCGGTATGGAAATGAGATTGCCCAGCAATGGGTTGCCATTTAAGGTGAGCAGGCAGCTGTCAAAGCAATTGCGAGGGAAAGAGCAAATATATATGAGCGGAGATATTCTAGCGAACCGAACCGGAAGCTGGCACTTACCGCAGATCCAGGCGGATGACGTACTGACAGGCCCATTCCCGGAGGCACTGCAACATGGACAAAAAGAAGAGATCGGAGTTTGGTTTTAAAGCGGACCGAGGGATTCTCTTAATCTGTACTTACCCGTAAGGCTTCGGGAGAAGGTCGCGGGCAAGTGCCTCCTTCGGGGCCTACACCACCGCCACCACCTCCTCCACCGCCGGATCCTCCTCCTCCGCCTCCACCACCACCACTTCCGCCTCCCCCTCCGCCACCACCGCCTCCACCACCGTCTTTGGGATAAACAGGAACTGGAACTGGAACAGGAACAGGCACCGGAACAGCCACGGCAACCTTCTTTATGGGAGTTGGGGGCTGTGATGGCCAGGGATTCTATTTAAGATGATTTTTAAGGATCACCAGAGATTAGTATTAAGAAATCTCAACTTACATCATGACCAAAAGCTAGGGATATAAATCCCAGCACAGCTATTGATACGACTAGTTTCCTCATTTCAGTCTGAGTCAGATAAAAGTCATCCACCGATATCGACTCACTGCCAGAAAAACCTTTTATTTATACGCCCAAGTCCCACAGGTGTTTTTTTATGTGGGTCATGCAACAGTCGCGATGAGATAACCTGTATTCATTTTTTTTTCATATTAAATTAACTTTGAGTAAAACAATGAAAATAATGTCAAATTCGTATTATCATTTTACAAAAATATGAACTATATTAATTTAGGTTATTTAATGCAGAGATATAGAGATCTCTATATTTGACTATCTTTTGTTTTTAAAACTCAGTAAACTTTTAAAGTGCATTAGACATTCTATTTCGCACATTAGGTTTTAAAAAGTTCAGTACGTTTGCATAGTCCTTGTTCTTTTGTTAAACTTTTATTTTAAAAGTGTTTATGAATGTGACATTCATTATTTTATTAACGGAAAACGTAATAATTTACTTTTGAAAATTGCGGCACGGCCGAATCGGTTCACATGAACTTAACGTGATCTGGCCACCCTGTTTTTAACGTCCGGTAGCCCCGTTTCCCGTTTCGAATGCCGCCAAATTTAAAACTATAGTTTTTACCAAGTACTTGCTTACACATTTTAGAAATTGTTAAGGAAAAAATATCATTTTCATAAAATATTAACTTTGTGTTTTCTAAAATAAAACAACTATTAATTCCCATTTATTTTCTATATATATTTCAATGAATTTGATAATCATAAATATTTTATTTATTCGCCATGCAAACCATGTACAATTACATAAATAGGTAGGTTCATTTCAATTTCAATTTGTGATTTTTAGTGGTTTCGTGTACTGTTTCTGTTTTCGGTTTGGCAACTAGTCGTTTATGTATATATATATATATAAGTTATAAGAACTAATTGTACAATAATTCATCTAATAATACCGCTGTGTATAAGAGTAATATGAACGATCGCTTGCTAGTTGATTAGTATACGTAAGACAATATCATTACCGTTGGCAATACAAATATCAATGGTGTAATTGAGCTGCGCGAGAACGAGCGCATCAAAAGAGGAAAAACGCACATCCATAATCGAGACTCCTGCTCGTAATTCCTAGTTCCATTGTACAGGTAGGTGAGGCTAACCATGCTAATCATGTTTGAAACTTTCAACTGACTTAACTTGACTTTTTGAGCAGTGTTTTTGTGGGTTTTCGTGGACAGGTCGGTGATTCTATTGGCGAAAAAAGCATATGGACGAAAAGTAATCTGAGCATGTTTTGAAAATCGTGTCTGGGAAAGTAATGAAGTATAATATTTTTATCAACTTAAGAACCATCAATTTTTGAGTTTCTCTGTTAAATAAGTTAATGGTGGATATACATTTGAGACTTTTTGATTATCTTAATCATTGACTTCGGGGTTTTAACATTTTATTGAATTTTTGAGCCTTTAAATATATTAATTTAACTTTATAAAAGTTATTTTTTATTTTGTTATGGGTTGTATTTAATATAATCGAAAGACTCTTTTTTTTTACTCTTTTCCGTAGTTTGAAAAATATACTATGAATTTGTATTACTTTTTCATTATATACTTTATCAAAATATATGATGTTTAGGACCCATATCAATTTTGTAAAATCAAGTGCCTATTTTTATGCAAACAAAAAGTTTGAAATTTGGGCTCAACTATGCGTTTGAGTTGGTTTTTCAAGAAAGTAGTTTGTTTTACTTGTTGGGCAATAAAAGGGCAACATTTAAAAAGCAGGACATATACATTATAAGCTTTAAGAACTTTTCTTTCGTTATTTTAAATTAGAGAACATCATGTTTTGTGCATTTAATATTTTTAAAAGTATTTTTAGAGTTACAGTAGTTTATACCTACTTCATTTCATTTGTTTAGATATGTAATATGTTTATTTTGTTTAGCCAAATAAGATGGCTTTCTTTGACTCTGAAAGCTCAAATTTGTTTTATAAAATTTATATGTATTACCCTAGACTACTTTTCGTCCTTATGTAAAGTTTACAACCTTCGAAATCCACCCACCCATCGGTGATCAGTGTTTTATTGCATTAATCCGCAGTCGTGTATTAATCGGGGTGGTCGAGTAGAATTAATAAATCAGTGAAGCGCTAGCGTCCGAATCCAAATCCGAATCCGCAGCTGCACTGCCCAGGCGATCCTCAGGTGCACTGCATCTTCTTGCAGTTGCACAGCCACTTGATGATCCTGGCATTCCGCTCCACAATCGACGGCGGTTCCGAGGGTCTATAGGCCTGCGTGGCCTGCGGCTGGGTTTCCGTGCTGTCCGGCAATCTCATCGAGTCTACGGTACTCACGTCCGAGAAGAATACGGTGCTCGAGTCATCCGAGGCATCGTCCGTTTCGGAGTGATGTCTCCTCGGCTGACTGTAGATCTCGTGGAAGGCCTCGTCATTCAATCCCAGGCGATCGAAGAACTTCTCCAGCTCCGAAATGCTGGCATTCAGGGCCTCCCTCTCCATGTCCAAGCTGCTGTGGTAGACCTCCGAGGAGAAACCTTTGGGGAAGAACACGTTCTCGTGGTCCACACTGCCTCGGTGCTGCTTGTAGGCGGCCAGGACACCGCCTGCCGTGGCCATTCCTCCAGATCCTGCGGCTACCAGGCCTCCTCCCGATCCTGGTGGTCCTCCCATTTCTGCATAGTGGAAAATATTTACATTATTTCCTAAAATTTTGCAAATTTTTTTGTACAAAAGATAATATGATGCAACAAAACATACATATAGTTCACAAAACAAAATAGAATCAGTACACTATTACAATCAGATATATAGGAACAGTATCACACTTTTTACAAATGGCAAAAAAAAACCTCAGATGATTGTACGATGAAATAGTAATTGAACGTTAAGGTTACCTCCTTGAACTGGCAGTCGGTTTCTGTTCTTGAAGCGAATGCACCGCTGCCTTTTGAACTGAATGGGCGGTGGACTGATGTCGTCCACGGATGGCGCCGATCCCGGGCTCTGGACCAGCGAGCTCTGCGAGTGATTGATGCTCGTGTACCCCTGGGAACTGGTGTGCAGCTGCTGACTGGAGGAGCTTGAGTACCGTGGAGTCTGAGTCTTGAGCCGTGGAGAAGGCGGAGTCGGGGTGTAGTCGTCCTGAAAGGCCTCCGGAACCTCCGGCGTGGGCGTGAAGTTGAGCAGATAGTCCGATCCCATTCCCCCCGTGTCCTGTTTGCAGCGGCAGTCCAAGCACTCCGTGTTGCGTCCACTCATCCCGGAATATTCCCCAGCCGGTGTGACGTAGCCGCAATAGGAGTTGGCACTGTGTTGGGTGGAGGAGCCACTGTCTCTGCGAGTGGCCGCCACCAGAGTGCAGCAGTTCTTGATTGTGCCGCTCGCAGGAGCCGCACTTCCGGCCACGTCCCGCTGCCGCTCCCTCTTGTAGCACGGCTCACTGCGATGGGTGTAGTGCCCGGAGCTTCCGCCGGAGTCCCGGTTGATCGAGGACTCGCCGGCGGACTTTATCGACCGATTGCCCCGGCTGCAGCAGCTCAGGATCTCGCTGTGCGGCGAGTGACGACTGATCTGGGTGTGGAGATCGGGCAGCGACTTGTGGCTATTGATGTTGTAGTCGCCGGCGGGATACGGAGCACTGCGATCCTCACCCGAGTTGGGCACCTCGTGCGAGTGTGAGTACGATCGCTGGTAGTTGTATCTGCAAGAATTAGTAATACTGTTATTAACTAATATGCTAATTTGTGTCACAAAAAGAATAATTAATAACAAATCGAAATCCCGACTTATAAATATCCCTTGATTTATAAACCTACCATCGAATCATATAACCATTTAAAGATCCCGAAGATAAAATTCAATATAAACTTTGACTAAAATATTCAATTTTCATTCTTTCTTTTGTTTTTGCAGCTCACAACGTTAACTAACGATTCTCACCACTTTCTGGAAAATACAATTTTAATGGCAGTTTTCGTCAATTAAGAAATAGTAGCAAGAACTTTTGTGAAAGCGTAAAGTTTTAAATACTAATCGATTGGATTTTGTTATGATCCCCACAAGGTAATTCTGTTCTATACTTTTATAATTCTTGATATTGGTTATTGTTTTTCTTTTTATTTTAATCCATAACATTTTACTAACATTTTAGTAAAATAGTCCGAAATTTGTATGGCTAAGTTCATTCCTAAAAAACAATTGTGGAAATAGATTGTTGGATTCGTTTGTACTTTGGTTTAAAGAGATTTTTAAGAAACTTTAGACCCTTTTAGTATAAGGGCAAGAACTGACTCACCTGTAGCGATCGTTGTGTGCCTGTCCCGACTTGGCCGCATATTCGGCGGGGGGACTGATAGGTCGGTAGTTCTCCGTGAGCACGAGCGGCTCCTCGCCGTCCCGCCCGAAGCTATGGGCGGGCATGTAGAGGGGCGGGGGAATGCGCAGTGCGCCCGCCTGACCGCCAACCTCCTCCTCGCCGTAATCCGTGGGCAGAAGCTCCGCGCTGCCATCGTTCATCTCGTGGCGCCTCAAGGTCCCGCCGTTTCGCTCCTTTCCAGCCTCCGAGCCGAGCAGCATGCGCAGCTTGTGCTGCAGGAGGTTGTTATTAACGGCTGCTCCACCGCCGCCCCCTCCTCCGGCTCCTCCTCCTGGGCGACCTTGACCTTGGCCTTGGGCGTGGCGGGAGTGCGGGTGGTGCTGGTGTGGGTGGGGATGGTGGTTGTGCAGGTACTGCTGCTGCTGCTGTTGCTGATGTTGCTGTTGCTGCTGTTGCACCTGCTGCTGGACCTGCTGCTGGCGAGTGAGATTGAGACTCATGTAGCGCCTGTCCTCCAGTTCGTAATGGTGGCCATGGGTTTCCTCCGGCCGGCGACCTCTCTTCCCGCCGGCTACTCCATTGTTACCAGCACCGTTTCGGTAACTGGCCTGCTGCAGTCGCTCGAAAACCGCCTCGGATTTGATATAGAACGGCTTGGACTCCGCCAGCAATTCCACGGCGGATTTCCTCTTACTGTAATGCCTGCCGCCCGTGTGATAGAAGGCGTTGTGGTGACCCCAATAGTTCCGGCTGGCCGCCGCCGTTTCCGGCAGAGCGGAGGCGGAGAGCGGTCGCTGGCCGGCGGAGGAGGACATGCCGTAGTTGTAGCTCGAGTCCGGCATTCCGGTGGCGAAAAACTGCTGAGTGGTGGCATACAGGGTCTGGCTGGTGGCCCTCGAGTATTTGGGATTCAAGGGGTACGCGGAGGAGGGGGTGCCCCCAAGGTGGCCTCCCGGGGAGCTGCTGCCGTTGCAGGATCGCTGTCGCGGACTACTGCAGCCGTGGACCAGGGCCGCCATTTCTGTTAATCCTCGTTTCCTTGGTTGTGAGTTTGTTGAAGCGTCGAGGTTCCTTGGGAACCTAAAATTTTCCCAAACCTTTGGTCCGTTAGGCTTCTGGATTTCTTAAGTTCTTTACGTTCCTTAAGCTTCTCGGGTTCCTTGGGATCGTTTTTCGGGTTCCTGTTGTATTTAAAATTCTTCAAATTCCTATGGTTTCTTGAATTCCTTGTAATTATAAGTTCAGGGATTATTTTGAGTTCTGAGTTCTAAGGATAAGAGTTCGCTGAATTCATTTGGTTTCCTGTGATCTTTGGGTTTCTGTCGATCCGAGGATTTATTGAATTTCGATCGTTTCTAGATTCCTTGGATTCCTTGAGCTCTTAACGTTTCTTGGCTACCTTGGTTTGGCTTCCAGATTTCGAGTTCCTTTGGTTCCTTTGGGCAGGTGTTGCTGCAGGTGTCACCTGCTGTTCCTCCTACTTTTTTCTCCCCCAGCTTTTCTGCTGGCCTCGATTGGCGGGGGTACGAGTTCGGGTCCGGGCTTGTGGCATGCGCAGTGGTCGGCGTGCTGCGTATACTGAAATTACAATACAATAATTTTCAACTAACCAAGGCTTGCTTGCAGTCACCTCCTACACCTCCATGTTAAGGCCAAAAACTAGACCAGACCAAGGCGAAACCAATGAGCAGCACGACATGCACTTGGGCACCGGAGGTGGGAAATAGATGGTCTGCTCTGCCGTGACTTAGAATAGTTACCCAAGGAGTATTTATAGATTCCACTGCACTTTCACTTAAATCCTTTACAGGTACAGGATACGAACTTTCAACAGAATTACGATTTTTCAAGTATATTTCATCTCTAGTAATGAGTAAAATAACGCTTTTTAATCCCCAGACAGTGTTTTTTCGGTTTGGAGCACACACAAATTCCACGGGTGGGAACTCACCAGGCGCTACGAAAATTCCTTCACTTGTGCGACGGTGGCAAGGTCTGATACATTGTGCCTCTTTGAATAACAGATGTTGTGCCGCTTCCAAAGTGTTCCTTCCTCCCAAAAAGCTCCACACATGCGCTGAAGCAAACCAGCCCCAGGCGAAGCTTTTACTGGTCTTATGTGTAACACCAAATTTAAAAAAGTTATTAAATTATTATTGAACAGGGTAACAAATCATCGTCAAAACAAATCTATCGAATAATATTGTTTGTTTAAAGATTCATTATTTTATTAACAATTATTATTATAAATATATTATTATTATTTACAAATAAGATAAAACTTTCCCTCTTCTAATTTTAATCTAGGTTTAACTTCAAGATGAACTCCTTCGAAAACTAGGCTTGGTTGCTCTTGGGCGACAAACTAATTTTCCTGCCCAGACGAATTGGGACAATTGGCGTTCATGATATTTAATATTGTCTTGCTCCTATTGTAAAATATTTAAATAGCAATAAATGTGATTTAGCATTGCTCGATTTAATTGATTTTATTTTGGTTGCTTTAATTTGGGGTGAAACTAGTAGGTATATAATTTTGGGTTGAATAAATATTTTGTAGTACACTTTTGTGCTGCGTATACTATTACGGCATAGCATACTTTTGTGCTGCGTATACTCTTACAGCATAGCATACTTTTGGGCACACAAGTACACAAACAACAACAACTATTACAACAACAACAACTTACAACAACAACAACTTACAACAACAACAACTTACAACAACAACAACTTACAACAACAACAACTTACAACAACAACAACTTACAACAACAACAACTTACAACAACAACAACTTACAACAACAACAACTTACAACAACAACAACTTACAACAACAATTACAACAACAACATTTCCCAGTGCTTTTCAAACTGTGGAACCCCCAAAAGTATGCAGTAAAAATCGCGACTTTACTGCCCAAAAGTATGCTACAAATAAAATGGAACTTATGCAAAATATTTAAAGGTTTATTTTCAATTTCATTTCAAGGAAATTTTCTTATTTAATACCTTTTATTACCTATAAAACAAGGAATTTCAGCAACTACCATATCTCTTATTGTGCTGTTAGCTTTTAGCTTATATTTGATTCGTAACCTTGTATTGATAATCTCGTGTGGACTTCCCGTCGGATCCTTTCCCATCTGCTAATAGTTCCTCGTTGACAATTCACATTTTTCAAACTAAAAGTAAACAACCAACAGATGTATATAAAATATTAATCTTAAGTCCATCAAAATTTAAGCAGAATTAATTAAAGATTAAATTCGACAAGAAGAACTTGTTTGTTAAGAGCCCAGTTAGGTTTTCTATTACCTATAATACATTTATAAATTAATAAAAATAATTTTTTGGATATAAAAAAACTTCCTTAAAGGCAATGTTTTCAGCCTCATTGAAAACGAGAAAACAGAAAACAAATACCTATTTAATGAATTAATGTGAAATTAACTAAAAATTGTTTAGAAAATTATATGAGTACCAAATTTTCGAAAAATGGCTTTGCCGAAAAGATGCCCACAACCCGCACTTCTAAGCCCATAACTTTTCTGACAGACATCCAATTTCAAAGTGGCATACCTCAAAATGATTGTGGTTTAATTCTCTAAAAATCTGTGTTTTCAGTTTGTTTGGTATTTTGGGGTCGATTTTCCATCATTTTAATGATGTTACCCCTTTCCAAATTTTCGAAAAATGGCTTGGCTGAAAAGTCACCTAAAACCTGCACTTCTAAGCCCATAACTTTTCTTACAGATATCCGATTTCAAAGTGGCATACTTCTAAATAATTGTGGTTTAATTCTCTAAAAATCTGTGTTTTCAGTTTGTTTTGAATTTTGGGGTCGATTTTCCGTCATTTTAATGATGTTACACCCCTTTCCAAATTTTCGAAAAATGGCTTTGCCGAAAAGTGGCCCACAACCCGCACTTCTAAGCCCATAACTTTTCGAAATTGCATTGAACGTTTCATTTGAACGTTTTTTACTAATGTGAAATAACTAATGATAATGTTTACTCGCCATTTTAAGGTGGCGTTGAAACTTTTTGGAGCTTTTTCCAGAACTTTGTGAGAGAACCTGAACAAGAGACTCGCTTTGGTCAGTCAGCAAGCAACTGTGGAACCGCGAAGATGTCTAGCAAAATTCCGTATGTGAAGCACAACAACGGCACCCAAATCCAGACCATTGGATTGGGTACCTATACGGTGGGTCTATGTCTTGTAGATCACGTCTGCGATATGGATCGGTGCAATATAATAATAAAATGATTTGGCTTTTCCAGTCGTTGGGTGGCGATTGCGAGCGGGCCACGCTCCATGCGATTGATGTGGGCTACCGGCACATCGACACCGCCTACTTCTACGAGAATGAAAACGAAGTGGGTGCCGCGGTTCAAAGAAAAATAGCCGAGGGCGTCATCAAACGGGAGGACATCCACATCACCACCAAGGTCAGTTGGATAGTTGGGTTTGGAATGCACATCGTGAACTAATCCCTGAATGGGAACATACTCCCTCAGCTTTGGTGCCACTTCCATGAGCCGGAGAGGGTGGAGTACGCCTGCCGGAAGACCCTTCAGAACTTTGGCCTGGACTACGTGGACCTCTACCTGATGCACTGGCCCTACTCCTATGTCTACAGGGGCGACCAGGAAATGATGCCCACCGATGCCAAGGGAGAGGTTGAACTCAAGTGAGTAACCAAAGACTTATCCATAAGGAAATACAAAATTATTTGATTTCGCTTACAGCGACATCGATTACCTGGACACCTGGCGTGCCATGGAGAAGCTGGTGGAACTGGGCCTCACCAAAAGCATCGGTGTATCCAATTTCAACTCGGAGCAGTTGGCGCGCCTGTTGGCTAACTGCAAGATCAAGCCAATCCACAATCAGGTGCGACATTTGCGGTTGTTCCCTAAGTTTTAAATTGCTAATTAAACTTATTTCAGATCGAATGTCATCCCGCCTTAAATCAGAAAAAACTGATTGCCCTGTGCAAAAAGAATGACATTGTGGTGACCGCTTATTGCCCGCTCGGCAGACCCAATCCCGCGGAAAAGACTCCCAACTATATTTACGATGCCAAGGTGCAGGCCATCGGAGACAAATACAAGAAGTCCACCGCCCAAGTGGTGCTCCGCTACCTGGTAAGGATTTAGACGTAACATTTACCTGTAAAGACATCCTTGATCTGGATCTTGTTTGTCCACACAGATTGAGATTGGAACAATTCCCCTGCCCAAGTCGTCCAATCCCAAGCGCATCGAGGAGAACTTCAAGATCTTCGATTTCAAACTGGATGCTGAGGATCATGCTGTGCTGGATTCGTATAACACTGGCGAGCGTCTGATCCCCATGACCCATGCCATCAAGAGCAAGAACTATCCCTTCAACATCGAGTTTTGAGTTAAAAAAAAGGAGGGGACAATTTGATATTTCAGTGATTGTTATTTTTTATATTATGAGAAAAACAATACTTTGAAAACATAATAGTAAATTTATGTTTTGTTTAATAAATAAATATTTTATATATAATTACGTATTTTAAAGGAGGATATATATAAAAAGGCGAGTCACTAATTATTTATTTCTTTAAGAAGAGTTTTAATATGAAAATGTATTCTATTGACCGATTGTGTTTTACCTTTCCAACTTGTTTGGGACCTACAATCGCGCATTTTAGTCTTATCACTTTAAATATTTACTATTGATGTTCAATGGCATTGCCAACAATATCACTGGGAGTGTTCGATTTCAGTTTATGCACTGTATTATTTTTAGAATTTGATAAGGTGATCATAAGTGTTTAATATGCACTTTAAGTAATTCACAAAACCTAAAAATATTATCAATACCTCCCCTGCTGATCTTTCAGAGAATCGAGAGAGATAATGACTTAAAAAGAGAGAGCTTTCGCCCAACTAGTTTTTTGACGAGAATTCGCATGGAAAATTCCATTAAATCAAGATCACATAGACAAATGCATGTTTAAACTCAATTACTCAAAATTCTAGAGCAGATTGCAATAATGTGAGGCAATACAAAATAATACCAGGCCCACATGTGATATGCAAATAAATAATAGTAAACAATGAACAATGAACTAAAGTAAATAAGCTTTTCGCGCCACTCAACTATCAAACTATCGATAAATTAAATTTGAATTGGTTTTAACACTTTAAAATATGGACATTTCCAAAGTCAGAAATGGTTTGTTTCACAATAAAGTTCAAAACAAATTCAAATTTGCTCCAATTTCCAATTACTAGCTTAACTGAGATTTTAATTTTTATATTCCATTGGTTTCTACATCAATTCAATAGCTGATGCTGATCAAAAAATATACATATATAGTATTTATTTTATACTCTATACTATATAGTACTTGCTCAATGTTTTTGCACGAGTTCAATACACCTTCTTGTTCTATTAATCTACTTTTAAGTTTCTCGACCGCTCGACCATGTGTTATCTTCGATTCTGAAAGGTCTTTTAAAGGTTCTCCAAACCTTTTTCACAACTTTATAAAAGAGCCCCCACGAGGAACATAGACATTCAGCGAGCAACTGTGTAACTGTGAAGATGTCAGGCAAAGTTGAGTACTTGGAAAACAACGACGGCACCAAGATCCAACCCATTGGATTGGGCACCTTTGCGGTAAGTGGGAGATCACGTATCCGATATTGATTGGGAATATTCCTTATCGGTGGACCCCATCAAACGTCTAACGTCATTTGAGAGCGCTAACGTTACTGATGACTTGTAATTTCAGTCGGTGGAAGGCGATTGCGAGCGGGCCGTTCTCCATGCGATTGATGTGGGCTACCGGCACATAGACACCGCCTACTTCTACGGAAACGAGGGTGAAGTGGGTGCGGCGGTGCAGAAGAAGATTGCCGAGGGCGTTATCAAGCGGGAGGACATATTCATCACCACCAAGGTCAGTTGGTCATTGGAGTGGTTCGGAATGCACACTACTAACAAGTCCTTAAATGGCAACTCGATTTCCGCAGCTTTGGTGCCACTTCCATGAACCGGCAAGAGTGGAGCACGCCTGCCGCAAGACCTTGGAGAATCTTGGACTGGACTATGTTGACCTCTACCTAATCCACTGGCCCTTCTCCTACGCCTATCATGGGGACAACGAAATGATTCCCAAGGATGCCAATGGAGAGGTGGAACTCGTGTGAGTAACTAAGAATTCAGTGAAGTGTTTAATCAAAAACTTACAACTGATCAAGAAATTCGACTTCATCGACTGACGTTAACTATACTCTTATCTTCAATTTATATAAGTAGGGTATAAATAACAAACTGCACCGTAGTTAGAGAACCTCATTTATCTCCTATTTCTATTTACTATATTGTGAACTAAAAGTAATTATTATTTTTAAATATTTCAATGTCTGAAAGGGAGTTTCAAATCCGACCACTAATTTTCAATTGCATTTTATGGCCAATAATCATACAGTGACATTGATTACGTGGACACCTATCGTGCGATGGAGAAGCTGGTTGAACTAGGACTTACCAAAAGCATTGGCGTATCAAATTTCAACTCGGAGCAGTTGACTCGCCTTTTGGCCAATTGCAAGATTAAGCCAATCCACAACCAGGTGCGTTAATTTTCCTTGTTTCTCAAGTTTAAAGTTAACCCTTGACCTTTGACCTATTTTTAGATCGAAGTGCACCCAGCGTTGGACCAGAAGGAACTGATTTCCCTGTGCAAAAAGAACGACATCGTGGTGACCGCTTTCTGTCCGCTGGGCAGACACAATGCGGAGCTAAGGACGCCCACTTTTATGTACGATGGCAAGGTGCAGGCCATTGGCAACAAATACAACAAGACCATTGCCCAAGTGCTGATCCGATATTTGGTAAGAAATTGCAATTAATAATCAAAAAGTATTTGATCATAGATATGTTTGGATTACAGATTGAACTTGGTACTATTCCCCTGCCCAAGTCATCCAATCCCAAGCGCATCGAGGAGAACTTCAATGTATTTGATTTCAAACTGGATGCCAAGGATCATGCCATTTTAAATTCGTACCACACTGGCGAACGTGTGGCTCATGCTCGCCAAGCTATCAAGAGCAAATACTATCCCTTCAACGTTTACAGTGCTTGTTTTTAATATTCTAAATAAATGTATAAATTATTGTTAAACAACAATCTTAAAAATGATTTACTTTGTTTGGTAAAAACAAATTCCTTACTGTTATTTCACTGTCATTAAAAAAGGTTCGGTTTTTAATTTTAAAAACGATGGCGCCAGTTATCTTATACGTTTCAAAAAAAATTCCAATCGTTCGCCTGTTTAATTTATTTAAATATTTTTTTATGTGTTAGACTGTTTGTCATATCTATTTAAGTGTTTAAAAAAAAGGTCAATAAATCTGCCTACTAAGATAGTTTTTTTGCGTTATTTTAAAGCAACAATCTAAAAAAAAATTTGTTACAGCGGTGACGTTTGGATTCTGTAATCTATAACGAGTAATCACCGTGGTATTTTGTAACGGTTTAGAGTATATTTGAAGAGTACCATGCATTTCAGTATATTTTGTTGAGCCAATTGGTATGTTTGGTCACCCTCACTGCGGTCACACCAGAATCCATTACAAGATAATTATCCTTGTAAGTCGCCGGGATTTCACAACAATTCACTGGTAAACAAGATGCCAGCAGTACGTGGCCACCACCGCAGCGAAGATTACGTGGATGAGCAACTGCAGGAGGAGTAAGTGAACCCCGGGAACCAGGTAACTCCGTCCAAAGGTCGAAAATCAGAGCTTCGCCAGCCGCAAAGTAGAGCAGACCCCAGAAATCGATGCCCCACTGCCACACAATGGTCTACATGCGAATCGTGCTGACAACCTTGGTGACCATTACGTGTCTGCTGGGGGACAACTTCGTGGAGCTGACCCAGCACCCCTTGCTGAAGGCCCTGGCCGATAACGCCACCCATGCGGCGATTGGAGCCCTCACGGGAATCGCCTTCGCCATGCAGTTCTACGAGCGCACCTCCCAGCTCCTTGGGTGGATATTGATTTTCACCTGCTTCGTTGTGTCATCGCTGATCGACTTGGACCACTTTGTGGAGGCGCGCTCGCTGTATCTGGAGGTGAGTGCTGGCAGCCACTTTGAGCACCCACTAATCGAGATCTTGTAACGCCATCAACAGGACGCCACCAATCTCTCCAAGAGGCCCTTCCTCCACTGCTCCAGCATCATAGTGGTGATGCTCATGCTCTACATCTGCACCGCCTGCCTGAACTACTTCCGGACCAGCCTGATGCTGGGATCACTGCTCTGTGCCTTCATCACCCATCACACGAGGGACGCCGTGCGACGGGGCTACTGGCTGTGCCCCCTGGGACACACGGAGAGGGTGCCCCAGCTGGCCTACATAGTGACCACCATCCTGACGCCCCACTTGCTGGGCTGCCTGCACAATGTGTGCCGCAGTGCCACCGTGCTCAACTTCCTGGGTCAATATGTTAAGCTGAGCGAGGGCCAGTATCGCAGTGGTTCCACTGCCAACTATCGCTACATGCAGGTCTAGGGCTGTATTTTAAAGAACACTTTGTGATAACACAATGCAAAACATCATCAAATGGTAAATGCAAAATGCTTTTCAGCTTCAAGCGCTTTATGATAGAGAGATCAGCTAGAAACCAAGATACTTCCACACTACAGGACACAATTTTACACGGATCTATTAGACGGAGTACCTCTCTAAGGGAACTATGCTTTCCCCTCAATTGTTTTTCCTTGTTAAGTAGGGTAGGTTTTTACTAGCATCTAAATATAGTACAGATAATATCCGAATATGTGATATGTAGTTCTTAGACAAAACTAGAGTAACGAGCATAGCGCACAACGATAAATGTAATCGATTTCCACTTCTACTTCGACTCTTGTACTTGTAGGCCATACGAATTTTAAGCTAATCGAACAATAAACTCAATGTAATTGCCTTAGAACATACGGCCTTGCAATCACGATTAATTCCATTGATTTGCCTGGCCCACCTTCATTTTATTCGCTGTTTATTTGTGGGCCAAATTAGTTGCCATTTACAAATTGGCCCTAATAGCTGGCGTTGCTGCGAAAGAATCCCGTCATAAATCGACTTTTACCGCTTATTTTGCCGAATCGGTCGCGGTTATTTTTAAACGAATTTAATTTTAAATGCCCGCCATTATAAATAAATCACAATTCGATTGAAATAGTACGCGAGGAATATAAAAAACTTTGGTTTTTCAAAATTTTCCTACGCATTTCGGCGGAAAATCGCCGTGTTTGCGGGTCAATAATTGGGTAATTAAACTTCCACGTGCGATGGAACAAAGAAAAAACAAAGAAAACATTATAGGGTATTGTTGGTCCCAGAATTTCCCACGCATGCCCATTAACAGCAGCACTAACAACAATAACAGAGGTTGAATCTGTTGGCAACACCCACGAATCAACATTTGTTTGACATACACTGAGAGATAAATCAAGCAATAGAAGTTTGTTATTGGTAACACTATTTGTTTTCCTTTTTTTTTGCTTAAATGCCATATGGTTTTATTGGTTTAACTTTAACTACCTTGTTATTTATTTACTATTATAATTTGTTTGTGATCTTAGAATTGAATATCATTTTGATTAAATGATATATCATTTTTCAAAATGAAATGCTAGACAAAATTAATTACTTGTTGTAATTGATGTATCCAAATTGTGTATATGTACTTAGAGAAATGAATCGTTTCAATTATGTTACACAATTTTAATAGTCTTTTTACTTAGTGACGTATATTTATTACTTCAAATAAAAACCAACAAATATTCACCAAAAATATCATTGTAAATTGGTAAAAATTTAAATTTTTTGTTAGTTTAAATTGTATTCTTAATAACAAATCATGTTGTGCCTCTTTAAAATCCCAACATTGTTCTCTGTGTACACAAATGATGATCGTTTTGGGCTTGGTCGCGTCTCGTTAGTGGACACATATTTATGTGACTGATCAGAAGCGCAGATCGCTGCAGAGAACCCAGTACAAAAAGTGTCGGCGCCGCGTCCACAGTAGTCGTTCTATAAAAAAAGGAGCCAAGAGGTCGCGTGTCCAAGTTTTTCGGGTCCATCGCGTGTGTGATTTCTGAGTTGGCCAAGATTGCGGACCAAGGGGATATCAGTGAAAACCCGCTCGCCGTAAGTGCGCTGGAACTTTAGATTTTGGCTAACTGTTTGGCTTCCGTTGCACTGTTTTTACAATTGTATAGTTAGAGTTCCGCTTACTTTTTGTTTGGTTTGCCCTCGACCTTGGGCACTTTTCACGCTTCGTTTGGCAGCCGGCCGTATATTTGTCTATCGATGATATCACGGCCGGGTCATTAAGTCCACAGCCAAGTGCGACATTTCGTTTTGCCTTCCGCCGATAACTAACTTAAGTCGCTAAACGCCGTTCCCAGAGTCATTAACACCCCGTTAAAATCCAGCGTAAATCACGGGATCCGCCGTTGGGCACCAGCAAAGTTTCATAATATTTATCTGGCACGATCATAACATGCATACACAATGTACGAACATGTATATTATATGTATATGGTTTAAAAATAAACATTGTAAATATTTACATTGGAAATCTATAAAGAGCAAGGAGCCGATTTCTCCCCATAATTCTCTCGCTCGGCGTTCACACGGTTTTTGGTCACAGGTTTATTAAATTTTTTTCTCTTAGAAAAATAATAATAATGCCAAATAAATAAATAACTCATAAAACGTCTGTGTTTGCTGGCTGCTTTCCTTTAATGTTTATGAACTGATAATGAGCTCGTAAACAGTCTAATTCCAGTTTCCTCTGCTTAGAAGCCATCTAACTGATCCGATCTTGATGGGAGATCTCTGAATACTCTTGCAGCATAAAGCAGCATTGCAGGTTCCTTCACTCCTAGGGGTAAAGTCATTCACTGATAATGCCAATGATCGATAACGAGTTCAGTTACAGCTCTCAACAGTTGTGCAATTTTTAAAAATATATAAAACACGTGAACACGTGAACCTTACTTGGCACATAATAACAATAATAAATATTATTATGTTTTTTATAGAATTAACAGACTTTATAAATATTTTTAATTTGTAAAATTAAGTAAAAATTGTATTTGATTTACCAAATATGTTGAATTGGCGAGTAATAAATAAGTGTCTAGTATATACTTGAAATTCTTAATACGTTTTTGGACTGAGATTTATTATAATCAATTATTCAAATTTGTTATCTCTAAAGTTACTTGTGTAAGACAAATTTGATACTTAAACAAGAGAGAACGCTATAGTCGGGTGCCCCGACTATCAGATACCCGTTACACAGGTAAAGGGAGTGCGAGGGAGATGGAGATAGAAACTTTGATCACGCATAACTTTTTAACGAATGGTCCGATTTGAAAAATTTCTTCTACATTTCGATAGGTATTGATAAACACAATAAAACTGCATTTTTACTTTTCCGAAATATTTTCCGAAATCGTATATAAGAGATTGTGGGCGTTAAAGGGGGCGTGGCACCTTTTTGAAACAAACTTGCGCTGCGTAGGAACTCCTAGAATCTGCATGCAAAATGCCAATCTTCTAGCTTTTATAGTTTCCGAGATCTCAGCGTTCATACGGACAGACAGACAGACGGACAGACAGACGGACAGACGGACAGACGGACATGGCTAGATCGACTCGGCTAGTGATCCTGAACAAGAATATATATACTTTATAGGGTCGGAAACGCTTCCTTCTACCTGTTACATACTTTTGCACGAATACAATATACCCTTTTACTCTACGAGTAACGGGTATAAAAAATGCATTCAATTTGCAGAGAATTTATATATAGCCATATAAGACTGAAGTCATATTAATGATTAATGTTTGAGCAACTGAACATTGGCAAATAAAATAATTTCGAGTGATGTCTCAACTCCCAGAGGTGAATTTTAAACTGTTTACGACCCCACGGCGTATGAGCAATGTGTCATTTTTGGACGCCTCACCTGAACAATCTGAACGGTCCGCGACAGCTGCCTAATTAAAATTATCGAAGATTCCGCTGCTCCGTCGCCGTCTGCCAAATTCGTGGAGTGCGGCCAACGGGGCGGGTTGTCGATCGGTATAAATAGCGCATACGCAGAGTGGGCACACGAACGCACTTGCAATTGCAGAGGCACTTATTTTCTGTCATTTCATGAGCAACCGGGTTGAATGACTCGAGTCCGTGCGTCCGACTAAATATAACTCTTGCAGTTTGCCCAGTTTATATAATACTCTCTCGAGGGCTGATCTTAGCTAAAAAGGGATTTCGAAAGTGGCATGTTTTTAGCCCTAGAGTCTAGACTTTGAGACCTCAGCACCAAATGCTGCTCGTTGAGGTGCATTGATAAACAAATGGGCGAAACGTGTTTGACCAAGTGTTGTTTCGCGATCTGATGGCACAGATCTTTCTTTAGAAAAACATATACACACTGGGAAAATTCGCCTCGTCACAAGATCCAAATTTTATGCCGGCTGCTTGCCGTTGACAAAGAGCGAACGCGCAGCGAAATCGATGAAAATAAATCAGAAAATGAAAATGAACAAAATGAAAATGGCAATCCCAGTACGAGCCGAAATTTCAAAAATTGTTGGTTCAAAAACAACTGACAAGAGAGAACCCCGCTCTCCATTCCACTCTCGCCGACTTGTTTTTGGCTTTCGCTTTTTTTTTTGGCAGCTTTTCGAGCGCGTTGAAGCGCCGTGAAATGCTCAATATTGTTTGGGACTCCGTGGCGAGACGATCGTCGAAAAAGTCGCGCGCGCTGGTATAATAAATTCAAGCATTCACAAAGAAATATTTAACTAGGCAATGAAAAAAACACACCATTAATAATCCCATAAAAAAATTAAGATTTATACACACAGACCAAGAAAATAAAATACAAAGTAAACACATTTTATTGGTGAATAATTGTGCTGTGCACAGTGAAAAGAGTCCTAAAACGTTTATACGCATTTAAGTGCTGGTAGATAAAGGCGAAACTAGGCCAACGCAGAAAGACAGACAGTTGATTTGAAACTAAATATTACTCATACGCCACCGGCACCTCATTCATTCCCATCTCAGTTATCAGCCTTTGAATGAGCCCCATGAGCGGACTGCGCCAACAGCTAAAGGTGAGTACCAGATCGCCTTATCGACGGGGTTACCCTTCCAAATAAAGACCCCACAATCCCTGACGATCTTGAGTCTTTAGTCTTTAGTCTTCAGTCTAAACCTGCTCGCATTTGCATAAATATTTACCTAATCGCTTTTCAATGGTGGCAACAACTTTAGCTCCCCGTCTGGCAGGCACTAAAGCTGCCTCCGTTGTATACACAATTTGTTTTCATTTCTTTTATGATGAGCAAATATTAAATCCCTCTCTCGTGGGACCGCCTATAAATAATTTTAATAACAATATTGGTACTACATTGCGGCAATTCGCTTGTCAGGGTCGCCAAGAAATATGTAAATTAGCAGATCGAATTTGTTAATTTCACCATCTTTCGTCAAATATTTAGGGTAACCGAATTACACGAAGCTCAACAAAAATGTTTATCTTGGTTTATTTTCAGAACAATGAAAATTTAAATAATTTATTTTGGCATTAATGGTTGTACTTGACTTTAAAAAGCTGAATGGATCAACAAATAAAATGTAATGACGACATTAACAAGTGTAAAAGCTAATTCGTATTCATTTTAGACTTTATACACATTTTTAATTGGTGTTATTTTCCCGTTTTAAGTTTAACAAACAAATAATGTAAGCGATAATATTGCAAATTTAGATACTTTCCAGGAAATATTATCCTTAAAATTTTAAAATGCTGACTAAACAATTTTTAATTGCTAGACATATTTAGAGCTAGTCGTATTTTACAGTTTTGCTATTATTAATTTTCAACTATCAAAATGGACATTTTTAAATTCAAAACTAAACATTTTTTCCAGATTATAATTTAAAAATTCCAAAACTGTACCTCCTTATTATTACCACAAGTCCAAAAGCTAATTAATCTTATATGGCACATCTACAAGCTTGCCCAAATCGAGTGAAACCGTCTGCTATATAATATCCAGATCTGCGCAGACAAAAATAAAATGTAAGGCGTATGGCGAGACTCCCATAAAGTTGCCCCTCAACATTGCATTCTGTTTTTCTAAGTCATAAAATGCGTCGCTGTCGCAGCTCATAACTTTGTAGCCAAAACACATCATTAAAAAGTACAGACGAGCATCCATAAAAGGCAAATGGATATAGATATGAAAAAAGACATGTGCATGTTCCCCTGGAAATTAGCCTTTTCGGGGGAGGACATCGTAATGGTTTCTTAATGTGCACGTTTAAGATTTCTGGCGTACAGTGCTTTCCAAGGCATTAAAAAGTCGATTGTTTATCGGCATAGACCTAAATATACTTTGCAAATATAAACATTTGCGATTATTAACTTTTTGCCTACCTTTTTGATGTGTATATTTTAATTTCGTCTATCAGAATATGATGTGAACGCATCGTACGAATTTCTATTGAGGTCCAAAGTTTCGATACTTGTTTATCAAAATTTCCCAATTGACGACACAACAGTATTTCGACTGGATTTATACAAACAAGCCGCAGATTTATGATTTTGGCAAGGCTTAACGGCACATAAACAATTTGTTAAATACGTGAAAAAGTGTCAAAGAAAAATGCCATAAAATGAGCATAAAAACGCCGTTCTCTACAAATTTATTAATTTGTTTACATTTTATGCGACTTAGCACGTGAGCAATGCCAGCATCTGTATTTATTTTGTTTTGTTAAAGCCAATAAACGAACAGTCGACTAAGGTAACTAACCTGGGACAAGGTTTTACATAGTTGCCGTTCGGGCCATGTGAACATCAGCTGCATTTTAATTACCAAATAGGTGATTGGTTGAATACTAAGTTGGATTACAAGACAACCATTATACTGATAAGGTTAAAGTAGAAATAAATACGTTGAGGTTTTACAAATTTCATAAATTAACTAATTACATGTTCTTAAGCACGCAATTAAACGTTGAAAAGGATTTTAAATTGACTATTTACCATAACAAAAACAATTTATCATTTTAAAATAATTCATCTGTAATAACATAAATGTTTCTCAAACTAAAATTTAGTAGAAATATTCTCTTAATTATATTGTAAAGAATCGATTCCGTGTAATTAAAGGTACATATTTAAAAATCACGCAAACTGCGAGTTTACTAAAATTAATTAAAAGAAAATCCAATTTTAAGACTATAAAGGTCACACAGTGTAAACAAACAGCACATGATTTAATTAAAAGGTTAATTTTCGCCTACCACACAATTAAAATGACTTTTAAATAAGCATTGTTCGGATAATTTGATCTTTTCGGATATTTACGTAAACACTTTCACCGTTTTTGCTGCTTCATTTTGTAATTAATCAAAAATAGTTGAAATACTTGCATTTCAGTACGTAGTTGAATTGAAAAATAAATAAATAGGAAGCACGAAATCTTTTCCTGGCCTCTGCCAATTTCCCTCATATTTGGCCTAATCGCGAGGTTGATGTTTTGTTCTTAAAGAGCCAACTAATTGCATTTGCACTTCTTTTTGGCTCAGTTGAGATATTCGGAATTCCTCGAATTAAAATAGAATTGAAAACAACAAATAGCGAACGGGTGCTAAAATAACCAAAGAACAGCGTAATAAACAAGAATGTCAAAAATAAAAAAGACTAATAGACGAAATGTAAAAATATCTCTTCAACCCACCACCACCCCAAAAAAAATTGGTTCTTGATTTTTCCCTGCAGCTCAAGAGTATGCTACATTTTCCTTTTATTTAGTATATTTAATTTTTTATTTTCTTTTTTATTTTTCACAGATGCTGGGAACAGCTTTGCTGGGCAAACGGGCCACCAAGGTAAACAGAAAATGATTTCGGATCGGTTTATTTTGACTGGTCGTTATTTATTTGATTTTCACTTTCGTTTCGTTTTTTTGCCTTTTCATTTCACAGTCTGTCAAAAAGAAACCATTTACGGAGGTGGAAATCAAAGGTAAGTTACCAAACCAAACCGCAAATCAACAAACAAATTGTTTATTTACAAACAAGACGAGCAGTGACCTCTGTTCTTCTGCGAAAAACCCAACAAAATATGGGTTAATATAGTATATAGAGTGGGTGTTGCTATCTACTGTTTGATTATTCAAAATTACAGCAAATTTATGTGCACAGATAAACAGATAGATCTGCCATTTCTTGGTCGGGCCCACACTGCGTATACGCAATCTGTTTTATCTGCACTATCAGGGTGTAGAATTATTATTTGTTGTGCACTAAAAGAAATATTTACGTTTCTTTTAATTTGAATATTAACTCAGTTTTATATTTCTTATAAAGAATTAGGCAGACCAATTTTTAAATTTTAAAAGCCATTAAAAATATCTTTATGCTTAACAAGTTTGTAGGATATATAGCTTTTAGTAATCTTGGCTTAATCTAAAATTAGATATTGAGCCTTGTAAAATAAAGTCAAATGTCTTATTCTATTTCTGAGCATCTAAATTTAGCCAGACAAAATTGCTGACCGCCTCTTGCATGTTGTTCAAATGTAATTTATGCTGATACTAATTGCAGCCTATGGTAGAGCAGGTGCACTGGCACTCGAAGATGGATGGATCCACACTTCTATATGAGTTATTTTTATATCTTGAAATTGTTTCGAGCAACACGGCGGCTTTAATCTAATCAAGATAGCCATAATCGAGTTGAAATTTAATTAACGCGCCTCCTTCTTTTCTGTCCGATAGTAAAAAAAGTGGAAGCGAGTTATTGAAGACGGGAGATAGCTGACACCCCCGCATCACGTGCCCAATTAACGGGCGAATAAAGATTCCAAAAAAATAAAAAAAGAAACTAAAGTGGAGCAGAAACAAAAAATACCTGCTGTACAACTTTTGTTCATAATTAAATTTGGCCCCCGGGATTTACCACCAAGGTGTTTACAATCGAAAGACGAATCAGATAACATGCTGATCCCAGCACCCATGTGACACATTTCCCCGGCTGACAAGCCAAACAAGTCGTATTTTAATCGGCGCCAGGCACTTTCATTTGACATTGCCTTCAGCTGTTGATCTCCAGCAAATATTTGGCCTAAAGCGGAAAAGCAGCGGCGAAAACAATCATAAATCGTATGACTCAGTTATGAGCAAGGTAGGGTCTCATTGTTGCCAAATTATGGGCAAATTAAGGGCATTAACATTTATTGATTGTTGGAGGACCATAAGAATGGCGAATTTATCAAAGTTCCAGACACATTTTCCAAATGAAAATGTGTACAGCTATCAACACTAAATGAAATATTTTTTTTTTAAGTATTTTCAATACTCAATACAGATGATAACAATAAATTGACTGTCAAGCTTAAATTACCATTTACAAAAAATAACATTTAGAAAATCTATTACTTTTTTGACGTGAAAAAATATGTAGTTTCTAAATTTGATTTTAAGAAAACCACTCCTATTACACAAATAAACAAGTGACACTACTTGAAGTTATAGAACTACTAGTATTACCCCAATATCGCCCAACAATCAAGACGACCCACAGGCACTTTTGGGCTGAGGCACTACTCAGAGGTCTGATTGTCTCACTCGGGCAATCAGACAACTGAAATCAAGATAAGGCCAATGAGAAGAACAATAATGGAGAGCAAACACCATTACGACATATAGACTGGCACTTAATGAAATCGGACAACCCGCTGGCCCATCCCAGTTATACTGCCACTATATAGGTATATACACCCACCCACCAACCCAACGACCGAAATCGGGCGCTGTCATCCGGCTGATAAGTCAGTTAGTTATCTGCGGGGAGCGGCGGGTGCTATCACCCAAATAAAATATAATACAATATAGAACTCTCTGCAAAAGTCGGCCGAGCTCCGAGTTCTGAGTTCTGAGTTCTGGTTAGTTCGTTTTCAGTCATTATCTTGGGAGTTTTCGTAGATAAATCGTTCGGTAACGCTGGCATTCCTGCAGCATTATTATTTCGCGCCCTCACAGAGTATCGCCAGCTTATGTAGCGCTCGGAAGTGCCCCTCGAGTGTCTCTCCCCAGCCGTGATTGATTGATTGATGGACTGATTGACTGATTAACTGATTAACTGATTGATTGCCCGATTGATAGTGCCGCGTTTGTGCCTGCCAACCCTCCAAAACGAACCAGTTATACCTGGCAAATTAGCGTCTTTTCGCTTCGGAAATATGAGCAAAGATGATAAGTGTGAGTATAAGTTGGCCGAATGCCGAACTTTAGTCAATCGCTATCGTTATCGGTTGTAGGAGTTCCAGTACTCACGGAAAGTCGAATATTACTAATTTGCAAACAGCAATCAACTTTCGGAGACACACGGCCATGCCAATTTGTCGCCACACTTGTAAAACTAATTAAACGTTTGTCAGAAGCCACGTATGGCCAGAACAGTGAAAAAAAATGTATAAAAATTTATATTCTATAAAATTAGATTAAATGATCAGTTCTCCCTGATAAATATCAAATTTAGATATTGAGTCTAAGCAAATTATATTACGTCTGATTTTTAAAGACCCTGTTGGATTTTTAAATATATGATAATCGGCCTAATATAATTTTTTTCTGTGTAACTCCGTGGCGCTTATATATCTCCCTGTTATCGCTCTGGAAAAATTATCTCACTGTGTGTTTGTGTATTTGGCAAGTGGGCGGTTGGCAGTTAATTTGTTGCCACTTTGCCGCTGATGAAACCTGACAGTCAAAGGCAGCCGTAATATTTTCGGCGAGTTTTTATTTATTTGTATATTTTTTGGGACACGCCTGCATTTTGATTTATGGTTACGCAACGTTGGCAGTTTTTTAGGCTTCGTTTACAGAATTCTCGGCTTGCTACTCGACTTGAGTTATGAGTGGGCAAGACAATTAGCCGAAACGAAGAGGAACGAGACAGAAGTAAAAAACAAGACCTTTTGTTGACAGTTAAATTTCAATTTTGACTTTAAATGTGATTTTTTTAAGTCGCTTGGTTTTCAAATTGGTTTAAAAATCCATAAACTGCCGCACTGCACAAATTGGGCTCATTAAATAAATGAATTTGTTGAGCAAACACAGTTAAATTTGTTGGCTCAAAGAGTTTTCCCATAAAACTTATTCATTTAAGCTTTTAAGCACTTGAATGTGCATTGTTAAGCAATTTCGCATTTATGAACTGTGAAATGTATATGGATGATTGCGAAGCGCTAATTCGGTCACGTAAATGGATTCAATAACAAAACGAGATGAAAAATTGTTTTTTGTAGTCTGCTTCTGTGCGTGCCTTAGTCCTTGACCCCCATACTTTTACCACCCCTCTTTTCCAACCCCTTTTGAAGCTCGTTTAGGGGGCACGTTTTGCGTATGAAAGATTTTGACGATGCCGGCGGCCCTCGGATTGATTTTTGCATATTAATGCAGGACATTGAATCGGAACCCAGCTGCACTCGCTGTCAGAACAGAACTGAACACTCTTTATAGAACAGTTGACTGGCCTTGTGAATTTTGACGGCCCATAAAAAAGAAAAGCCGCAGATAAAAAGCATTGAGTGCAAACGCATCTTTAATGCCAATTGCCTCGTAAAATGTACATTTATGATGCATTTTTGCGCACTTAAACTGCAAAAATTGAATTTCGTAAAGTAAACCAATAAGAACATATATATTTAACAATATATATTTAATTAAACACAAAATTGTTTGTTTTTGAAAATATTAAAGAATTAATTAGGAAAGACTTCCCTTTGAAAATCTAGTAGTTTAAACGTGGTTGAGAAAATATAAAATTCAAATACTTTTAAAGGAAAAAACCAGCTCAAAATTCATTACAGGAATATGGGTACTTCAAAAGATATAAGTGTATATCGTATTTTATTTAAGAGTGTAATATATGTTGTGACTTGTATTTCCCCAAAGAACCATTAACTTAAAAACATTTCCTAGTAATAGTCATTTAATTCTGATTTTATTATAATATATAATAATTATATATTAATAAAAGGATAGTTAATTATTTATTTCCCCAAGTGGATTGGCCTATCAACCTTATATTTTTTGAGAATTTCAGCCCACTGTCCGTGGGTGGCGCCCTCTGGCGTCGGCACGTGACTTCTTTTGCGTACCTCCCACGATTTTCAAAGGCGTTCGTGATGTTTTTGGACCCGCCTAGTTAGTTACTCCACGCCTAATACAATTTACGCCTTCGGGAAAAGTTTTTGCGACGCAGTTTCTGTTTTATACATCAGATGGCTTTGCAATAAAAAGGCCATCGTCCTGTGATTAAGCTGCACATATTGTGAACTCCATCCATCCATCTTCAAAGCTAACTGATTGGTGTTAGTTCGTTGGTCCTAGCTTGCATTTCACTCTGTTGGCTGCCAAAACTTTTCCCAATTAATTTTCATTAAAAAGTTGTTTGCATTGCCGAGAGTTGAACGAACTGGGGAATCGAGAGGAAAAGTGAGGGGCTCCATAAATCGAAAAATGAGTATAAGTAGAACAAGTGGACAGGACTTTGTTAAAGGATTGCAGCTCATTTTTCGGAATGGAAAACCGAAGCCAACATTTCCTTAAAGTTCTTTCAACTCGCCTTTGTGTATCAGGATGAGTTGTGTATTTGAAGATTCAAGCGTAATTACCGAGTTCTTGTTTTGTGTATGTAGTTCTATATAAAAAATAAACATTTTTTCTGGTTTTCCCAGGCCATTGGTTTAATTGTTACTAAAATTAATGTCGAAACATCCAAAAACTATTTTAAAATCCCTTTAACCTATGTTGGTTTTCCAGGTTATTAAATTAATCATTGGTTATTTAAAAACCTTAAATAATTCTCATTGATAAGCTTAAATAACACGTAAGTTGACAATGCGATTTAATTGAGAATTACATAAAAATGCAACGATTCCGTTGCATAAAGCCTTACGTATAACTGTGTTCCCCTCGCTCTCTTTTCCTTTCCTTTTCCAACTTGTTTGGCAGATTCACACAAATGCCGTTGCCTGCGATAACAACAAAAATCCGTTTTCCTTCATTTTGTTTTGTTCCCCACATTCGCTGAGCAAAACAAATGGGGCTTCCTCGCGCAGGGTGTGAGTGAAATAGAGCGATAAAAAGAGAGACTCAGTCGGCTCTCCCTCGATTCCAGCCAAAGAAAGTAAGAGAGAGAGCGAGCGAGAGAATTGATTTGCCCCTCCAAAAACACCGAAACATGTGCAAAAAATGCATGCTGCACAGAATGCGACGTGTTGTTGTTATTCTTATTTGGTTGGGGCAAGGTTACTGGAAGCATTCTTATAAGATTTTATTTCGAAGGGGTTTTCCCGTATACAGCGTATACGTGATATTCTTTTAAAGTTATTTAAAATAATAATAAAAAAGAATATTTTTTATTTTCTTTGATATGTACATATGTAATTATAGGGTTTAAAATAAGTATATTTACATAAACTATAGTTTTTTTTTGTTCCTTTTTTAACAACTGCACATTCTATAAAACTGTTTTATAGTATACAAATAATTTTGACTCAGTTTTAACACAACATACGTTAACAAAAAAAAACAATCCAATTTCTTGCAATGCATAAAAAATATTGTTAAAAATATTGTAGACCATAAAACAAGAATACCTTCTAGACAATTTTCGGTTGTATTTCATTAGTTTATTAAAAAGTATGTTCTCCATCATCAACACTCTTATCTAAATAATGATGTTTCAAACAACTTTCGTTACCACCAATTAAAAACTTCTTAAGCGCCGAAAATGAAACGATAATGAATATTAGATGATAATGAAATGCATAACTAGCAGAGGAGTGAACAAACTTATCATATTTCGTACGAAAAACACAGCAAAAAACCCGAAAAGTCCTTCAAAAGAAAAGCGAACGCCGTCACGTGAATTCCGGGTCGGCAGGGAAAACAGTGAAAAGCATTCCAATGCGGAGGAGAGTGTCCACCCCCTCACTCTTTCCCGCCTTTTCCGCGGCGAAGAACGTTATGAAAACAGAGACAGCAACAAAAACAGAGAAGAATTCTTTAGTTGCCCCAGCAATGAATGAAATTTGGACGAAGCCAGAAAGTCCCGAAGTCTCGGGGACCCGAAGAATCTTCGGATAACGGGAATCAATGGGGGAGGGTACGAATGCGAATACGAACCTACTGCCAATGTGGCTGCCATTCATGTCGTTCCATTTTATAGCTTTCAGTTTCAGTTTCGAAGTCGGCGCGAACACAAAGTAGCGACGGATTGAAATTAACTAACAAAAAACCGAACTATCGGTGCGCTATCTTACTATCTTTATTCTAACAAAACTGAATTGCTATCAGTATTTTTAAATTTTCTGGACCGATCAGCTGGTTTTCCAATTTCAAAAGGTTTAAAATTATAAAAATTATGGCCTTTGTTTTGGTGTTTAAAATTCTCAATGATATGAACAATACCCCGCCAAATAATTTGAACTCACTGCGCGTAATTGAAGCGTAACGTGCGGCCTTCAAGTGTCCGTTTCTAAGTCCTTAAGTCTCCGGTGAAAGTTAAAAGCCAAGGAACTGAAATCAGGACACAAAAAGAAGTTGTTATGTCACTAAGAGTTTTACGCAGTGCACTATGCAATATTTTATACGATGAGTCAAGACGTGGAAATTTGATAGGGAAAGCTAGTTTCAGCGTGTTAAAGGATGACATCAAATATATTTCAGGATAAAAGAATTGCTATAAAGTTGCCAAAGATATTATTTTCAACTTAAATTTTACAGCTTTGATTAAAGCCAGTCAGGTTAAAATATAATATTATAAATAAAGATGATAAATAAATAATTATAAAAAATAATGCAGTTTTTCATCTACCAATTGTTTCCAATTGACCTAATGTAATCCCATAAACACTCTAGCGTAATGCCATTTTCCACAACACCTCTTAGAAATCCAAAACAAAGTTAAGTCAGCTTAATTTGCCATCATATTTCTCTTGTTCATGCCATAAAACTTTCAATTTGCATCACCCCAGACGTATATTTATTGGCCTTAAGAGAAATTGCTGTCAGGCGGCATAATTATTGAAATATCAAGTCTGGGAAAACTCAGCGAGTGACGGGCGATAAATTGAGGAAAGCCGACAAGTGTAGGCGTGATGTGGGGGAAATCAAGCAAGGAGCAAAAGGGAAAATAATAGACCCTGACCCTGAACGCATTTTGACCTCATTCAGTCGTGATTTCAGTAATTAATTGCAATTAAAACACCAAGCCAAACCAATCAGACTCATTATAATCGTGTGCTGCTCGGCCAAGATCAACAGTAATTCAGTAGTGATTCGAAAACCATTTTCCTTTTCATTGTTTAAGTAGTGAAAACTAAACAAATCGCTGGCGTTACTCATACGCCCCGTTAACAGAGACAAAAATAAGTACACACATCCGCAAAAAAGCTAAAGTCATAATTGCCGGCGAGCAAAAAAGATACATTACGCTAATAACAAATAAACGAGCGTCGAAAATAACACAAAACACTAAATCTATAAATACTATATAGAAATAAGCAAAAAACAGAAAACAACAGAAATGGATCACAAAGAAATCGCAAGTGAAGTGCGAGGTGAGCTAAGTATGGAAAATAATTTACTCTCTTTTTTCGTTCACTAAGTTTTGCTATTTTTATGATACCCACAAGTCGGATAATCGAATGAACGTTATAAATATTTGAGTTATAGACCCCAAAGGGGCAAGCCAATACCGGACTTGGTGGATCATAAATTTAGCCCACACTTTTTATTAACTACTTTGTTTTGCTGTTGGAATTATCTCAGTCACACATTTCTATGATACTGCTAAGCAAGCACATGATATTGTTGGCAAATATCACTAAAAAGCCATGTGCATGTGAACAATATTTAAAGTACAAATTAGACGAGGGGAATTTAACCAAACATAGACGTGTGTCATGCCAAATATTACATACACTCACTAGGCAAAGAAATACAAACAAAATACAAGCAGAGCACAATCAAACACAATCAACGGAATTTCCAATCTAATCAACACGATAACTTTCTGTTGTGTTTTGTTTTTTTTCTTTTGCTGTGAATTACCATAGACCATAATATCTTATCTTTTGCGAGTCGACAACAAAGTCCAGTAGTATTTCACATTGCCATTATTATTGTTGAGACTTTTGCTATTATTCTTTATTATTAGTGCTTGACAAAGATTTTGTTTTGATTTGTCTTGTGATTTTTTTTATCAGCGAATTTTTAACAAAGGAACAAGCAAATATGGTTTAATCTTAAATATTTTAATACTTAACGTTCTTATTAGTGTCAATCAATTGGATTATATTTTTGTATTGCCCCTTTCCTGAAATATTTTTTTTTGTTATTGCAACAATGCATTCGAAATCGTAAATTTTGTATGTGAATTGAAACAAACTAAGTCAGTTTCAGGACTCCATGTTTTCAGTTTCCTCTTTTCCTGTTCATCACTGGATAGTAATGGATATTTCTTTGACTTTTAATATAAAAATGTATATTTAACTCCGTGCTCTATAAACTCCCACACGGATCTCCATGAATGTATGTGACAAATAGAGGCTCTTGAGCGAACACCCACACACCCACTTCAATTTGACACGTTTGAAGTGTTGAAAAGCCCGCGTAAAATGTTCAAGCCGCGTCCTTTGTGATGGATAATTTGATTTCAGTGCGAACATGAAAGGGGATTAATACTGCCTATTGCCAGGCTATTAATAGCCATGGAAACTCTAAAAACAAAAGGGCAAATCTGTATTTTGCAAACTAAATAAATTTGGGATTTATTCACAGCCATTCTTTATTGTTAAAATATAAACTACGTTTAATTACGAGTTAAGAACAAACTGGGAAGACTCTCAAAAATTAACGTCATTTAAAGGGAAAGTATAATATTAAAGTTAACAAGAAAGGAAAGCTAACTTCGGGCGGAGCCGAAGTTGAAATACCCTTGCAGAATATTCTGTAAATTATATTCTCCAAAATTATTCATATGATGCATTCTTAACACTCATAAAAAATCCCAACTTCCTAACTTTACAAACACCAAAGTTATGGCATTTTCGACCAATCAGTTATATGGCAGCTATAGGATATAGTCGGCCGATCCTTATGAAATTTGGGATGTCGGATTGATTGGCCTAATATAGAACCCATAGGAAATCCCAACTTCCCACCTTAACAAACACCAAAGTTATGGCATTTCCGATCAATCAGTTATATGGCAGCTATAGGATACAGTCGGCCGATCCTTAAGAAATTTGGTAGGTCGGATTGATTGGTCAAATATAAAACCCATAGAAAATCCCAACTTCCTAACTTTACAAACACTAAAGTTATGGCATTTCCGATCAATCAGTTATATGGCAGCTATAGGATATAGTCGGCCGATCCCGGCCGTTCCGACTTATATACTGCGTGCAAAGGAAAAAAGGGTGTGTGCAAAGTTTCAACTCGATATCTTTAAAACTGAGAGACTAGTTTGCGTAGAAACAGACAGACGGACAGACGGACAGACGGACATGCTAATATCAACTAAGGAGGTGATCCTGATCAAGAATATATATACTTTATAGGGTCGGAGTTGTCTCCTTCACTGCGTTGCACACTTTTGACCAAAATTATAATACCCTCTGCAAGGGTATAAAAATGTTATTTAATTAAAAACTTTGCTATAACTGAAATGTGAATCTGCTAAAAGTTAGAACTATCTATGGCTTATAGCTTAAACTGTCTTGACACAAAAGTTAATGCTGAAAAACAAGCAATGTGATTTGATTTAATGAATATTAAAAATATTAACTTAATGTAGAGTTAGGGAACAAAACAATAACCCAAGAGATTCGTGACCCTGATATAAAACCCCAAAGGCCGAAATCAAATGGCCAACTCTGCCATTTCCTATTTCAAGTCACATTTCATGGCCGCTGTGGTTTATGCATAGAGCGATTCCCTCCGAAGCGTTTTATTTCGCTTGGCAAATCTTTTGCCAATATATGTGTGGGATGGCAAAAGTTTCGGAGCTAAAAAACTTTTCACTTTTAAGCGTTATTTACGACAGCAGCCACAGTGTGCAAGTGCAATTTATTGGGGTTCCTCTGTGCGATGGCAAAAGTGTTGTCAAGTTTTGTTGGCAACTCAATTACACAGTCCCCGAAAACGAGGCCCCGGGGAGAAAGTAAGGGCATAAAGGGTCCGTCGAGAGCGATGCAATGTAATTATCAAGTTCATTGACAACGCAAAAGAATAAACGACAAACCAAAACAGACAAGGGCAAACAACAAATGTTTTTCCACTCCCCCTCGGAAAAGTTTTGTTGCAGCAAGTAGGGAAGTCCCCGACTCGCATTCGTACCCCCAGGAATACTTGCAAATTCTGCGGGATAGGATCCCCCAGATGTCGCCTCAATTAGTTGCAGCGACACTTACTGATGGCCAACTTTCTGCCACAGCGCACTTCGACTTTGTCATGGAAATGTCGAGCCAAGCTGCTGGAAATTTAAGTTGTCTTTCTCCCGGTTCAATAAGGCAATTACACAACTTTCGCTAATTGCTAGTCCAAACACTTGAGCGCTATCTGAATCCAGCTTAGTTTACAATAAAGTTAAAGGCCAAAGGAGGAAGTCCTTCGCTTTTTTAATTCCCTCAGGGATTACTAACTAGCAAAAAAATAAGTGAAATCTGACTATTTACCTAACAACGTTAATTTATGTTTACGTTTTTTTTTCCACATAACTCTTGAATTTGAAATCTAGAAGTGGGTCAGCTTTTTACAAGTCATCGGAAACTTAAAAAAAATTAACATGAAAATGGGTCAAACAATTGATCAACATTAAAATGGTAAATAGCTTTAAAAACTCGGCCAATAGTTTTGGTAGAAACGGACAAGTGGACGGACGGACTTGATCGATTGAAGAAGATATATACTTCATAGGGTCGAAAATCACTACGTTGCAAACTTTTTAGTGAAATTATATTTTCCCTTTGCAAGGGTATAAAAAAACATAATATTCTACTAAAAAAAAAATTTTAAAAAACCTAAAATCGTGTAGACTTTTTTAGGTACTTTCTTCGAAACTGCGCACATTAACATACTACATTTTTGGCAAATTTGAATGAAAACCACCAGAGCCATCAATCGGCTGCCAAAGCCATAAAAGTCAAAAAAAGCAACAGACCGATTTGAATTGGAGCGTCGGAATTTATATCGTATACGAGTATCTGCTGTGGAAGCGTCGACATCACCCTAACTAGATGCCAATCAAATGCGCCGATCCATGGGTTAACCTCAATATGTCCCGGTGTCCCGACGACACCTGTCATTCCCTCCATTCTGCTCGGGCTGCAGACACTGCACTGTGAAATATTGGTGTCAATGTGTCAATATCTGAAGTATAAACACGTGTGCAATTACAAACTATACAAGTACGCAGCTCAAGAGTGTGGTCGTATTAACAAAAGCTACGGCAACGGAAGTGCTCTACATGCGCCGGAAAAGGGGAAAATGGAAAAGGGCTGACGAGGGGGGCGTGGTCTGGTGGAAAAGCGGCTTTTGCCCAAAGCAATTTACATGCAATTTTCGCATATCTTCTTTCCCTATTCCATTTTTCCTTTGCATCGGAATCTAGCCAGAAACGGGCGACTGCCTTCAAAGGATAATATTGCTTTTTGCTCTCCTTTCGCATTCTAATTTTATAACCCGTTAAAACAGTATCGCTTCTGTATTGTTTTTGAAACTTTTTGAAGAAATATATTTAAGTATGGCGTATACATATGCTTATTAACTTAAAAACTTCAAAATAACTTTTATTCTTGTCTTTCTACCAGATTATTCTTATAACCGAAGCATAAAAAATGGCCTGTAAATTAAATAAGTTAAATCACAAATCGGTATAGTTTGCCTACCCAACCTTTTCCAACTTAGTTGCATAGCAAATTGCACGCAAAGTTATGCGCGATTGGGAAAATTATAAGTTTTGGCTAAACGGCAATATTATGGCCTGTTTCTGGCAGGCCAACTGCAAGTTTGATCGATTTGGCATTGGGGCGCCCAGACATCTGATTTTATGGCCACAAGGCATTGACTGGGGTCTTGGTTGTCGGTTCTTGGCGTGCCGCAAAGAAGGCCATCGCAAGGCCTTAATTATTGTGCAAGGACCTCGCTGAAACAGCCCTAAACTTCAATAGAAAACGGCTCAAATCCCGAATGAGCCTTTAAGCCAGAGTAATTTCCGTCTTAGCCTGGAAGCATGCAACGATTATTTTTTGTTTGCTCAGTGGGAAAACATGAAAAACCCCCCAAGGCGATAAACATTTTTCAATGGCTTTTGTTTTTCGCGCGTTCCATAATTTCTACAAATGCAGTAACAAATAAAAACAGGCACGCGAACTTTTCCCCAAAAACAAATCACGCATTTCCCCAGAAATGGTCTTTCATTTCACGACTGTTTTTTTTTTTTTTTGGTTTGGTAAATTTGCGTTTCAGAATTGTGAGGACTTAAGGCGTCATTTCATTCCAGCTGATATGCAAATACTTGTGTCGCCTGTGTAGATTTGTTGTGGCTAACACCACGTATACGTAATAATGTCTTGGCAAAAACCACAAACGAAAGAGGTTTGGGTTGTGAACAATCTGTCCTAAATGGTGGATTAAATAAGTGGTTTTCGAAGAATCTGTAGGTTTACGGAAAAACTTGACCCGGCCTTTAATGAAACTTTATTAACTTAATTTTTATACCCGTTACTCGTAGAGTAAAAGGGTATATTGTATTCGTGCAAAAGTATGTAACAGGTAGAAGGAAGCGTTTCCGACCCTATAAAGTATATATATTCTTGTTCAGGATCACTAGCCGAGTCGATCTAGCCATGTCCGTCTGTCCGTCTGTCTGTCCGTCTGTCTGTCTGTCTGTCTGTCTGTCCGTATGAACGCTGAGATCTCGGAAACTATAAAAGCTAGAAGATTGGCATTTTGCATGCAGATTCTAGGAGTTCCTACGCAGCGCAAGTTTGTTTCAAAAAGGTGCCACGCCCCCTTTAACGCCCACAATCGCATATATACGATTTTAAAAATTTAAATATTTCGGAAAAGTAAAAATGCAGTTTTATTGTGTTTATCAATACCTATCGAAATGTAGAAGAAATTTTTCAAATCGGACCATTCGTTAAAAAGTTATGCGCGATCAAAGTTTCTATCTCCATCTCCCTCGCACTCCCTTTACCTGAGTAACGGGTATCTGATAGTCGGGGCACCCGACTATAGCGTTCTCTCTTGTTTTTATATATTACATGTCAGATCTGCATGTTTTGTTATTTTAACCGAGTTTTCTAAGCACTCGACCAATAAATGTTTAAGTATAAGTGGTAATAAACATTTTTCGTATATTGCTTTTTAGGTAATTCAGATTTACTACCTTAATGCACATATAAAATATTTTTAAAGGTTTTGCGATTGCGCTAAAGCTTTGAAATCCCTTTGATTAATGCTTTTTATATACTATTCTATTCTATTCTCGATACCTCTGACTAATTGATGCATTCTTCTCATTTGTATTTTATTCCAGATCTACGCACAGCATTTGATCTACTAGACAGAAATCGCGACGGACGCGTCACCGCCAACGAGCTGCAGTTTATGCTGAAGAATTTGGGCATAAACGTGAGTGACGAACTCATCCACGATCTCATCCGTGAGGCAAGCCACTCGGGTAAGTGCCCCTTAATTCCACTCATAAGCCCCTTTCCACCTGGCCAGCAACCTGTGGCCGCAGAGTGCAACAGTTTGTCCCCGTGAAAGTGTTTGTTTGTCTGCCCTTTAATAATTCACAATGCTGGGTGGCAGTTGAAAGGCCGTCGGGAAACGTTAATTAAACCCACCGAGGCATGTCGATTGGTTCTAGCGACGTTTAATCAAGTTTAGACCTGGCCAGCCACAAATAAACAGGTTGAACAAGTTGGCATTTGGTTTTAATTTCCCAAAGGTAAACCAAATGACACAAATATTTGTTTTCATGTTTGCATTAAAGTCTTTAAAGTAATTCAGAGGTTGGAAAACCGGATCAAAAAAGTATGCTATGCATTTAAATTAGGAAAATAACAGTTCGTATATTGGATTTTTTTGAATACATATTAAAGAAGTTCTGATTTATATTAAGCTTTCATTCTTAACGCTGCAATAACGCAGTTTATACACAGGAAAATATAGTTTAAGCTAGAAATCGGATATCCGCCGTGGGCCACTTTTCCACTTCTGTCTTGTTTCCTGGCGGCTGAAGCTTTTGCTTTTCTCATTTAATTTACTCGTTAGGAAATGCAGCTTTGGTTATATAAACTCCCCAGCCAAGCAGGAACGCTGCAAATTGACGTCGTTTGTCTGATAAATATATAGAAGACAACCGATGGGGGCTTTTTCCCTGTTGCATTCTTGGGACCCAGTAAATTGATGTTATTTTTATTTCATTCGTCAATTTAGTCCAGTGGCGCATATTAAAATTAAATTAGGGCAACCTGGCAGAAAATTAAATTCCATTTTCTATTAATATGCAATTGTTGTCGTTCTCACTACGTGGCAACGTCAATCGTGGACCTATCCATAAATAGACCGAAGTGCAATTATTATGAATTAATGCCACACTGAACAAGTGATTTTAAGAAACTTAATTTACTTCCATGTTATGCTTGTCGCATAATAAATAGAGTAATGTCACAATTTAAATGGCTTTATTTTCATCACTCGCTGACAGTTTTGTGCTTGCGCAAATAAAAGATAGTGCGTGTTGTCGAAGCCTATTTGTTCCACTTTTGTTTGTTCGACACTGGTAATTGAGTTTCGGTTAATCGCTTCACAGGTAATTTAAATATTTGTCCATTGCATTAGGGCCCTTATCAATGGTCTGCAGTTTGCACTGGTTATGCTGTAAATTTAAACTCGGTCACGTTCAGGACGAAAAGGATGGGAGATGGAAGATGGAAGATGGGAGGGTCCTCGCAGGAATTGGTTTGCGGGCGAGTGACATTTATCATATAAAAGCAGGCAACTGTTGCTGACAGCCCTCCAGACAGGACAGAAGTAGGGTCCTGGGGCAAAAGGGACCTGTTTTGATGGGTGCCACCAGCAGGCGAGTGTTGCACAAACACACGCCCGTTGCCACATGTGGATTGGCCTCTGGGAGACCTGTAAGTTGACAGCAAACAATGCTCGCAACACAGGCTGCGACATGTGCCAGACAGACCAAATAAAAGGCTGAAGAATGCAACGGGCATTACAACTAAATCCGATCTGAAATTTAGGGCTTTTAAGGCAAATCTCAAAGGGTTTTTTTGAAATCGTTTTTAGACCAGTTTCAATGCCAATTGTAGCTTTTTCAAGGGATGGTTTCTTCTTAGGCCTTAAATCGTAATGTTCTGTTTGTTATAAATCCCATGATTGTAGATATTGAGTACTGAAAGGCTGTGTTATTCAGATAGTCACTAATGTAGCTAAAAGAAATTGGAATTGGGTATAAATGCCCACAATTGTTTTGACAGGTTTCAATATGTTAACATTTTTGAGCTCATTCCTTACTACTATAGTTCCAAACTTAAGCTCTAAATAATCGGCAATATAAATAGTATGCAATATCCGCTTGACAAATCGTAAACTTTTTCTGATTTAAGATGCATATTTAGCAGGCCCTTGAACCCCATTAAAGGCAACCAAATCAACATAAAAGGGCAACAACTTCGCCCACAAATGGTCACAAAAGACAAAAGACAAAGAGACACTTGGCTCTGTTTTTTGTTCTTGTTTTCCACTTGGCCAGCATTTCGATAAAGGCCCGGTCAATTTGTTGAATGTGGCTTAAAGCGTGCACTTTATGGCTTCATTAACATTCCAGGGGTTTCGATGACACTCTCGGGGGGAGAAAAGGAAGGCCTAGAATAGTGGGGGCAAAAACTGGGGAGAAAGTCGCTGATTTAGACATTCTGACATTGCTAAGTGACCACCTGGCAGAGGTTTTTCTTGGCCCTATTTATGCCGTTGAATGAAGCTCGCTAGCAACAGTTTTTCTTTTCGCTATTTTCATTGCTTCTGTGCTCGTTTTTCCACTTATTTTCGGGGGTCAATTGCCGCTTAAGCAGACAATTGACAATTTATGTTGGGCGGCAGTTAAGAATTTACTACTCCAGCGAGCGTTGAGCGCTATTTAAAAATAATTGTCACACGCTTTTAGGCCACACAATTAATTGATATTGGGAGTTGTGGCGGCAGGTTGTTAGCTGCCTGCTTTTGGGCGCAAAATCCACATAAACGCCAGCTGTAGGCCATTAAATTTCCTATTAGCCAAGTTGTTAAGCGTCAAAGCCATTCCCGCGGGGACTCTCTGTGTGTGCCATGTTAAATTAGTTCGTACCAGGCCAAAAACCACAACCGCTGGGCTTCACATTAGCAACAACTGTCGCGGCGATTGCACAACCACCCAAAATCACCAGAAAACACCGCCCACCGAAATGGCCTTGGTGCATTTGACCCTCTAATCGAATTTCAACGAAGACCTCTGGCCGAAATTTACATAACCAATGGCTGAAAGAAGACGGGAGCCAAATTAAATACAGCTTAAAATGCCAGGCAGCGAAAATTCCTTGAACATTGCAGAACAAGTGGAATAAAGACCGCCCGAAAATGGAAAAGCTAAGTTCAAAGTTCAGTTGAAACCCTGAAATCGCAGCCTTGAACTGCGTTTCTTGGCCGAAAATGTTGGGGAATTCCCGACACCAGCAGACATTGCACATACGCAGCGTTGCCTTTGGCCGGAATTTAATTAATAGCCTAACTGCAAGGTAATTTATTGGCCATCAAAGGCAGTCGTTCATGGGTTGCTGCCTGTGTATTAGTCGGCACTTATTGCCCGTTTTACAAGCCCAAATACGTGGCCAAAGTGTCGCCTCACTGCAGAGCAACAATCAAACAAAAGTGGCCAAGTGAACGGGGTGTTGTGTGCCTCCACAAATACGTTGCCAGAACCCCGGGTGAACTTCCGTTTCCGTTCGTCGTGGCATGAGGTCACCTGCAAACTACAGCCAACAATCTACAACCAGCAGCTACATTTGCCAATAATTGATTACACTTTGGCATGAAGTTGTTGCCACACACCTCGCCAATTCCCTACCCCCCACTCCCTCCCCCGCAATGTTCAGAAACCGAATGCACTGGCAAACCGCATTGGCCATTTGTTATGCCGGTTGTCATTGAACGTCCCTCATCGAGGGCAGCCTACAAAGCCCCAGGGATCTGTGATTGAAATAGAGCCATCAAAAAAAGGTGGCAAGCTACAGTTGAAGAAAAGGAACAGCGCTTCAACTTAAACTTTTAGATATGTACAATTTTTTTAAAGTTAAATAATTTACATTTTACAATTTGCATCAAAGTAAATTAGTCTAAAGTGAACTTTATATGCAGAAAGATTCATAAACATAGATACGACCCATGCATAATGTATTATTAAAATTTAACTTTGACCGAACATACTTAGGTTTTAAGTATTATTTAATCATTAATTGGGAGTTAAATTCATTTTATTTGGTACATTTTTTTTAAGATCTTTGAATTAACTTTAGTGAATTATTTTTACCTTTCTATTTTCCTTCACTTCTTCTTAAATCGCAGTTAATTTGACTTGTTTACTTTCAATTCCATGATTGATTTAGTTTGCTGCATTTAAAAGTTAAAGCAGTCTTTGGAAGAAACTTTCTGGGAAAGACTTTCATCCATCGATCAATGCCAAGAAATTCTTGCAACTGCAGGTCGAGCTTGAAAATTTGTTGCTCTGCTTAACGAGGCAAGTGGGCACAGACATATGTATGTGGCAGAGGCTCTTCCACAGGACACGTTCTATGCAGGACATTACCGAAATGTGCGACAAACAGTCGCAGCCAGAAACGCCCTCGCCTTCGTCCGTATGGCTAAAAAAAAAGTAGAAAAAGGACGACAAACGATGACAATGGCGGCAGAGTCAACATCAACATACATATAACCAAGCCATTTTCATTATCCTTGGACTTGTCCTTTTCGCAGGCTGACACAGACATTGGCGCAGATAGAAGTAGAGATAGAGATAATGTGCATTTGGTTTGCGCATTAAAAAAAAAAAAACTACAAGAGGAAGAAAGCTGAGAGGAAGGCCTCTCAAGAATGGGGACTTGGTCCTTAAGATGAAAAGGGCATCTTGCAGAACATGCAGTCCAAATAGAAAAACACAAACGGATACCCTGTTTTGGGCATTACATTAAGAAGTTGTTTAAAAAATTATCACTCTTATTCCTTTACCAATTAAATCCTAGTTTTTATTATTATCATGCTAATAAATACGGATTTTTTTCCCTTTAAAGAAATAATATATGTTACATTACTTTGAAAAATATATTATTGTTAATTGCTTGCAGATATTATTAATATTTTAATATTAAAACTATTATGTTTTCTGATTAGTCTAAAAAATGTAATTTTTAAATTATGATTTTGCACAAATCTTACTTCTCTAGGCTATATTCATACCCTGTATCCAGGGAATGGGAACTACTAGTGGAATGAAAGCCGCTAAGCGCAAATGAAAATATTTTCCAAGCAGCGCCGACACACAAATGTCACACAAATGTCAGGCCAAGAAGAAAAGCAGGAAAAACTGCGGCAGGAAAATGGCAAATAGGGGAAGATGGTTCGGGAAGATGCTTTGGACGACAATAATGGGTCATGTATGACCAAGTTGGGTGGCAACATATGAGCAAATACCCAAAGCAATCATCGTGATATGTTGATATGTTGACGATGGAGCAATATTTGTATTCATCGAGAGTTGAGTGTGGAACTTTGTTTTGTTAGCTGGCCTCGGGCCAAGGAACTCTTTGGTTGCACTGTCTAATTGATGCGGATCCAGTTGTTTGACCCCAAATGCGTTTTTGATGCCAACAAAGGACCAACAACAAAATGTTACTCGGGGGTAAATGTCCTTGTCTCGTTTGGTAATTACCAGCAATTATTTTACTGCCAGTAGTAGACGAAATCCCAAGCTTGTACTTAGCAAAAAAGTTTTTAGTTGTCTTGGCCACGAACTGGGTATTTTAAACCAGAGGGGACATAAATTAAATTTAAAGTCTGGAAAACAATTGTTGAAGAGTTAATTGTTTTTTTATTCGGAGTATTACAAAGTCCCAAAAATAGGTCCCAAAAATATCAAGACATCTTATTATAAACCCACTGCCTTGAGTTCTCTATTGCCATTTCATCTAATTAATTTATTTATATCTCCCAAGTTTATTTCTTTGCTTTCAACTTACAAATTAATTAGCAATTCTAATTATGGTTGCGGTTTGGTCAAACAAATTGCAATTAGAGATGGAAATGCGAATGATATACAACCCTCTTTTTTTATATCCCTTGGCATTCGCCAGCAAATTTATGCGAGCGGAGATTATCACAGATTCGGACTTCATTTTCGTTGCCATTCACACAGTGGGAGTTGTTTTCCTTTTTATATTTTTTATATATTTTAGTAGTTATGGTGAAGGTCAAGGACGAAGAGCATAGCGCAAAAGGTTTTCCGGGCGGCGTATCTTCTGCGTTTAATTATAAAAGTTTCAGCGGCAGAGAAAAGTTGAGACATTCCCACTGAGAGCGCTCACTTGCAGCTTTCGGCATAGGATTTTCCCTTGGCTTTGGTTTTGATTTTTCGTTTTCCCATTCTTTTCGGAATGTTAATGGTCCCCGAGATCTCAGCCGGAAATGCCTCTGACAATGCCACCACCTGGGCAGCATTAGGATTGGCGCAGGAGGAAGCGCTCCAAGCATATCCTGCCCTAACAAAGGATGTCCTCGTTGCTAAGGATTGAGGCGTGTAAACATTTCCCAACAATGAAAATGCATTTTTTGTGCTCAGAAAGTGTTTGTGGAAAATGTTTCCAGCAGCACTTACACGGAAAATATTTATGCTTATTTGAGGAATTTACAATTTAGTTGATTTTAAAGTCCTGTGCTGGAATCACAGCCGATAAATGCGCTCTTTGTTCAGTTCACCACAGCGCTTGATACCTTTATCCTTAATTACAACAACATTTAACTATTATTTCCAAGGGCTTTGATCAAAAAACCGACAAATCGATATTATTTTTTATGGATTTTGGTTGATTATTTGGTAGTATCTTGGCCAAAATAAGACGCACAGACAAAAGAATGACTGTTTTGTGCAGCTGAGAACCTATACAATCAATTCCAGATTGATTTGGAAACAATTATTTTTTAGCGATTTTCGCATTTTTCAAAAGGGGTAACACTTGATTTTTTTTGTCAAAATTGGGTCAAAATAAAATTTTTTAGCTGAGAATACCATTGAGTTGGATCATCAGTTTTGATCATAAAACCGAAACTCGAATATATTTTTTTCGGGATTTTAATTTTTTTTGCATTGTTACGGCCAAAGTACTGATCTTTTTGACCGAAAATTGGGACACTGACTCATTAAGAAAATTTGTTCTTAAACAATTTATTTGTTAAATTGTTTTTTTTTAAATAAACATATGACCATTTCTTTTTTGAGTGCATTCAATTATTGCACGTAGAAAATCTCTTCCCTTCCCGGGAAACACTTTGCTTGCACTTGATTACTGTGCACTTTTCCCAGAATTTTCCTTGGACTATTGACTGTACAAGTACATTTTTAGTAAGGAAAAGCAATAAACTAAAACCCATCTCGTACCTTTTTTCTGTGTGCATTCAATTACTCAACCCTGCTGTTGCACTAGCCCACTGTCTTGATTTACCAGAATTTTCCTCAGACACTGATTCTCACCCGCACATCCCCCTTTTCCGATTCGCAGGCAATGGCTTAATCAACGAGGCCGAGTTCCTGCAATGGGTGGGCAGGATCCAGGCGCTGCGAGACGACCAGCAGTCACATGAGGACAGCAAGGACAGCAAGCCGGTGGACGAGGCCGATGATGTCACCGAGGACTTGATAGCCGCATTTAGGTATGTTGGCGCTCGTACTTATAAACTTAGTGCGCAGAACTCCCTGCTAATCCCCGCTCGTCCTGCAGAGTATTCGATCGGGATGGCAATGGGTTCATAACGCGCGACGAGCTGCAGACCGCCATGGAGATGATTGGGGAGCCCTTGAACGAGCAGCAGCTGGAGCAGCTGCTGGTCATCGCCGACTTGGATCAGGACGGGCGCATCAATTACGAGGGTGAGTGAGTGCGTGCGAGTGCAGCCGCCGACAAAGGCAAAGGACACTGCTGACGCAGGCGTTCGCACGGAAGGACATGTGTGCACAGTTCAAAAAAAGCAGTCCCAAATCCGATTTCAGATTGGCTTGCTAATTTTTATTTTATTAACAATATACAATTTTTAATACACTAGACACATTTCAATATGAGTTCAAGTTTCCACAATTCATAAAAATCGTTAAACTGTTTGTTTAAAGCTCAGTATTATTATTAATTTCCTGAAATAACCAGATAAATATTCATCATTGCATATTTTTAAGCTAAAATGCTTGAATCTTTAGATATTCTCAAAACAAAATCGCTAATACTCGCATATCACTTTGTTGTATCAATAGTTTTAAGATTTTGGAGCGCTTTAATGGGAGTTTTCCCATTTTATTTTCATAATTGTATTTTTATAATTGTAATAACCTCCAAAGGCTGTGATCCTGTTGCAGCTGCGCCTGAGCCCTAATAAAGTGATGGCATAAGATATGGCTAGCTCGTGTCAATATTTTTCCTACGCACCGAAAACCGAACGCCCATAAATCAGCTATACAAATACGGCAAAAACAAAGTTTATTAACCTCAAGTAACAGCAACAGGAGTTCACCTAATGCGGCCGAAGGTTTATTTGTTTGTTTACTCGTAAAGTTTTTATACCCGTTGTTCGGGTCTTTGCTGGGTTTATTGGGTTTTCTTGGATTGAGTCCCTAAAACTAGAAGTAGTATTTAATGATGCAGTAACTAAATTTGGTATTTATGACTCTAAGGTGCATAAAATCTATCAATCTTCCAAAAACACCTTTTAAGTACTGAGCAGAAGTGTAAAATAAACATTTATTGAAAATCATTCACGATTTAAATGAAATGAGATGAAATTTCATTTATTCCAGACAATATTTTTAGGGAAGCTTTAAAATTCTCTATGGATTTGAAGCCTTCTATTTATTTTTCTAAACGTATGTTAATTCATAACATTAAATAAAACGCTTGTTTTCATTTAATGCCTAAGGGAACTTTTCCAAAAGGTATCTTGTAGTCGTAAACTGTGTTGATTTCCAAAATTGACCTGAGGTCTAGAGCTGAACCCTATTCGCAGACATAAAAAGTTTTTGATAAAGAAAATAGCTACATAAATACAAGAAAGGAAAAGTCCATAATGCAGTTGACCCAGAATGAAGTGCCAGCACCTCACCTCAGAATCCCCCCTTTTCCCACGATGCCACACCCACGTATTATTCTGCACTAATGGCAAAAAAGGACAGCACAGGGTTCCCTTGCGTGGCATTAAATTTGTTTAATATACTTAAACTAATACGGGGACATGCTCGACTGAAGTGTCCTCTTTGTACTTGGTTTTTTTTGCTGTTTGCTGTTTGCCCGGCCTGGAATCCCTTGTATCATTTGGTTCATATGCCATCGCCTCGCTAGTTGATACTTTGACCTTGTAACGCATTGACATGTCAGCCCAACACCCAACACCCAACCACCCAGCCCGCAACCCGCATTTGTTTGCTGGCATCTGCAATTTATTTACTCATTTTGCTGCTGTTGCTGTCTTTGCCTTCACGCTATTTACTTTGCACACCGGCATCGACAACGGCCAACGTTGCGTATACGTTATCCGTTTGTTCGGTATACGCAACGTTGTCCGCTCCGTTTTCGCTGACACTGCAGTGTTGGTTGGCCAGAGGAATGGGTCGATTGGCCGGAGCAACACGTACGCCTCCTCCGGCGAACCACGCCCATAAAAAAAAAAAAAAAGTCGTAGTTCGTTCTTTCGGAGGCGTGATTGCCCGGAGGCGACAGCTTATATAGTTTGGCTATCTCATCTGTAAAATGTTTTTTGCCTCGGTAGACAAAACTGTCAAGGGAAATGTTCTTCCTTCCGAAAATTAGGTTTATTCCATTAAACTTGATTTGTAAAGTGACTAGTTTTTTTAAATTAAATTTAAAAATCCAAAAACAAGGAAATATTTTTGATTCCAATTTGATTCCTTAAATTTTTCAGCATATTTAAAGATTCTTCTTACACGATATTTTTTTTTTTGAATTGTGATAGAAACCGTGTCTAAGTAAATTATTTGAAGTCATTAATATTTTTTACTTTCTTTGTTATATTATCATTGTTACATTTTTAGCGTCAGCAATTATATTTAATGGACTTTTCCCCCATTTTAATTTCAGAATTCACGAGACTTTTGCTCTAAGCAGTTTTACGCCCAACATGGAGGCATGGTCAACTGAAACCCCAAAAATTTCGAGTGGAATGCACCCCGAGTTACCCCTTCAGCATAATTGTTAAGCTATTAAGAATATACTCAGACATGCAGAAAATAATAATGCAACAAAATGTGCAGAACACAATTGTTTGAAATTTTATACAAAATAAAAAACTTATTTATACAAGGGTTCGAAAAAAAAAGTGCAAGGCAGGCCACACACCCGTAAAGTTTTCGTTTCATTCAACACCCACATATACACACACAAACATATTCATATGTAAATTAGTTTCAAAGTTTTGTCGATTGTAAAAAAGTGAATTATTGATTCAATTGGAAAATTTTAAACGGAATGTTTAGACTGTTTGTGTAAACGATTTGCGTTGAAAATTATTTAAATCATACAGAGACAACACAACCCATAAACATTTAACATATAAATTGCATATTCGGATAAGTCTGAGCGCGTGAGTGATATTGTGTTTAGGGTGCTGCAAAAAAAAGAGCAGGCAAATGGAGAATTAAAAAATTAATACAATAAAAATATAATTAATTCGGAGAAGGCAAGCAAGCGGATTCATATATTTGTATTTTATTGTAGTTATGCTGCTTTCAATGTATGCGCGTTTCAAATACCCCAAAAACAAACAAAAACTGTTTCAAATTTGTTAGAATAAGGAAATAAATGTTAACAATTTATATAAGAAAACAAAAGATTTAATTTCAGTTGGGAAGTGTCTTTGTAGAGCTCTCAAAACATCGGCGTTATCGGTTATATAAAGCTAATAATAAAAAAAACAACGTTTTTTAAAATTTAAAACAGAGCTAAGCAAAATCGGTAGGAAATGTAATGTTTATAAATATGGTTTCTTTCATTTATTCACTTAAACAATACCATAGTTTAGATAAAATCGATACTCTCGATGGTGCATTCGGTGTTTTCTGAGCTCTATTATGAAGGCACAAAATACAAATGAGCCGAGCAGCAAAAATTATATAATTTGTTAATAAAAACGTTAATTAACAATAACCAACAATGAATGGAACATTTTAGAATTCTTGGTATACAAGTCTTGAAACTTTACATTTTATTATGTTCTTTTGCGTTCTTTTTAAAGTTATTTTAGTTTATTTTCGAAATTCAAGTCCATTGCATATTGCCGTCCCATAGATAATTTAACGAGAAGCAACAAATTTTGTATAACAATTACAAGTCATCGATTTAAGGCATTGCGGTTTCAAACAATAATTTTTTAATAATTTCGTAAGCCTTTTTTTGATACAAATTTAGAAAAGAAAATCAAATTCAAACAAAATATATATTTAACAAAAGTGCTCTTTTAAAAAATTCAGTGAAACGAGAATTAAAAGTATATATTTACATTTAAACACTATATGAATAGAGTTGGGTAAAGAAATTATTAATCAGGTCAATGGTACAAATCGCAAAATGGGTAAAACAAGGAATGCAAACAAAGAAACCACATTTTTTGTATGGTATTTACAACAGGACTGCAAAGGCAAAGCAAATTTAAACCTAATCAAAATCGAAAACCGAATCAAACTAAACTCTAACCCAAAATATTGAATATACCCGATAAATGTACTTCAATTCAAGTAGTTTTTTATGACCTCTAAATGTGCTTAACAACTATATGCAGGACTATATACCTACCCCACAATATACTACTTATATACATGATAACTGTTTATGTTTACGGTCAAACTACATACCTAATATTATCTTCTATATATATATATAGATACTGGATAACACGAAACACAAAACAACTAAGACATTATCTGTATGCGTACTTAAAGTGGTAGATATTTGGTTTAGGTATTAATGATTTCATAATTTATAAATGCGATTGCGAGTCGGAAAAGGAGATGTGAGATAATAAATAACAGTACACCAACGCTCAATAAATGTTTTATTCTAAAATTTATTATAGTAGGCGTTTCCATCCTTGACAGTTGCCAATCCAGAAATCGTAGTACCTGTAAAATTGAGCTGTTCGATTTGACAACGTTTCTAAATTTCTGGCTCTGCGCAAAATATTGTGTATATTTTTTTGAAGACGACAAACACGGTTAAATAACGACAATGAGTGAAACTGAGGGAAAGGTAAGTATACCAGTGAAAGGATTTTAGTTTGCTTTTGTGGGAACTGCAGTTTTTGTATTTATATTAAGGTGTTAATTCTGATTGAAGTTTTGGATGGTCATTAACTAAAAGACTAGACCACAATTCTAAGAACACGTACGAAAACTAAGTAAGTTAAGGCCCAATGCACCTCTTAGATATTTTTTGACATATACACGCTAACAAAAATAAAATTTCTCTAATATTAATTGGTAGTTAAATGCAATGCAATTAAAAAAGCTTTTCAAAAAGGTTAGAATACTCTTTCAAAAATACCATAATTCGAAAACCGCGTTTAGAGATTTCTTACAAATCCGGTGCGATATATCGATATCACCATTTTGCGGCTATCGCTAAAAGTCCACCACTGAGCTCACGAGGAGCAGCACGGTATAAAATCAATTTTTATTGAAATTTTAAGCGACCGCGAACGAAAGATCCGCTGAGGCTTAATTAAATGCCAGTGCGAACTGCATTTTGCGATCAAATTCCGTGATAAGATCTTCCAGGGTCCATTTAAAGGGTTGCTCCATAGCCGAACCCTCGATTTTCCGAGCGTGTGCGTTGACATAAAGCCGCAAAAGTGGATACCGAAACTGTGAAAATCGAGGATTTGATGGACTCAGATCCTGAAATCGAGTTCATTGAAAAGGACAGCGGGATGTCGTCGTTGGGCGGAAGCAAGGACGAAACGCCCGAGCGGCGGGCAGTGGCGGCCGTAAGTAAAAACGTGGAGCCCCCTCGTTACCCCCTTGAACACCCCGATTCCCCTCAATTCTTATCGTGCTCACGTAATTGTCGGTCAATCGCAGCAGCTGCCCCACAAAAGCGACTTTTCGATACCCTGTACTAATCACCTTGCCTCCCTTTTTTTACAGACTTCAAATGAGCCACAAGGCGAGAATTACGATGATGTAAGTGGACCCTGTTTGTAAACACAACACGCAATCTAACCTCAAACTTAAGGAGGCAAATAACACCATAAGGACATCTTAGGGCTTATTTTAAATATGGAAATTGTCTTCAGGAATCCTCACTTTGAAAACAGTTCAATTAGGCTTTTTGTTTGATTTATTAATATTTATTAATAATATTAATATTTTTTGGCTTAGAAATGTATTAGCTGTTAGCCAAAACGTGCTAGTCTACTGTAAAAATTCATTGTCATCACTATAATGTTCATTCTTATTTATTTTAAATTAAGAATAGTCTTTAGAACGTTTTACTCAGTAATTAAATTGTTCTCTCGGCATAATGATACTTATCAACTGTCAAAATTGTAGTCAAGAAAATCAATTGATAATGGACATTGCCTTTATTGATCCGAAGTATAATGAATAACTATTATTACTCACATAGGAGTTTTTATAAGTTTCCCAATTTATACAAAAAAATAATATAGGTTTATGATATTCAATTATGGCTGGTCTAATTATACATTTTCAACAACGACGAGTTATCGTAGCGAAGACAACAAAATTGTAATCTTTTTTGTATACAGTTGAGTAAACCTTAATTCATGGTTTTTTAACTCTTCTGAACTTAAATTTTTTTGTTAAAGTATAGAGTACTAAGTACTAGTAATAAGCTAAGAGAAAATATAAAGGAATCCTTTTAACCCACTTTCCCTTCAAACACAGGAACCCGAAGAGTCGGCGGCCGAGCGCTTCTGGGGGCTGACGGAGATGTTCCCGGAGCCACTGCGCAACGCGGTGGAAGCTGTGAGCAAAGCCACCGTGAACGGCGTCAAGGGATTCTACACGTTCTCGTGCAACGCCAGCTGGATATTCTTCACCAGCTCGGTCATCCTGTTCGCCCCGGTCATCTTCGAGACGGAGCGCGCCCAGATGGAGGAGCTGCAGAAGTCGCAGCAGAAGCAGGTGCTTCTGGGACCCAGCAGCGCGATGGGCCCTGGAGGTTCCTCGCCCAGCTTACCCTTGATTCGTTAACCGAGAGAGACCATACCACATACGCATATTAGTTCTACGAAAACCGGCAGCGGATCTCCGGAAATTGCCACACGTTAGCTTAAGTTTGTCGATACCAATCTATCCCAGTCGAAATCGAGAGGCTGAGGACGTCCCGAGCGGGCAAAGCAATTGCACCAGCAATTCCCCAAAAATCAGTCACCCATCAAATGCCCCTCCATAGCCCAGCATTTACGCATCCACACTTACGGAACTACCGGCCCCAAGGAAACGTCCTCTTCGATCGAAACGAACAGTTGCAAAACTTCAGATAGGTGTTAGCATTGTAGTTGGCGTACAGTGTATAAACAAAGCAACCACTACGGTTTAAACCAATTAATAAAACTACGTTTATTAATAGTTAAAAGTCTAATTGTTGAAGTTATGTTTTCATACTTTTGTTCGCAGTACTTGGTTGTAATATTGTTTTGGGTAAATGTTGAGTATAAGAATGCGTCGAATTAAAAATGGGTCCCCAAAAAAGAGTATTTTAGAAAAGTAGTTTTCTCGCATATATTGATTATAAGATTACGTTCTTCCCCTACGATTTTTAAGTTTTTCGGATCTATTTAAAACAGAAAACGAAAGGTGAAATTTAAATAGGGAAATATCTATGAATTTGTGTTTCAATAGCTTTAATGCTATTTCAATTTTTTGTTTTTGATTCATCAAAAAAATGAGTGATCAAAAGGATTGACCCCATAAATAACCTAATTACTTTTAATGGAAATTAGCATGGAAATTCTCCATAAAGCCGTAAAAATAATTTTATTGAGAGTTTAACCACTTACTTCAAGTCTAGGGACTCCCCAGATATTCCCTTGGAATCGGATGGTCCGTAAAATAACGCCGGAACTCTCCAGCATACTTGTTTCGCAAATTCCTTTCCCCGAATTCGTTGAATCGCTGGGCCAAGAACACATACACATCCAAAACTTTGGCATGAGCAGAGAGCTTTTTAAACGATTTTGCGGCACGCTCAAGGATGTCTAGAGATTTGAGGAGCTGGGCCTTTCGCTCCTCCACACTATTTTGATTGATGGCCAGCAGACAGCGCACGAACACGAAATCTGTTTTGGCTCGTTCGTACAAGCCACCATTGATGTGGATGTCGTGCATGCAGCGCTTAATGGCTTGATAGGCCTTCTGTGGCATCCCGAGGAGCAGAAGTTGCTGGGCTAATAGCAGGTCCACCAAGGCCAACTCGTAGTCCATCTGTGAGTCAGCCATATCCTCTGCCACGCGGAGTAAAAGCATGGTGGTCTCACTTGAAAAACGTCCATCCGCCATGCCACAATAGCCAAGTAACACTTGAACCCTCATTCGCAGGAGGAAAGACAGGTTATCCTGGGAAGCCAGCTTGTCCAGGAGACGTCTGGCATTGAAGAACTCCCTCTTAGCGACGTATATAGAAGCTCTTTGGAGTATGGCATCTGAGGGATCTAGCAAATACAGCTGGTCGCAGGCTTTCAATGCATCGTGCCAGCGGCATTGGTAAATGCCCGCTTGGATGACCACATGGCATTGGCTGATCATCCAGCCCTCGGCGCTGGGTAAGCGTGGAAAACGCTCTTTCGCACGATGGAGGAGTACTTTGGATAGTTGGAACTCCCCCTGCAATTGAAGCCACAGGGCATAGCTGGCAAGGGCACTGCCCAAGCCCGAAGTTCCGTTGCCAAAACGATCTCTGGCTGCTAGAAGGACTTGGGAGTACAGAGCAGCCAATTCGTGTCTTCCATAAGCAGACCACACTGCACTCCTTAAGGCAAGAGCCTCTGAAGAGTGGTCGGCAAAGTTGTTGCGATTGGTGAGATTGTCGCTGTGCTGGAGAAGATCGAAGAGTTTCAAGGGCTGATAGCCAGCCACTGTTCCTAGTTTAACGGCGAAGTGGAGCGCCAAAGTGTAGTTCTGCAGCAGAGAGCTATCTACTTCGTTGGCCTCTTGAACACTCTTTTGGACAGCGGATAAGGGCAGCTCATCCCTGAGCAGGCAGTACCAAGTATTGGCCAGATTCAGACTCCTTTTGTCGCCGTGCTCCTGGGCCAGCATTATGCTCTCCCTGAGCGCCGCTAGAGCTTCATCACGGTGACCAAAAGTGGCATGTAGCACCGCTAGGTTGACGCAGAAGTATTGATAACCCTTTTCCTGGCTCATCAGCCTCACGGGACTCCTGTCCAAAGCTCTGTGAAGAGCAGAGAGTGCGTTGTAGTAATCCCTGACTCTCAACTGATTCATGTAGCCCAGGAAATAGGGAGTGGTTAAGAGTGGCAGGTCGTCTATGATTTCCTGGACCTTCTTCTGCAGCTCCAAAGGCGGCAAAGCCTTTCTCTCATTGATCTCCAGAAGTTCCGACTGTTTATTGATGAAGAACTTGGCCTGTTTAGGGGCCCACTTGCTGAGTGGGTTGCGTTCTTGGGCAATACGAGCAATAGACCCTTCCTTCTTTTTAATTTCTGGATCTACAGGCTTTTCAGCTACGGGATTCGGAGGTGGAGTCTCTTCCCTGTGGAGAATACCACCAGCTATGGTCATTCTGGAACCAGACGCTGCTGCACGAACTCCTCTTTCGTAATAGGAGCAGATGTTTTTGTACATGTCCATCATTTCCGGGAAACTGAGACGCTCCAGGACCACGCCCACTCTCCGGACATAAACGCCCACCATGCTAAACTGGCTAATGCCGTAGTTCTCGTTTAGAATCTCATCTATGTTCTGGATCTCTGTGAAATCGAACAAGGACTCAATGCTGCCCGCACAGAACTCGGACATGGCTTTTTCAAAGGATTCCAACATCAGGGTGTCCAGTTTGTATCTGCCAGTGGTCAGCAAGCTATGCAGCTCATTGTAGCACTTATCCGACTCTTGGACCAACTTGAAAACCAGCATATAGAACATCCGACGACGCTGGGTGCGCATGGATATCCCAGTATCCAAACAGGACTTCTTGTTCTGCGGGGGTAAAGTATAAACTGGGTAATTAGGTTTTGGTAGGCCGCAATCTTGGAGCACTTACAATCACATATTGTTTGAGCAGTATTAACACGGTTATCTTGTGCGCCGTGGGTGTTTCAATGCGGGGCGGTTCAGTTTTGGAGGAGGGGTCCAAGGTGTCCAGCTCCTCGAACAGATTCATGGTTAATTTATGGGCACAAATTCCTATTTCTATTTGCCGGCAAAACGTAAACTAGAGCTGGAAATAACATCGGCGATGTATCGATACATCTATGTTTTCCAAAACTTGGGAAACATCGAGGTTTTCAAACATCGATGTTCGATGTTTCCTTTTTACCCATCACTACTTGGCAGGTGAAAAAACATCGATATAGGTAAACATCGATGATTTTGCATCTCTAGCGTCAAATGTACAATTTGCGCCAATTTTTTCTGCTGTTCTCAGCCAAAGACCAATATAATCTCTAAGATGCGTAACGATTTTTTTGCACACAAATTTTTTGTGCTGGCTTTTCAACTGGCTTTTCGCTCTCTTGCCCAAAAGCCAGCGAGAGAGCCAGTCGCTCTCTTGCACGCATACTGTGACAGCCGACGACTGTATGTGTGCACATGTATTCACAAGCGAAGAAATTCGCTACAGCGCGCTGCCGAAATACACTCTTTATTTTAAAATTCTAACATTATTAAAAATACTTATTTTGTATTGCCTTTATATGATAATTATTCAAATGTAGAATATTTTTTAGTAATGACCAAATATATCTACGTATAAAAAGATACATAATTTATTACATACATGACTTCAAATTGGAATAATTGTCATTAGGGTATTCAGCGACCGACGTGTGAACGATTTTTAGGGGCCTCAGAAATTTTGCGATTGAACAGGATGAATATTTTATTCTTTTAAATATATGTATTTAAAAATTTGTGGTATTTTTATATTATACGTATTATAATAACATAAAAACATAATAACAAAACATAACATAAAATTATTATCATAATATAAATTAAATTTATATATGTAAGTATTTGGTTTAATGATTTTGTGCCTTTTAATTTGATTGACTTCTCGAACAAATACGCACACATACGCACTTCTTTATTCGAGCAATTCTATTTTTAGATTTTTACGCTCTCAACTTTGTGAGAGCGGAGAGAGCGGAATTTTCGTCGCCACAAAAAAACGAGCTGCATATTGCAAAACCAATGTATGGGCGTTACGCATCTTAGAGATTATATTGGTCTTTGTCTCAGCCCTCTCTTTGTCTTCTTCTTCCAAAGATTTGTCTGTGGCGCAGCGCTACCGCTCTAAGTAATTTGTAGCTAGATAGCGGAATTAGAAATAAATAAGCCTTTTTCTGTTTATATTTTTATTCACTCTTAAAAGTAATTATTCAATTAGAAATATCCTTAAATTGCAGTTCAGGACAAATTTGATACAAAATATTTACTTGAAGAAATAAAATAGTTTTTATTTTGGGGTAGATTTTTCGTAATTTTCAATCATGTAAATAAGTTGCAAAAAGTGCAAAAAAATCGTTTTTTCGAATGCATATTTGAGTAAAATTATAGATTCGGTTCAAGGCTCAGAAGCATCAGTTGCTGCTGGATCTGTCGTTCCACCAGGACCGACGGCACCGAAATTGGCCACAACGCCTGCTCCAACGAGTCCGACTCCCTGCAGCTGCTGTTGCTGCTGAGAGGTGCCGGGTTGCTGTTGCTGCAGCTGCAGATTACCGCCTGCTGCGGCCGCTCCGCCGCCAATGGTCGCTGCTTCTGCATTTCCTGCCGGACCGCCACCAGGTGGCACATTAGCGTTTTGACAAGCCACATGTTTCTGCCGAAAGGGAACGCAAATGATGCAGCCCCTGTTGATGCACGTCTTGTAATGCAACAGGATCTGGCGCGAAGAGGCACAGTGCTTCATGGTGCAGTCCTTGCTCTTCTTACAAGTGACCATGTGGGCGAGCACTGTTTTCATCGCCATGCAGTAGTTGACGTTACAGACCTCTCTGTTCCCCCTGCGGTTGCATTTGTGTGCATGGATCAGAAGCATCAGTTGCTGCTGGATCTGTCGTTTCTTGTCATTCGGTTGCAGTGCGGCGGCGCCATCTGTTGCTGCTGGGGATTTCCGCTGACCAACTGCCCGGTGGCCACGAATCCCTCGCGAGTGGACATGGTGCCGACGGGTTGATTGCCCTGCGGCATTCCCGGTACGACACCTCCTTTTGTTGCTGTTGTTGGCAATCGACGGCATTTAATTTTCCTCAAAACACTTTACAAACCGATTGATCTGATGCGCTTCGAGTAGAGCTGGAAATTAGAGGTGCAGCAACATCGATGAAAACATCGATGCATCGATGTTTTTGAAATTTTTCTAAATCATCGATGTTTTTTTTCAACCATCGATGTTTCAGTGACGTCACTATCAAGAGAAGAAGGCAAGGAAAGGTACGTAAAACGGCAGATTTTTGTATTTTTTTTATTATATTATTGAAGTTATTCATTTGCATTTTGCAGTAATAGAACATTCGATTGGTGGTGCAGGTGACGGACAAATGGACAAATTCTTAATGCGTAAGTATTTTTAAAAACGATTTTTAAAAGAGATGTTCAAACATCGATGTTCAATGTTTTCTTTTTACCCATCACTGCTTGGCAGGAATGAATCTTGGTAAACTAAACACATTTTTGATTAATTAAGTAAACGATACTAAAATATACGTTAAAATTATTATAGAATTCGATGTATCGATACATCGAAGTTTTTTTTCTTATTTTCCAGCTCTAACGTAACAATAAAACTACCAACCACAGCCAACTTCGCTTCGTAACACATTGCAAGCAGTTTAAAGTTCACCCATGTGGCAACTCTATTAGGCGCCTGTTTTAAACTTAAGTTAATTACAAACAAAAACTAAATCTTTGGTTTATATACTTTTATAAAATATTAATTATATTTCTTATCAGATTGCTTAATTTTACTGACCGCAAGTTTTTTGCTAGCGAAAATAATGAGGATTGCGGCTTTTATATAGTTTCATAAAAAAAGATAATAGAAGAACAGGTTGTGTATCGAACTTAAATTGTTACTCAAGGCAAAAAATTACTTAAATTATTAAAAAAATTCAAATTACGTTGCTTTAAGGGGTAACTAAGATCTACTTTGTTAATGCTAACAAAATTAAAACTAAACAAAATTAAATTATACCATAAAACTCATTAAAATTATGGCACCTGGCAGGGTGCGCCAAATAACCAATAACTGATTACCCGCGCTCCACCAAACTGCCCATACGTTCAAAGTCCATAAAGCAACGAAAAATGCACATGCCAACCTTACGCTTCTCCAATTTGTATTTGCTTTAAATCAACGAAAGCACAAAGTTCACTAGACAACTACCCTGTTAAACGCTAGCCAAAATGTGTAAATGTGTAATGTGGAATAGGTATTAGGTAATACAGCGAATGCGTCACGGGGACATCCATCCTACAGGACGAACGGGAAGATGGAACGGCGCTGGCGGGGATAGTCCTTGAACTCCTTCCTGTAGTTGCGGTGCTTGGCTAGTGCCCACACGGTCATCTGGAAAGCTCCAGCGAAGGCGAACAGATAGGCAGCCAGGCAAGAAGTCAGCACCGAGAAGGAAACCCAGGCACCGATCTCATAGGTGTAGTTGGGGCACGAAACCAAGCTGCAGTTCGAAAAATGGCAATTGAAGTACTTGTTTTGATAATGAATGGGGTATACTCACTTGAACAGCTTGGTCAGGGGATTTGCATCGGGCACGGGAATCTTGCGCACTTTGGTTCCCGGCGGACGCAAGTTGCGCAGGGCAATGTGCACCGAAAAGTTTCCCAGCTCGCAGAGCTGAAAGTCGAAAATGTGCGGATAGTTTGTGAAAATAAAATATGGGAAATTTTGGTTCTTGGAAATTAAGGCAATCTTTTATGCGATAATGTTATATAATTATATTGACTTATCAAACGTTTTCAGTTTGCGTTTTTTTGTATGTTGTCTTATCGCCAAAGTTGCTAATCTACTTTTTGTTTACGAGGTACAATAGTTATGTTTAGTTCCATAAAATGGCATTAAATAGAAAACTATGAAACTATTTAACGAACAATCCTTTTAACACATCAATAGTAAAAAGAATCAATAGTAAGTTATAGCTTAACCATTAACCATTAACCAGCATTAAGCATTAAGCAGCATAATTATTTTCGTATTACAGAATAAGACACAATTTTCTTGATATGTTGGTATTGACTAACTTAAATTCAAACAAAATAAACATCTAAAATAACTTGTTTCTTCTACTACTGCATATAAGGGAATTTTGTGAATGAACAATAAGATTATTTGTAAGGGAATGAGCTTTAATTAAATATTAAATATTTTATAGGCCCAGCCTTTAATATGCTAAAAATTGTCAACTATTTTAAAAAGTTCAAAGTGATAAGTAATGATTAAATCTATACAGATTATCAGTTTGTCAATAAACATTACTTAATCAAAATTAGCAAGAAACAAATTAATAATACTAGTAAATTGAGTAAATTTATGTGAATTTTTACTGTAGCTGCCAAATAAAAGAAATTTCTTTTGAAAACAATGTCTAATTTTATCGAAAGGAGATTGAAAATGCAAAAAATCCCCATATAACCGTAACACATAACCCAAATCCATAAAATAAACACCGAAATACGTACAGCAAAAGCTCCGAGAGCAGCCCAAACAGTGCACATGCAGGGCGACGTGAACTGCGGATGGTTCACATGGTAGGACACATAGGCCGTGAATCCCCAGTAGTAGGTGCAGTTCTTGAAGAGATTCCTTAGCGGCATGGTGGCATGTGAGAACCGATGGACGAAGATGGTCTCCAGCAGACGCTTCACATAGTGGACCGTATAGCAGCCGGCGGCAATGCTGAAAAAATAAAAGAAAGCGGGTTACTGGGTGAACCACCATCCAAAGTTCGTGGATAATTATGCAGAGCTGTTGCGTTTTAGTTTGCATAAGCGACGAGGTCAATTCGGTCGGAAATCGAAAGATTTCAGCGACTTTCTAATATACTAACTGGGTGGTGAGGGAAATCGGCAAAGTGGCCGACTTGCCGTAGATTAACTCCGGCCGGAAATAGAAAATCAAGTATACGATCAGTGGGCCGGCGTATTCCGCCAGGAAGACGGTTTTCCAACCGATCTGGGGACCCAGATCCTTCACATAAACCTTATCGCCGGAGCGCAGGGACAGGGATTCCAGGGTATCCGTATCCTTCAGACTTTTCCCCTTGAGTTCCAATCGCAGCGATTGCCGATTGGCATCCGGAGCTTGCTTCAGGCTCTTCTGGATTAGGGCGCGCAGATCCCCGATAGGCGTGGCGCCGGAGGGCACCTTCACCTTTCCATAGGGCTTGCTATTCTTCACGTTCAGTATCTCCAGCTCCATTTTGCGTCCGGTGCGTTTCTGTACTGCCCGAAATCGAAAACTGAAAAAAATCGCCGATAGCAGGTGAGCAGGGTGTGACCGTGTCTTGAGGGAAGAAAAATCCACTTGAGGTATGGCCACTCAATCAACTGCCTGTGAATTTATTTAATTAAGAATTTGTTTTCCTGACTATATTCACAACTATACTCGCTTAACCAGTTAGAATAGGGGAAATAACTTATTTTTGTATTAAAAAAGGGTGGAAATTTGAAAAGAATAAGAAATAGAGATACCAGAAGTACAAATTTTACGAATATTGTGCCGAGTTCAACAGAGGGAATTTCAAACTTTTATAAGAGTGAAGACTAGATTATGTTATGATATTACTCAAAAGAGCAAAAAGTACTTTATATTTTTGCAGCTATATTCAAGGCCGTATTCTAAAAATCCCATTCTAAGCAAACTTTTATAGGATCAAATTTTTTTTAGAAAAAGCTTAAGTCTTATTGGCCAATTAAAGTTTAGAACCTTTTTTGGATATCTAGTCATCACTTACTTTAATAATTGGTTTGTTGGTTTTTAAGCGCACAGTAGAGTATTTCAGAAATTCAAATCTATAATAAGAATCAAACATATATTTAAAGCAGTCGTTGTCTCAACAATCAACACATCACACTTTTAATACACCTTTTCACAAACTTTCTACAAAATTCTCCAGTCAAGCTGCGAGTTTCAAAACTAATTTGCCGGTAAAGACGACAGAGTCATTGAAAATCTAAGTAGCAAAGGTGGAAACTTATTTCCCTTCTGTTTGGAATAAAACCTTGGAATTTTGTAAGTCTAGATCAAGTGTAGCCCTGAATTTAGTGTCAAAGTAAAGGTAGCTTGTCTTGGCTGGGAATTTTATTCAGCCGGTCAAGTCTGTACGATAGTACGATATTGAGGTCTCGTTTTGAAATTGTCTTTTAAAATATTTAATTACTTTGAATTTTGGTAAGTTAATAAAATAAACCCTTTACTTTTTATTTATAACTTTGAATTTTGGTAAGTTAATAAAATAAACCCTTTACTTTTTATTTATAACAACGCCAACCAAAACTATTCATAATATGTAATTCAATAACTTTAATGTATATTTTAAAAATTAAAATTTTTTTTTTTTATTTATCTTCCATGATTAGTTTAAGTGTATTGGTGTATTTAAAAAAAAAAAACATATATTTTAAATATGTAGCATTTTTTAGTACTTTTTTTTGTTGACTCGAGGGTATATAAGCCTGTTACGCGAACGGTCTCATTCAAAAACCATTTGACAATTGCAGCAGCAAGTACAACTAAACAGAACAAGCGCACTTATACAAAAAGTATATATTATTTAATTAGTTGGTGATTAAAAGAAAGAAAAAAGAATACCGTCGAAAGTTGCAAGAAAACGTAAGTTTACTTTAATCACTTAGTTATAAGAATAAGTGTAAAAAAGAGTGCCAAACTGCAGCAAAAATTAATTTTCAAGGCCTTTGTTCGGCCATTTTGTTTTTTTCTTATTCAACCCTCCGCGCAATTAGAAAATTGTAAATTGGCAGCTACGCATTTCTTATTTAACATTAGTTTTGGCATTAAAACACAAACAATTCTATAAATAAAACTTGCGTGTTTATTTAACGAGATAAGCAAGATTTATTGGCAATCATGAAATTCGCAGTGACGCCTCTGAATATTCGAGAAGTCCCGCATACAATTACACATTAGTGTATTGTATTACTAGCTTAAAAAGTTCAAGGATTTGCTAAACGTATTTGTTTAATTAAAGTCACGTCTAAAAATTTTGAATTACTTGCAATGTGTTGACGTCATCAGTATACATACGAAAAATAGAGTATGTATGCATTTTCAGCTGCGTATACATGCACACACTTATACAACTACAAAAAGTGACGAAGCAACGGAACAAAGGTTTCTCAATTTCCCTTTGTTTCCCTCATTCTCTTTTGCTTTTGTTAGAATTATAGGAAGAAAGAGGAAGACAAAACGATAAAAACTTTGAATTTAAAATCTGAAGGGAAAGCAGGCGACGAGTAATTGGAATTCTCATTCCGATTAGTCAGTCAGACAGGAAATTTCATCAGTTGTGTAATTTTCACCGAACAGATCTGAATTTATACTGATTTTCCATCTCTCGATTTTCTAATTACAGAATAATCCAAAATGCAGATCTTTGTGAAGACCTTGACTGGCAAGACCATTACTTTGGAGGTGGAGCCTTCCGATACGATCGAGAATGTAAAGGCCAAGATTCAGGATAAGGAGGGAATTCCCCCAGACCAGCAGCGTCTGATCTTTGCCGGCAAGCAGCTTGAGGATGGACGAACCCTTTCCGACTACAACATCCAGAAGGAATCCACCCTTCACTTGGTTCTCCGACTCCGGGGTGGCATGCAAATCTTTGTGAAGACCTTGACCGGAAAGACCATCACTCTCGAAGTGGAGCCATCTGACACCATTGAAAATGTGAAGGCCAAGATTCAGGATAAGGAGGGAATTCCCCCAGACCAGCAGCGTCTGATCTTTGCCGGCAAGCAGCTTGAGGATGGACGAACCCTTTCCGACTACAACATCCAGAAGGAATCCACCCTTCACTTGGTTCTCCGACTCCGGGGTGGCATGCAAATCTTCGTGAAGACCCTGACTGGCAAAACCATTACCCTTGAGGTGGAGCCATCCGACACGATCGAGAATGTGAAGGCCAAGATCCAGGACAAGGAGGGTATTCCCCCAGATCAGCAGCGACTGATCTTCGCCGGCAAGCAACTGGAGGACGGACGCACATTGTCTGATTACAACATCCAAAAGGAGTCGACTCTTCACTTGGTCCTCCGTCTTCGTGGTGGCATGCAAATCTTCGTGAAGACCCTGACTGGCAAAACCATTACCCTCGAAGTGGAGCCATCTGACACCATTGAAAATGTGAAGGCTAAGATCCAGGACAAGGAGGGAATTCCCCCAGATCAGCAGCGTCTGATCTTTGCCGGCAAGCAGCTTGAAGATGGACGAACCCTCTCCGACTACAACATCCAGAAGGAATCGACCCTTCACTTGGTCCTCCGTCTTCGCGGTGGCATGCAAATCTTCGTGAAGACCCTGACTGGCAAAACCATTACCCTTGAGGTGGAGCCATCCGACACGATCGAGAATGTGAAGGCCAAGATCCAAGACAAAGAAGGCATTCCCCCAGATCAGCAGCGACTGATCTTCGCCGGCAAGCAACTGGAGGACGGACGCACATTGTCTGATTACAACATCCAAAAGGAGTCGACTCTTCACTTGGTCCTCCGTCTTCGTGGTGGCATGCAAATCTTCGTGAAGACCCTGACTGGCAAAACCATTACCCTCGAAGTGGAGCCATCTGACACCATTGAAAATGTGAAGGCTAAGATCCAGGACAAGGAGGGAATTCCCCCAGACCAGCAGCGTCTGATCTTTGCCGGCAAGCAGCTTGAGGATGGACGAACCCTTTCCGACTACAACATCCAGAAGGAATCCACCCTTCACTTGGTTCTCCGACTCCGGGGTGGCATGCAAATCTTTGTGAAGACCTTGACCGGAAAGACCATCACTCTCGAAGTGGAGCCATCTGACACCATTGAAAATGTGAAGGCCAAGATTCAGGATAAGGAGGGAATTCCCCCAGACCAGCAGCGTCTGATCTTTGCCGGCAAGCAGCTTGAGGATGGACGAACCCTTTCCGACTACAACATCCAGAAGGAATCCACCCTTCACTTGGTTCTCCGACTCCGCGGTGGCATGCAAATCTTCGTGAAGACCCTGACTGGCAAAACCATTACCCTTGAGGTGGAGCCATCCGACACGATCGAGAATGTGAAGGCCAAGATCCAGGACAAGGAGGGTATTCCCCCAGATCAGCAGCGACTGATCTTCGCCGGCAAGCAACTGGAGGACGGACGCACATTGTCTGATTACAACATCCAAAAGGAGTCGACTCTTCACTTGGTCCTCCGTCTTCGTGGTGGCATGCAAATCTTCGTGAAGACCCTGACTGGCAAAACCATTACCCTCGAAGTGGAGCCATCTGACACCATTGAAAATGTGAAGGCTAAGATCCAGGACAAGGAGGGAATTCCCCCAGATCAGCAGCGTCTGATCTTTGCCGGCAAGCAGCTTGAAGATGGACGAACTCTTTCCGACTACAACATCCAGAAGGAATCGACCCTTCATTTGGTCCTCCGTCTTCGCGGTGGCATGCAAATCTTCGTGAAGACCCTGACTGGCAAAACCATTACCCTTGAGGTGGAGCCATCCGACACGATCGAGAATGTGAAGGCCAAGATCCAGGACAAGGAGGGTATTCCCCCAGATCAGCAGCGATTAATCTTTGCCGGCAAGCAGCTTGAAGATGGACGTACCCTTTCCGATTACAATATCCAGAAGGAATCGACCCTACATTTGGTCCTTCGTCTGCGTGGTGGCATGCAAATCTTTGTGAAAACCTTGACCGGGAAAACCATCACTCTTGAGGTAGAGCCATCGGACACGATCGAAAATGTGAAAGCTAAAATCCAGGATAAGGAGGGAATTCCACCAGATCAGCAGCGATTAATCTTTGCCGGCAAGCAACTGGAGGACGGACGTACGTTGTCTGATTACAACATCCAAAAGGAGTCGACCCTTCACTTGGTATTGCGTCTTCGTGGTGGCATGCAAATCTTCGTGAAGACCCTGACTGGCAAGACCATTACGCTGGAGGTTGAGCCCTCCGACACCATTGAAAATGTGAAGGCCAAGATCCAGGACAAGGAGGGAATTCCCCCAGATCAGCAGCGTCTCATTTTCGCTGGAAAGCAGTTGGAAGATGGCCGCACCCTCTCGGACTACAACATCCAGAAGGAATCTACTCTTCACTTGGTTCTCCGACTCCGCGGTGGCATGCAAATCTTCGTGAAGACCCTGACTGGCAAAACCATTACCCTTGAGGTGGAGCCATCCGACACGATCGAGAATGTGAAGGCCAAGATCCAGGACAAGGAGGGTATTCCCCCAGATCAGCAGCGTCTGATCTTCGCCGGCAAGCAGTTGGAAGATGGACGCACTCTGTCCGATTATAACATCCAGAAGGAGTCCACTTTGCACTTGGTGCTCCGTCTCCGCGGAGGAATCCAGGCTTAAACTGAATACATTTCCAAATAAACACAATTAGCACCCACACTCAACTCGAAATTCATTCAAGCAATAGATATTATAAACGGCCACGCCTCTTTAATTTTGGAAGAGGCGGGAAGATCTAAATTCCAAATTTCAGTACAGACCAAGAAATCAATACTTTAGTTACTGCTTCTTAAATAAATCCAAATTTTATTTTCAAATTCATAATACACAATCGAAATAAATGGGATTGTTTTAAATTTGTTTTTCATTAAAAACGGTATTTAAATTTAAGTATTAAGTAGTGCCAAAAAATACTGGACTGTGTTGCTGCAGCCCTAATTGACTACAAAGGACGCGTTAGTGTATTTTTATTATTTACCTATTTTGCCAAATGAGTTTTGGGATAAATTTCTGAAAGATGGCTAAATTATTGCAGCGCGTCGAAATTACGTTGCGTAGTTTTTACATATTTAACTCGAGTTTTGGTGAGCAAGAAGGCGAGGTGAGTTTTCTGAACTTAATTGTAAGGAAACGCCCCTAAAATGAGTAATTTCTTGCAGGAACACAAGAAGGTTTTGTTTTACCATCCAAATGACATTGAATTAAACACGAAAATAAAGGATGTGGGACTGAGTGAGGCCATTATAAGGTTTACAGGGTATTTATTGGACTTTATACTTTAGGGGAAGTGAGTAATTGTAATGATTGGGCTTTTTTCCAGTACTTTTACCTCTGAAGATGATTGTCAAGCGCTGCACACCCAAAAAACCACACAACTTTTTTACCAGCCAGAGCCAGGATATTGGATTGTTTTGGTCCTGAATGTTCCCAAGGAGGTGCGCTTAAAGGAGGGCGTTGAAGTGGCCGATTATCGTGGTGCTGAGATCTCGGACAGGATTTACAGAGCCATTTTACGACAGTGCTATCAAATGTTTTGCTTCCAACATGGAAGTTTCTCCGCTGTTGGATCTGGGGAACCAAATCCCGCCAAGCGAAGGGATTTGCTCTGCCAAGAGCTCCTTCATTTCTATGGCCATCACCTGACGAACTTAAAGGAGCTCTCGCACTGTGATATCATCGACATGATGCATTCCACACAATATCTTCCCCTGGATAAATCACTCTTTTTGCGGGCCCAGAATTTCGGGACGCTGGGCGAGACCTTTCCCTCCATTAAAGAGAGCATAATGCTCTACCAGGAGCAGGTCCTTTGCGGGGGGAAACTCAACCCGGGGGATCTGCATAGCCTGCACTCTTATGTGGTGCAGCATGTGCTGAAAGTGGAGGCCAGCAGCTCTTCCATTGCAGTGAGTCCGTCGCTAAAGAGGAGCATAAGTGAGTGCCAGGTTGAAGGATTTGTAAGGAGCCAACAGAAGGGTGATGGTCAGGAGGCGGAGAACCTGGAGGACCATCCCCTGAAGGTCTATGTCACGCTGGAAGAGAAGCAAGCGAAGCCCTATTACCTGCTCATCTATCGTGCTCTGCACATAACTCTCTGCCTATTTTTGGATGGTAGGTTTCTCAATTATTTTTACATACATTTTGTAGCCTATTTAGGCCATTCCACTCCTTAGACCTTTAAACTACCTTGTTTTCCTGCTAAAAACTCTTTCTTTTTCAGCGGACCAACCCGAGCCCAAGCAAGAACTATATGATGAGCTCCATTCCTACATGGCTCCCCAACTGACTTCTCTAGCCCGAGACATAACCAGCGAGCTGAACAAGGAGCTAGTGGGTGCTGCGAGTCAGGAGAACACGACCAGCAACAGCGAAAATGCACCCAAATACCTGTTTATCAACGAACAGAGTCTTCAGCATCACACGAACCTTCAGCGGCACCTGCCTCAGGGACTTCCCCGCAATGTCTTCAGCATCATAGCTGATCTGGCCAATCCCAGTGGCAGAGGGGAGATTGACAGTGCTCCTGCAGAGGAGCTCCAGGTGAAGACCACCAACGACTACTGGATTGTTAAGAGACGTTGCAACTACAGACAGTACTATGTGATCCTGTGCAACAGCAAGGCCACACTACTCGATGTCACCCAAGAAGCGAGACGCATTTTCGAGCAGGAGCTCACAGATGATGTATTTTTTGACAAATAAAGAGGAGGATTAGATATAGAATGGGAGTGCGCCAATTGTGGGGTCTTTGCCCGATTCCCTGCCAGCAAAATCTGCAAGTGGATCGGGCATCCGAAGACGGATTTCAAGCCAGCACTGCCCCGGAATCGCTGGCATCGTTATACACACTGTTGGATGAAGAGGAGCTCGTGGTCGTGGTGGCCCCTCCGTTTTGGGATTTGCTGATCTTCACTATGTATATTCGACGATTGGACATGCAGATGCTGTAGTAGTGCTGCTCGTAGTCGATTGTGATCCGTTCGCAGCTCGAGTTCGGCATGAAGGCCTCGTCGATACTGCGAAACAGGAGTGATGATTAATAATTGCCAGCAATCTTTGTTTTAAGACTCACCTCTCTGTGAGATTTAGAAGACCCATTATCACGTTTGCACTGCGCTCATCGTTTTTGAGCTCTCCCCCAGACTCCAGAACTGCTCCATCTTCCTTTAATATCAAATAGCCTATTTGATTGGACACAATTAGCTTTTCTCTGTCCATTTTCAATAGTATATTTATTTATTTATCTTTTGCACTAAACCCATAAGTGTGACCAAAGAATATTTTTTTGCAGCAGTTACAGTTAGTTTCAGATGTGCGTCAAATTAGCGTCGGTGACTTAGCGTCGATGGCGGAGCGGTGGAATGTGGAACATTGAGGCTGTTTTTATTTTTTGATTTTCTTGCTATTTATACACGTAACTGAAAACTTTTAGATGCAAAAATATAAAAAAAGAAAATCCTAACTATACATATATGTAAGATTTAAGCACATTAGAGGTCTGGAAGTATTTCAAAAATGCATTTGAAAAATCGACTCCCCATACTTTGGAGAATATCTCAATTCACAGAGCGTGTGCCAAGTTGCACGCTACATTAGCTTAAAAGACATTACTTCAAGGATACGCGAACTAGTCTCTCAGTTTTAAAGATATCAAATTGAAACTTTGCACACAGCCTTCGATCCTTTGCACGCAGTATATAAGTCAGAACGGCCGGGATCGGCCGACTATATCCTATAGCTGCCATATAACTGATTGATCGGAAATGCCATAACTTTGGTGTTTGTTAAGTTAGAAAGTTGGTATTTCCTATGGGTTTTATATTTGACCAATCAATTCGACCTACCAAATTTCATTAGGATCGGCCGACTTTATCCTATAGCTGCCATATAACTAATTGATCGGAAATGCCATAACTTTGGTGTTTGTAAAGTTAGGAAGTTGGGATTTTCTATGGGTTTTATATTTGACCAATCAATCTGACCTACCAAATTTCATAAGGATCGGCTGACTGTAGGGAATTAGGGAAATTTCCCTTCCCTTGGAACCGCAGAACCTGAAAATTGCACTTGTTTGCTAGAAAAATTTCTAATAATATGAACCACTCTGTAATGCATGCATATGGTTAACTTTTCGAATATAACCCGAATATAATATATTTCTCCCGTTATAATAAGTTTGAACCCCAAATCGAAGGATAAATTCAATTCCCCCCCCCAAGAATCGTCTCTGGATCCGCCACTGCGTTTGCGCAACTTCTGTACATCCTTTGGCCAATCTTTCTTCGATTTGTGCTAGCTTGATAATAAGTTTGTTCATCACTGACATCGGTAGTTCAACTGTTGGAATACATAATTAACTAGACGTTCGCACTTTCGACAGCTATTAAAAAAGAAGAAACTTTAGTTACGGTCTTTGCCATTCGGAATATAATCTTACTTTTGAACGATGCCTCGAAGCTATTGCCATTCTGTGTTTAAGTACTTCTAAGAACATCCATTTTACACATGCTACACTTGCAAACACGCTTGACTCGATCAATCTGCGCAAAATTCCCTTGATCCTTGGTACGAAACCATATGTCGGCTGGTGTTACTTTTACGCTTTGTAATTTTTCCGGGGACTTATCCTGGATGCGGGGATCGTCCTCGTGAAATCGGAAAGTGCAGGAACCAACGCAGCTACACAAGCATGTGATGTGCTCAAACTCGTACATATCTAAGTAGAAGAAAGGTTCACCAGCGCAGCGAAAGCTACTCTTTAGCACTAACCGGGGATGTAAGTCGAGCATCGCGATTACTGCCTCTTGTGGCGGCGAAGTGATGCTTGGTTCTGATGTCGACCTAGCTTTCGGCTGGCTGGGGATCACAGTTATGTTGCTACAATTGGTACTATTACTAGAGTTGCTTATGTCCGTGTCATTGTCTTCGGAGAACACGGGAGAACTGTAACCGCCAAGAGTTGGCATCTGGGGCCCCGTTTTTATAACATAAAATGAGGCATCCACGTGGCCCTCTGTTCCTGTTATTGATGCATCCAGATTACGGGCCGGGCCCTCGGAAAGCCTTCGCTCCACTTCCAGGCACCCAACGCACTTGAATTCGGTGGGCTCGGTTCGCCTGTTCAGGCGCAGCGTACCCGCCAAGCACTTGGCATGTGCGCCCGTGGAGGCGCACAGCTTACAGGCCAAAGTTAGCCAGCTCTTATTATTGTAAACCCTGCCCTTGGGGCAAATGCATTGTATCAAGTCGCAGCTCACTTTGCGCTCGTGAAGCTCTCGATAGGCGTTCTTCTGCAGCTCCCAGTTTGCATCGCGATCAGGCACGAAAATCGACTGCAGGCGCACGGTCTCTCGAAACTTATCTGATCGGCACCAAATGCAGCGCAAGTAATATCCCGCGCTTAGGGCGTATTTTCGCATGCAGGTCTTATGGGCGAATCCCTTGTGGCAGCAGTCTCCATAGACGGCGTTGTGCAGGGAGAAGTTGAGAATGCGGGCCAGGCAGATGTCACAGTGGCTTAGCTTTGGGGGAATTGCCGTAATTTGCCGCTGGTAGTCATCCATCGGCATGCATTCGGAACAGTAGCTTTGAAACGGGCCACAAAACTGAAAAGTGCAGCGATTCATTAGGCCGCACCTCATGTGAAAAATAACATCGCAACCGTGGCACCGGATAGTGGCCCCCACCTGATCGCAGAAAGAGCACTTAGTCTTTTTTGCGATAGCCACCGTTTGGCGAATATCCCGCAAAAGGAATCCTAGGATGCCGCTTGCATCGCCGCCGGATTGCGGTAAATTCGAGGAAAGAAGCTGGCCGATCGAGAAATATATGTACATTACTAGGCGAACTCAATTTTAATACATTTTAATAAAACTACCAGGCAAAAGTAATGCACCCGCAGATCGTTGCGGACCATCCAGTCTCCATAGCGCAATGTTTCCTCCTCCTTATGACCACTGGAAAAGTCGCAAATGTCGCACTTAAGTTTATTTTCTTCCTCCATTTTTTTTTTTTGGTATTAAGTTGCTTCCTGTCCGTAGAGGAGGACGATTTATTTATGTGTGTCAAATTAGCGTCGGTGACTTAGCGTCGGTGACTTAGCGTCGATGGCGGAACGGTGGAATGTGGAACATTGGGGCTGTTTTTATTTTTTGATTTTCTTGCTATTTAAGCACTTCATTGAAAACTTAGATGCAAAAATATTAAGAAAAGAAAATCCTAACTATATATGTAATAATTTAATATATATATTAAGGGGGTATATACCTTTTTTTGTCGAAAAAAATAGGAAAGTTTGGATTTTTTATGTATGTAACTATTGTTTTTATTAAATGAATGATTATATATTCTGAATGTTTAGATTGTTGACAATGTTTTTGCAAAAAATTTTGAACAAATATTTAATAGTTTTTAAGGTGTGGGTGTTTCCCTTAAACGCCTTTTTTGTAATGAGCCTTGCGGTGATAATTCCCCAGGACAAACGGGTCAACTGATTCCGAAAAAATAAAAATATTTCATTAGTTTAAAGTAGTATCCTGTACTTGAACGAACGTTTTAAAAAGTTATTTTTTTTGTGCATACGGGAACGTTTTTTGCAAAAAATTACGTTTTTGGACTCTAAAATTCTTACATAACTATCTATTTCGGCGAAATAAAAATTTTTACATGAAAAAAGATCGTTCAAGTACTAATAAAATTCATTACGAACATTAAAAAAAAAATTGAAGAAAATCGGTTCAGTAGTTTTTCGCCAATCCATATCACCGCAGTCATTTTTCAAAAACACCATTTCGAGATATTCGCGTTAAAAGTTTCAAGTTTGGGTTTGGGCGGGGACGAGGCGCGCGGCTAGGAGCGCTGTAACTTTTTTATACTGCTCAAAACTCTATGAAAATTTGGGGAAATGTTCTCAAAAAGTTGTTCTTTAAGATGAAGCAAAAAAAAAATTTTCAATTTTTTGAAAATGAAAAAGGTATATACCCCCTTAAGCACATTGGAGGTCTGGAAGTATTTCAAAAATGCATTTGAAAAATCGACTCCCCATACTTTGGAGAATATCTCAATTCACAGAGCGTGTGCCAAGTTGCACGCTACATCAGCTTAAAGGACGTTACTTCAAGGATACGCGAACTAGTCTCTCAGTTTTAAAGATATCAAATTGAAACTTTGCAAACAGCCTTCGATCCTTTGCACGCAGTATATAAGTCAGAACGGCCGGGATCGGCCGACTATATCCTATAGCTGCCATATAACTGATTGATCGGAAATGCCATAACTTTGGTGTTTGTAAAGTTAGGAAGTTGGGATTTTCTATGGGTTTTATATTTGACCAATCAATCTGACCTACCAAATTTCATAAGGATCGGCTGACTGTAGGGAATTAGGGAAATTTCCCTTCCCTTGGAACCGCAGAACCTGAAAATTGCACTTGTTTGCTAGAAAAATTTCTAATAATATGAACCACTCTGTAATGCATGCATATGGTTAACTTTTCGAATATAACCCGAATATAATATATTTCTCCCGTTATAATAAGTTTGAACCCCAAATCGAAGGATAAATTCAATTTCCCCCCCAAGAATCGTCTCTGGATCCGCCACTGCGTTTGCGCAACTTCTGTACATCCTTTGGCCAATCTTTCTTCGATTTGTGCTAGCTTGATAATAAGTTTGTTCATCACTGACATCGGTAGTTCAACTGTTGGAATACATAATTAACTAGACGTTCGCACTTTCGACAGCTATTAAAAAAGAAGAAACTTTAGTTACGGTCTTTGCCATTCGGAATATAATCTTACTTTTGAACGATGCCTCGAAGCTATTGCCATTCTGTGTTTAAGTACTTCTAAGAACATCCATTTTACACATGCTACACTTGCAAACACGCTTGACTCGATCAATCTGCGCAAAATTCCCTTGATCCTTGGTACGAAACCATATGTCGGCTGGTGTTACTTTTACGCTTTGTAATTTTTCCGGGGACTTATCCTGGATGCGGGGATCGTCCTCGTGAAATCGGAAAGTGCAGGAACCAACGCAGCTACACAAGCATGTGATGTGCTCAAACTCGTACATATCTAAGTAGAAGAAAGGTTCACCAGCGCAGCGAAAGCTACTCTTTAGCACTAACCGGGGATGTAAGTCGAGCATCGCGATTACTGCCTCTTGTGGCGGCGAAGTGATGCTTGGTTCTGATGTCGACCTAGCTTTCGGCTGGCTGGGGATCACAGTTATGTTGCTACAATTGGTACTATTACTAGAGTTGCTTATGTCCGTGTCATTGTCTTCGGAGAACACGGGAGAACTGTAACCGCCAAGAGTTGGCATCTGGGGCCCCGTTTTTATAACATAAAATGAGGCATCCACGTGGCCCTCTGTTCCTGTTATTGATGCATCCAGATTACGGGCCGGGCCCTCGGAAAGCCTTCGCTCCACTTCCAGGCACCCAACGCACTTGAATTCGGTGGGCTCGGTTCGCCTGTTCAGGCGCAGCGTACCCGCCAAGCACTTGGCATGTGCGCCCGTGGAGGCGCACAGCTTACAGGCCAAAGTTAGCCAGCTCTTATTATTGTAAACCCTGCCCTTGGGGCAAATGCATTGTATCAAGTCGCAGCTCACTTTGCGCTCGTGAAGCTCTCGAACATCCATTTTACACATGCTACACTTGCAAACACGCTTGACTCGATCAATCTGCGCAAAATTCCCTTGATCCTTGGTACGAAACCATATGTCGGCTGGTGTTACTTTTACGCTTTGTAATTTTTCCGGGGACTTATCCTGGATGCGGGGATCGTCCTCGTGAAATCGGAAAGTGCAGGAACCAACGCAGCTACACAAGCATGTGATGTGCTCAAACTCGTACATATCTAAGTAGAAGAAAGGTTCACCAGCGCAGCGAAAGCTTCTCTTTAGCACTAACCGGGGATGTAAGTCGAGCATCGCGATTACTGCCTCTTGTGGCGGCGAAGTGATGCTTGGTTCTGATGTCGACCTAGCTTTCGGCTGGCTGGGGATCACAGTTATGTTGCTACAATTGGTACTATTACTAGAGTTGCTTATGTCCGTGTCATTGTCTTCGGAGAACACGGGAGAACTGTAACCGCCAAGAGTTGGCATCTGGGGCCCCGTTTTTATAACATAAAATGAGGCATCCACGTGGCCCTCTGTTCCTGTTATTGATGCATCCAGATTACGGGCCGGGCCCTCGGAAAGCCTTCGCTCCACTTCCAGGCACCCAACGCACTTGAATTCGGTGGGCTCGGTTCGCCTGTTCAGGCGCAGCGTACCCGCCAAGCACTTGGCATGTGCGCCCGTGGAGGCGCACAGCTTACAGGCCAAAGTTAGCCAGCTCTTATTATTGTAAACCCTGCCCTTGGGGCAAATGCATTGTATCAAGTCGCAGCTCACTTTGCGCTCGTGAAGCTCTCGATAGGCGTTCTTCTGCAGCTCCCAGTTTGCATCGCGATCAGGCACGAAAATCGACTGCAGGCGCACGGTCTCTCGAAACTTATCTGATCGGCACCAAATGCAGCGCAAGTAATATCCCGCGCTTAGGGCGTATTTTCGCATGCAGGTCTTATGGGCGAATCCCTTGTGGCAGCAGTCTCCATAGACGGCGTTGTGCAGGGAGAAGTTGAGAATGCGGGCCAGGCAGATGTCACAGTGGCTTAGCTTTGGGGGATTTGCCGTAATTTGCCGCTGGTAGTCATCCATCGGCATGCATTCGGAACAGTAGCTTTGAAACGGGCCACAAAACTGAAAAGTGCAGCGATTCATTAGGCCGCACCTCATGTGAAAAATAACATCGCAACCGTGGCACCGGATAGTGGCCCCCACCTGATCGCAGAAAGAGCACTTAGTCTTTTTTGCGATAGCCACCGTTTGGCGAATATCCCGCAAAAGGAATCCTAGGATGCCGCTTGCATCGCCGCCGGATTGCGGTAAATTCGAGGAAAGAAGCTGGCCGATCGAGAAATATATGTACATTACTAGGCGAACTCAATTTTAATACATTTTAATAAAACTACCAGGCAAAAGTAATGCACCCGCAGATCGTTGCGGACCATCCAGTCTCCATAGCGCAACGTTTCCTCCTCCTTATGACCACTGGAAAAGTCGCAAATGTCGCACTTAAGTTTATTTTCTTCCTCCATTTTTTTTTTTTTGTATTAAGTTGCTTCCTGTCCGTAGAGGAGGACGATTTATTTATGTGTGTCAAATTAGCGTCGGTGACTTAGCGTCGGTGACTTAGCGTCGGTGACTTAGCGTCGATGGCGGAACGGTGGAATGTGGAACATTGGGGCTGTTTTTATTTTTTGATTTTCTTGCTATTTAAGCACTTCATTGAAAACTTAGATGCAAAAATATTAAGAAAAGAAAATCCTAACTATATATGTAATAATTTAATATATATATTAAGGGGGTATATACCTTTTTTGTCGAAAAAAATAGGAAAGTTTGGATTTTTTATGTATGTAACTATTGTTTTTATTAAATGAATGATTATATATTCTGAATGTTTAGATTGTTGACAATGTTTTTGCAAAAAATTTTGAACAAATATTTAATAGTTTTTAAGGTGTGGGTGTTTCCCTTAAACGCCTTTTTTGTAATGAGCCTTGCGGTGATAATTCCCCAGGACAAACGGGTCAACTGATTCCGAAAAAATAAAAATATTTCATTAGTTTAAAGTAGTATCCTGTACTTGAACGAACGTTTTAAAAAGTTATTTTTTTTGTGCATACGGGAACGTTTTTTGCAAAAAATTACGTTTTTGGACTCTAAAATTCTTACATAACTATCTATTTCGGCGAAATAAAAATTTTTACATGAAAAAAAGATCGTTCAAGTACTAATAAAATTCATTACGAACATTAAAAAAAAAATTGAAGAAAATCGGTTCAGTAGTTTTTCGCCAATCCATATCACCGCAGTCATTTTTCAAAAACACCATTTCGAGATATTCGCGTTAAAAGTTTCAAGTTTGGGTTTGGGCGGGGACGAGGCGCGCGGCTAGGAGCGCTGTAACTTTTTTTATGCTGCTCAAAACTCTATGAAAATTTGGGGAAATGTTCTCAAAAAGTTGTTCTTTAAGATGAAGCAAAAAAAAAATTTTCAATTTTTTGAAAATGAAAAAGGTATATACCCCCTTAAGCACATTGGAGGTCTGGAAGTATTTCAAAAATGCATTTGAAAAATCGACTCCCCATACTTTGGAGAATATCTCAATTCACAGAGCGTGTGCCAAGTTGCACGCTACATCAGCTTAAAGGACGTTACTTCAAGGATACGCGAACTAGTCTCTCAGTTTTAAAGATATCAAATTGAAACTTTGCAAACAGCCTTCGATCCTTTGCACGCAGTATATAAGTCAGAACGGCCGGGATCGGCCGACTATATCCTATAGCTGCCATATAACTGATTGATCGGAAATGCCATAACTTTGGTGTTTGTTAAGTTAGAAAGTTGGTATTTCCTATGGGTTTTATATTTGACCAATCAATTCGACCTACCAAATTTCATTAGGATCGGCCGACTTTATCCTATAGCTGCCATATAACTAATTGATCGGAAATGCCATAACTTTGGTGTTTGTAAAGTTAGGAAGTTGGGATTTTCTATGGGTTTTATATTTGACCAATCAATCTGACCTACCAAATTTCATAAGGATCGGCTGACTGTAGGGAATTAGGGAAATTTCCCTTCCCTTGGAACCGCAGAACCTGAAAATTGCACTTGTTTGCTAGAAAAATTTCTAATAATATGAACCACTCTGTAATGCATGCATATGGTTAACTTTTCGAATATAACCCGAATATAATATATTTCTCCCGTTATAATAAGTTTGAACCCCAAATCGAAGGATAAATTCAATTTCCCCCCCAAGAATCGTCTCTGGATCCGCCACTGCGTTTGCGCAACTTCTGTACATCCTTTGGCCAATCTTTCTTCGATTTGTGCTAGCTTGATAATAAGTTTGTTCATCACTGACATCGGTAGTTCAACTGTTGGAATACATAATTAACTAGACGTTCGCACTTTCGACAGCTATTAAAAAGAAGAAACTTTAGTTACGGTCTTTGCCATTCGGAATATAATCTTACTTTTGAACGATGCCTCGAAGCTATTGCCATTCTGTGTTTAAGTACTTCTAAGAACATCCATTTTACACATGCTACACTTGCAAACACGCTTGACTCGATCAATCTGCGCAAAATTCCCTTGATCCTTGGTACGAAACCATATGTCGGCTGGTGTTACTTTTACGCTTTGTAATTTTTCCGGGGACTTATCCTGGATGCGGGGATCGTCCTCGTGAAATCGGAAAGTGCAGGAACCAACGCAGCTACACAAGCATGTGATGTGCTCAAACTCGTACATATCTAAGTAGAAGAAAGGTTCACCAGCGCAGCGAAAGCTACTCTTTAGCACTAACCGGGGATGTAAGTCGAGCATCGCGATTACTGCCTCTTGTGGCGGCGAAGTGATGCTTGGTTCTGATGTCGACCTAGCTTTCGGCTGGCTGGGGATCACAGTTATGTTGCTACAATTGGTACTATTACTAGAGTTGCTTATGTCCGTGTCATTGTCTTCGGAGAACACGGGAGAACTGTAACCGCCAAGAGTTGGCATCTGGGGCCCCGTTTTTATAACATAAAATGAGGCATCCACGTGGCCCTCTGTTCCTGTTATTGATGCATCCAGATTACGGGCCGGGCCCTCGGAAAGCCTTCGCTCCACTTCCAGGCACCCAACGCACTTGAATTCGGTGGGCTCGGTTCGCCTGTTCAGGCGCAGCGTACCCGCCAAGCACTTGGCATGTGCGCCCGTGGAGGCGCACAGCTTACAGGCCAAAGTTAGCCAGCTCTTGTTATTGTAAACCCTGCCCTTGGGGCAAATGCATTGTATCAAGTCGCAGCTCACTTTGCGCTCGTGAAGCTCTCGATAGGCGTTCTTCTGCAGCTCCCAGTTTGCATCGCGATCAGGCACGAAAATCGACTGCAGGCGCACGGTCTCTCGAAACTTATCTGATCGGCACCAAATGCAGCGCAAGTAATATCCCGCGCTTAGGGCGTATTTTCGCATGCAGGTCTTATGGGCGAATCCCTTGTGGCAGCAGTCTCCATAAACGGCGTTGTGCAGGGAGAAGTTGAGAATGCGGGCCAGGCAGATGTCACAGTGGCTTAGCTTTGGGGGATTTGCCGTAATTTGCCGCTGGTAGTCATCCATCGGCATGCATTCGGAACAGTAGCTTTGAAACGGGCCACAAAACTGAAAAGTGCAGCGATTCATTAGGCCGCACCTCATGTGAAAAATAACCTCGCAACCGTGGCACCGGATAGTGGCCCCCACCTGATCGCAGAAAGAGCACTTAGTCTTTTTTGCGATAGCCACCGTTTGGCGAATATCCCGCAAAAGGAATCCTAGGATGCCGCTTGCATCGCCGCCGGATTGCGGTAAATTCGAGGAAAGAAGCTGGCCGATCGAGAAATATATGTACATTACTAGGCGATCTCAATTTTAATACATTTTAATAAAACTACCAGGCAAAAGTAATGCACCCGCAGATCGTTGCGGACCATCCAGTCTCCATAGCGCAACGTTTCCTCCTCCTTATGACCACTGGAAAAGTCGCAAATGTCGCACTTAAGTTTATTTTCTTCCTCCATTTTTTTTTTTTTTGGTATTAAGTTACTTCCTGTCCGTAGAGGAGGAAGATTTATTTATGTGTTTCAAATTAGCGTCGGTGACTTAGCGTCGGTGACTTAGCGTCGATGGCGGAACGGTGGAATGTGGAACATTGAGGCTGTTTTTTTTTTTTTGATTTTCTTGCTATTTAAGCACTTCTTTGAAAACTTAGATGCAAAAATATTAAGAAAAGAAAATCCTAACTATATATGTAAGCTTTAAGGGGGTATATACCTTTTTTTGTCGAAAAAAATAGGAAAGTTTGGATTTTTTATGTATGTAACTATTGTTTTTATTAAATGAATGATTATATATTCTGAATGTTTAGATTGTTGACAATGTTTTTGCAAAAAATTTTGAAAAAATATTTAATAGTTTTTAAGGTGTGGGTGTTTCCCTTAAACGCCTTTTTTGTAAAGAGGACAAACGGGTCAACTGATTCCGAAAAAATAAAAATATTTCATTAGTTTAAAGTAGTATCCTGTACTTGAACGAACGTTTTAAAAAAGTTATTTTTTTGTGCATACGGGAACGTTTTTTGCAAAAAATTACGTTTTTGGACTCTAAAATTCTTACAAAACTATCTATTTCGGCGAAATAAAAATTTTTACATGAAAAAAAGATCGTTCAAGTACTAATAAAATTCATTACGAACATTTAAAAAAAAATTGAAGAAAATCGGTTCAGTAGTTTTTCGCCAATCCATATCACCGCAAAGTCATTTTTCAAAAACACCATTTCGAGATATTCGCGTTAAAAGTTTCAAGTTTGGGTTTGGGCGGGGACGAGGCGCGCGGCTAGGAGCGCTGTAACTTTTTTTCTACTGCTCAAAACTCTATGAACATTTGGGGAAATGTTCTCAAAAAGTTGTTCTTTAAGATGAAGCAAAAAAAAAATGTTCAATTTTTTTAAAATGAAAAAGGTATATACCCCCTTAAGCACTTTGGAGGTCTGGAAGTATTTCAAAAATGCATTTGAAAAATCGACTCCCCATACTTTGGAGAATATCTCAATTCACAGAGCGTGTGCCAAGTTGCACGCTACATCAGCTTAAAGGACGTTACTTCAAGGATACGCGAACTAGTCTCTCAGTTTTAAAGATATCAAATTGAAACTTTGCACACAGCCTTCAATCCTTTGCACGCAGTATATAAGTCAGAACGGCCGGGATCGGCCGACTATATCCTATAGCTGCCATATAACTGATTGATCGGAAATGCCATAACTTTGGTGTTTGTTAAGTTAGAAAGTTGGGATTTTCTATGGGTTTTATATTTGACCAATCAATCTGACCTACCAAATTTCATAAGGATCGGCTGACTGTAGGGAATTAGGGAAATTTCCCTCCCCTTGGAACCGCAGAACCTGAAAATTGCACTTGTTTGCTAGAAAAATTTCTAATAATATGAACCACTCTATAAAGCATGCATATGGTTAACTTTTCGAATATAACCCGAATATAATATATTTCTCCCGTTATAATAAGTTTGAACCCCAAATCGAAGGATAAATTCAATTTCCCCCCTCCAAGAATCGTCTCTGGATCCGCCACTGCGTTTGCGCAACTTCTGTACATCCTTTGGCCAATCTTTCTTCGATTTGTGCTAGCTTGATAATAAGTTTGTTCATCACTGACATCGGTAGTTCAACTGTTGGAATACATAATTAACTAGACGTTCGCACTTTCGACAGCTATTAAAAAAGAAGAAACTTTAGTTACGGTCTTTGCCATTCGGAATATAATCTTACTTTTGAACGATGCCTCGAAGCTATTGCCATTCTGTGTTTAAGTACTTCTAAGAACATCCATTTTACACATGCTACACTTGCAAACACGCTTGACTCGATCAATCTGCGCAAAATTCCCTTGATCCTTGGTACGAAACCATATGTCGGCTGGTGTTACTTTTACGCTTTGTAATTTTTCCGGGGACTTATCCTGGATGCGGGGATCGTCCTCGTGAAATCGGAAAGTGCAGGAACCAACGCAGCTACACAAGCATGTGATGTGCTCAAACTCGTACATATCTAAGTAGAAGAAAGGTTCACCAGCGCAGCGAAAGCTACTCTTTAGCACTAACCGGGGTTGTAAGTCGGGCATCGCGATTACTGCCTCTTGTGGCGGCGAAGTGATGCTTGGTTCTGATGTCGACCTAGCTTTCGGCTGGCTGGGGATCACAGTTATGTTGCTACAATTGGTACTATTACTAGAGTTGCTTATGTCCGTGTCATTGTCTTCGGAGAACACGGGAGAACTGTAACCGCCAAGAGTTGGCATCTGGGGCCCCGTTTTTATAACATAAAATGAGGCATCCACGTGGCCCTCTGTTCCTGTTATTGATGCATCCAGATTACGGGCCGGGCCCTCGGAAAGCCTTCGCTCCACTTCCAGGCACCCAACGCACTTGAATTCGGTGGGCTCGGTTCGCCTGTTCAGGCGCAGCGTACCCGCCAAGCACTTGGCATGTGCGCCCGTGGAGGCGCACAGCTTACAGGCCAAAGTTAGCCAGCTCTTGTTATTGTAAACCCTGCCCTTGGGGCAAATGCATTGTATCAAGTCGCAGCTCACTTTGCGCTCGTGAAGCTCTCGATAGGCGTTCTTCTGCAGCTCCCAGTTTGCATCGCGATCAGGCACGAAAATCGACTGCAGGCGCACGGTCTCTCGAAACTTATCTGATCGGCACCAAATGCAGCGCAAGTAATATCCCGCGCTTAGGGCGTATTTTCGCATGCAGGTCTTATGGGCGAATCCCTTGTGGCAGCAGTCTCCATAAACGGCGTTGTGCAGGGAGAAGTTGAGAATGCGGGCCAGGCAGATGTCACAGTGGCTTAGCTTTGGGGGATTTGCCGTAATTTGCCGCTGGTAGTCATCCATCGGCATGCATTCGGAACAGTAGCTTTGAAACGGGCCACAAAACTGAAAAGTGCAGCGATTCATTAGGCCGCACTTCATGTGAAAAATAACCTCGCAACCGTGGCACCGGATAGTGGCCCCCACCTGATCGCAGAAAGAGCACTTCGTCTTTTTTGCGATAGCCACCGTTTGGCGAATATCCCGCAAAAAGAATCCTAGGATGCCGCTTGCATCGCCGCCGGATTGCGGTAAATTCGAGGAAAGAAGCTGGCCGATCGAGAAATATATGTACATTACTAGGCGATCTCAATTTTAATACATTTTAATAAAACTACCAGGCAAAAGTAATGCACCCGCAGATCGTTGCGGACCATCCAGTCTCCATAGCGCAACGTTTCCTCCTCCTTATGACCACTGGAAAAGTCGCAAATGTCGCACTTAAGTTTATTTTCTTCCTCCATTTTTTTTTTTTGGTATTAAGTTACTTCCTGTCCGTAGAGGAGGAAGATTTATTTATGTGTGTCAAATTAGCGTCAGTGACTTAGCGTCGGTGACTTAGCGTCGATGGCGGAACGGTGGAATGTGGAACATTGGGGCTGTTTTTATTTTTTGATTTTCTTGCTATTTAAGCACTTCATTGAAAACTTAAATGCAAAAATATTAAGAAAAGAAAATCCTAACTATATATGTAAGCTTTAAGGGGGTATATACCTTTTTTTGTCGAAAAAAATAGGAAAGTTTGGATTTTTTATGTATGTAACTATTGTTTTTATTAAATGAATGATTATATATTCTGAATGTTTAGATTGTTGACAATGTTTTTGCAAAAAATTTTGAAAAAATATTTAATAGCTTTTAAGGTGTGGGTGTTTCCCTTAAACGCCTTTTTTGTAAAGAGCCTTGCGGTGATAATTCCCCAGGACAAACGGGTCAACTGATTCCGAAAAAATAAAAATATTTCATTAGTTTAAAGTAGTATCCTGTACTTGAACGAACGTTTTAAAAAAGTTATTTTTTTTGTGCATACGGGAACGTTTTTTGCAAAAAATTACGTTTTTGGACTCTAAAATTCTTACAAAACTATCTATTTCGGCGAAATAAAAATTTTTACATGAAAAAACGATCGTTCAAGTACTAATAAAATTCATTAAGAACATTTAAAAAAAAAATTGAAGAAAATCGGTTCAGTAGTTTTTCGCCAATCCATATCACCGCAAAGTCATTTTTCAAAAACACCATTTCGAGATATTCGCGTTAAAAGTTTCAAGTTTGGGTTTGGGCGGGGACGAGGCGCGCGGCTAGGAGCGCTGTAACTTTTTTAAACTGCTCAAAACTCTATGAAAATTTGGGGAAATGTTCTCAAAAAGTTGTTCTTTAAGATAAAGCAAAAAAAAAATGTTCAATTTTTTGAAAATGAAAAAGGTATATACCCCCTTAAGCACATTGGAGGTCTGGAAGTATTTCAAAAATGCATTTGAAAAATCGACTCCCCATACTTTGGAGAATATCTCAATTCACAGAGCGTGTGCCAAGTTGCACGCTACATTAGCTTAAAAGACGTTACTTCAAGGATACGCGAACTAGTCTCTCAGTTTTAAAGATATCAAATTGAAACTTTGCACACAGCCTTCGATCCTTTGCACGCAGTATATAAGTCAGAACGGCCGGGATCGGCCGACTATATCCTATAGCTGCCATATAACTGATTGATCGGAAATGCCATAACTTTGGTGTTTGTTAAGTTAGAAAGTTGGTATTTCCTATGGGTTTTATATTTGGCCAATCAATTCGACCTACCAATTTCAGTCCTAGCTTGCTTATGTGCTCTCCACACTGACTCTAGTTTCCTATCGAGGCAGCTATCGGTTGCTTAACTCGATTATCCCGTCCACATTGGGCTAACTCCATAACTCTAGTTGTGAACAGCTGTTCTTTGTCTTGATTTTACTGGATAAATAGTTGTTATTGTCCGTTAAGCATTTTGAGGCCACCATTTTGAATTTCGGTTATAACAGCTGTTCTAGTTATAATTGAATTAGAATTTAGCCGACCAATAGGCCAAAAATATCCTACGTACTTAAATTATTTCGTACAAAAGCCGGCGAAATCGTCTGAAACTCTACTTTTGCACCATAAATTGACGCATCCAGCGATTTTAGATTTAAGTACACTCAAATCACGCAAAGCAAATCCCGGTGGTTTTTACTGACGTAAAACTCCTGGTCGCACAGAGTCACCATTAAACAAGAAAGAAAAGCTAACTTCGGGCGGAGCCGAAGTTAATATACCCTTGCAGAATACTCTGTAAATTATATTCCCCAACTTCCTAACTTTAAAAACACCAAAGTTATGGCATTTCCAATCGTTCAGTTATATGGCAGCTATAGGATATAGTCGGCCGATCCGTATGAAATTTAGTTGGTCGAATTGATTGCCCAAATATAAAACCCATAGAAAATCCCAACTTCCTAACTTTACAAACACCAAAGTTATGGCATTTCCGATCAATCAGTTATATGGCAGCTATAGGATATAGTCGGCCGATCCCGGCCGTTCCGACTTATATACTGCGTGCAAAGGAAAGAAGGGTGTGTGCAAAGTTTCAATTCGATAGCTTTAAAACTGAGAGACTAGTTTGCGTAGAAACAGACAGACGGACAGACAAACAGACAGACGGACAGACGGACAGACGGACATGGCTATATCAACTCAGGAGGTGATCCTGATCAAGAATATATATACTTTATAGGGTCGGAGATGTCTCCTTCACTGCGTTGCACACTTTTGACCAAAATTATAATACTCTCTGCAAGGGTATAAAAAGCAGTCAACAGTGTTGTGAGCAACGTAAATCCACCATCTAGGACAAGCAGAAAAATTGTTAGACCGGCAAAAATTAATATACCACCCCGCAAATGAATGGTGGATAGTGCCCCATGAGAAAAGGTTTTCAAATTATGCAAATCCAACACTGCTTAGAATAATGAATGCAATCTGGTTTTTACAATGTCAGAATTCTTACGATTTTAACAAAGAAAGTAGACATCTAGCCATAAACCAATATTTTCCCCATTTTTTCTTTTCCATCGTTCCTTAGAAAGCAACTAAATTGGCGGCGAGCTAGACGAGCTTTACAAAAACAAAGAGAAGTATAGTATATTTTATATTAAACAAAATATCACTGTCACAATAAATTTAGTGGCTCACTTCCAATTCTACAGTCGGAGAAGAAAGTCACGTGCTCTTAAAAAATTTTTTAAACTATAAATTAAATTACAACAAGTGTTTTAAACCTAACCTGACCTTCCACACATCATTCCAACCAACTTAATTCACTCAATTTATTTTAAACAAATCTCAAATAAACTGTTTATTAAAAGAAAAAATTAATCTTTTTATATCTAAAAATATGGAAATAATATACACAGACGGCTCAGTGTCGGACAATTTCGCAGGTAGTGCCTTTGTCTACATAAACTCGAACACAACAAAAAGTTTCTTCACAAACAAAAAACTGTCATCGCTGACTGCAGAACTCACTGCAATAGAAAAAGCCTTAGAATTTGCTATTATGCAAAACTATCCTAATGCCCTCTTCCCACAGAGATCCATCCACCATCCGTTGAACGGATGGTCCATAAGGTTTTGCCGAAAATTTCCAGTTAGTTCCCCATCCAAATTTGACGGACTTTTTTATGCGATAGTTAGGCGATGTTTTTTCGGTGCAACTCTGAGTTCTTCTTCTAGAAGGTGAAAATTGAAACATTCACTACGAAAATTTAAAAAAAATAATGGCGGGTAACTTTGGGAAAACGAAGGCGCCAATTCAAAAAATGCTGTTTTTACTTGTAATAATTAATTAATTACTTATTTATCCGTGGGGCAGCATTAGGTGTTGCTCCACTCTTTCCTAGGCGCATACCGTACTCACAACTTGGATCAGAACATTAAAAATGAAATAAGATATATAATTATTATAAGCCAAAAAACAAACATTTATAAATAATAAACTTGATTTGTTACCAGTTAGACAATATTAGGCAGAAGCGGTTCATATTTTTTCTGCAGGCTGGCAAAAATCTGCAGACAGATTAGTTCGATTTGTTTGTTCGCGTAGATCACTTGCAGTCTGTTACCAAGTATCAATTATAACGCTGTTGTCCTCTTTTTAAATGTTGTTCAGAGTGCAACGGGCTAAAATGATGAGCTACAGCTGTTCAGATCAGCTGTTATTGGATGGTGGATGGTGGATGTGCTCTGTGGGAATCGGAGTTTCACATTTGGATGGACTCTGTGGGAAGAGGGCATAAGAAAGCAATTATGACCGACGGCCTTGGGGCAATTCAAAACATCAAAAACAAGTACACCAACAACTGCATATCACAAATTATTCATGTGCGTCAAATTATCGTCGGTGACTTAGCGTCGATGGCGGAACGGTGGAATTTGGAACATTGAGGCTGTTTTTATTTTTAGATTTTCTCGCTATTTAATATTAAATATTAAAAAAAGGAAATCCTAACTATATATGTAAAATTTTAGTATATTGGACGCCTGCAAGTATCTCAAAAATGTATTCGAAAAAATGGACTCACCACACCTTGGAGAATATCTCAACCAACAGAGCGTGTGCCAAGTTGCACTTCGTTTTATTGAAAATGTAATGATAACTAAGTAATAAAAAGGTGGAAAAACACATTGTTGTACTATTTTCCGAGTTTATGTGTTTTGAGTTTTTAAAAATAAACAAACCTTTTGGACTGCTTGATAACACTTATACTAAATTATAAGCGACAGCCCTATTGCCAGTGTTGTAAGTCGTCACATTGCGCGCCATTGACACAAATTTGAAATTGGGACAACGGGCTAAGGTTAATGCATGCAAAGGACAAACAACGCACATCGACAGGAAACTTAAACTCTGGTTCTAAGTAAACAGAGGCGTGGTCGATATGCGGGCGGGGCCAAGTGCATGGCTAATGTTTTCGTCTGGAGGAAAAGTTTTAAAAGGCCGTGAAAAGGAAATTCCGGACACTGTCTCTCCGGAATGGCCAACTACTATCGACGCAAGAAAGCCGACGCGGTGTTCCTCAACGCCAAGCCTTTGAATAGTGCCAATGCCCAGGCATATTTGTACGGTGTTCGGAAGTACTCCATTGGATTGGCGGAGCGCTTGGATGCGGACTACGAGGCTCCTCCGTTGGACAGGAAAAAGAGCTCGGACAGCACGGCCTCTAATAATCCGGAGTTTACGCCGGTGTGTGTAGCTACATCTACCAAAATTACAAATCATAAAGCTGGATAGTCCTTTTTCCAGAGTGTTTTCTATAGGAACATAGCTCCTGTCAACTGGTTCTTAAGGATTATCGGAGTATTACCCATCGTTCGACGTGGTCCTGCGCGTGCCAAGTTCGAAATGAACTCCGCATCGTTTATTTACTCAGTGGTTTTCTTTGTGCTCTTGGCGGTGAGTCTAATTTACAAAGAAAAATCTAATTTCCACCTCTTTGGAACTTGGAAGTTTTAACAGTAGTTGGGTGTTTAGGATAAAAACATTTAAACATATTTTAAAACACATTTCTTAATTTTTAATAGCTTAAAGAAAACTCAAAGATACTTTTTCGATTGTTATATAATGTTAAATATTTCAGTAACTTTTTTATTAACCAAAAGTTTAAAACCAACTCCAATTTATTTTTAAAAGTTTTCGAAATTTCAGTTCAGAAATTCATAATTATAATAATTAAAAAAATAATATGAAATCCTTATTGAGTTTGCTAAACTTATATTAATTAAATTGATAGTAATATAAAAAATAAATGCAGAGGTGGAAAGTTTTTTAGGGGTTTGATTCCTTTTCATAAACAACAAAGTGGATAGAGAAAATTTCTTTGCAGATTTTAGATGTAAGTAGTGTAAACTAAATCGTGTGTTGCTGTTGTCTAACTTTGATAATACATCTCTCAGTGCTATGTAGGCTACGTGGCAAACAACCGCATCCACATTGTGCGATCCCTGAGTGGACCCTTCGAGGAGGCGGTGATTGCCTACCTGTTCCTGGTCAACATCCTGCCCATAATGATCATACCCATCCTGTGGTATGAGGCCAGGAAAATAGCCAAGCTCTTTAACGATTGGGATGACTTTGAGGTGCTGTACTACCAGATATCCGGCCATAGTTTGCCATTGAAACTGCGACAGAAGGCGCTTTACATAGCCACCGTGCTGCCGATCTTGTCGGTTTTATCGGTCGTCATTACCCACATCACCATGTCGGATCTGAACATCAATCAGGTGGTGCCCTACTGCATCCTGGACAACTTGACTGCCATGTTGGGTGCCTGGTGGTTCCTGATTTGCGAGGCCATGAGCAACACGGCTCATCTTTTGGCGGAGAGGTTCCAGAAGGCCCTGAAACACATTGGACCCGCTGCCATGGTAGCGGACTATCGGGTCTTGTGGCTTCGGTTGAGTAAACTAACCCGGGATACTGGAAACGCCATGTGCTACACCTTTGTTTTCATGAGCCTGTACCTGTTCTTCATCATCACTCTGTCGATTTACGGACTTATGTCTCAGCTCTCTGAGGGATTTGGCATCAAGGATATAGGACTGACCATAACAGCACTGTGGAACATTGGACTACTCTTTTACATCTGCGACGAGGCCCATTATGCCTCGGTAAATGTGCGGACCAATTTCCAGAAAAAACTACTGATGGTGGAGCTGAACTGGATGAACTCGGACGCCCAGACGGAGATCAATATGTTCTTGCGGGCCACCGAGATGAATCCCTCGACCATCAATTGTGGTGGTTTCTTCGACGTAAACAGGAGTCTCTTCAAAGGACTTCTGACCACCATGGTTACATATTTGGTGGTCTTGCTGCAGTTTCAGATTAGCATTCCCACTGACAAAGGGGATTCCGAGGGAGCTACCAATATTACTGTGGTGGACTTTGTGATGGACAGTCTGGATAATGATATGAGCCTGATGGGGAGCACCACTGCGAGCAGCACCACTGCAAGAACCACTGTGGCACCACCAATTGGCAAGCAAAAGGGACGAAAGGGTTGAAAGACAAGTGAATTAACAGCATTAGGCTAAATAGATAAAAGCAATATTATACATTTGAGATAAAATGCATCTGTAGCTGAGGCCAAATAATAAAAGCACCTAAAACTAAAAAAATCCTTGACATATCTAACATTTTTAAAAGGTATGTATAACCATTACCTAAAAATGAAATATTAAGGTAAGAATAATTAAAGAAAATATGAATTAAATATTAAAAACTCTTATTTGCGTGACATATTAACCAGATATGTTACAGTTTTGCACTTTTATTTGATATACATACTTTAGTTGTTCGATGCTACAAAACAAGAACACTTATTTAATTTAATTAAATTTAAGGCATATATAGTAAATTTCATTTAAGTCTAACAAGAAAACAAACTTTAAACTTCGTTGCTATTACTTGAACGCCAATTTAAATAAGAAAAGCTTGTCTTATTTTTAAACATTCTTGATTAAAATCCAATTTAATCTGCCGCGCTGCTTTCGCTCCGTGGTCCAGAGGTTAGAGTGCGCTTCCTTCGCTTGGAAGTGCCGAGTTCGAGTCCTGCCGGTGAATAATATATTTTTTATTTTTAAAAATTCGTTTTCTTCTTTAAATTTGTTATTAGGTGCTACAGTGAGAAACGCGGTTGACGCGACTTTAAAGATTAAGTTCTACACAAAAATAGTTTATGTATTTGCCAGCAAACCGATATTGCCGACCGCGTTAAACCGAAACTGCCTTCCTCTTTTTGGGATATAGACGCGTTTGGTATTTGTGTTAATATGCCCCTCGATCCGTACCCGTTGGCTATCTAAAATAGTATCTCTTCTCTAACCATATCACACTCGGTTTTGCAATACAGAAACTGTAGTACAATTGCATTCAAGACACCTGATCCGCAAAAAATCTGTCTTCATTTATTTAACACTGTCCATCGGGGGATTCGGTTAAGATGTGCTTGTAGCCGTTGCTTCCGAGATACATGTGCTCGCGTTGGAATCGATAGGGTATCTGGTGAACAGGAAAATTGATTACTTGATTTCAGATGTACAGATCCCAACTCACGGCTCCTGGAGCTGGACAAGGTATGGCCACCGTGGCGATCTCCCGAAGTTTATTCATGGTACGCAGACTCTGGTAGAAGCTGTGCATCACATACCACTTGCAGTAATCCATGCAGATCAGGATATAGCAGATGATAACTAAAATGGCAGTGAAGAACCTTTTTAGAAAATATTTTATAAAATAGGCATACGAACTCACAATAGGGCACCTGTCCGCCCAATATCTGCACAATTTTCGTATCCCTCAGCATGAAAACCAGAGCTCCCAAGGCCACCATCAGCAGGAACTCCACGATCAGCCAGGGAATGATTAGACCCGGCTTATTCTTGTAGACCCCGAAGAAAAGGGATATGGCACTCAGGGCGTACGTTCCGGCCACTCCAGCCATTACATACAGCAGATTCTCCGTGGCAGCCGCCAATTGGGCGGCAGTTTGTAGGCGAAGATCGTTGTGGAAGGGCGACATGTTGTAGAAGCCATTGTCCTTCTGGTCCAGGATGTCCAGCTCCAGGACCTGGCACATCTGTTCGGCATGGGCCAATCCCAGGAGAACCAGGAATAGGGCGCAATGCGAGATCAACTGGGTGAGAAAAAATACAAAGTAAATGCAGTAAATTTAAGTTCATAATAATCTATATATAAACGTATATATATATTTAAAGATGCATCAAATATTTGTTCAAGCATTTAGAGCTTTACAATTTCCTTAATCAAATCAAAAACAGATTTTGTGTTATCGAAAATCGGAACAGCCCAGCGATCTTCTAAGGCTACTACCCCTATTAAGCCCTCAAACTGAACGATTTCCGCGAGTTGTTTTTGCAATTCCCAACTGGTTTTAGCAGCTTTCGGCATGACTCGACCATCAACCACCGGCGAAGCTTTAAAAGGGCGCTCGTCCTGGCACGTTCTCATCACGGAACACAAGTGCAGACGCATTGCGCCGCAGGAGCGTCTCCTTCGCTCCGCCCCTGGAATTCCGGGGGGGGGGGGGCGTGCGCCCCATTGCCGCCTTCGACGACTCCTTGCGCGCCCAGTGGGGTATGGCTTTGCATATCCAGTGCGTAATTTTTGTACCTGGGGCAGCGGCTGCACACCTTGGATTGCTCGGGGATTCGGGTCTCCCGATCCTCCTGCGTGCCAGTGCGCTGCGCCCCGCCTTATAAATCCATTGCCAGAGTTCTTAGATAATCTATACTACTAATTACACTACTTAGTTTTATAAGAATAAATCATTGGGAAGTTTCTTTTTCTTTTAGAGTACAAAAGGGATCTGGCTTAAAAGAATCGCAGTACTGTTGCCTTGAATTGGTTGTTAACTTTTGAAAATTAATAGATATTTTGCACTCACCAACTGATATATACTGGTCAGCAGAGCCGTGGTCCTGAGATTCTTGGGTGAAACGGGTGTCATCAGCATTTCCCAGCTGCGGCGACAGCAGTTTTTCCACTTGCATCCAGCGGCGGACGAACCGCTGACCGTCGGCAGCAGCATTTTATTGCAGTTTTCCCGTTTTTCCTCAATCAATTTATAGATTTTTCCCGCTTTCAGCTAATCAAAGAGCGACGCAACTGTTCCACGGCTGTTTCGTCATGCAATTGGAACTGACTTGGGGACCTCGCGAAAAGGTGGAGTGATGTAAAGGGGCGACACCCACGCAGACCAAACTTTTCCGGAGCTTTTACGTCAGGTTTGGGTGGAAAACTGCACTCGCGAACTAATCAAAAAAACTATATGGATAAAACAATGTTGAGTGCCAAGGTCTGCCAAATGTTTTGACTCGGTGGAAAGCTTTTACGACTGTGTTTTGCTTTCTTTTTTGGTGTAGGGTGATTTAACTATATGATGGTGCTTGATTTTTATAGTTTTTAATACTTATCTAAAAGATTCTTTTCAACCTGTATTAAAAGGCCTAACTTAACTGTAGTACAATTTTTCAGATTTTTAACTCTTTTAAATTTTTTAAATAAAGTGTAATTCATTATGATTATAATATAGCATTATTTCATTGCCAGAAACTTAATTAATTGTTAGAATACATATTTTGTTTTTTGAATTTTTTCTTCGTGTGCTATATTTAATGATTTATCCCCTATTTAAGGGTATATAAACTGCGTACTGCTTCAAAACCTCTTTAGCGGACATTTGGGGGTTGTTTTCCTCTTGAAACCGCGCAGATGTTTATCAGAGCTTTATTTTGACTTTTCAGAGCTTCCGCCAGAGTTGCCACTGTCTTTCGCATTGAAGGCAATTAAAGTTGGCTCGGGACTTCCCCCTCCAAACCGCCAAGCCGCCAACCCGTCGCTATGATAAATTTTTGCATTTTAAAAGTCAATTTACACTGGAACTATAAAAATGTAACATAAATTCTGCCAAAGCAGGCCATAAAACTCGGGCCAGTCGGCGCGGAAAGAGAATCAAAGTCGTGTCGATGCCACTGGGCAACCGGGCAATCCAGGCAATCCAGACAACTGAGAAAACTGAAAACCATCATCACCATCTCATGATCTTCGGGGGACCCCGAACCTTGTGGCGCTCGTTTGGAGTTGGGAGCTACTTGTGGGCCTAATTGATTGTTTTTCTACGAGCTCGGAGCTCCGAAACTCCACTCCTGGCGAGGATCGCGGACTGGGATCCACCCGGGCTCTCCGATCTGGGCTCTGGGATCATCTCACAATGTTGGTGAAACGAAATGAAGACCTCAGGGGCAATATATGGCCGAGCGGCTTGTTATCATTGGGCGTGTTTTATTAACTTTTAAGCTGCCATGCACGCGAGGGGCCATAAAAAAGTGCAACTGGCGGTGGCTCGACAACTGCAAAACTGCAAACTGCAAAAGTCAATTAAAAATTTTTTACATTTGTTTGCACACACAGGAACGGAAAAAGAAGAGTTTCGTTTTGGCTTTTTGGCCCCACCATCCTGGCGCGATAATCATAACTGCAAAAAAGTAAGAAAACTACGCGCAGGCGTCGCCCGTCGATAATTTATGACCAAAAAGCGGTGGCCAAAGGGCGCGGGGCTTGGAGTTGGCAGTTGGCAGTTTGCAGTTTGGAGCACAGGTGATCCCTGCCCGGCAAGCTGGTGTATTGAAATATCATCTTGCAACCATTTGCCGTTCAATTTGCGTTCGCAACGCTCTTTTGATTGGTTTTTCCAACCCATCACCCGCCCGCCCGCTCGCGATCCACGCGATTCGACTACAAATTGATTGCCTTAAAGTAACTTGTAAAATGCATCTAAGAGATGCACTTGGAGAAACTTTCATTTTATAAAGTAGCATCCATTCTTTCTTTGTATTTGTGCGACGAATAAATATTGAAATCTCTACTCATTTTATAGGGGTTGTTGAGGTGTAAAAAGTATTTTGATTTAAAATATTACATCACAGATTCAGCTCTTTTAATCTTAAGAGTTGTATTTCAAAAATCATGTATTAATTTCACAGGCGATAAATAAAAGGTTTCCCCCGCTATATAAAGTCTTTTTCTGAGCAATCTATAGGTGTTAAAGTTAAAAAGTTATTAGTACCGAACTAAATCGTATTTGATTATTTTGCAGATATCTTTCTAGTTTTATCTTATATTTTTCTTCTCCAACTTTTCTCAGTGTGGACATTCCCCGAAGTTCCTCTGCTGTCTTTGCTGCTTCCTGGGCTCCTCTTTCAGCCAAAAACAGAAGCAACATTACAAATGTGTGGCGTTATTGCCACGGGGGAGGAGTCAGGAGTCGGGGAATGGGGAATGGGGATTTGGGAATGGGAGTTGGGAGTCAGGAGCATCGACTTCTTTTTGATTAAAAAAGGAAAAAGTGGGAGAGCAGGAGGTTGAGTTAAAGAAGGAGTTGGATGCGGCTGGAAGTGGATGTGGCTGTGGATGTGGTTGTGGATATAGACTGGCTGCCCAAAAGCAATCGATGTTGTTAACAAGCATTTCAGCGCATGACAATTGGCATGCACACCTCCGGGCCATTAATATGCAACCGATGCTGACACATTTGGAGCTCAACTCCCGAGCTCAACTCCTGTCATTCTGCAACTATCGAGGGGACTGGGGCCTCGGTTATTTAATCACAGAAAATCTTTCCAACATAAATAACATTTCCCCGACTTATTTGCACAATTTGTTTGCCTGTTTTGACAGTCGGGCTTTGCAGGCATTTTCGATCTTATAGACTTCGATTTGATATAAAAGTAGCAGGCTTTTTGGGGTGGGGAAGTTAAAAAGATGCGGTATGCAATTGCCTATCAATTTAAAGGTGGTTTGTAGGGCTACGAAAGCAATTAGAAATATAAAAACAAATTATTGTTGGGTGGATACCGATAGAAGGCAACTAAAGTTTTATTTTAAATGCAATTAGTTTTTAGACTTAATTATCAAACTGGTTAGAAATAATATTCTTAGAATATAAGCAAAATGGTGTTCATGGTGTTTATGTTATTTATATTCACAAACTATTGATACCAATTATATTAAAGTGGTCCAGATATATGTAAAGTATTTGATATAGACTTAAAAATTAACTTAGCCTTTTTCCTAACAAAATGATTTTTTAATGAAATTGTTTGTATAATAAACTAAACATGACGTTCGTATACTTCCCTTTTATATATATATTTCCTCCGCTTGTTTCCCTCCTTCTCTTCATATTTTGTATATAACAAATGAATCCTTCGTATCCTTCCCGCTTCCTCTAAATTCCCTAGTCAAACACTAGATACTTCGTATCCTTCCCCTCCTATCAGTTTCATAATTTCGTTGAGAATTTGGCACCTTCCACGACATTCAAACCCCATCGAACATTGTCACGTTTTTGGATTCGCATGTTGACGCCAAATATCAATTGTCGCACATATTTGCATAGGCCAAATATGAGGGGGTTTCTGGGGCTTGACTACCCCCCAAAAGGCAGGGATGTATTGTCATTTCGCCGTTTTGGGGTTCATTTGCACATCGCTGACTTGTGTCGCGGATTTTGCGGTGTCGCAATGATAAAGATGTTGCCGACTGCGATTAAACATGCAACCCCCGCCGGCAGCAGCAATACGCACAGCAGCACCACCAATTCCCCGCAGCAACATCAGTTCGGTTGCAGGACAAACAAGCGAGTGAGAAAACCCTCACTCACTCGAATCTCAAGGGTGCGTTCAATTGTGTCAATTTAACGCCTTTTACGGACCACCAACCTCGAATCATGTTCACCCCCCCTCCAGCCCATGATAACCCCCTTTTCGGCCCATGAAAACCCCATCAAAAAGCCCCTTTCCAATGCTGTTGCACGTTGGGCATATTAATTATTGCAGGGCAACGGTTTCAAATAGATCGCTGATGTCGATGATGTTTAGCCCACTCGATTTGCCACCAGCCTTAATTATCCATCCGATGCGACGGGCTTGGTTGGTTTCATCTGGGATATCGGGATATTTGCCAACTGAATGCTCGCTTTGCGCCGGCCAAACACGATTATTAGTAGTTGCCTGTCTAAATATTGGAAATTGTCAATGCGACTGAAGCGCTGCTAAATGGTTTATGGATATGTCAGGCTGGCGAAGGACGAGGACTCATCCAAAGGATGCACGGCGGATGAAGGATGCAAACACGGATTGCTGGGAAGGAAGAAGGAAGCTTCTCCGTTGCAAGTGTGGGCGGTGTTTTGTTAACTGCAATTGTAATTAAATTGGTAGTTGCACAAAGCGGTTGTAGTTTATGTGGAGTACCTCCATATATGTCTGGCATCTATATTAATCCTTGTTACTTAAATATTGCTGTTTCAATTTAAATAATAAATTGTTAAAGGCCTTTTTCAGTTAGTAAAGTTGAATGCTGGTATCTATATATTGGTATTATATACAAATATATTTATTTATATACGCTTTTTATAATAAAGGGGAAAGGAACCTCTTTTATTCTAATTTGGTTTATTTATCAGACATTTATTAATGTGTCCCTTATTTTATTTTTTAATAATTGATAAATTTATAAAACTATAATGATTAGAATGAAACAAATCTTGGTGCCTATATCTATTTCGATTTAGAATAATGCTAACCAAGAGCTTAGAGTATCTATAAGCTTTTAAATAATACTGGATATATTTTGCCATTTGCTAAAATTAAGCAATGTTTACGTGCGACCCAAAAAGCCTTGGGGCGAAATCTAATTAGCATTGCGCATTATACCTACATTGTTATGAATAGCTAAAGGCTTTGTTTGATTCCCTTGAGCTTGTATTTATTTAATTCCATTTTATTTGTAGAACCCTTGCCTTAAATTAGGTAATATTTAGTCCCATGCCCACTGGCTAAATGTAATCACAGTTTTCAAGTCTCGGGACCCTGGAAAATCGTAAAATTCATAGGCTTAAAGACGCAACCTGCTGGCAGGACCAAAAGGCAGTCGCGCTTGCCTGGCAAATATCCTTGATATCATTTAGTCAACTGGAAAAAATTCAATCAGCATACTTGGCAAATATTCAACAGCGCTCTGGATGTGGATGTCGATGTCAATGACGATTGTTTGACTGAGCGAGCAGCCCAGAGGGAGCGGAAAATGGGGTGGAAAATGTAGGGGGGCTCAGGGGGTGGTGTTCGCTGCATAAATCAACAGCAAATAAATGCTGATACGCTGAAAGTTCGTCTTGGGATGCTTTCGGCTGAAACAAAAAAACATTCGAAGCGGAAACGAAAGGAACAAAAAAAAAACATAAAAACAGAAAGCGGAGGAGAAAAATTCGCATTCGATAATTGAATTTTCCCCGGCACAGAACATAGGGATAGGAAAAGAGTGTCCAAGGGAAAAAGTGGGCGAGTGGGTGGCCACGAAGGACCCCAAAGCGTGTCCAGCGATGCATGCGTCGCACGTATCCTGGAGGAGCGGAAAAGGGGGGGGGCGAGGACTTGGAGGAGGAGTTCAAGGAGGAACAGCACCGGGAGATAGGAACTGGCTGCCTGGAGCTGCTCCCATATTATGTGCACAATAAATAGACGTGATCAGCATGAGCAAGGTGAGGGAGCATCGCTGTCGTCCTTCTCGTCCTCGTCCTCGTCCACGTCCTCCATTCGTCGTCCTTTTCCTCGGGAGCTGTCCTTGCGCTTGGCTGAGCGGCCACATCGCTGGCTGCATGCTGAGAAGTAAAACACTAAGGAAAAAATATAATACACAACAATTATATATGATCAATTTATTTATGATCCTTCCAATTACTATAAAATTATTTAGTTAATCCTGTATCCCTTCCTATTTTACATAAGAGCAGCTTCAAAAAAACTTATTAATATTTCCTTTAAAAGTTCCATCTTATTTGTTTAAAGTAAGTAAAAGAATTAATTATAATTTAACAATTAAGGCCAATATCCGTGCACAATCTTTGCTTGTATTTAATGAATAATGAAACAAAATAATAGCGAAATATATTTTGAGTATTGGTTTTTCCTGGAAATATTTATTTTGAAGGATAAAATGCTAAGTATTAGACATTCAACTGGTCTGCTGTATTTGTATATGACAGTCTTTGTTTTTCTTTATATTTAACTTATATTTCTTTTATCTATTAGTTTTCCTATTTAGTCAAAGGCTTTAAAATCCTTTAACAAAATTTCACTTAAATAAGCACTAACACTATACACATTTTTTTAAAACGTTTACCTAATAAAATATATTTTACTGAGACACTTCTTAAAGGTATCGTTAATGATTGATCAGTAGTATCAAATATTCCATAATATTTTCTAAGGAGCAAGGATTCAAGCATTCAAGGACTCATTCAAGGATTTCTTAGAGTGCAGGGACTTGGAGCACCGAAATCCCCGAGTGGAAGGCAGAAGAAGGAGCAGAAGGAGCGAAGGAAGCACTTGAGAGGATGTTGACTGAGTTTTTCGTCAGCTTCTTTTTGCCGGCTGTTTCCGGCTTTTGTTGCACGAAAAGTGCTCGACGGAATCTTTTGTCCCAGTATCTGTATCTGTGTGTATCCTGTGTGTGTGTGTGAGTGTGGGTGTGGAGGTTAGAGGGTGAGTACGCCACCCACTTTTCCCCCCGGAGATGTTGAAACTTCCGAAAAACAAGGCGCCGCTAAACTTTTTTTATGCTAACTTACTTTGTAGTTTCTTCTTATTTGCAACTTTGATTTTTGTTTATTTTCGCTTGCGAGAGCCACCCCCGCAGAGCGAAAAAATATGGGGGAAGGAAAAGCTCGGGAAATCGCAACCCCCAGAAAGAGAAAATGGCGGCAAAGCAGCTTCAAGTAGAAGGAAAATTTCTTGACACGGAAAATTTCCTTGGACTCTGTTTTTCTCGCTTTTTCTTGCCTTTTCCATGCCTTTTCCGTTTGCTTCCGTTCACTTTAAAATGCGCCATTTTCTTGTTTGCTGACCCCGGCCTACCAACTCCCCTTCAGATTTTCCAAGCGGAAGTTTTATGAATTTTCTACAAAGCGGCCAAGTTTTTTTTCCCAGCTCCAATGTCCTTTGGGTTTTTCATTTTCCTCTTTTTTCGCAAGTAGAAAAATGTCTATCTTGCTGTGGAATCACTGCAGTGTGAATAATGACAAAAAGCAGAGAAGCTGCGTCAGGAAATATTCATAAAAAACTTATCAAGAAATTTTTTGCCAGAGAAATGTCACCCAAAAAAAAGTTGATGGGGCCTGTCATGCGGGTTGGTTACAAATTCCAAACATTTTATTTTAGTGCAATTAAAATAAAATGAAAACGAAATTCTCGAAAACATGTCAGCCCTTTTTCGGTTTTAATGAAGTTATTATAGGCGTCAATGAAGGTCAACGAATCGACAGCCCGCACTCAGAAATGATCTTTTAATTGTTGGGCCTAGCACCTAACTCGAAATTAGCTTCAATCATAATTTTCTTATTTTTCCGAGGACCGCTGATAATGATGTCGCCTGGCCAATTGACAGAGCGTGAAGCGGAAAGAGTTTCCATGTGTGGCGACTAATTTGTGAGTGTCATTTGTTGGCGGTTTTCAAGGGGTTAAAACAGGTCATTAACACTACTTTTTAATTTAGTTCTACAGTAGGTTCAAGGGTTTTTCAATTATATAAAACATATGTTTAACTTAACTAAATCTTATGCCCCAAAAACAAGATAGCAAAAATAGCAAAACAAAATAATATTCCGAGAGTTGCTTACAAGTTTCTTAAATATAAGATTATTTTATATCAATGACTCTTCAAGTTACTTTTAGAAACCTGAACAGATCTGAATGGAATTTCTAAAGACGACATTGATTGATTTAAATCACAATTGCTCAAGTAAGCTTAACCAATTAATTAAAGAATTTAGCACTACTAAAGTAAGTCGATTTAATGCCAAAGTGGTAATGAAGTTCACGCCTTTGTTTTCCCATCCGAACAGAATCTGACAACCTTTACGCTGGGAACTAGGCTTATTGCAATGCTAATGTTAATTGTAATAAATTGTCATAACTCAGGTTAATCTTAAAGTTTATGTGTTCCCTTCTCCGCTCCTCCTGCGCTGTTTATACATAAATATTTTTATTATTTTTGGCTGAGTTTCTCAGGCGAATTAGCATAAATTATGCACGCCCACTTGCGAATGCAGTTCGTGCGTGTTTTCCCCCTTTTCCCGCCTTTCCCCCCGCGTGTTGCACGTGCCATTTTCCATTTCCATTTCCATTGCCACGGCAGGTGAGTCGACGCACAATTAAGCCTCAAGTGGCAGGACCAGCGGGAGTCCTTGTAGTCCTGCGTAGTTTATTGAATTTTCATATTTTGTGCCTGCGACTCGCTCAACTATGTAAAGTGGATTTGGTAAACGAATTAGGCATCTCGCTGGCTCGAAACTTTGCCCAAACAAACAACTCAGCCACAAAATAAAGTTGAAAAAATAAATATGCCACGCCCCCTGCGAGTAGCAACCGCCTTCGTCTCAGCGGGGGGGTAAGGCTCGAAAAACGAGGAAAGGAACACTCAGAAAAATTGTGCCAATTGTCTTGAAAAACTATAAAATTATTTATTTATTCTATTTCTTATTTAGTTTACAATAATAATTATTGTTTGGTTGGTAGCTTACTTTTCTATTGAAATAATCGTTTAAAAAATGGTAAGTCTAAATTAAAATTAAATTAAATTAAATGCGCTGTAAACAATATTCCTATTTAATCTTCAGCATCACTAATACCTCAAGACAAAACGTTTCTACTTATATGGAATATCAAATTTGTACAAACATTTTTATTCTAGACATTGAATTTCCCCAAGTGTGGTGTAATCGAATTTATTTGTCTGAGGGTTTTCTTTTGGGCAAAAGTTTTTCGCAAAGCTGGCAGCGGTTTTCAGTTTTGAGTTCATCTGGGATAACCTCCCCCCTGGAACAAACCTCAACCCCTAACCACATTTGCACACGCTCGTCCACACACGAGATTTGATTTTATTTCATTTTCGGGATGCTGTAAAATTAGCAGCATAAGATTGGATTATCTTTATGTGTGGCGCTGCTCAACTTTGCCCCTTTTTTTCAGTTTCGCTCGGTTTTTGTTCGGTTTTTGTTCAGGATAGACACTACGACACAGCCCTGTGATTAAATATGTCGGGGCACGTGCCACGATTAGGCCAGTCAGGGGTTAAGGCAGGGGCGCACGAGGGTTAAGGCAGGGCGACACTTTTGTTGAATTGCTAATTTGCTTAAAGTCAGCCTTTCTTTCGCTCGACTGGCCAAACGGACCGGATTTCGATGGCGGTCCCTCTCAAATGGGATTACTCTGAAGTGGCATCTTTTTTCGGGCTTTCGAAAAGAGATGTTAACGGAAATAATGGGTGCATTATAGGGTTAGTCACACGATTTGCTGCAAATCATTGAGCTGATCTTTAGGAAAAGCCCAGATCTTGAAGTCTTTTTTCAATTTTCAAAAATGCTTTTATTTTTGTGCTATCTATAATGTGGTACAAACTGTTAACGATTGGCTTAAATTATTATCCAAAAAGCTAAGGCTCTGTAAAAATCTAATAGTTTCGCATTATTCAAGTAAGAAAATTAAAGCTGTATTAAATAAACAGAGTTATTATTCAATTGTTGTAGAAAGATGTAATGATACTTGGTGACCCAAGAACGGCCTTTACCTATAAGCTTTAATTGTGCTGGGAATTCATTACTAGTGGATGTGGAAGTAAAAACATATTCGACACACTTGAAAAAAGCGTGATACTAGAAGCTTTATCGTTAGTCAGTAAATAAAAAAGTAAAGGGCGTGTTTTTAGTTTAAAAAAAACATTCGCTTACAGAAGTATTCTTGGAAAGTTCTTGAAGTGTTTTCTGATTTCCAGAGGACTTTTTCTCATAGAACTATGGGGCCTTTCTCGCCTGGGAAAGTCTTTCCCAGCTGTTTTTCGGCAAACGCAGCGCTCTCTAATTGGAACCCCATTGGCTCACTGGCCCTGTAATATAGTCGTTCTATGAAGCCCCCTCCCCGTTCCCTCATGGAGTCATAAAGTCAATTAATCGCCTAAAGTGCGGGATAATAATTCGGGGCTCAGAGAAACCGCGACAACCGCCAAAAGACGACTCAACTACAAATCGACCCGAAATGGGAATGTTCGAGGGTCTGGGATTCGGAACCCTCTTTATAGAGGGTATGGGATGGGTAACTCTGGCTTTGGGCCTCGCATCGCGCCTTTTGCTGTTTGTTTTTGATGTTGATGTTGATGAATGTCGGTGGCCGCAACTTTCCGCTGTTGTTTTTAGGCCTTGTGTGTGTACTTTTCTGACCATTTTCTGTTGTTCCCGGTTAATGTTTTCATTTCGTGGATTGGATTGCGTGCTGCTTGATGCATGTTCCCTCACATTTCACAGCTCCACTTAACCTCGTGATTGATATGTTGCAATAATTCTTATCAAACAATGAGCGAGAGCAGTGAAAAATAGATGGCCATATTACCCTGGTCAGCACCGCCTTATTCCCAAAGAAAAAAACTACAAATAAAAGCTCTTGGTGAAAATATGTTATCCCGAAATTCTCACTTTTGTAAACAATATTAAGAAATATTAATTTTCATTTATCATTTTGATTGAGCGATCAAATCAAAAGAGATCTCTCTGTCTTCTCCGTTTGTTTTCTCGTGTGATTTCTTTATTATGATAGCAGAGATTCTCTTTTAATGATCTTTCGCCGTCTTGATTTATGGATCCCCAAGATCCGAGATCCCAGACCTCAAGCCAAACGCAAAGATCCATCCCGAACTCAGCTTTAGCCGCAAGGTGTCGAAACTGCAACTTGAATTTGGGATGGGAAGGTGTAGCTCTGGGCCTGGGAAAAATAGGTGATCTAACGGGTCCACTCTAATAGAGGGGACTTGTTGTGGGCGTGAATCGGCGTGAAAATGTGTGTGAAATAAAAATAATATATCAAAGATCATCGATTCCCAGGCTTGGTGTGTTTTTCAACTTTGGGGGTCTTTTGTTTAATGTATGTCATTTAAATTGGCAATGCTATGCAAGGCATTTGCAATAGATATAAGTTGCTTATCAATTGGTAAAGTGAAAAAAAGTATGTGCCTATGTATCCAATTACAATTTAAAAGTTAATAATTTAATATCTTCTTTATTAACAGTGACATTTGCTTAAGAGACAGTGAAAAAAAATTCTCCATTTAATTAAGCCATATTCCAATTGTTGTCACTCAGTAATTTTTAAAGCTCAACACACTTGTGGGCAAAATAAAGAAGACTTTCATGGATTAGGCAGCCTTTGAATTGAAGTGTGTCCTTTGAAGCTGACCCCGCCCCTTGACACATCCTCCCACTTCCTCCGACCCTCGACCCCACCCACAAACCCCTCCCCCGACTTCCGAGTGACGTCGACTCTCGACTTTTGTTCTTTTTCGCCCGTTCAGCCAAGACTTAACTTAATTATACCCTGTAAATAGGCGTTCGCGTTGCGCAATCCCTTTGGCCTTTTGTGAATTCGGGGGGTGGGTTCCGCTGATTTCCTGCTCCCGGTCGAAAAAGATCCTTTGTAAGCCGCTTAGGTCCCGAAGGGTTCCGGTATCGGCGAGTCCCTCAACCAGTTTCGAATGCTGCCAGCGTGCAAATTAAAATTCGGTTTCTGCGGTTGCCACACTTGCATAACAGCCCGTGCAAACACCACCGACGGGCAAACAACCCACACCAAGCACCGCACCCCGCACCCCGCCCTCCCCTCCACACCCAACCGCACGGACATGCTCTCTATAATTTATTTTGACATGTTTGCCAACACATTTCAATTGATTTTATTGTTGCCGGCAGTAGAGCTCTCTATAAAAATAAAATAAACTCAAATCAGGCGAAAAGTATCACAATTATTGAAATATGAGAACTTTTCGACTGCCACTATATATTGTGTGTACACTAACAAAAACAATTACATAGTTTGTATTTTATTTTATATGAAAAACAAAATGCACAGATGTACAATTTTAAACTATTACCCTCACCAAAAATAAAAAATAAGAAACTTAATTTTTCAAAAAAATCCTGGGAAATCATGGTCGGATCTTGGAATGGTATACCTCGTTCAATTCGTTACAAAATTTCCAATACATTGGTATTAGCAGCTAAATAATTTTATTTCGGCCCAAATTTCCAAATAAATTAAGGGTTACCCCTTATGAAAACTGCGAAAATCGGTAAACAAATAAATTTTACCAAATCAACCTGGAATTGATTGTATAGGTTCTCAGCTGCACAAAACAGTCATTCTTTTGGCTGTGCGGCATATTTAAGCACAATTACAACAAAAAACGATTAAAAATGTGTCCTAAATATATTTTTGTGATGGTCAAAATCCGGAAAAAAAAACCAGTTGATTTTTCAGTTTTTTAGACAAAACCCTTGGAAATAATGGTCAGATATTGGAATGGCATACCTCGTTGAATTCGTTACAAAATTTCCAATCCATTGGTATTCTCAGCAACAAAATTTTATTTTGGCCCAAATTTCGAAAAAAATCAAGTGTTACCCCTTATGAAAAATTCGGAAATGACTAAAAAAATAAATTTTACCAAATCAACCTGGAATTGATTGTATAGGTTCTCAGCTGCACAAAACAGACATTCTTTTGTCTGTGCGTCTTATTTTGGCAATAAAACAAGAAAAAAATTTAAAAAATGTATGTATATATTTAATATAACCAAGATCCAGAAAAAATCATTTCGATTTCTCGGTTTTTTAATCAAAAATCTTGGAAATAATGGTCAGATCTTAGAATGTCATACCTTGTTGAATTCGTTAGAAAATTTCCAATCCATTGGTATTCTCAGCTAAAAAGTTTTATTTTGCGCCATTTTTGGGGCAAAAAATCAAGTGTTACCCCTTATGAAAAATGCGAAAAAATGGCTCAAAAAATAAATTTCACCAAATTTCACCAGCTGCACAAAATATTCTCTTTTAGCTGGGGAAAAAAGGCTATTTTTCTTTTATGAAACTGAATATTCAACTTTTTTTCCGAGTGCATATATAGTAATAACAAGTTGCAGTTATCGCCTCCAAATCACACTGCTCCACCCCGAAAACCACAGAGCAGACAGACTCCCTCGCTGGCAAATAGTTTTGCGGATTTGTAAATTAACAAATTGAATTAAATGCGCGACTGGGCAGCAGGATCAGAATCAGAATCCTGGAAACCCTGGCAACTTGTTTCACCCTCCCTCGCAGGATTTTAGTTTTATTTTGGCTGGACTCACGCCTATTTGCATTTGCTGGTTGGGTTGTCTGCTTTTTTGGGCTCATCTCGAAAATTATTAAAATTTCCATGTTTGTTATTCGATGATATAATCGCGATAATAATCGGTCTGTGTCATCATGTGGCAAATTGCGGCAATTGTTAATGATTAGGGCGTGCAAAAATTGCAGAGATCAATGGCCTTTGATTGCGGTTCAAATAGTTCGAATGGCAGGTGGTCTTTGGGTTTGAAAAAAGGGTATTTCGAGGGACCCTTCAAAGCATTTCCCGAGTTTAAAGCAATGCTCACTGCTTTTCTTAAGCTCAGAGATTTTTTCGCAAAGGGGAAAATTTGATATTTGTGCATATTTTAAAAGGCAAACAATTTGCATGCAAATACTCACACATGCGAAAAAGTTCTTCTTGTCTGTTTGCCATATGGGTGAGTTTGTATTTGTGATGCCTCCGCCTGTGAAAATATTCGACATATTTTCCAACAACCAAAGCAAACATCAAAGGATGCCAAGGAAACGAATGCAAAGTGCTCTGGATTTCTCAGAAAAGGGGGCCAATGTTCTTTGCAGATTTGCTAGATTAAGTTAACTTTCTATAGTCAATAAATATAAGAGGATTGGACAATTGAATGTTGAATTAACAGACTTAAATAGACTTATTCATAAAGTCTTTATAAATATGGATAAAGAGAATGTTATGATTTTATGAATTACAATGTATTCAAGTTGATTTTAGCTTGGGATTCTAAAGCCTTTAATCACACTAAAGTAACTGAAAAATCGCAAGTATTTTAGCTTTGTCTTCATTCACTTCCTTAAATTATTTCCGATACCCCTTACTTTTCCATTGGAGCCCTTCTATAGCTAGCAGTAAATATGCATTTTGTTGAATTTTCCATTTCCATTTGGCCGACCATTTTGCGCATTTTTATGTTGTTTATTTTTGGTAGCTTTTTAAAAAACATCAGAACTTTTCATTTACATATTCGCTTTGTAAAGAGAGTCGAAGGATCGGAGGAGGGGGTAAAGGTGGAGGGCTGACTGGTGTCCTGTGTATCCTTCGAAACGTTTGCCACATTTCGCCTGGTGCCGAACATTTGCATAAAATGCAAATGATGCCGGCAGCCGAAAGGGGCGGGGAAATCGGTGGGGACGAACGTGGAGGAAGGATGAGCCACCTCGGTTACCGCTGTGGCTTTTTGTGGTCCTTTGCGATATCATATTTATTAAAAGGATTATTGGTGCTTCACTGGCATATCCTGTTAGCGCCGCTCAACGAACCTGCACCCCCAAAAAAGGCACCCGAAATCGACCACCCACCACTATCCCATTTATGCAAATGAACAACGGCTGCCTTTTGTTTCAGGTTTCCAGCACCCCAACTCCCCAACTCCATTGGAAAATATGCTGCTTTTCTTTTTGGCTCTCTTTTTTTACAGTCGGCGCCATATTTGATTTAAAAGTTGACGCCGAATGGTTCCAAAAAGCGCCGAAGGAAAAATTACACAAATACAATTAAAATGGGCGAGTTTTCCCTTTACAACTTCGGCGGAATTTTCACCTGATTTCACACCTGGCACTTAGCACTCGGAATCTCGAGACGGCGCTATCTTTGGACTTGGCGCTTTGTTACGATTGCACTCTATTTACTTGGCTTTTCTCACCTCCGAACTCGGTTTACTTCTAATGAAGTCGAACGTTTCGGCCGGATTTTATGGCCGAGCGCCTTCAATTGGCGGCTGGGGTGATGGAATGGTAAGGATTCCCGGGATTTGGGAATGGAGAAGGGTCCCGGTTTATTGGGTTCTGGCTAGGATGGGCCCTGGTTCGCAGGTTGATAATTAATCGGGATTACGCACACCGTTTATTGTTTAACATATCTTATTGTGGATACTGGATTTTTATGGATTATCCACCAAGAAAATATAAAGACCACAAAAAGTAGTTAAACATATCGATTGATATTTTTTAATATCTATTATTTGAAAGTAATATGGCTCACTTGTCTTTGTTTCCACACAAGTTCTAAGCTCAAGTTTTTTAACCCAGAAACTAACCTTTAAAAAAAATGAAATCATCATCTCTTAAAACTCGATTTGAATAATGTTCCTGTTATTCAAAGTAAAGATGCAAAGTTATTAGAATTATCTATATAATTTACACAACACTTAGTTTTACATTTATTTAATTATATTTTAAAATACAAATTATAAAAATAATAAACCTCTAGGATGTTCAGTTCCTTGAAGGACTAATCAATACACCTTCCTAACCCTCTAAGTTGTTAAAATTCCTTTAAGACTTTAATGAAACGTTCCCCAACCATTTCAGATGCCCGTTTTAAAGATCTCCATTCGGTTTTTAGTATGTCAATTCAAGAGTTCGCCTCTGAATGACATATTGCAGCAAGTGGAAATTGCTCGATTCCATCCCCGAAACCCCAAGTCGTCCTTTGCACACACAAAACACCCTTTTGCCACACAGATAACACCCACATATGGCACTAACACCGCCAATTTGACGCCAAGTGTGAGTCCGTGTGTGTGTGCTTACCCCCTTTTCCCACTTTCCCCCACTTTCCCACATTTTCCTAGCCCCCCTCAATGTCGATGCCCACTTGTCAGTCATTTTACGAAAATGTTAAAGTATCAAATTCATTGGAATTGCGTTGAGAATGTTTGACAGTTCATAAATGCCCGACGCTTGACTTGCATAAATATTTTGCAAGGCAGCCGGAAAATGGATGGAAAAGCGGGCGGGAAATGGGGGTGGAGCCATGGGGCATGTGTGTGGTGAGCACTTGAAAAACTTTCCAAAATGCGAAAAGTCAAACAAACGTCCGCGCCTCCGCTGCCTTTTTACAGTTTTCAGTTTTCGGTTTTCCATCTCGCATTGCTGAGCATTTTCCGCTTTTCATGGTTGCCATTTTGTTTCGAGAGCCGTCGAAAAAGTTTCCCCCCTTGTTTTATTTTTACCACGCTGCGTTTGTTTTTTTTCCCTGTGTTTGTTTGTTTTTCTATATTTTTTTGTGAGTTTGCGTCGGCGCAGTGCCGAAAGTCACTCAGCAGAAAGTCACTCAAAGTGTGGGCACTTACCACTGGAGAAATCCACTCAAGGGGCGTTGCCCGAAATGCCGAGTCTTGTGGGAGAGTTTTGAGTGAGTGGTGGGTGACTTTTGGGACAGGGTGTTTCTGCTTAACTACGACTTTCAGCTGCTGCTGCCGAAAAACAGCTGTTGACCGGAGGAGAGAGTCCTGAGCGCTGAGTTATGTCCTGCAGGCCTTTCTTTGCTCCTGGCGCTCCGTCAGTCCAGTTCGTGGAAATGGCCTTGGCAGGAGGCGTTTTCACCGCACTTTTCCACTTTCTGGGTTGGCGAGATCTAGCGCCGGCGAAACAGAAAAATTACTGGGACCGCAAATGTCATCTTGATAAGAAATAATTCAGAAATACTTCATTTAACGATGTAACAAACTAGAAAGAAGATTAAATAATTAAAGTATTACGTAATTAATATCTTGGAACTCTCTTGATGCTCACAATAAAATAAATAAATTACAAGATAAGAAAAATCATAATAAATTGAATGTAATAATAGATTTTAATTACAATATCAATAACAAATTATTATATTCAATAGTTTTGGTTTGTAACTCTATTTTGAGCTAAATCATATATTGAATATATTACATTTAAATAAGTACGTTACGTCTTTATATGTTTTCTAATCATTTGCATTTCATTATTGTAAATAAAAAAGGAAGACTTACATAAATAGTGGCAAATAAAAATATAAAATGAAACATATTTATAAATATTATCTTTTTATCGCAATGTAGTCAAAACAACTTTTTAACCCTGTGATGAAGTTTAATATTTTTTAAAAGTTATATAAAAGGAAGTACAGTGTTTTTAGTTCACCCCTCAAATTTATTTTTCAGCCTATTTCCAGTGTCATATCTCCAGCCCAGAGACCCGTTCCCATTTGAAGCCCTTTTATCATTCGCACTTCGAAGGGGCGGTGAAGGCGCCTAACAATTCACTTCCGCGTCTACAACCATTTCCGTTGCACTACTCAACAAAACAAAAGAAAACACCTAGAAATGCGAAAAAATATGAGGCCCGGAAAGAGAAGAAAGCATATGCGGCAGGCAAATAAATAACAACAAAAGCTGAAAAACAGTCAAAAGTACACAAAACAGCGACAGGAAAAAGGTGAAAAATTTATGTTGAGGTGCCGCATGCAAAAGTTTTCAGGCAAGGCCTCCCCCTCGACCCGCCTTCTCCCCTTTCCCCCAATATTGATGGCTTCTGCACACGAAATACAACAAGAGTATGACGCGATTAGAATCTGTAATTAGTTTTCGTGTATCTGCAATTGTTGTTGGCGCTGGTGAGAACTGCACTTGCTTGGCGGCTAAACTTAAAAAGGCGTTAAAACGAGCGCCGACGCCTCGGACACGCGATGTTCTCGGGGCTCTCGACCCAAAACTTGGGGGCGTTATGGGGTCCCAAGCTTGATGAATGGCAGCCAAGATGCAACAGCAATATCTCTACGAAAAAAAAAGGAGGCAGCCACCTGTCATGAAAGCCAATTGCCGCTGTTTGCCCTCGACTCTGAATGGGACCACAAAGTTGAAAAGTCAACAAACAAAAAGCCATAAAAGTATCCAGGATGAAGAAACGAATAAAGGGAGGGATTATACCTATTAATACATATTGTTAAAATGAAACGAATTTAATGTGATGGCTATAATAATGTGGTAGAAAGACATTTGGTTGGGGATATCACTTAAATAAAATTATGCTTTACGGACAAAAATCATTAATTTTAGTAACTTTAGAGATATTAATGTATACATTAGTATAATAAGTATTATATGTATTTTAAAGCTTATACATATTTATTGAACTGTGGCTTATACGCTTGCGTATGGTAAAGAAATGTAATGTCTTAAAAATAATTAATTTGATATCATAAAACAAAGCAGATATTTTATAATCTGACCTATCCTGCTGAACTCGACTTACCCTCAGGTGTTTTGGGTGTTGGTCATCGTTTAAATTATATCGATTTCGTATCATAATCAAATGTTTGCTGCTTGTCGTTTGGCGGCATCCCCATGTCCAGTATAACAACTACAAAAACACCGACAACACCGGCAACAACAATAATCAACGCACGACAACGTCAGCAAACAACAACAACAACAACAATGGCAAACAGTAGTGGCAACAAACAGGCTCATTTGCATATTTACCAAACACACACACACGCACACACACCCACAAGCGCAGAGAAACAGAGGAGCATGCCAAAATATACGATATCGTGTGCTCATAATAAGTATCTGATAAGTAATGATATACAAACACAGATACAGCGATATAGATACGCGTGTGTGTGTGTGTGTGAGATAAATGCATTCACAAAATGGCCGAACACCGCAACGCACACATGCAAACATTCGAGGGACCGTTATGCAAAGTGCAATGGCTGCAAAGTGCAATATTGCACTTGCAACACATGTGTTGCTGTTGTTGCTGCTGCTGCTGCTGTGCTTTCCGCATTTGATGTTGCTCTCGTTTGGCTTTGTGGCGCATTTTTGGCGTAACACAAAGTGCAACACACACACAAACACAAAGTCAACGACAGCAACAGAAATTGCAGCTACAACAGCAACACCATCGTCAACAGCAACCTTTCGAAGCCACCAGCAACTCAACTCAGGGACAGCAATTTAATCCATTTAAAAGTGCTCCAAAAAGACAAATTAAAGACGTGAATAAGTTGTAGATGATTGCTTTTAGCTGAGCTACCAAGTATTAATTGATGTTGCAGGGTGAAATTTAGGGTTTGCATCTTCTGACAAAAATAATTGCAGTTAGTTATTACAAGCGGAATTGAGAATTTGGTTAAAAAGTATATACTCAGTTGCAGTTTAAACTGAGATATAAACAATATAAATTAGCTACTATTTAGTTAAGAAACATTTTTAAGGGAAAATTTATAATATTCCAGTTCCTCTAAAATCTCTTATAATATGTTATTAGTACTTAAATGTAAAATATTAGGAAGGATATAGCACCGTCCGTTTAAAAGCCCATTTTCAGTACTATGACCTATGCAAATTTCGCACATTAAGCCATCATTTCATTTTAGCACACAATCCAATGCTAATCTTCGCCTCTTTGAAACCGCTTCTATAAATACCCGAATCTTTTGTGGATCAGTGACGCGCTCATCATGTTGAGATACGAAAAGCATCGGCTTAGTAGCGCTGCGTTATCGATATTCATAAGCGATTAAACATTTAAAAGCCCATAAGAGACAGAGAGATTTTCATAAAAAATCGATTTGACTTTGTTGCGCCGTGCCGCCATCGACTGAATTAATATTGTGTATAATACAAGTGTGTGGATGCGAGAGCGTAGGTCTAAGGTGGATTTGGTCAGGCAATAAAACACACAAAGGGAATTTTTCAACGCAAAAGCCGCAGAGACAGTGAATTAATATCGGGGGATGACAACGGCGGGTAAAATTAAAAGCGCAAGCCCAAACAGAGGCAATTAATCAAAAATTCTGGGGCCACGGATGGCTCGGTTTGACCGGGGCTCCAATGATAACTCTATTATTGTGGCCACATCTTAGTAGCGACTAGATACGGATTTACAAGCGTTTAACATTTCCCTTGCCCGTTTTCTTTCTTCTGAGTGTGGCAACTTGTCAACAGGTTACCCGAAACCCGATACTTTGGGCCCAAAAAAGGGAAATCGGTAGGTTTACCATTTATCTGGGCCCCGGGATCGGGCATAAATTAACTTGTTACGCCCCAGCCTGGGAAAGAATCTCCCCCGTTCCCGGACGGGGATCAAATGTATCTCTCGGATTGCATCTAGTATCTCTGGCATTCAAACCACAATCGGTGGAAGGACGAGGGCTGTAATTACCGGATTAAGGACACGTGCCTGCAGCTTCCTTTTGACTCAATGAACTCGCTGCACTTGGCGCTTCGTCCTTTGTTTGGTTTTCGCCTAAGCCGCGTGCGAGTCTCACTTGATTTAATCATAACTATAGTTGTATAAATATCCTCTATCTCGGACGACAATTCGACTGCGACTGCATTAAAAATCAATCAATCGAAATTAACAAGTTAACAATGGCAAAGACACAATGATGTGGGAAGCGCCCGGGGGTTACACAGTTACAGAGTCGATTCTGAACGTGCACTGCGATTAAAACTAGTTGACAGCAATTAATTGACTTCGGAAGATGTCACTTATTATATAGTAAATGTATATTAATGCCTCTGTATATTAATTATTTACAAAAGGGTAGTAAACAAACCAAGTCAAAATTAAATATTACAGATTCTGTAGCCTCAAGTACTTATATTATTTAGATTAGAAAACATTTTTTTCCGTGTATATCTGGACTCATTCATTGTGTAATTATGTGTCCATCCCTGTGACATGAAAAGTCAACAAGGAGAGTCCTGAGATGGGGAGGAATTGTTATTGCTCGAGGGCTCTCGGCTCATTTGTTCGATTCTTTTAGATTTTCGCGTGGGATTCGCTTGTTACGAAAACAGGACTCAATATCCTTCCCCGTCAAAAACAAAAATAAACAATATTTCACGGATTTTCCTGAGAACTTTTGTGGTGTTGGTCTAATTTATGATACCATCTTAATCTACAGTTAAAAAGGCTTGAAAACGTATAAAACTTTAAAACCAATAAACCTTACAATTTGTCTGACGCAGATTTCCCATCAAATGACTCTATTCTTTGGAATTTCATTTTTTAATTAGCCAGTCGGTTGGAATAGTTTTTTAATTGATTTTCTATAAACACGAATCTAGTTTGAGGGCATTACTTAAATATTTGTGTGCCAGCGGATCCATTAAAATAAGAGCTTCCCCAATTTGATGGCTCTTTAATGTGCGGCATGTATAGTTTTTTGTTTTTTATATTCCAAACCACGATCTATGATCTGCTTGAGACTTATTTATGCGGCCAAAAACATAAATAAATAATTTTTTGGTGTCCCAAAGACGGGTCATAAAACTCGAGCAAAGTGTCAAGCGGGTTCCATTTAAGGTTTAATATAGCACGTTCCGTGTTTGAAAATGTGATTAATGTGAAGGGGGTTTTAAAAAAAAAGACTTGAAGCTGATGTTTATTGATTAAGTGGAAAGCCTTTTAAGCTTATCTATTTTTTCAGCTTAAAAAATTGTTAAGAAGAACATTTAAATATTTCTTCTACCTTGTTTTAATTACAGTTTAGTTTTAAGTAAAGCTTTTTATTTGGCAGTTAAATTCCAATTAACATTAAGCGACGTTATCATACTTTTAGCAAATTAAATGCAATTGAGGTAAATAAGTCAAAACCGTCCTTAAAGAAAAAACATTAAGTAAACGCCATTTAAAATAAACAGACAATAGTTATTTTATGATTTAAAAACAATTCTTGTATTGATTGCCAATTTTCCGAAAAAAAAAATAAAATGAAAAATATTTGCCGGCCTAAAAACTAACTATAAAAATTGAGAAAAACAATAGCTTAGAGAATTACCACTTAAACAGCCAGTATTTTCTTGTATTGATTGCCAATTTTCCAAAAAAAAAAAACGAAAAATTCTTGCCAGCCTTAAAACTAATTATAAAAATTGAGCAAAACAATAGCATAGAGAATTACCACTTAAACAGCCAGTATTTCCCTCGCATTTTCCATGTGGCACCAGTGAATTAGTTGGCTAATAGACCCCATAACTTCTTGGCTTTGGCTAACAACCATCCGATTTATGGCGTGTTCCTCCCACAAAAGTCTCGACGACGCTCCTCAAAACTGAATCCGGTGGAGCAGCCTGGCAACAATGTGGCGGCGCCTCGGCCTTTTGCCCACTTTATGGCCCATCTCGACACACAATTTTCCAGTCGAGTGCGGAAATGCGCGCATCATCACGGCTGATGACTTGAACCTCCGATTTTTGGGGGGAGGCGGAGATCGGACTCTGATTCGGATTCGGACTCGGACTCGGATTCCAAGTCGGACCTGGAGCTGGTAGCTTGGAGCCGGGTGCACCTTTCCAATGCCATTAAATAGGCTCGGGTGCTCGCTTGTCTTGGTTATCAGCACGATGGCATCATTGTAATAGACTCTTCACAGTGCGCATTTTTACGACGCTTACAAGCATTTCAACAAGTTTTACAGCTTTTCCACTAAAAGCCAGCCCCCGAAAAGCGGTCGGCACACAAATCTCCCTGGCGCTCCGAATGAAAATCCAAGAAGAACTCCCCCTCGAGGCAGTGCGATCTCTATATGTCCCAGCTTAGGCACTCAAAAAAATATAATAATATTTGGCCTAATTGTACTGAAAATTATGATCAAAGAAAGTGTTTTATTCTGTAGCACTAGATACGTTTATAAATATTTAAATAAATATGTTTGCATTCTAATTTAAAGTAAAAAACAAGGGAAATTATTTTGTCCATCCATCTATGTCAACAGCAAAAGGAAAATTTTAATATAACCTATGTTCTGCCTAGATTTTTTTAAACAAAATAACATTTTATGTCTTCTTTGTTTGAAAGGTATTTATAACATACGTTTTAAGTTTAAAAGTGTTTTATTTAACTTAAAAATAAGTATTTTATTATTGATAGCATTAAGTTTTAAACCCTTTTTTCTCGAGTGTGACCGGCAAAAGAAATCAATTCGAAATGAGCCATTAAACGCTGCTAAACACAAGGGCATTTTCCACCGTTTCCACCTTTTTCCACTCCACCTTTTCCACTTTTTCCACCGGTGGCTCCGTCTCCGCCGCCCAGTCATAAATTTCCAACAAAAGAATGTAACCCGAGGCCTGGGAGTTATCCGCTGGGCAGGTTTTTCGGTTTTCGGTTTTCGGGTCTCCCGTTCGATAGCCGCAGTCCCGATTTCTTCTGAATAAATTAAAATTAAAATAAAAATAAAAATCGTTTGTTTTTTTTGCCGCCTCAAACGTGGGAAATGTGTTCATCTCCGAAAGGGGAAAGGGATGCCTTTGGATCTTCTTTATTTCCCCGCCTCTCTGTTTCACAACATTGGGGCATCATCGTTTTTGTTATTTTAATTTAACGATCTCTTAAAAGTGCAATAGAGCCAAAAAGCCTGACCAATGTAATGTCAATGATGTCATAATACCGCTGGATCCCCAACAAATCGAAAAAAAGCAGAACGCCGACTGTCTACCCTCATCGAGCTTGTCTTGTACTTTGTCAGCTGAGCATGACCGACTGATCTAATTAGGATATTATGTCACTGGCTGAAAATAACTCTTGGGGAATCTGAAAAAGTGTGCGAAAAATGCAAAAAGAGGGGCTGACATCAGACAAAATAAGTCATTAATGTGTCTTATTTACTGGCAGTATGTGTCTTAAATTGGAAGATGCACTTTGGAGCATTAAATATCGGTATGAAAGGGAACTAAGTACTCAATAAAGTTCTCAATAAATGTAGTAACTAACTAAATATACAATGAACTCCAATTCATAAATATTGATATACACAAATCATTTGAATGATTTAAGTGATAAAGCTAAGTCTTCCCCGAGCCCTCATTACTTTGATGTCTTATTTTCCATTTACTTTTCAATTCCCCATGTCGAATTGTGATCTACTTATGAACTCCCAATGAAAACCAAGTGATCTCTGGACGGGGGAATTAAGACCTAAGCTCTGTGACAGCGTGGCCAAGATTTCCAGGTCTTATCTGGCAGGCTCCTCGTGTAAATTGTCACCGGCCAACAGGCACTAGCTCAGTGTAATCTCCAGCTTCCCTTTCCCCCGTCTCAATTCCTTAAAATTCCAGCTAAATACGCGCGAGTCCGATAAGATTTTTCCGCCTTACAAGATGATGCCATCCCATATCCCAGACTCCAGATCCCAGGGCTCAAATCCGAAAACACAGCGGCAGCCAGCTCCCAATCTCAATCGCAGAGCCATTCCTGAGCCCATTTCCATTTCCATTTCGATTCCCATCTGGTGCTCACATTTGACATTTAGGGGCGAGCATATTTCTCTCAACTCTATGCCGCATGGACCGCCAAATTGGTATTAAATTACTCACTTTGGTGATAATCGAAATGGACACGACACGATTACACGCGGAGATCGGGGAACTCAGGTGGGCAGGAGGAAGGAGGTATGAAGGCATAAAGTCGGGTCCCCCGGTGAACCAGTTCTTCGGCCTGGCGAGATCATAAAGAAAGTAAAAATATTGAGACGCAGACAAGTTGAAAATGCCACCACATCACATTCTGAGCGTTTTCAAAACGATCAATTCCGCGAGATAAGACAGGGGGCTTTAGTTTGGGATGTGGAGTTCAGATCTCAGATCTGGGATCGTCCGGTTGCCAAGCAACTGTATTAAGTCCCTCTGCAGCTCAGTTCCAATCTCAACATGTGTCAAATTGGGCAACTAACTGACTAATCTCGGGCGCAAACAGCAGCCGTTCAAAAACAAGTGTTATTATTTCTCTAAATGCTCGGGATCAAAACAATTCAACTGTCAAATGGAATTGGCCAACACGGACAGACACACAAAAACGGAAAAACGGAAAAAGGGGAGAACGGAAATCCTATTTGCATTTCAAACATTGCAATCCAGGGACTATTAAAAACAAATATTTGTGGGCACCACAACAAAACCAAAAAAGGGGACAGAGGGCTGGGACTTCATAAGATGGACTAGAAATTACCCATTGATTTATAACACTTACGGTTATTTGGAGACAGAAAGCTAAAAAAATATAATTTAAGACTTATCCATCTTAAATATCGTTTCTTTTTTAGATATTTAAATTTTGTATACCAAAATAGTTGTTAATGGCCTTTACATTTGATTTAATAAATTTATATTTAAAAGCCTCTAACAGGGAAAATAGAATAAAAAATATTTCTTTTCACAGTGAATATAATGCAATTAATTATTAAATATTCATTTTAAGTCAACGCAATTGCTATTTAAGCATTCAAATCATGAATAAATTGCAGTTAATTTCAAGTTTTTTTGAATGAAAACATTTAACCCACCCATTGGAATAACCAATATACCCTTCGCTCTCTGCTGGATAGCAAAAAAGGATCAAGACGCGAACACAAAGTGAACATATGTATTAGGCGGTGGCAAGGACACCCCTTTTGGCTGCCTAATCCTCTGGCCCGGACACCCTTTCTCACCCCCCTTCCCATACAGGACTCTCTGAATTCTGGATTTTGGCTTGGCCCGCACAGTGGACATCCAAATGGAATCCGAGCTCGAACTATTTTATCCCTGCCAGCGTTTCCGCCTTGACAATTTGTACAATTGTCGCCCAATTTATATGTACAAAGGGGCGGAGGAGTGGGAGGGGGTGTGGTGTGGGCAAACGAACAACTTCCGATTACAACTTCATTTGTAAATGTTTCCTTCGAACCATTTTTATCCTGGCGCAAATACACAATGCCCTTTGGCACACGTGCCCCTGTCCCCTCCGTAAAATGGGTATTATTTTGTGAGGGTGCGAATTCTCTGGCTGTCGGAGAACTGAGAATCGAGAATCGGGAACTGAGAACTGCGAGGCCAGGACAACCCACATCTGTCAACTTCAATGAAGTGTTGAAATGAGAAGTTCATCATCACCAGAAATAGAAATAGTTGCCGCAATGATTTCCTCCTTTATATTTTTTATTTGTTTCTGTTACTGTTTTTATTGCCGTCTGCTGTGCGTGGATTTTTCCGCCCAGGGGGTGATGGGTGGGTGGTCGGCCTTGAGCGTTTTGTGGGCGGGGTGGTGACGTAAATTAAGCCTCTGGTGTATTTGGATCCCTCAGATTTAACGCCGTCCTTTGAAGGCTGCTAATCACTTTAACATACATTTGCATTGCATTTACACGCACTTTGACCCTCATTAATGCGCTGCCTAATAGCCCCAGGGAAAAGTCCTTTTTTTTCAAGGGGTATCCTTGGGTTCAGGTGTGGGAGGCACCCGCCTCAGTTGTGCAATAACTTTATTATCCACGATATTGTTTAATAATTTTCTATAATTTTCTTTGGGAGAAAGGTCAAAGAAGAATTTATTGGATTACTAAAGATTTTGTAAAAAAGTTTCAGAAGGTTTCACTTTTTTAAAACAATAATACAAGTACAGAGAATTGTATAACTATTGTAATATTGAAAATAGTTAATTTTTAAATGAACGTAAAGTAATTTTTCATTCTAATTTTTTTTCGATTTTGGTCTACCCATTTCCAAGAGCACTTAAGACATTTCCGCAATATCACTAGAAGAACATACCCTCTTCTTTGGCTTTTTTTCAAGTTTTGGTGCGAAGTTTTTGCGGAACTTGTGAAATCTCGCGCGTTCTGCTCGTTCAAACATTGGGAACTGCCTAAAGGATGCCTTCTTTCCCGAACCCAGACAATATTTTAGGATTTTGCAGCTGCCCTCCAGATCTATCCCGCATTCCCCTCGCCCGCCAGTTTCTTGGGCTGTTTTCGTTACAATTTCTGGCTTAGATGCGGGTACTGCTGCTGAGTTTCATCTTTGAATTGTTTTTTTGCGCAAAAACTTTTGTTTACTTAACAAATAGAGAAGACTGGCAGCCACCCACTATATAAATGGCTGGGGACCAAGTTTTATCGTGACTGCCAAAATCTAAGCGACTGTTTAGTTGCCTGCCCCAAAATTTCAGTTTGTGCAAAGTTTTTGTTGCACAAAAGTTTTTGTTATGCCTTCCCCCCGCTGTCATCGTCATCGTTGTTAAATTTCCTTGTTGTTTCTGCAGTCTTTTCCCATTTTTTCACAGTTGAATTCACCGAAATTTGTCACGTTTGTTATTTTTGCAAGACGAGAGAGTTTCGGTTGTATTTACCCAACTGATTTTGATAACATTCGTGTAACATGGCCAGCATTTTATAGGGAGCTTAGATGGCTTAGAAAAACAGCTCTTAAAGTGTTTTTTAATTCTGTGCTAAGGCCACATCAAAATCTTAAAAACGTTGCAGAAGGATTTTGAAAATATATACAATATAAATATTAGAAAATTAAAATCAGGAATCCAAAGATTTTTGGATTAAAACAGAAGAAAGTTTTTTGGCTCTTTAATTGTTCAGTTGGTTAAGAGCTCCTTATTTTTAGTAAAAAATTCAAAATGTGTTTAATATTATTATTTATTTTCTTTCTCCAGCGACCACGCCCTAAATCCCATAAATCGCAAACACGAGCATTTTGTCCTTTATAAAGTCTAATCCGCATTTATTTTATGCTCGGCTACAAATCGTCGCCTTAATAGTGTCACCATGAGTTATTGGAGCAGATCCTCCATATCTCGCCCGCCCGCTTTATAAGAAAAGGGGATCCCCCCTCCGCTCCTCCGTTCGAACCGCCCCAGCAAATAACAAAAATAAATGCATGCATTAGTTAATGTCCAGTCGTTGTCGTAGTCGCCGTCCCTTTTCCCGAACCCTCGCACACGGGGGCAGCGGATCGCAGCAGGATGCAGTTTATAAGCGGACCGAATCGAGCATCCAGTTGCCCCGGCCATCGCCTCACTTCATGGGTGCACTGGGAGAAACATTGACGAGGAATTTACTTATTATTGCAAGGTAATGAGAACGATCTATTTAAATGTGTCACTTTTAGAGACATTTTTAATGTTACATTTTATAAAAGAGTCTTAATAACAACAGATAATAGATTTTTGTGACTCAAAAGACCTATCCTTTTTTCAAATAGCTATTCATATTTTAACATGAATGTTTTCAATACATTTAGTAACTAATAAGATTCCAGAAGACCAATCTCATCTTTTAATAACCTTCAGTGCGAAGAAACAAAAAATGTTGTTAATGTTCGAGATCATTTTATGGTAAAACAAAAATATAGAAATCGTTTATGTTAATATCCCGCATATCGGCTATAAATTCAAATTGATTTCTTTAAGTGCATGGTCGTTGGTGTTGCTCTGAATGTTGCTGCTGCCCCTGTTGTTGTTGTCGTCGAAGGCGGCGGCGTCGCTTAAGCCAATTCAAAACGGTGGCCGCTGATCCGATCCCCCGGCTTTCGTCCAGCTCCGATTCCCTATTCCCGATTCCAGCTCCCAGTTCGCCGTTCCAGTCCCAGTCCCCGGCGACCAGATCCTCCAAGAGGAATCTCCAGCAGTGGACATTGGCCGCGTATTACATTTCGCGCTCGATAAATCTCCGCTGCCTGCCGCCCCGACACATATTTCATATCAACGCAGATAGACCCGTGAACAGTGGACCCAGATCCTTGGATTCAGATTTTCTGAATTCCAAAAAAACCTACTTTAAGGTGCTAAGAAATCAGGTAGTAATTTCCATAATTTCCTAACTTCCGATTTGACGAGTTGTACATCAAATTTTAAAATACTTTCGAGTACCTTCCATTACTCCGATTTTCGTAATCTAAATTTATGGTAAAGGATTTCAAAGTACCAACTGGCTTTTATAAATTAAAAATTATTTTATTAAAGTTTCGTTTTGCATATTCAAAACCAATGTGCGTAGGAACGTCGAGCGGTTGCGCATCATAAAGCAAATTTCATTTTGAATTATTTTCTTATATTTTCTTTACTCACTTATAGCAGGGATTCCTTTCCTTCGTTTTGCCAGCTTGTTGTTGAGACGTATTGTGTTGGCCAGAATAAGAGTGAGATCGCGGGCAGAAAGGTGTTAATGATGATCATCATCATCATGGGCCAGAGTGTTCAGCAAAGAACGAGTATCTGCGGACTGGATGGGATGTCAGCTGCCCATTGATGTTCTTAAGTAAAATTTAGGAGCTTTTCGGTGTCCAGTCGCCGCACTTTAAGTTGATTTGCTGTGGCGAGCATAATTCACGCGGATCTGGAGTAAGGGAGTGTCCATAACTTGGGGATTTCAATACAGACGACGGTGTAATTTATGAAATTAAACCATGAAAATATTTACTTACTTGCAGAGCGAGTTTTCGAGTTCAGTGAATAAATTACATTACATTACTTTAATAAGAATCACAAGTTAATCTTAATGATTGAAATGTGTACTTAAATATTATTTTATTTAAGTCCTAACCAAGAAAGTATTTACTCAACTGCCGCACGAGTCGAAGTTGGCTCATTAAAAATGCAAGTGTGGCCAGAAGCAAAGCCAAAACAAAAGGTGGAAATGTGGCAACCACCCGAAAGTGGCTAATAAAGCAAATCTTGTTGACTGGACAACTTGCAGTCCCCTCCCTTTTGCTCCCCGTGTTCTGTTTTTGGTTAAGCTCTACATGGAAATTTCGCCAATTAACACCTTTCAGCATGTTGGCCGAAAAGACAACGACGGCAACAGCAGCAGCAGCAGCAACAGCAACAGCAGGAGGCGACAACAACAGCAACATCATCGAATGCGTTAATTAAAATTATACTAAAAGGCAAGAGGCAGCACACAAAATAAAAGAATGAGAAATGGGAAATGAGGCAGCGGCGCATGAGGGGCACACCACCAACATTTTACTGTCGCTCAGCTATTAATATACATAAAATGGCTAAAATACGATTAGCCAAGTTCTGTACTGTTGCTCCGCAAATATTGACAAGCGGCAGCAGCAGCAGCAGCAACTGCAGCAGCAACATCGCGCCAAAGACGCAGCAGCAACATGAATATCGCACCTTGTAAACTCATTTGCGCGTACGTGTTGAAACAAATGTTTGCGGGGGGTAAGTGAAATAAAAAAATTGCCGTCCTGCGACCAAAAACAACAGGAACTGCGGCACCAATTCGAGATTGTCGCGTGATCGAAATCGAGTCGTGAGCAATCACGATGACCAATTGGTGGAGAGTCAATCAAGGGAAAATGTAGACGAATTATTTATTTAAGACCGAATCAAAGGATAGGGCTATACCATTGATTTTAAATGATTTTTGTATATAACATTTTTTAAGGACAATAAAATCCGGTATTGCATTTCCTAAAAAAACCCAGTTAAGAAATGTTTGTTCTGGGTATTGATACTCTTTATTGAGTTCCGAAAGCTTGAGCTTTGAAAGTTCGACAATATTTAATTTTGTCTGAAAAATTAACATTAACTTACTCATTTGCCAGCTAGCAACCTTTGAGATTTCTTGTTTGCCAAAAATATTTAAATAGCATGTCAGGGTGGTGTTTGCCATTTATTTAACGGACATTATTTAGCGGGCGTAGTAATTGGCTTTTAAATATTTCCTTTATTTCGGCGAAGAGAGTTCTTAGTGGCCGGGTCACGCCCCCATCTTTAAGGCCGCCGTCCCGCCAGCAACAAATGTTGCATTGGCAATTGCCATAAGTCAGACACAGCAGCAACTTCAGTGCAGTAGCAACATGGCCACGCCGCAGGAGTGAATTTCATTGCATGCAGTTTATGTGCGGCCTAATGGGTCTGTTGTTGTTGCTGGCGTTGCTGCAGTTGCTGCTGCTGCTGCTGTTGTTGCAGTTGCTGCTGTGATGGGAAGCCACCAGCAACACGTCCATCTTCATCATGGGCAGCGACTGCGGACTCCTTCCTCGTTTTCCCTGCTGTGCACTTGGCGTTTGTCTGGTTTTTTTCGGCACCATGACACCACCAGAGCAGAGCAGCTGACCACCCCTCTCCGCCTGGCCATCCCTCGCCTTTATGCAAATTCAGTGCTGCTGCTGCTGCTGCGTGTCAATGCAAACTTTGCTGACTTGCATGCGAATGTTGCTTGCACAAACATTGAGGTGTACTGCCAAAGTTGTCGGCCGAGTCGGGAGGCGGAGGCAAGGAGTCGCCCATGTTGCTGCTTGTCGTTGGTGTTGCTGCCGTTGCTGTTTGTGTTGCAGCTACAGGAGCAGCGGCAGCAGCAACATCAGCGGCTTGTTGGCCCGGCGACCACAGCTGGGTGTCCTGTGCGCGCACAGTTAAGCAAAGTTAAGCAAACTCGGTGGCCAAACCAAAGGCAAAGGCAAAGGGCAAGGGATTCGGATTCGGATGCGGATGCGGACTCGGACTCCGATTCAGATTCGCAGCCACTCGCCAAAACCAATGGAAATCACACTTGGCCTCCGAATGGCCCAGTCGATTGAACAGGAGCACCACGGACAACAGTGATGAGTAAACGATGGCCTTAAAAATACAATACAAAATTAATAAATAACTTATAAAAGCTGGCATGTTTTTCATGACTCTGCAAATACTTAGAAATCTTATTACCATCAAATAATAATATATTCTGGCAAATATATCCTTTTTTTGGAATAGGGCGAGCTATAGAGCAAATACATTTTTAAATTCATGAATATTAAATAGTATTTGACTTTTCTTTAAAATGCAAAACCAATATATCAACAGCTTGATAGCGATAAACAGCATCAAAGATGTGAACTTTAATTCAATATTTTAAACTGTTTTATTTTCCGAAAGATAGACCTTCTCTTTAGCTAGTAATTAACCAAACACTCAGATCAGTTGTGCGTAAGTTGTCGATGCCAGATTCCTCCTGTCCGCTGCTCCTCGATTTACCCAGCCAGTTGGTGTTACATTTTTACGTGCTCCAACGCCCAATGAAGGTAAACACGGCGGAGGGAAATTGAGGAGGAGGAGATGTTGACCACCAGTAACGCCTACGCAGGCAGTCAGATCCAGACTCTGACTCGGATTCGTATTCGTATTCGGATTCAAAGAGTCAGGGAGTTGGCGGCAATGCAGCATGATGAATGTCCCATTCCAGGTCCTAGCTGAGCAGCGTTTTTCGTACGTGCCTGACTCTTATCGCAGAGGCTTGGAAAAAGGGGGCTTACCTTGGCCACCAATTTATTATACGCAATTTAAATATAATTAAAATGTTTCGCTTTAGTATTAGAGTTAACAGAATTTCAATGACAAACTTACGAAGTGCTCAATCGTTTAAGAAAACTTTTAGCTTTGATAAAGATTAAAGATTTCAAAGAACCCATCTATACTTAGTACCAAATAAATTAAAGTTATTCAAACATTTCACCTTCTGAAATTAATAATCTTTAGAAATTACATGCATAATATTGTCTAAGTTATTTATTCTCTAAATTAAATGAGTGGTTATGATCTTGCATACGTTCTGCAACAACTCTTCTTCTCTGACCCCCCAAATACGTCTCATCCCCTGCTAATCGGGAACCGTACGCCTCTGGCGAGCCAAAGCCAATAGAACGTGTGCCAGCGGGTCGTGTGGTGACTGTGAGGATTTTGGCACAAGATTTTTGCGCCCCCCAAAATCAATTAAAATGCCAAGCGGCGTGAGTCACACGCACATGGAATCGGACTCAGACTCGGATTCGATGAGGTTGGTCTTGGGTGTCGAAAGCGTTCGAAAGTGTTGAAAGGAGCGGGCTCCCTTTGTCGGACTTCATCGGACTTGGCCGGGACCTCCTCGACGGATGGATGATCCGCACGAATGATGGAACTGCAGTTGGGGAGGTTGAGATGTGATGATGGGCCAATGGCCAGGAATTACAATGCTTATTGCATCTGCTAAAATTTGCATACCCAATCACCGAATGGCACAGCCACAACTCTTGACCCCGTTTTCAATGGCCACTCGACACGACTCCGGCACGTTCTGTAATCGATCATCAGTGCCCAAAGTGGCCAGAAGACTGGAAACGGAGTTCCGAAGACTGGAGACTGAAGACTGGAGACTGAAGACTGGAAACCGAAGACTTAGGGCCGCCGCTCATCAAAGTCCAACAAAGCGCATACCACAGATATCAATTAATTTCAGCGGGCCAGCGTGGATGTGAAAAGGCCAACAAAATCGTAATAAGTCAATGCCTTTGACGGTTGCACAGAAAAAAAATCTGTGTACAATTGGGTTGAATAATCACAATTCAAAATTTGTTTGTATTTTTTAAGCAGAGCTAAAATACTTGTGTAAATGGAAATACATTTTAAGTCCTCAAGATAAGCAGTCAAGCTGATACATTTCAACATTTTTCTGAGATAAAAGTAATACAGCTTGCAGTAATTTCTTATTTAAAAATCTACACCTTCTCAATAGCCGATACAATTGAAAACAAATCAGAATTACCTTCTTTAATATAATATATATATTTATAATTAGATTTTAAAGAAATTGTTTTCTCTGCACCGACACTGAAACGGAGTTCGAGACTTCGGACCTTTATTCAGCGCAAGTCTATTGATAAACACAAATAATTTTGTATCGGGATGATGAGTCTACCTCGGCGAGTCACAATCATCATCAATCGGTTAAGAAAATATTTAACAAGTGTTTGAATGATTTTGAAAAATGATGTGCAGCATGTGCAGCAACAGGAACGATTCTGAATACGGATTCTGGATTGTGGATTCTGGATTCTGTGTTCTGGGTTCTGGACAGTGAATACTGGATTGTGTGGCTGAAAGCCGTCCCTCGCCAGCGAAGTCGTCTACAAATTATTGCACGCGATCGCTCATTTCCAGCAGAAATAACACAAACACGGCAGCAGCAGTTGGTTGGGATGGGGATGGGGAAAGGGGTAACTCTTAACTCTTAACTGGCAACCAGAAACCAGCCACCAACAACCAGCAACCAGCAACTCGAGTTGCCAGTTTCCAATCTCGCAGGCGATGTAGATATAGCAAATAAGATATGGCCGGGGCATGTCATGAGCCGCGCGACTGTGAAAACATCTCAATGGCAAAAGTATCACATCATTCATAATTTCATTGCTGTGGTGGAGGAGGGGGAACGGGGAAGGGGGAGGGGGAAGGGCGGAAGGGGGCCTCTGGGAATTGAGTTGTTGGACCTGGCCACGAAAATCTCTCGGCTCAAGTGTTGAATGTTTGCTCAAATAACAACGGCAACAACACGAGATCTGATCCGATCCGATCCGATCCGACCAACAGATCTCGAGATATATCCACCGGGGATCTCTTGGGGGCGCGGTGAAATTTGACAAATGAACCGGGCAGTCCGAAAAATAAACACACACAAACACAATAAAAATACACACAATATATGTATGAGTACTGGGAAAAAATTATAGTAATTGATTTAACAGTGAAGAGGCCTTAAATTGAACCATAATTTTTATTGAGTGAATTGTAAATTAAATAAATCTAATTCATAAGAGAAAAGCTTAAGAAATATGTAGAATAATAATATCAAATATGGGAGACTTATAGACATATAGTCTTAATAAATATTTGTAATTTATTTTTAGGAAAGGAAAATTATTCACAGAAGTCTTTGTTTCCTTATTTTTCCAAGTGTACTAGCAACCATAGACCGAAGTGATCATTATTAATGATGACGATTTGTTGATATTTTTGTAACGTGCTATGGAAAACCCTTTTCGTCTGCAATGCGATCGCACAATTATAAACCAACAACAGGAATTACAAACAAGTGCAGGGCCGCAGAGCCTGCCAAGTCATGCCCATTCGAAATCCCGAATCCCTTTACCATTACCTTTACCTTTACATCTACATTTGCCTTTACCTTTACCCACTTTCGATCCCAATAAGCATGATCATCGCGATGATGATCTCCACACAAATTGCTTCATCCGAACAGCTGGCAGGCAGGAAACCTCTGCATAATCTAGGCTTATAATTCAATTAATGCCTTCGGTTCTTCTCGATGCACTTAGCTCGGGGAACCTGAAGTGCAACACTAGAATCCAGCCACATGACTGGCAGCTCGAGTGGCCATAAACCCCACCATGTGGATCCGACTGGGAATGGGAGCCTCAACCTCAACCTCAAACTCGGTGTGATCGTGCTCGAAAGTCGTCGTCACACTGTCTGCGGCAGATGCTTTAAATGATCGCTCGTTGGGCACAGGTTGATGATCGGCTGCACCGGAAATCGATTTCGAGTGTTGCCCAAAGAGATCGCTTGGCATTGGCAAACGTTGCAACGATAGAAATTAAGATATTAGCGAAAAATTTATTTCAAAAGCAGTAGGAAAAGCAACATACGCACAAAGTTAGCGAGCAAACGCCAGCAAGATACATTTTTCGACAGTTCTCATACAGTCGTCCGATTTATATATAACTAAAACCGATGGACGGACATACGGACAATTGAAAAATCGTCCCAAAAATTAAAACCAAGATTTTAACACCATTTTTTAGACACTCATTTAGAAGTATGCCCCTTCGAAATCGGTTGTCTCTAGGAACTAAGCAATTTTTTGAAAATTTGGAAAGGGGTAAGTAACATCATTAAAAATAAATTAAACCACAATCATTTTGAGGTATGCCACTTTGAAATCGGATATCTGTAAGAAAAGTTATGGGCTTAGAAGTGCAGGTTTTGGGCCACTTTTCTGCAAAGCCATTTTTCGAAAATTTGGAAGTAACATCATTAAAATGACGGAAAATCGACCCAAAAAAACAAAAAAAAACTGAAAACACAAATTTTTAGAAAATTAAGCCACAATCATTTTGAGGTATGCCACTTTGAAATCGGATGTCTGTAAGAAAAGTTATGGGCTTAGAAGTGCAGGTTTTGGGCCTCTTTCCTGCAAAGCCATTTTAACATCATTAAAATGACGGAAAATCGACCCAAAAAAACAAAAAAAAACTGAAAACACAAATTTTTAGAAAATTAAGCCACAATCATTTTGAGGTATGCCACTTTGAAATCGGATGTCTGTAAGAAAAGTTATGGGCTTAGAAGTGCAGGTTTTGGGCCTCTTTCCTGCAAAGCCATTTTTGGGAAATTTGGAAAGGGGTAACATCATTAAAATGACGGAAAGACCACCCCAAAATACAAAACAAACTAAAAAAGCAGATTTTTAGAGAATTAAGCCACAATCATTTAGAGGTATGCCACTTTGAAATCGGATGTCTGTAAGAAAAGTTATGGGCTTAGAAGTGCAAGTTTTGGGCCTCTTTCCTGCAAAGCCATTTTTCGAAAATTTGGAAAGGGGTAACATCATTAAAAAGACGGAAAATCGACCCCAAAATACAAAACAAACTAAAAAAGCAGATTTTTAGAAAATTAAGCCACAATCATTTAGAGGTATGCCACTTTGAAATCGGATGTCTGTAAGAAAAGTTATGGGCTTAGAGGTGCAGGTTTTGGGCCACTTTTCTGCAAAGCCATTTTTCGAAAATTTGGAAAGGGGTAACATCATTAAAATGACGGAAAATCGACCCAAAAAAACAAAAAAAAACTGAAAACACAAATTTTTAGAAAATTAAGCCACAATCATTTTGAGGTATGCCACTTTGAAATCGGATGTCTGTAAGAAAAGTTATGGGCTTAGAAGTGCAGGTTTTGGGCCTCTTTCCTGCAAAGCCATTTTTCGAAAATTTGGAAAGGGGTAACATCATTAAAAAGACGGAAAATCGACCCCAAAATACAAAACAAACTAAAAAAGCAGATTTTTAGAAAATTAAGCCACAATCATTTAGAGGTATGCCACTTTGAAATCGGATGTCTGTAAGAAAAGTTATGGGCTTAGAGGTGCAGGTTTTGGGCCACTTTTCTGCAAAGCCATTTTTCGAAAATTTGGAAAGGGGTAACATCATTAAAATGACGGAAAATCGACCCAAAAAAAAAAAAAAAACTGAAAACACAGATTTTTAGAGCGTTAAACAACAATCATTTTGAGGTATGCCACTTTGAAATCGGATATCTGTAAGAAAAGTTATGGGCTTAGAAGTGCAGGTTTTGGGCCACTTTTCTGCAAAGCCATTTTTCGAAAATTTGGAAAGGGGTAACATCATTAAAATGACGGAAAATCGACCCAAAAAAACAACAAAAAAAAACTGAAAACACAGATTTTTAGAGCGTTAAACAACAATCATTTTGAGGTATGCCACTTTGAAATCGGATATCTGTAAGAAAAGTTATGGGCTTAGAGGTGCAGGTTTTGGGCCACTTTTCTGCAAAGCCATTTTTGGAAAATTTGGAAAGGGGTAACATCATTAAAATGACGGAAAATCGACCCAAAAAAACAAAAAAAAACTGAAAACACAGATTTTTAGAGCGTTAAACAACAATCATTTTGAGGTATGCCACTTTGAAATCGGATATCTGTAAGAAAAGTTATGGGCTTAGGAGTGCAGGTTTTGGGCCACTTTTCTGCAAAGCCATTTTTCGAAAATTTGGAAAGGGGTAACATCATTAAAATGACGGAAAATCGACCCAAAAAAAAAAAAAACTGAAAACACAGATTTTTAGAGCGTTAAACAACAATCATTTTGAGGTATGCCACTTTGAAATCGGATATCTGTAAGAAAAGTTATGGGCTTAGAAGTGCAGGTTTTGGGCCACTTTTCTGCAAAGCCATTTTTCGAAAATTTGGAAAGGGGTACATCATTAAAATGACGGAAAATCGACCCCAAAATACAAAACAAACTAAAAACGCAGATTTTTAGAAAATTAAGCCACAATCATTTTGAGGTATGCCACTTTGAAATCGGATATCTGTAAGAAAAGTTATGGGCTTAGAGGTGCAGGTTTTGGGCCACTTTTCTGCAAAGCCATTTTTGGAAAATTTGGAAAGGGGTAACATCATTAAAATGACGGAAAATCGACCCAAAAAAACAAAAAAAAACTGAAAACACAGATTTTTAGAGCGTTAAACAACAATCATTTTGAGGTATGCCACTTTGAAATCGGATATCTGTAAGAAAAGTTATGGGCTTAGGAGTGCAGGTTTTTGGCCACTTTTCTGCAAAGCCATTTTTCGAAAATTTGGAAAGGGGTAACATCATTAAAATGACGGAAAATCGACCCAAAAAAAAAAAAAACTGAAAACACAGATTTTTAGAGCGTTAAACAACAATCATTTTGAGGTATGCCACTTTGAAATCGGATATCTGTAAGAAAAGTTATGGGCTTAGAAGTGCAGGTTTTGGGCCACTTTTCTGCAAAGCCATTTTTCGAAAATTTGGAAAGGGGTACATCATTAAAATGACGGAAAATCGACCCCAAAATACAAAACAAACTAAAAACGCAGATTTTTAGAAAATTAAGCCACAATCATTTTGAGGTATGCCACTTTGAAATCGGATGTCTGTAAGAAAAGTTATGGGCTTAGAGGTGCAGGTTTTGGGCCACTTTTCTGCAAAGCCATTTTTCGAAAATTTGGAAAGGGGTAACATCATTAAAATGACGGAAAATCGACCCAAAAAAACAAAAAAAACTGAAAACACAGATTTTTAGAGCGTTAAACAACAATCATTTTGAGGTATGCCACTTTGAAATCGGATATCTGTAAGAAAAGTTATGGGCTTAGAAGTGCAGGTTTTGGGCCACTTTTCTGCAAAGCCATTTTTCGAAAATTTGGAAAGGGGTAACATCATTAAAATGACGGAAAATCGACCCAAAAAAACAAAAAAAAACTGAAAACACAGATTTTTAGAGCGTTAAACAACAATCATTTTGAGGTATGCCACTTTGAAATCGGATATCTGTCAGAAAAGTTATGGGCTTAGAAGTGCAGGTTTTGGGCCACTTTTCTGCAAAGCCATTTTTCGAAAATTTGGAAAGGGGTAACATCATTAAAATGACGGAAAATCGACCCCAAAATACAAAACAAACTAAAAACGCAGATTTTTAGAAAATTAAGCCACAATCATTTAGAGGTATGCCACTTTGAAATCGGATGTCTGTAAGAAAAGCTATGGGCTTAGAGGTGCAGGTTTTGGGCCACTTTTCTGCAAAGCCATTTTTCGAAAATTTGGAAAGGGGTAACATCATTAAAATGACGGAAAATCGACCCAAAAAAACAAAAAAAAACTGAAAACACAGATTTTTAGAGCGTTAAACAACAATCATTTTGAGGTATGCCACTTTGAAATCGGATATCTGTAAGAAAAGTTATGGGCTTAGAAGTGCAGGTTTTGGGCCACTTTTCTGCAAAGCCATTTTTCGAAAATTTGGAAAGGGGTAACATCATTAAAATGACGGAAAATCGACCCCAAAATACAAAACAAACTAAAAACGCAGATTTTTAGAAAATTAAGCCACAATCATTTAGAGGTATGCCACTTTGAAATCGGATGTCTGTAAGAAAAGTTATGGGCTTAGAGGTGCAGGTTTTGGGCCACTTTTCTGCAAAGCCATTTTTCGAAAATTTGGAAAGGGGTAACATCATTAAAATGACGGAAAATCGACCCAAAAAAAAAAAAAAAACTGAAAGCACAGATTTTTAGAGCGTTAAACAACAATCATTTTGAGGTATGCCACTTTGAAATCGAATGTCTGTAACACAAGTTATGGGCTTAGAAGTGCAGGCTTTGGGCCTCTTTCCTGCAAAGCCATTTTTCGAAAATTTGGAAAGGGGTAACATCATTAAAATGACGGAAAATCGACCCAAAAAAAAAAAAAAAACTGAAAACACAGATTTTTAGAGCGTTAAACAACAATCATTTTGAGGTATGCCACTTTGAAATCGGATATCTGTAAGAAAAGTTATGGGCTTAGAGGTGCAGGTTTTGGGCCACTTTTCTGCAAAGCCATTTTTCGAAAATTTGGAAAGGGGTAACATCATTAAAATGACGGAAAATCGACCCAAAAAAACAAAAAAAAACTGAAAGCACAGATTTTTAGAGCGTTAAACAACAATCATTTTGAGGTATGCCACTTTGAAATCGAATGTCTGTAACACAAGTTATGGGCTTAGAAGTGCAGGCTTTGGGCCTCTTTCCTGCAAAGCCATTTTTCGAAAATTTGGAAAGGGGTAACATCATTAAAATGACGGAAAATCGACCCAAAAATACAAAACAAACTAAAAACGCAGATTTTTAGAAAATTAAGCCACAATCATTTAGAGGTATGCCACTTTGAAATCGGATGTCTGTAAGAAAAGTTATGGGCTTAGAAGTGCAGGTTTTGGGCCACTTTTCTGCAAAGCCATTTTTCGAAAATTTGGAAAGGGGTAACATCATTAAAATGACGGAAAATCGACCCAAAAAAAAAAAAAAACTGAAAACACAGATTTTTAGAGCGTTAAACAACAATCATTTTGAGGTATGCCACTTTGAAATCGGATATCTGTAAGAAAAGTTATGGGCTTAGAAGTGCAGGTTTTGGGCCACTTTTCTGCAAAGCCATTTTTCGAAAATTTGGAAAGGGGTAACATCATTAAAATGACGGAAAATCGACCCCAAAATACAAAACAAACTAAAAACGCAGATTTTTAGAAAATTAAGCCACAATCATTTAGAGGTATGCCACTTTGAAATCGGATGTCTGTAAGAAAAGTTATGGGCTTAGAGGTGCAGGTTTTGGGCCACTTTTCTGCAAAGCCATTTTTCGAAAATTTGGAAAGGGGTAACATCATTAAAATGACGGAAAATCGACCCAAAAAAACAAAAAACAAGAAAGGAAAGCTAACTTCGGGCGGAGCCGAAGTTGAAATACCCTTGCAGAATATTCCGAATTATATTCTCCAAAATTATTCATATGATGCATTCTTAACACTCATAAAAAATCCCAACTTTCTAACTTTAAAAACACCAAAGTTATAGCATTTCCAATCGTTCAGTTAAGTGGCGGCTATGGGATATAGTCGGCCGATCCCTATGAAATTTAGTGGGTCAGATTGATTGGCCAAATATAAAACCCATAGAAAATCCCAACTTCCTAACTTTACAAATCCCAAAGTTATGGCATTACCGATCAATCAGTTATATAGCAGCTATAGGATATAGTCAGCCGATCCTTATGAAATTTGGTAGGTCAGATTGATTGGCCAAATATAAAAGCCATAGAAAATCCCAACTTCCTAACTTTACAAATCCCAAAGTTATGGCATTACCGATCAATCAGTTATATGGCAGCTATAGGATATAGTCGGCCGATCCTTATGAAATTTAATAGGTCGGATTGACTGGCCAAATAAAATACCCATAGGAAATCCCAACTTCCTAACTTAACAAACACTAAAGTTATGGCATTTCCGATCAATCAGTTATATGGCAGCTATAGGATATAGTTGTCCGATCCTGGCCGTTCCGACTTATATACTGCGTGCAAAGGATCGAAGGCTGTGTGCAAAGTTTCAATTCGATATCTTTAAAACTGAGAGACTAGTTCGCGTAGAAACAGACAGACGGACAGACAGACGGACAGACGGACAGACGGACAGACGGACATGGCTATATCAACTCAGGAGGTGATCCTGATCAAGAATATATATACTTTATAGGGTCGGAGATGTCTCCTTCACTGCGTTGCACACTTTTGACCAAAATTATAATACCCTCTGCAAGGGTATAAAAACTGAAAACACAGATTTTTAGAGCGTTAAACAACAATCATTTTGAGGTATGCCACTTTGAAATCGGATATCTGTAAGAAAAGTTATGGGCTTAGAAGTGCAGGTTTTGGGCCACTTTTCTGCAAAGCCATTTTTCGAAAATTTGGAAAGGGGTAACATCATTAAAATGACGGAAAATCGACCCAAAAAAACAAAAAAAAACTGAAAACACAGATTTTTAGAGCGTTAAACAACAATCATTTTGAGGTATGCCACTTTGAAATCGGATATCTGTAAGAAAAGTTATGGGCTTAGAAGTGCAGGTTTTGGGCCACTTTTCTGCAAAGCCATTTTTCGAAAATTTGGAAAGGGGTAACATCATTAAAATGACGGAAAATCGACCCAAAAAAAAAAAAAACTGAAATCACAGATTTTTAGAGCGTTAAACAACAATCATTTTGAGGTATGCCACTTTGAAATCGAATGTCTGTAACACAAGTTATGGGCTTAGAAGTGCAGGCTTTGGGCCTCTTTCCTGCAAAGCCATTTTTCGAAAATTTGGAAAGGGGTAACATCATTAAAATGACGGAAAATCGACCCAAAAAAACAAAAAAAAACTGAAAACACAGATTTTTAGAGCGTTAAACAACAATCATTTTGAGGTATGCCACTTTGAAATCGAATGTCTGTAACACAAGTTATGGACTTAGAAGTGCAGGCTTTGGGCCTCTTTCCTGCAAAGCCATTTTTTGAAAATTTGGAAAGGGGTAACATCATTAAAATGACGGAAAATCGACCCAAAAATACAAAACAAACTAAAAACGCAGATTTTTAGAAAATTAAGCCACAATCATTTAGAGGTATGCCACTTTGAAATCGGATGTCTGTAAGAAAAGTTATGGGCTTAGAAGTGCAGGTTTTGGGCCACTTTTCTGCAAAGCCATTTTTCGAAAATTTGGAAAGGGGTAACATCATTAAAATGACGGAAAATCGACCCAAAAAAACAAAAAAAAACTGAAAACACAGATTTTTAGAGCGTTAAACAACAATCATTTTGAGGTATGCCACTTTGAAATCGGATATCTGTAAGAAAAGTTATGGGCTTAGAAGTGCAGGTTTTGGGCCACTTTTCTGCAAAGCCATTTTTCGAAAATTTGGAAAGGGGTAACATCATTAAAATGACGGAAAATCGACCCAAAAAAACAAAAAAAAACTGAAAACACAGATTTTTAGAGCGTTAAACAACAATCATTTTGAGGTATGCCACTTTGAAATCGGATATCTGTAAGAAAAGTTATGGGCTTAGAAGTGCAGGTTTTGGGCCACTTTTCTGCAAAGCCATTTTTCGAAAATTTGGAAATGACGGAAAATCGACCCAAAAAAACAAAAAAAAACTGAAATCACAGATTTTTAGAGCGTTAAACAACAATCATTTTGAGGTATGCCACTTTGAAATCGAATGTCTGTAACACAAGTTATGGGCTTAGAAGTGCAGGCTTTGGGCCTCTTTCCTGCAAAGCCATTTTTCGAAAATTTGGAAAGGGGTAACATCATTAAAATGACGGAAAATCGACCCAAAAAAACAAAAAAAACTGAAAACACAGATTTTTAGAGCGTTAAACAACAATCATTTTGAGGTATGCCACTTTGAAATCGAATGTCTGTAACACAAGTTATGGGCTTAGAAGTGCAGGCTTTGGGCCTCTTTCCTGCAAAGCCATTTTTTGAAAATTTGGAAAGGGGTAACATCATTAAAATGACGGAAAATCGACCCAAAAATACAAAACAAACTAAAAACGCAGATTTTTAGAAAATTAAGCCACAATCATTTAGAGGTATGCCACTTTGAAATCGGATGTCTGTAAGAAAAGCTATGGGCTTAGAGGTGCAGGTTTTGGGCCACTTTTCTGCAAAGCCATTTTTCGAAAATTTGGAAAAATAATATAGTTTGATATTTGAAAAAAACAAAAAAAATTCTCTCACCTTAAAGTCCTAAAATACAATCCCAATAAAAACAACATTCTATTATGATATTTTTTATTTAAAACAATAATAATTTTAATGACTTAATAAACAATTAGAATAATGTTAGACAATAGAAACTATCTTAATTTATTATTAATGTTCTATGTATGTATTTCAATTTAAGTTATAAAATAATAAGCGCTTAATATAACTCGTCGCTGTTGAGGTGGAAAAAGGAAGACGACGACTGGTAAATCCTGGATAACCTTGAAGACGACACTGAAACCCGGCATAATTCCTCCACAAAGCTGATCCTGATGTCCTTACCGCATTCCTGTATAAATATATTTTCTTAGTTTAGATATATCGGTTCTTAAATTATATCATTCAAATAAAGGTGTTTTTATAAAAGAAAATGCACAAGTTTTATTTCTGGGGACTCTTTCATTCTTTTTTATATTTTCTTAATAAATAAGTATCGTAAAACCTTTAAAAGATAATTTACTCGTAAACACTCGAAAAACATATGTTCAGCCTTACCTTTTTCTTTAGAACCCAAATAATTCACCACGCCAATCCAAGTTAATGAACAACACAAGTAATATTTGTTTTTGAAAAAGTGTTTTTCTCTTTAATTTGTTTTTCTTTTTTAATTGATTTCGGTTCATCTTTAATTGTATTTTTATAATTTCTGTTAACTAAATGTTAGTTTTTAGCTGTGTAATTTCTTCTCTTTACTGTTTTCTGCTTTGCTTATCAATTTCGGCTATCATTACTATTTACAAATTGCCTGGCCAGCTATGTTTAGGATACATCTATAGATCTAAATATATATATTTATATCGATTTTTATACATTTAAAAAACAAGAAAATAAACAATAACAACGTTTCTCATGGTAGGTATACGACAATGATCGGTTAGGCATACGCATAAATATATTACAGGAGCCTTGGCAAGCAGTTATCAATCCTCGAGTTGAATGATGGGGAAACACTTATCGATTACTGAACATTAAACTAAATTAAATTTAAATTTCATTTAAATTAAATTAACTAAGCTGCAGCTTCTTACACTACAATGCAGGAATGTTTGTTTGTTTGTTTGCTGTGTTGTTTGCGATGAGATTTCACTGTGGTTGGCGTTGGGTTCGCTGGGGTGCTCAAAGCCTAAAAACTGGGACTTCTTTTCGAGACGGGGCTTAATTCTCTTTTGTTTCTCTGGGTCGTTTTGTGATTTTCTGCTTCGTGGACGCTTTACATAAAATTTTGACTAGGAAAGGACGTTTTTTGAGGGAGGCCAGCTAGCGGTGTGCCCGAGCTGGCGAGGATTGCTCTAGTCACACCTCGCTGGGCATGCAATGCACACTCGAGTCCTGCGACAATTCGTCCATGGAGGATTCTGCAGGAGGAGAAAGTAAGGATGATCTCATTAGACTTCTTTCGATATAGCTTAGGAAAAAAAGTTTTTTTTTTTAATCAAAGGTCTGGACTTATAATTAATAAATTAATAAATTTTAATGGTAATAAGCATTTAATTTGAAACATGTGATTTAATTCCTTTTTTAAAAGATATAGCAAATAAAGTAATGATGCTTAAGATTTTGCATTTGTCATGACTTTTAGCAATACTTTCTTAATGTTATTACTAACAAATCGATCAAGTTACTATCCTCATTAAGTCAAAGGTTGTTAACTTGTTTTTCTAACTAAGCCCTGAATCAAAACATTTGCTTTGAAATATCTCTATGAATTCCTTACCATGATTCGGGTATAGACCCGCTTTAGAGCCGTTCATATGCATTGGGTTCTGTGCGTTATTCTGAAATGAATACGTTAACTGCAGGTTAATATGACGCGCAAATGAGCTTCCTTCCGGTTCGCGTACTGCAATCAAAAATCGTTTGTTGAAAGTAGAAAAAAACAGAAGAAATTGTAAGTACTGTGTCAGCAACTTGTAAGGATCTTTTGAGGGGGAAGGGAGTGAGTGTGTGCACTGGATACTGGATACTGGATACTGGCTAGTCGAGTTCTACTTTGGGGATTTCTAGGGGATTTCTGGGGGCAGGAGGGGCATGCGGCACTAATCCACTACTTACTTTTATTCTTACCAGCATGTATGTGTTTTTTCTGACGCGCCCGCGAGTTCTGGAACCACACTTGCGTCACACGCTTGCTGAGACCGGTCACCGAGGCGATCCGCTCCAGATCCTGGCCATCCGGATTACTGTCAATCTGGAAGTTGGCCTGCAGCACTTGCAACTGCTCCTCGGTGAAGGTGGTGCGCACCCGTTTCGTCTTGCTCTTGTGATAACCATCGCCATCACAGCCCTCTGGAATTGCAGAAAAATAAGTGTGCGATCAGAAAATACTCATTGAGAAGTAAGGTATTTTAGAACCAAACAGATTCTGAAATGGCCATAGGTTACATATTTTTATAAACCTTAAAAAACATTGAATCTATATTGCTAAGGCAAAAGAGATATCTAAGAGTTCTTATCTAAACTTAATAAATTGACTTAACCAAGTTAATTATTATAAAAATGTTATATATTTTTAATGGAATTTATTTCTCCAAAAACCGAAGAAGGGAATTCTATTGAGTCTCATCTGTTTACAAGCCCTAAAGGTCTTTCTCGGTGACTCTGGCTCTGGTCTAAAAGCATTTTGACAGTCGGCCAAATTGAAAACGTCAAAAAGTGTTTATGGTTTATAGAGCTGCTGCTGCTGTAATGCTTTATGAGATGTGGCCACTGTGGACCGGACACGGTGGTCTCTTCCAGGGAGGAGATGGGGTCTGGAGATGGGGTTTTGGGTTTTGGGAGGGGGGATAGGCTGGAACTACGACTGCGACATTCACAAGCCGATCACGTCGCCTCCGAACAAAAAAAAATAAGAAAAATCAAGTGGAGAGTTGTTTTTTACGAGTGTGACACGATTTCGTCAGTGGCGACTGGCTGGCGCTTAACTTTGGCCCCGGCTTCACTGTACCGTTCACAGTGAAGCGTCCCGAATCGGCAACCGTTCTGCCGCCGAAGCGTGCAGCCTGTTCCCAACTTGTTTTTATGCCCCCCGTTTTGTGTTTATGCAACTAAAATCCAATGAGGTACTAACCGTCGCTCGAGGTGGTGCCACCCTCGACCGTCTCCAGATAATGAGCCTTGCAGAGCACCCGGTCGTCCATGAGGGCGAACTGCTCGCCGGTGGACAACTGGCGGCCGCACTGGTCGCAGGCGAAGCAGGCCAGGTGGAAGACCAGCTCCCGCGCCCGACGCACCCAATCCGAGGCGGAGATGCCGCGACAGCACTTCGAGCACTTGGCGCCGAAATTTCTGCAATTAAACGAGAGGAAATCGCAATCAGTTGGGCTGTTAAAATATTGTACATCTGTTTGTGAATGTGAGGTACTTATTCACAGAAGAGTTCTTCAAGGAATCAAATCTTCAATCTTAAATAATACGGAATACTTAAATCTAAATGTAGTCAAGAATCTTTAATTAGGATTGCCTTCCCATAAAATATGAAGTTAAAATTTTAAAATGTTAAACATAAGTGATCTCCTTAGTGTTGATAATACTTTAAAAATAAAGCAAATACAAATATACAAACATCCGCCAATAAAAGAACATATTAAAATATATATTTTTGGCTTTGAAATACAATAAATAAACATAAGGCAGGTCAACAACTTTAAAATGACTATAATATGTGAGTTCAAAGAATCAGAATCAAAGAAAAAATTTCCAATTAATTTTGAGATGCAAATACAATGTGTAAATGTTCCCATTTGGAAAACTGATTCGACTTTATCAATCCGATATGGCCAAGTATTTTCCTGTGTGCCGGAGCGCTTTCCAAGCGGAAGTGGTTGCCTGCAAACGTTTTTCCAAATGAGTCGGCAACTTTCGGTGGCTTATTGTTAGCTTTTAAGCTTATTTTTACAACAGCCACAACAATGTATGGCCGGAGCATGACTCGGATGTGGATGGGTTTTCTCGGGATGGGCTCAAAACGATGGGATGCCGATGCTGGATGGATGATGTCTCCATCGGGCAATGCACACTTAAAATTCTTAACTTGAAAAATAAATATTTTTACAGCATCTCACGGCGCGTCTGTTTGTTTATTTTCATTTCGTTCGACGTCGACACCGTTTTCCTACGTTTCCCCCGTTTTCTGAGCTGAACCTCCTCTCCAGTATCTTTTTGTATCCGCCAGATACTTTAGCTTGCAAGTTGCATTCTCCCCGTAAAGTTTTCATTTCGTTACGTTTTGGCCGCATCTTTGTCGCTGTTGACTTTATGGATTAAGTCGCAAACACTGTCGAATTGTTACAATTACAATTAACCAGGGGACAGAAGATGTGTGGGAAACTATTCGGAAAACACTTGTGCACATACCCAATTGAGTTGGAAAATCAATTGGAATTTTCGAAAGTTCAATAGGGGCAGTTTTCGAGTCAAACAGATGGTTTCGGGCTTTTTACACAGTGGGAAAAGTATAACATACATAGTATGTAGTCAGTCAAACATCATAAGAATAAATGTCATGACGGGAATTTTAAATAACTAAATGAGATTTTGTTCTGCGTACCTAACATATTTTATTTTGATCTGAACTGATATCAAGGAATTGGAAAAGTTAGATTATGAATTTAAATTAGACATTCAAAAAAACATTAATAATTCAGAATCTATTCAGCTCTAGAATATCTTCTTTTAGAATATCTTCTTATTCAAAAAAGGAGGCAAAAATAAACATAAGAAAGAGAATACGTGTATAGCATAAATATGAACCAGATTAACTACATTAAAACATCGATTGTAGACAACACTTTGCGATTATGCAAAAATATGCCATGTTACTGACATGAATCTTTAAGCTCTTTTCTCTGAGAAGAAGTTATTGATTAGTTTCCCAGGAATATGAAAAAATTTATGGATAATTTAGTCTAAATCTTTTCATCTGACTTATTAATACATTAACTCCCAAACAAATGATTATGTTCTGGATTGTTTAATAGCTTTTAAATCAGTACTCACTTGCTGTAGTCGGCCTTGCAGTAGACCTGCCGCTCGCGGATGAAGCAGGACTGCTGGCGGTCCAGGGGGCACATGCACATGCAGCAGCGGAGGCAGTGGGCGTGCCAGGAGCAGCCGCCGACCTCCAGGAAAAACCGATCCGAGATTGGCTCCCCACACGCTGCGCAGGAACGCAGCTCAGTCTGGAAAAGATATGGAAAATAGCTATTTTAATAGTGTTGGATATATTGCTTAGCCTATTTTTGTATACAAGTTTTCTATGCAAATTCTGGGGAGTCTTTTGTATCACACACCTGAGAACCGGATCGGTTTCCTATACGAAAAGCGATCTGATCTCAAATCGGAGCGCCCGTCGGATTTGTTTCTTCTTTTGTTGTGCCTTCAAATGAAATCGGTCAATAAATCTGGCAAATGTCCCGGCGGCTTCTGTTTTATTTCTTAGCTGCAGCATTTAACTTATGTATATTAAACAAATTTCAATAGCCACACAAAAGACGAGTTTCTTTCGCTTGGGGCTTTGTTTTGTTTCGATTTTTTCCGATTCGCTCTTTTCGAAAATTGAACCATAAATTTAAAAATGTTATGCTAATTGTTGTTGGCGATATCAGTGTTATTGTTGCTGCGTCGGCGACGGCAACTGCTTCACTCCGAAGTCCCCGAAATGTGAAATTTATCGACCCATCCGAAGATCGATCTTATGAATATTCAATGTCTCGCCTGCATGTTACGCCGTTTTAAATGAGTGTTTCCAACAAATTTTATTGCGTTTCATAAAGTACAAAAAGACACCGAAACAAAAAGTAATCCGCAGAGTATTATTTAGATTGTGGCTTTCCTAATTGATTTTTTAGTGCTGCTCGCAAAGTGTTGATCTCAACAAATATTTTAACAGCCGCAAAATCTGCATCGCATTGCACTCATTTTTAATTAGGAAGGTATTATAAACAAATGGAGAAATAAATAGGGAATTTGGTCAGGCTGTTTGTAATAATTTAAACTGAAATATGATGCCTTCATTTTATTGGGAGTCAATTAATGTCACTTTGTGGGCTGGAGGTGTTAAAATAAAACTGAATTTGTTTTAAGGGAATAAATAAATCACTCTGCGCTAAGAGATATCTTGCTTATAAATCTAACAATCGGTTAAATATTTTATAAGTAAATAAATAATTTATTTCAATTGGATTAACGTAACAAGGTACACTTAAAGTCCCTAAAATAATGAAGTTATATAAATCACATAATAAAGATAAAATACAACAAGAAAATAAATCAGTTGGTTAATTATTTGTTTACTTTTACTTTAAATAATTAATACGAGTGTTTATTTTAAATCATGTATTATAGATACATATATTATACAAAAATATAGTAAAGCAATAACCCTTTAATGACAATGATTTTGAATTTAAATATTTAAAATTCATTTTTCTCAATATATTTAACACTTTAATGCTTCAGAACAATTTACCATAAGTCGCCCATCAAAGAACATTTCAGTCAGTGTTAATGCCTCCTCATTATCTTTCCTTTGATGGAAAAACAATTTCGATTGCTCGATCTGGTTATTGTTGATTATGATGTGCAATTTCGGACTGAAATTTGTATTAACGGATATGCATACAAAAGGAATTGAGTTCGGCACTTTAAACGTTTAATTAATGGCCGGCATTTCATTAATAAACAAGAGAGAACGCTATAGTCGGGTGCCCCGACTATCAGATACCCGTTACTCAGGTAAAGGGAGTGCGAGGGAGATGGAGATAGAAACTTTGATCACGCATAACTTTTTAACGAATGGTCCGATTTGAAAAATTTCTTCTACATTTCGATAGGTATTGATAAACACAATAAAACTGCATTTTTACTTTTCCGAAATATTTAAATTTTTAAAATCGTATACAAGCGATTGTGGGCGTTAAAGGGGGCGTGGCACCTTTTTGAAATAAACTTGCGCTGCGTAGGAACTCCTAGAATCTGCATGCAAAATGCCAATCTTCTAGCTTTTATAGTTTCCGAGATCTCAGCGTTCATACGGACGGACAGACGGACAGACGGACATGGCTAGATCGACTCGGCTAGTGATCCTGAACAAGAATATATATACTTTATAGGACAGACGGACAGACGGACATGGCTAGATCGACTCGGCTAGTGATCCTGAACAAGAATATATATACTTTATAGGGTCGGAAACGATTCCTTCTACCTGTTACATACTTTTGCACGAATACAATATACCCTTTTACTCTACGAGTAACGGGTATAAAAAAATGGCAGAGAAAGGCGAATGCAAAGTTTTTCCATTAATCAAAGAAGGCAGGGAAAATACGCTCCTATTTTGGTAACTGCCGTTGACAAAACAATTGTTGGCACAAATAATTGTCGTTTAACTTATGGCAACTTGTTGTTAACTTAGCTGACGAATTCGTTTCTTCTCGCGCCGCCGGAGAATAAATACAAATAAATACGAGATAAAACCTTGGGCCGTGAATAAGGCTATAACCCGATCAAAGGGCCCGCCATTTGCGACTAAGGCAATTAATAAGACAATGCCGAAGCGCAGAGGAAAGATGGAAAAAGGCCGGCAGCAGTCCGCGGGTAATAGATATCTATGAGAATAACTTATGACGGGCCGCAAACTATCAGATACAAATGTATCTAGTATCTGTTCGGGGGGTTGAGGCCCGAATATGCAACATGGCCACCGTCAGAAGAGCAACATGTGAGCCGGTATCTGTGCGAGTTCCGCGGACATGAAATAACTACATCCTAACATGGCCGTCCGACCGCGCAGCCGCTGCCATTTAACTTTTCAACTCCGCCGAGTGTGTGACACGTTTAATAGCGGTGCCCGACCCACAGAAACCCACAGAAGCCCGCAAATACCCCTCAACCACCCGATTTTCCCGGACGAGCCTGCGCTCTGCCACATCTCCCTCCTACCTTTCCTCTCCCCTCTCCCCTCCTGTCACTTTCGTTTAACTTTTCACATTGCGCGCCCGAAAAACACAACCAACAACAAGGCCGAATATTAGTGGCGAAGGGAAGGGGAGGGGGGAGAGCGGTACGAGGGGTGTTTTCAGCAATTTGTTTTCCCAACGCCCGTTTTAACACACAAAAACGGAGGCTGAGACAGTGACTTGAGTGCACTCGGAAAAATAAGTATTCAACAGACTGGAGAAATGGAAATTATAAAAAGAATTAACAAGTTTTGACTAAGTTTTTCCCGAAAATACAATTCATAAATCGTGCTTTTTTTAACAACATTTTTTTAATCCAATTCTTATTATATATACATTTTTTGATACCAAGAGAGGTAGGATATTTCAGGTTTTATTACCACCGATCCTGAATTTGAAATAACTTAAGTTTCAATAAAATATGCCATTGACTTCAAACTATCTAAACATTTGTGTCTTTTTGGAAAGGATTGTAATAAATACATTTGATTTAACTAAATTTGTTATTATATTAATGGACAATGGAAAAATACATAGTATTGTACTTTTAAAATAAAATGGTAAAAAGTGTCTTTTATCACTGAGGCCATCGATCTCTAAAAACTAAAATCGCACAGCTTATTTGTTTTGCAAAATTTAAATTGCGTTATATTCGAAACAATTTTTAAAATATATTTTTAAGTGTATAGGACCCGAAATCGCACTTCGAATTCCCTGCAGCTTGTTGGTTATACACATGCAATTGCTGTTGTTGTCATGTCTATGCCCACTTTTGAAAATATGTCAGTTGTCAGAAGGACAGAAATAAGGGGAGGACATGCGGAGAGGGGAGGGGAGGAAAGGGAAGGGAAGGAGGAGGGGAGCGGGCAGAAGGACACATTTGAAGTGGCATTTTTGGCGAGCATGTCATTTGACTGTAATTTACTCGTGAGTGTCGTGAGCCTTTTGCGGTTTGTGTGTGCGTTTCAATGCGAGATGCATAAATCTAGCCATGAATTTAAAATGGGTTTCTTGTGGGCTTAGAATTCGTGGAAACTTTTCCGACTGGGTGACGGAATGAAGTGCGGAAAATGGCTTTAGTAGGCCAAAAATGGAGAGCAGATTAAGATGATGGGAAGTTCATTTATCACATAGTTAATTCAGTAAAAGGAGTCGACTTTGGCACAATTAATTTGGTTTTATAGGCTCATCAATTTTTAAAATAACTATGAAGTTTAAGAGCACTTTGAAGATACTCAACAAAATCTTATTAATCCTTAACTTAAATCCAATAATGAAGATATTGAAAAGCAAGTGAAGACCCTCATCTAGGCAAGCGAAAAGTGGCAAAGATTTTAAGAACCGATAGAAGATGATGAATTCGCCGACTCTCTGCGGGTCGCAATGTGCGATAAAATATCTCCATGGTTATCTGTGGGATCCCGGGGCTAGTTCTGTGCCTTTTATTGTTATTATTTGCTACGAATACTCAGTGTTATATAAGCACTCCCTATGCCAAGCGAGGCCCTCATAAAAATTCCACAATCTAAAACTTGCACCTTGCAACTTTTGGCTCGAAATGTCGTAAATAACCCCGGCTGGCAGTCGTATAAAAGTGGGAAAAACAAAAGGCCAAGCCAGAACTATAAAATACACATGAAGAGTATGCAATAAAGTTTATAATCCTTCCCATTCCAAGGGATCTATCTGGACGTGGCAAGGTGCTCGAAACTGAGTTCCAAAAAGAGTGTGGAAGAAGCGGCGATGATACTGCAACCGGTAGCCGGGAGTCAAGAACTGTATCATCTTCAGGGCCCGAAAAACCGAGAAAGGAGGGACACGCCTAGAAGATCGATTGATTACCCCGGAATAGCCGGCGATCTTTCACGTCATTGCGCAAATTGAGCGATCATCGTAGGGACTACCGAACCACTATCGATTGCCATATCAATGGATGGATGGCTGGCTTGATGACAAAAGCCCTTGGCACTCAATCGGTTTCTCCGCTTGTGACTTGTCATCTTCCAGCCGTGAGAATGTTGTGCTCCCAAAAAAAACAGAGATAGAAACCATACAATGACTGCCGGACACAATGGACATATCTTTCGGCCGATATCGAAGCTGTTATAACAACGACTTTGGGCACTTGTCACTTGAACGGATTTTGGCAAATGTTTTCCTAAGGCCTTTCGATCTCTCGATTTAAGCTGCTTTTCAACAACAAATTGCAGCGAAGGCTGCTCGGTTTATTTCCAATATTTTTGTTGTGTAAACTCTTTTTAGCTGATTTATGCGGCATGAAAATTTTCAACGGGCGTCTGTCAAATAAATATATATTTTTTCTGGTTTTCGGTTGCCGCTGGTGACTTTCGAAAAAGGCGTATCGCTTTTTAATTAGAGCTACTTTTTTGTGTTTGCGTGGGCCTTTTACGCTTTGTGCCTAATATATTGAATTATGCTAAAATATGACTACCAAAAAGTTTACACGTCGGCGTTTGTTTGGCGTTAAGTTGGGATCATCGTATCTGATTGTTATTTAATGGCCGCACGAACTGCTCTTTATGAATGGAAGCGGCCAACAAACGCCCACGATCTGGGCTGAAAAAAGGTGGAAAAAGTGGAATAAAAGCATCCATATCCATAATACGAGCACGCTCCATAAATTGGCTAAATGTTTACAAATATTTCATCGGGAAGCGGTTAATGGTAATGTCCCCGACCAACTCTTTCACTCCTCCTCCGGTCCACATACTCCTCCATCTATATATATATAGTCTATAGCTGTTGCTGTTGTCGCGCCCATTGATCCAATCAAATTAATGGGCTGCTATAACTGGGCAGCCAACAAAAACGGCAACAGAAATGAAAAGGGAATGCATTTCTATGGGAATACAGGGACAACTGGATATATGCATCCAGGACTTAAAAGTAAGCAAGAAAACCGTACTGCCTATATCTGATATTTAATTTTAAGTGATAGGAATAATGGGATATTATTTCCTTAGTTTAGTTTCCTTATTTTGAAGACCATAAGTTAACAATTACAAATAGTTATAGATGCTATAGATTTGTAAACAAATGTTTAACACATTTTTAACATTTACAAAAACTTTCAGGTAACTATAAGATACAAGTATGTATATCTTAAAGATCTAGATCTAGATCTAGATCTTTTAGTTCTTACTGAAGTGCCCTGTTTTTTTTTCTATTTTTCCCATCTATCGACTCTTTACTGTACCTCTGCGATGCATATGACTCCACACTCTGGTAAACCTGTCCCACTGTGTGTGTTACTGTTGGTTTGTGCATCTCTCCGGCAAACTTAATTACCGCTTTATGTCAATGGTCCAGCGTGTTTTTGCTAAATTTATCAGCGTTATTAAATTTTATCACTGGCGACAAAATGTGCATATGCCATTCAATTTTCACAACATATTCGCACATCACACGCACACACACTCTCCCCTCCCCCCTCACCCCATTTTGCATATGGTATATCCAGAGAGGGGCTTTTCAGCCTAGGCAAATATTATGATGGCAGACAACTCGTCGGTGGTTCCATCTGGAAAAGAGGGGGACTTTCGGGGGACTGCGAATCGAGTTGTGGACCTAACATTGGCGTAACATCGTAAAATATTTTACGGCCAAATGGTTGCGAGCCAAAGTCGCCAACGTTTTTATGTGTCCAAAACAAAGAGCCAATATTCTCGACAAAAACAAAATATCGAAGGAAAAGCCCTTCGATTTGCAGCTGTCAGTTTTCAATTTGAGCCGCTAAGTGGCTAATTGACAATTGCCAAAAAGTAACTTAAATGCAAATGAAATATCTATTAAAGATAATATACAGCCGATCATTAAAACGCCAAGACTTGAAATGAAAAGAGTACTGTGTTAAAAAATAAACTTTATATATGCATATATAAAAAGTTTTATTTCACTTTATATCTTTGTCTTTTATTTTGGTTTTTTTCTGGGGTTTCTGGCGATGACAAAGCCTCGGTTCATCTGTGGAACGGATGATTGAGGGTACAGGGGGATACATTAGGTGTGTAAGATACACAGGGAAAAAGCCCTATTAAAATGATTTTCAAAGAGCAGTAAATTGTTTTTAGGAATCTTTTTTTTTAACTACATCAGTTTAACACTAAGTAAAATCAATATAATATAGTTATACAGAAGCAATATCAATAAAGTTAACAAAAAAGCCATAACATAATAAATTATATTACTAAGTAAACTATTATTTACGGACTTTAATTGGAGTATTAAGCGATGATTCGGCGAAGCACTTAAGAGCTACTTTAGACAGCAACATAAAACCAATTTATTGACCTGTTTCGTGCATTTATCTCAGTGTAGGATACCCCAGTGTCCCACAATCCCAGTGTTGACAAGTTATTGCCCGAAGAGCGGCTTCGACTTAAAATGTCGCACTTTATTACACTACAAAACACAAAACTGAACTCAACGCGAGATGATCTCTCCGGGTTTCGGATCGGATGGGATCGCTTTGGTTCTGGGTTCTTGGGGATCTGGACTGGTTGAGTTTTACAGCCAGTTCGGTGGAGGTTGCTGTTGGCAAACACCGGCCTTTTTTGTGTGCGCTCCCAGCCGCGTTTTATTATAACTGTTGACTGCTCGCATACGAGATAAATTTCATTTTAATACTTTCTTCGTTTTAGTTTTTGTATATTTTATTTTGTTCGGGGGGGCGCGGGGCTTTTGAGGTCTGAAAGTGATTTGCATACGGGGCATCGTTCTCACGCGCTTCCCACCGGAGATCATCCAGTCGAGAACGAGAATCCGAATCCCCAGATCTCTGCAGCTCTAGACTTTTAGAGCTGTAGAGCTCTGGATCGAGGTTGACAGATCGCCCGACTTCTGCAGCTAATACCGTTTTCGGAGCCCAGCTCCCAGCTCCCAGCTTCTATGGCTGCCATTTCCCCTGGCCATAAACATAAACAGGTGGCAATGTTCATTTGCATAGACAACGTTTCGATATTAAATTTCAAAGCGAACGACCAGCGTCAACGGCATTCCGAAAACACTAAATAAAAACAACCAAAAAAAAAACAAGCCTAGCAGTTGGACAACAGAAACTAAACTCAATATTCCGAGGGGGCAGTGGCAATCTGAAAATGGCTCTTCGATTTGCTTCTGGTCCCCCGGTCTTTGGATATTGTATCTGGTATACTTTTGGTCGGAGCCCAGCGATTTCCTTAACTTGTTTCGTGTTTTAATCATTTGCGGCTTTCGGCAGCTGTCTTCAAATCGAAACGAACTTGTAAATTATACATGTCGCGACAGATTCGGGCTTTGTCTTCTGAATTGATAAGCTCGAATTATATGGTAATGGGGGCGAGAAGTTAGAATAAAACACTACCAATTTCCATAGATTAATAAGCACTTTAGTATAATATTTAGCTTTAATTGGATATGGGCCATAACTGTGCCTGTTGCACAATTTATGCGTTCAATTTTGAGCGGGAAAGAAAATATCTAATAGCCTTTAAACATTTATCAAATATTTAATATTTTCCATCGCATTATTACAAACAAACATTTCCTATTCAAATTTCAGTCATATTTCTCTCTTTTGATATCCCCAGATATGATATCTCTTGAAATCTATATTCATGGCAATACAATAGCTTGTAGCAATGTCAAATCAAATTATGCTACTACCATGTTTTCATCTTGATCTGGTCGTTTACATTTATTAACTCCTAATTAGAGATAATCTACACCGAATTTATTTCGACTGCATAGTGTATATAATGGAGCACCCTGTGGCTATGCAATTTGTTGGGCAATAAATTTCAATAAAACATTTGCATTAAACTGAAAAGTCCGTCTAGATGGGTGTAGCCACCCTCGCAATTGAAAGTACGGCAAACATTTAGCTTGCCATTTTTTAACTCTATTTTGTTTTTTGTATTTATAATATTTTTTGCATAAATTTGGCGGGCGGCAGTTGTGCAAACAGAACTCAAAACTCAAAAAGTCTGGGGAGAGAAAATCCGCATGCAATAAATCGCTGATAAATCGCCCGCAAGTATCTCAAACGATTTCGACACGCGTTTTTCTTGTTCTCTTGATTCGGTCTTTATTACTATATTTTTTTGAGCATGTATCTTTTTTCATTCGCATTTTTGAGGCATTCATCATAAAGTTTGGGACGCGAGCATCGAGTGAATCCGAAACCGAAAATCCCAAATGCTTTTGTCTTTTCGTCAACATGTCACAGCCACTAAACATCAATAAGTTGGCCTTTTATTGATTTCGCGTTGTCTGCCTTTTTACAGCTCATCTTTGTGCGGAGTTTTTAGGGGGATTTCGTGTTTGATTTCTTATTTTTTATTGGGCACTGGCCACAATTAATTAGTTAAATCTGCATTTTGCATAAATTACAAATATAATATTTTCATATTTCAGTTTTCAGCTTTTTTTTCCTTTTGTATTTTTGTCTCCTTTTTTTGTGGGCCAATAAATCAAGTCCGAAGTGGTTTTTTTTGGCCACCGCCAAAGTTCTAGCCGATAATTTATTTAGGTGACTTTGAATGATTTCAGCGGTGGGTTTCAAACGGAGCAGACATCCGAAACTAGTTTCGCTTCCCTAAACTAATCACTTTGGCTACTGTTCGTAGATGCCATCGATAAGACGGTATAGGAAAGCTCTTTTGGGCCAATTTGCAATTGTCAGACAATTAAAAACAAATATTTTGTGGTTTAGAACAAGACAAGAAGGAAAAATAAATTGATAACTTGAACTTGGCAAAGGTTCCATCTCCAAACCCTTCGTAATGGTAATAAGAATAAATAATATTTGAAAGCAACTGATGTAATAAATGAAATCTTAGCAAATTATCTAAAATTCCATATTTAAAACTACTAAAATTGTTAAAGTACAAGCAAATTCTGAACACGAAAGTGATTCCATTCGGCCAATTTGCAATTGCTAAGCAATTAAATAGGAATATTTTCGGGCGACAAGCTGGCAAGAGAACATTTATTTTATTTATTGGCATTTTTTGCCAGAAATCGAATCGAATGGTTTGTCGTTAGGGGATGGCTCGTAAATTCCAGGGGCGGGTTTGGGTCTCTATGTTTCTATTTTTGGGTGCTGCCGGCAGACAGGAGTTGCAATGATTTGTGGCATTTTACGATTTTACGGGCCCAAGGGCCATGCATCATTTGTAGGCCAACTAAGCGTCCTTTAAGGACTGTTTTGTGGATGCACTCGAACGAACAATGGGAAGACACTCGACTCGCCTTCTTTTGTGTGGTTTTCACTGAGGACCTCTCGTGCCTCCTGCATTCGATTTCCATTCGAAGGGGACTTTTCGCATTTACCTGCCGAAAATACTGCTGGGATTTTGACACGTTTTCCGGCGATCTCCTCGCTGCAGTTCGCATGCGCAACCCGAAAACTGACCAGTATCTCCGGGATCTATTGTGTATGGGATCTGTGTATACTTGAGGCCGAGGCCCAAACAAAGGTGTGATATTTGTTTCTCTTTGTCCCTGATCGGGGCAATTGGCCCAAGTCAAGATGCTATTTCTGAGTGCCCATTGTGTTTCTAAGGCGACCCGAGGCGTAGACTTCTTGTCAGCGTTGACAATTAGGCATATTCGCCAGTGGCCACAGGACACTCTCGCAAATGTCCTTTGTTTGGGAATCCAATTATGAGGGGGCTTGCTGAAAAATCTGCTGACCGCTGGTCAAGCAGCTGGCTCTTGTAACATCCTTTGGTACAAAGAAAAATCTTTGCAATCGGCACGCGCTCCTTTTTTTTTGGTTTCTTGTGCGGGATTATGGGACAGTAGAGTTAGCCGTGTAATCCACAAAAGGTGTTTTGTTAACCTTTCAAAGCTAATAAGTAGATGGAGATATGGAAAGTCAGAATATTTATCTTCAAGGAATGATTACAGAACAAATGGATAGCATACAATATCAACTTCAGTGTGATTTTATCTTCTTTATATTTAAATACTCTTTTAATTAAACGCCTTTTGTATAATTGGTAGAGAAAACATAGTACTGCTTGAATAAATAGAACACTTTCCTTGGAGGACTGACATTTGTAATATTATTGATTGATAATGCATGGATTCATACTTTTACTTTTGTATTAACAATTTATTAGAACATCCCTAAAAGTTAGAAATAATCTTTAATTAAATCTCATAAATTTTAAATACCTCATTCAAACGCACTAATTCTTAAATCCACAGCAAAATCGTTGTAAATTAATATTCAAATTAAAGAGCTGAGTTCTCTAATCCCCCACTAAGCCCAGGTCAAACCCACTTCAATTCAACTCCGAAAACCTAACTCGCCAATTAAAGAAAACATTTCGAACCGCAGAAGAAGGCGTCAACGAGTTTTTACACAAAAACCTTTGGTGTATTCATGGGAGGTTAAGTTTTTTCCAATCTTTCAATTTTCTTGTGAATTATTAATGAAAAATCATTCCAATTTATTGAAATTTGTATATACGTTTTTTATAGCTGCTTCGCAGGCATTCGACATTTAAACGCTTAAATATTTATGCCTTTTTTATATCTCTTTCTCCGACTACCTAAGAGCAGGGAAAAAAGCAAAAGACTCCAGCCCCATACATTGTTGAATATTCATAAGGCAGCGCCTAGTGGCGTCATTTTCGGATTTGGATTTGGAAGATATAGGTGGATGGTGGTGGGGGCATGGAGAGGGGATCCACCAACATCTGGGGCGGGTCAAGATCGATGATGTCAAGAAAAGGTCTCCGGTGCAGAGAATCCCCTTTGTTGGCCGCTCACAACTGTTGACATTTGAGTTCTGGACTCATCGGGGATTGTAATGGATCCCCGCTGATTTTCTCCCCCGGTTGACAGTTATCCAAAAATGCTAGTCGGAGAAATCGGCTGGAGCGATTAAAAGCATAACGCTGGCCAATAAGCGTCAGCACCTTGTCCAATTTGCTATGGTAATGAAAATTACACTCGGCGAACAAAGCCGTGGCAAATCGATCATCGGCGAGCATAAATCATGATCGATTCTCTGCAGACTCATGGCAAATATTTTCAAAAATCCTGTGGGTGGTTCACACACAGCGAAAAATCAAAAAGCCTCGCACAGCGGGTACAAAAATCGATTAAACGTTTTCGGGTGGATAAAATAAAATCAAAAGCCAACAGAAATGTGTTGTTGAATGAACATGGAATTGAGCAACATCATCTAGGCGACACGATCAATGCAACATCTTAAGGAAAAAATTATTTTCGGGGTTTGGTTGCAGATACATTCGAGTATTAGCCTTCATTTCACAGCCGGTATTCGGGTATTCGAGTATTCGTATTCCCCAAAAGTGTGGGCTGTGATGTGAGGTTTATCTTTCGAGTGTTTTCGAAGGGAACCCCACTGTGCGATTTGTGTGCTTTTCATATTCACCGCTCTGTGTCGTCTCCGTTTTTGAAACTCATCGTTTTCCAGCGGTTATTAGTGGACTGGCTTTTTCGAATTGAATTGGAACTGTTTTGCTCTGGTTTTTGTCTCAACTCCGGCTCACTTTTTATTCCTAATGGTAAATCAGACGCCGCCTGTTGCGTTTTCAGGCCCAAAATGCTCGCAGCAGGACTGGAACTCTACACAAAAACTGTTTGTGGGTCACCCGGGGTCCCGGTCTTACATGTCCAGCAATTAAAAAGGAAAGCAAGTAGGTAATTTCGAGTGGGTGTGCAAACAGGGCCAGCAAACGCCAAGAATACGGGTGAAGAATATGGTGCAACTGTAATGGAGTACCATCTGAAGTAACTTTATCTACAAAAACATTTAACTGCCTTCCATTTAAAATATTAACAGACTAAAACTTTTATCAATGCCTATTTAAAATCTAAGAGAAATATACGACAGTCAACATCAACAAAATGTTTAATGTTTTCCCAAATATAATTATCTTTACTTTAATTGGTTTAAAGCTAAGTAAACACTTTAAAATTTTCTCTGTAAATTGCAATGTACAATGCTAACATGTAACATGTATGTATTTATCTCTATATTTTAGAATTATTAAGAAGCCTTTCCAAAGATCACAACCAAATACTATTTTTTGGTGAACACAAATACTTTTTTATATATCACCAGCTGCCGTAAAAAGTTCCAAGATGAGTTAAGAAAATCCGTGGGAACTTGACCTCTCATTATATGGCCCTACTACCAGCTTACAACAACCTCTTATATTTACTATAATAAAACACTTGGACTCACCTTCATTTTAATTGCCTCCACAATTTTGGCGGTTTTTAATCCAAGTCTTTTGCACGAAATTCTGTCGCCAGCTTTAGCCTGGGAATCGAACCCAATCGCAGCCAGTATATAGATATTTGAGGAGACAACGACGACGACGACGACTTGATCAGTTTGTCAAGCGTCCCACAAAAGCCGCCGTCTGCATACGATATATTATGAAGTATTATTCTTCACCGGCTATTAATAACCAGTATAAATTCGTATATCCGAGATGTAGATCAATTTGCAAGCGTTTGCAACATTTTTCGATTCGATTAGCACTTGCGATAACAGTTCACTTCGGCCGACGGCGAATGCTGGATTTCGGAGTGGAGCTGCGGCAATACCATCTAGTATATGCGTGGAACCTTATCAATAAACACGCGATAACACGTTTCGGTATCGCGATTCTCGGGAGATTTGCTTTTTGTTTTTTTCGTGGCGGAGCGGACGCGAGATGTTGTTACAGCTTCGAGGCCACTGCGCTAACTGCCGGCGCTCGGGGTTCGAGCTCAGGGATCTGGTGGCTCAACTGGCTCGCTTCACGCCCGGTTTCCATATGCCAGTGGCTCATAGCTGTAGCTGTGGCTGTTTCTCTGTCTGTGGCTGTGACTGTGACTGTGGCTATAGCCACCACCACCAGCACGCTCACAGGTAGAGTAAGCCATCCGCAGCAGCAACAACCACCGAACCTCCTAGCCTCCGAAACTCGACTCGAGAACCCGCTCAACTGGTTTTGAGCGCACAGCTGTCGCCGGCGCAACGGGAATGGTGGTGATTGGCCCGCCTGGCCACGCCCCCTTCGGCCCGGAGAACGAGTTCCCGACTGGCGTCCCCCATTTTGAGTGGTTCTGCGGACCGGGTTATCTGTGCACCAATTGAGTGCGCCGGCGCGTGCCAAGTCAGCCACTTCAAGTGAGTGGGATTCGGAGTGGAATCGCCGGTGGAAACGGGTGGGTGTTGCTCTGGGGACGACGATTGCTGTTGTCACAGGGGGCGCCACTCATGTTGCTGCTGTTTTTGGGGCCGGTGTTGCTGTTGTCACCACTGCTCTGGCTTTTTCTACTGATATTGCTGTGTCTTTTCTCATGTTGCTGCTGTTTTGGGGCTGGTGTTGCTGCTGTCGCGAATGCTGTTGCTTTTTCCCCTGATGTTGCTGTTGTTGCTGTGACTTTTTCCCATGTTGCTGCCGTTTTGGGGGCCGATGTTGCACTTGTCACTACTTTTATAGTTTTGTCTACAGATATTGCTGTTGTTACTGGTGATTTCTAACATTTTTCAGCTTTTTTCGAATGCTTTTGATGCTGGTTTTCCACGGCGTTGCTGATATTTTTGGGACTGTAGTTACTTTTGCTGCAATTGTTGCTGTTTCCATTTATATTTAAAATTCTAGTTATGTTGCTACTGTCACTGATTTCACTTCTGTTATGGCTCTTGCTTTCGATGCTCCTGCCTGAGTGGATCAAACTAAAGGAAAAACCAGAGAAAAACGGAACTCGAACTCCGCCGCACCTGACTTTTTTGGGGTCAAACCGCTTGATGGAGGGGAAGTGAGTGCCAGTTCATGTTGACGCTGCTCTCTTTTCGGTTAAATCTTTTTTATCCCATTTGCCTGTTTGTGATGGCATGCCAAACATGATTGACATGATAGACATGCCCAAAGAAAAAAAGGCATTTAAATTTGGGAAAATTGAATAGGATTAAAACTAGATGTAAGGATATTGTTAGTCTTGTAATATGAGCTTCTTTATACACATTCTCTTTAATTGTATTAATACAGTTTAACAATATTTAATTACTCAATTTATATATAAAATATTTATGACGAATTAATGACAGCTTGTTGTTAAATTACTGCTCAAGTTATGTTAGGACAGGATTTTCCTAGTTACCATTGTGCTCTTTATCCTTTGATTTAAGCCCGAGTTTAAGCTTTGTGCCTAGCTTACCTCTTTCCCCAGCGATCTCCTTTGACTTTCCAAGCACTTTAACCATTACTTTGTGCCATTTTTCATTCAGTGTCTCTTTGGTCGTGGGCTGTCTTTTAAAGCCGCTTGGCATTCAATTGGCATTTGGCTGTCGCCATCATCCAGTCGCCTCCACCTCCTTTTGCTGGCCCCCTTTTTTTACCACTCTTTCTGCGCTTTTTGCTTTGCTCACGTTATTTAAGGATTAACATCATTTTATGCTGCCTCGCAATGCCTTTTTTGCAGGATTAAAAGCTGCCGTCTGCTGGGTCTCGTTCTCCTGTCAATGCACTTGCAAAATCATATTGCACTATCAAAAAAAAATATTTGTTGTTATCTAATATTTTGTTTATCTTAAAAAATGATCAAAAATTACACTCTTGTATAAGAGTTCTATATCTATATAAATAATTTCCGAAAATATATATTTAATATTTAAGACAATTTCATTTTAAATTACTTTAAATACAACTTTCTTAAGCCTTTAATAAATTAAGATATTTTGAAGTAATTCATAAATTGTATTTAAAATAAATTGATCGTTTTTACTTTGATAAAAAAAATATATACATATATATAGGATATTTTGTAACTATTATTACTTGAATATCTTTTTCCCAAAATTACAAATCAAAAGTGGGATCCCAATTTTAATTTTTTGGAGTGTGAGTTTCCCCCCTGCCACGCCCCTGCCCACCGGGTGCTCAGCTCTCCTTTCTCCCCTTCGAATTGATTGCATTGCACTTTTTCCCGCCGTTGTTGTTGCATAGTTTGCGCTGCTGCGCCGCCTCCATTCCTACAAAGTGATTTTTATGGCTTTCAGTCAGTGTGTGTGAGTGTGTGTGCGAGTGTGCTTTGGTGTGTGTGTGAATGCAAATGTTTGCGTTCCAGTGCGTGTGTGTGTGAGTGCACTTTGATGTTTCCGCATTACAAAGGCGGCACTTTAATAGCGGTGCATTTATCAAAAGGCAGCCAAAAGTCCGACAGCAGCTGGGAGCTTAAACACGCATACGCCCCGTGGGGTGCCGCAAGTAGAGCGTTCAAGGAAAGACTACAATATCAAAACTACCAGCTAGAATTCATTTCCTGTTCTGCAAATTAATAACAGCTTAATAAGTATAATCTTTGAGAGCAAACAACGATAAAAAGCGAATATTGATTACTTTAATTACATTGGGATAGAATATTATCACAATATATAAAGGACATTATACAAAATATCCCATCGCTATTACTTCCCATCACTAGGGATATAAATTTGTAATGTTTTAAAGCAGCTTTTTATTTTCGTTTATTATTAAGTGTATTCCTAATATTTTTATTTTAAAAGGCTATTTTATATAATACTTGCTAAGAAGCATCTTAAATTGTTGTGATATGCAGTAAATACGAAATAAATCAATTATTTTCCGTTGTGTTCTTAATATTAGTATTTTTATAATAATAACATTAAACTCCGATTTGGGTATATGTATATTCAGTAATACCTTCGTCTATCGCCCATTAATCAGCACATCGAAGCGCAGTCTTTGCTTATCCTGAGCCCCATCTGCTTTTGAAAAATAACCCGACCCTAGAGGCTCTAAATTGATTAACAGTAGCCCCCGACCAAAGGCAATCGGGTTGGGGGATGTGAAAGAGATGCTGTCAACGCTTCGGCGTTCCCCGAATGCCTTCCATTTACATGCCATAATTCTTAAATGTCACCCGTTTACAAAAGCCTGGACCATTTGATTTAGACCGCCTTCGTTTGGCCCTCGAACAGGTTGAATCCAGGTAGATTCTATCCGCGAACCCTAAATGAACTCATCCTTTTCAGCTCTCCCTTTGTTCGAGTCATAGACCAGCGATATTATATTTATTTGGATCTTTATTGAGCTGCAACCTGTCGCGGTCGTTATGGGTTTCGGGTTTGGTTTCCCTGCCCTGTCTCCCAGTATCTTCCCATTTTGTGGCAGATTTATGTTCTAACCTCCAAGCAGATACAGATCGACGAGATACGATCGAAGGGATGGCGAAGAGCAACTCTCTCTATAGGAAATAATACACTGAAAAAACGATAAGTTGTGGCATTTTGTAATTAAATAATTTATTGTTATGATTCTTTATTTGAAAGTTATAATCAAACAATTTTAAAAGCAATTAAGTGGAGTATATGGCTTGGAAAATAAAGTTTATGAATTTATTGGATACAAAACACTATTTTATATTAAGTGTTTTTTAAGTCCAACAATTCCAAATGAACTTCACTTTGTTACATTGAAGAAATCTTTGAGTTTGGCTATACTTCTACCTTTTCTGTATACTCACATCACTGAGTTCAGAACCAATTTCTCTCAGTGTCCGCTTTCTTTGATCGGTGAAAATTTCAGGGTAATTTGTTGGGTCCGTTTTCAGATGTTTTTGTTGGTCGGTAGGTTTTCAGGTTGGCTATTTTCAAAACTGTTGGTGGCATGTTCGATTTTCTGCGGCTACCTTTCTCGACTTTGTGTCGCAGTCGCGCGTGTTATGAAGATGTTAAGATCCCCTGGTCAACCCCTGAAATATGTCTTAATTGTCTGGGGATAGAACCATGGAATGGACAACATTTTATGGGTAGTACATTCACCTACATTCGGTTCCCGGCTGTTTGCATAATTCCGGGCCAGTGCCTGTTTGCTCAACTTATTGTTTTATGGCTCCCGGTTGTGGTAACATGTGCCAAAGGACATCATTTTGTGGTGGTAAACGACTGTCCAATGCGTTCTCATAGCCCATAAATCATTGGCAAAGTTGAGCTGTTTGGCCAGTGAAATTTATGTTTATTGTCCGAAGGGAAAGATAAAGCCATAGAAAAAACATTGAAATAATGTAGGTTAAGTTGGAAATTTAAAAGTTTTTATGGGATTATTGGGGGTCTAAAGAAAGAAAATAATATACCTTAATTTTTCGGCAAATCAATCCATCCCCCATTGCAAAGTCTTTTTTTTTGTTCTTTCTCCTTATACATTATGTATATAATATATTTGTAATAACTCTCTAGTGTATATATAAATTAAAATAAATAAATACATTTTTTTGGTTTGTGGATTTTGTTTGTTTTTTGTTAATAATAATTATCATTACCATCATCATCATTATCATTAGAGTTATCCTCGTCGGTAAAAACGCCGCCCTCGTCCCATTATTTTGTGTCTTTATCTCATTTGCATGCTTGGTTGTTCGAGTTGCTGGTTGCTGTGGTTTTGGTTGTCGCGGTTCGGAGCTACAGTGTGTCGTTTACCAATTAGACCGAATTATCATGATGCAGTAATAATAATAATAGTATATTGTTTAACATATTCCGCGTTTGTCCTGCCACCTCTTGCACATTCCCCCACCCAACTATGCCTATCTTCCTAACCCTCTCAACATTCTTTAGTCGTCAACGATTTTGTGGTTTATTTAACAAACAGAGCAACAAACAAAGAATTGCACAACAGGAGCAAAATGTTCGATTCTCCAGGATCAGGACACTGTGATACCTCTCCCCGGCGATCTAGCTACTCATCCTGCTTCCTTCGGGACTAGCCAACAAAGCGCTTTCTGTGTGGTTTCCGGTACAATACGATTCGGTGCTTATAGTAATAAGTATCATTCGGTCTTTAGATGCGAATCTTGAGCAGTTTGGTTCACTAACTTATTTGGTACTGTTTGCGTTATCGGCTATAATGCTATATATGAGTTATCAAGTATCAAGCTGAGTTCCTAGCGCACCTTATGTCGAAAGCTATTTATACTTATCGGTTAATGTCGAGTGTTCAGGATTGCGAAATGCTAAATGGCCGATTGCTTTGGAGCGAGTCTAGCGTCGCCGTATGAGTGATGTCTTGTTTTGGCGGATCCAAAATTCTAGACTGGCCGGCCCTAACCTACTTACACGCTATATGTATATCATATACTCGTAGTCGCGTTTCAGATTTGTGTAAATTATTGTTATGTACATTTAGACATGCGGTTCTAGAAGTCCGAGCGAGCGGGCGTGAGAAGTCCTGCCATTGCTTGTAAAGTTCGTTGTACAAAAGCGGAAATCAGGAAAATCATAACCATTTGCTGTGGAAAGTCGGTAAATAAATAACACAAAAGGCAACACAAGTTTTAACTTTAACTAATCATGTGGTTTCTCTTTTATTATACTTTTCGATTTTCGCATTTTGTTTGTTTTTCTTTCTTTTCACTTGCCTATATATTATTAGATGGTACATATACATATGTAGTTTATACGCTAAGCTAATTATTTTGTTTAACAATAAATGTATAGCTGCTTGACTCCGTCTTCTCCTGCTCATCATCCATCGTACTCCATTGTCTGTTTTTATTTTGCTTACGAGTAACAAGGAAATTTAGCTGCAGCTTCTTTGCATTAAGGAACAGAAAATTATAAGGAAATTCTATTTCGAAAGAACATAAACGTAATAGGGAAATTCAAATCAAAAATCAAATTTAACAAATTTTCATTAATTAAAATTACAAAATAATAATAATTGACTGTCTAAATCATAGATGTATTTTATGTGTAGATTTCATCGGTCTCAAATAAACAGATTTAGTGGCTTTCCTCGAGACTTGTGTCACAGAGCTTTACACGAAATTTTGCTGGACAAAACTAGATATAAGACTCGCGCCAATTCTGGCAGCAGATTTTTGGGATCTTCGGGTCCACAGGGCCAGGCTGTCCAGTCGGTCGATAGAGTTTCTGTTTCTGTTTCTGTTCTAGCTTCTGCTTTCGGTTGAGATATTTAACATAATTAAAACGCATTCAATTAAGCACACCAAAGCAAGGCGATATTTGAAATTTTGAATATACTTTTTGGTAGCAGCTTTGGAAATAATCGGTTAAAATAGTATTGAGAATTCCGGGAGATTCTCTTGCTTTAGCGTGCAAATAGGTGATTTACTTGACTTCGTCTCCGAAACTTCTCTCAGTCTATTTTCGGTCCTTTCGAGAGCTCTCTCGGAACTAAAGTCTACCTGAATATCCTATATATGCTTGAGAAAGGGAGTGGAAGTTACGTATCGGTCCAGTGTTCAGTTCGAAAGTCCGTTTTCGGGGAGCCGTCGTTGTGTGTTAATTTATTGCTTCTTCGGGTACTCGATTTTTTGTTTATTAAAGACTATTTGTAATGGCACAAAATATACAGCATTCAATTCTTTCCTTCTGTAGCGGTTTAGTTATTGTAGCTATATCCGTACAATACTCCTTAACTTTAAAGAGGCTATATGCTATGCTTTGTCGGTTTTCCCCCCTTTCCCTTCGCTTTTCTGCGGAAGATAACAGTGATGGCTTCGCTCTGTTTCGCTCCCCGGATCTAATGTGGTGTTTATGGCGTGTGGATAGTTTGGTTTGCTTCTGGTGACTTGGATGGTGTATTTAGTCCCTGCCACGCCCCTTCCTCTCCAGCTGCTACCAATAATGTCCGACAATTCTGCGGCCAGCACTCGACGAGTTCTATGCTCTTCCTGCGCTGCTCTTCCGTTTCCATCCGTTCATCGGTCCACTTCATCTGGTTTTTATGGTTGTCAACTACTTTATGTTCCACTAGATTAGGTTGCTATTTATATTTATCTTAGGTATGCCGTTATGTGTAAGTAGTTTTTGTTTTGCTTGGGTTTTCTATATTGATTTTCCGGTTGGCTTTACCGCGGACGCGAACCTTTGTAGTTCGGGTTCGGATGGCGACTGGGATGACGCGCTGGAAAAAGCGAAGTAATCATTAGCTTTTCTTATTTCAATTTAAGATGATTTAGGACATAATCAGAAGATATGATAGATCGCAATTACATTTTGAAGGAGTTAAGCCATGATCAATGCTTAGATTTCATTTAAATCTAATACATCTTTTACCAGATAACAAAACCGTATCTCCAGCGTTGATATCGCTAACTTACTGCCCCGATCAAAGAGTAAGCTTCGAAAAGCCAAGCTTTTCTTACCAGCACTTGGCTACTGTTTAAACCAATCACTTATCTTTTATGCACTTGCTCACCTTGTATCATCATTGTGGGATACATGCCGGCCACCTGCGCCATTTGCGGCCGGATATCGTTCGACGGAGATCGTCGATTGTTGGGCAAGGCCACCGAGGGCTAAAGAATAAGGAAAACACAAGTTACAATCTAAACAACTAGAACTAAGTAAGTGAAAACTCACATGGGCAAAGTACGTCTGGCCGTACTTGAAGTACATGCCGGACGCCCCATTTGGATTGTAGCCGCCGAGGGCGGCCGCAGCGGCCACGCCGCTCAGCACCGCCGCCGTGGCTTGTTGGCTGCCAGCAGCTGCGGCGGCGGCAGCGGCGGCACTGTGGTGCAGCTGGGCAGTGGGAATGTGCGAGCGGCCTCCTCCGCCACCCGGCTGAGCCGCTCCCGCAGCTCCACCTACTCCGCCTCCTAGTCCTCCGCCCGGACCGCCTCCTCCTCCGCCGTAAAGCGATGGCGGCGAGGCATTAATGGCGGCTCCAGTGGCCTGGTCCACCACCACAAATCCTCCAGAGTGGCTGACCAGCGTGGGTTGTGGCTGTGGCTGCGGTGGTGCTCCTGCGTTGGGCGTGTTGGCAGCACTGTTGCTCTGGCTGCCCACAATACTGTTGGGCGAATTGTTGCTGCTCTCGTGGCTGCCACTTCCTCCTCCATTGGCGCTCGGCGAGTTCCGCTGGGAGACACTGCGTCGATAGTCCTGGTTCATGGACTTCTGGCTACGGAAGCTGGCGGCTCCTGCGTTTAGGCGCACTGGCGGCTTGGATTCGTAGCTGGGGACTCCGGGACTCGAGTTCGTCGCATAGCTGGGTGGTGGTCCACTGATCAGCGGCAGCTGGTTGGGCTTGTTGTCCCGCTTTACACCCATCGTATGGGGTGGAGGGCCGCGGTGTTGGTAGCTACTGGGTCCGCCGGATGAGGAAGCACCACCCAAGCTCACGCTGCTCGGAGAGGCACGCGGCGTCGGCTCGTTGTTCGAGTTGAGCAGCGGAGTCTTGGCTCCCGAGGGGATTCCCCCTCCCAAGGGCACCGAATGCCTGGGGTTGTAGCCACCTCCTGGGTGGTATGGCTTCCGCACTCCCACTGAGGCACCGCCTCCATGGTTTCTCTTCTCGTAGGGCGAGGTGTAGCCCTCGTTGCTGTTCTGGTTTTGGTAGTAGTGTGGCGTGGAGCTGTTGCTGTGGTAGCCCCCGCCTCCTCCTCCGGCACTGCTGCTTCCCGAGCTTCCATTATTGGGAGCCGGTGGAGTACTGAACAGCGGAGCCTGTCTTCCGGGATTGGCTGGCGTACTGGGAGCCGACTGTGAGGCGCCCTGATCCATGCTGCCCTGGCTGGCCGGGTAAAAGGGAGCCGCTGTGATCAGAGCGTGAGCGTGGGGAGCACTCTGCGGCGGTGGTGGTGGCGCCGCCTGCTGCACCACCTGAGGAGGAGCCGCTGGAGGACCTCCTCCCGGGCCGCCGGCTGCTGCTGCCGCCGCCGCTGCCGCCGCATAGGGGAAGATATTCGTTGGGATCAGTGCGGTGGCGTGTTGAGCGGGCAGCGCGTACACATGGGCACCGCCCGCACCACTGAGATCCGTGCCGGCTGGCGCACCACCGTGGGCCAGCGTCAGCGTGGGCAGCGCATGATATGTGGTTGTGCTGGCCGCCGGCGCAGCAATGATCTGGGCCGAGCCCGCCGACGGGTGATGGGCACCCCCAGCATGAGCCACCGAGCTCGGAGTGTAGCTGGGATTGTAGTGGATGGAGCCGCCGCCGGGCGTGCGCTTCACCCGGGTGCCATAGCCACTGGAGGTCACCACGGACCCGTTGCTGGAGTGCTGCTGCTGCTGATGGTGGTGCTGCTGATGCGGCTGGTGGTGCTGTTGGCCTGAGACTAAGGGATAAATGGTTTATATAATGTGAGCTATAGGAAAACATTTGATATCCCTACCTGACACCACCGTAGGTGGACCAGTGGCTGTTCCAGCTCCCGAGTGCGGTGCCTGCGGCTGCATCGGAGCCACCTGACCCACCTGCGGCTGACTGGCCACCATGGGCGTGGCGGCCACCGCCTGTTGCGGCACGTAGTACGAGATGGGGTGGTAGTACGGGTAGGAGTATTGAATCGGGTAAGGCGCCATCGGAAGCTGTTGCAGCTGGGCGCCTCCGCCCGGTTCGCTGGAGTAGATCAGCGGCGCCTGGTAGATGGGCCCGCCATTGGGAGCCGCTGCCGCCGCGAACTGGGCCGTGGGATAGGCGGATGCCATTGGCATCACTGTGGCGGCTCCTGGGCCACCCGGACCCGTTTGGTATATGGCCTGTGCCGGGATGAGTCCCTCACGCGGCTGTTGGGCCGGATCGAAGACAGGTATCATGTAGGTGCCGCCGGGTATCTCTCCGCCTGCTTCTGGGGAGGCGAACAGCGTCTGGGCGGGCGGATGGCTGCTGGTGGTCAGTTGGAAGAGCGGCTGCGAGGCGCCACCGGCACTGGCCACTCCAGGTTGCGGATAGGCGGCATACACCATGCCCTGCGGCACCGCATAGATGCTCCCATCGGGCTGGAAGGATGAATTGAAAATTAGTACAACACTTTTTAAAGTCGGTGAATGGACTCACCCCCTGCTGATATGTGGTGGCGCAGTAGGGCGCCGCCCCGTTGGGCGTGGTGGTGGTGTGAAAGACGGTGGATCCGTCCGGCGCCTGGTAGCTTTGAGTGTACGTCCAGGTGGTGGTCTTGGGCTCCTCGACAGCGGCACTGGGTCCGTGGCTCTGGCTGGGAGTTTTCACCTCGCACTGGCTGTAGGGTGTGCTGCTGGGCGACACCGACTGGAGGTCGCAGTTCACCTGCGTGGCCATCGGCAGAGGGGTCTGGCTGGATGGCAGTTCGGTGATGCCCACGGAAGAGGAGGCGGAGCCGGAGGATGAGGGCCCGGCCAGTTGCTCCTCTTGTTCCTGCTCCTGTTGTCCGACAGCCTCCAGCTCCAGCTTCTCGCCCACGGCACAGCAGGCTGGTATATTAGGACTGGTGGCCTGGTTCTTATACTTCTGCACCTCGATGCGGTCGTAGTTCTTCGTCGAGGTGGAGGTGGTGATGCTCAGGCAGGCGGTGGCGCTGGTCAGGCTATCACAATCGTCGCCCTTGAGGCTCCCAGTGTCGCCATTGCCCGACAGTTGCTGCTGCACGGGCATTGGCTGCTGCTCGTAGCTCTCGTAGCCCTCGGAGCACTCCATTCCGGGCGACTGGGCCTCCTCCTCCGCATAGCTCTCGGTTGAGCTGCAGGACAGCTCAGTGTTGGCATATTGCTGAGGTGCCTGTTGATGCTGCTGCTGTGGCTGCTGCAGCTGTTGCTGGTGTTGCTGCTGCTGTTGCTGATGTGGCGACGACTTGCGGTAGTTGCTGTAGCCGCCGGAGGAGGAGTTGCCCTGGTTCTGCGACTGGTACTGATTGCCCGTGTGCTGGAGCGCCTGGTTGGGCGGCAGATTGGACGGGTCGTAGTGGTAGATGGAACTGCAAGAATCGGACACAACTCATCAGCTTTTCGTATTTATTTGATCACATTTTCACTGATAGGATTGAGTGTGTTATTCGGGTATTTTGTCTCGCTCGGCAGCATGCAACGTTCGAATAGGAAAATTATGTATAAAGAGTATAGAGCTGCGATTAAAATAATGGTAGAATCCATAGCAAATGTCAAAATTATAAAATTATACAAAATTTAGGACTCTATCCAAAAAAAAAAAATATTTTTTTTCTATAATTTTAGAAAGGTTAAAAGTGTTTAGTTAAGTTCTTTACAAAGTATCTAACCGTTGAGATACAAATAATTTCTTTCTTTTAAAAATGATTACATGTTTTACCTACTATTATTTAAATCGCAGCTGTAAAAAATTATTAAAAGAAAGTACAGTCGACACAAGCGGCTGCTGACAGAGTGGCCACAGATTTGCGGATATTTATTATCTTGTATGTTTTTTTCTGCAGTGTATTAGGGACGCGACGGCAGCGACAGACATTTAGTATTATATAAAAGTAATCGAAAAAACAACAACAACAAATGACTTGACTGATTGGATTGAAACAATGCGAAATGTAAATTGAACAAACAACAATTAGGGTATGACGACAACACTGGCAGACGTTAGACGATAACACACGATACATTCAACTCATTCATTCGATAGCTAAAAATCTTGACTTTCGATCAACGCTGGAGAGGCAAGCTTGGTGATTAATTTTTTTAGAATGGAAATAAAGGGTGGATTTGGATTATATAGTGGAATAACGCCCATTTGTGTAGTGTTCATAGTGTTGATGAGCGTGAAAGATAAAGGCACAGATCGATAGATATATAGAGAAGGTGAGAGGCGAATTGTTATATTCGATAGCAGTTGGAATTGCAGTTGGTGTCGGGTAATTTAGTTCGAGTTTAGGCAGATAATTTACAAAAACAACATCAACAAGTTTTCACGAAAAATGAAAAGCTAATAATATTGCATATTTCACATATAATAACGTATTAATATTTATGGTAAATAATATGAAATAACATTGCTAGAGTTATATAAGGATATTTTAAATATGGCTAAATATTTGGTTAGGCTTCAAGCAAATAACTTTTGCGTATTGAACACAGATATTTATGTAATTATTGAACTAAGATATATATAAATAATATATGTTTATTGTATAAAATTTGTATCTAAGCGTACAATTTTCTCATAAGTATTTTAATAAATTGTTGCCCTTTATGTTAAATAATATCAAATATTTTATTCATTCCTTTTAGTTGTCATATAATTTATATTACGTTAAGATATTCTGAGTTTGCAAAAAGGTGGAATAAGATATGCATTACTACAAGTTTTTCTTGAATATTAAGTAGATAACTTTGATAAGAATAAGGTTTAACAAAAGCTGAACTATATTTTTAGAAATATACATATAAAACTGTGTCCTAAAGCCGCATTTGTCGCTCTATTTTTTGTTCGAGCTTAAATATGTGTAAATCGACGAAAGAAATAAATAAACGGATATACGAAAAGCAATTGCAGTAAACAATGCGATAATTTTGCAGCGATTTCTGTATTATATTATTTTTTTTAGTTGTTTGTGTGGTTTAATTTTCTTTGGTTTAGTTTTTGTAAATTACCCGTCTGCATTGACAATTGGTTGGAGGGTTTGCGGATCAATGAGGACGCTGCCAATTGGCACATTCGAAATGTCTGTGACGGCCCAGACGAGTCCCGACGTTCCCGACGAGGATGGCCCATTAGCCACGGTGGCTTCTGTCCCCATTTCCACGGGGGACGCGGCTGCAATGGCTCCTGATCCTGCACCGCCGACTACACCACCACCCAGTGACATGGGTGGCGGCCCCCGGCTGTGGGTCACCATGGGTGGCGGCGGTGGGTGGTTCAACTCCGGCGTCTGCCTGTCGCTGCCGTAACCCGTGGGCGATGGAGTCACGGAATCGGAGCGCACGGATTGGGTGCGCGTCTTGTAGCTGGACGGGATTTCAGTTGGAGTTGGTTTATATGTTGGTTGTTGGTTGGTTCAATTGTTGTTGTTATTGTTGTTGTTGTCGGGGGATTGCATACAAAAATGTTTTTGGTTTGGTTCGGTTTTTTTTTGGGGTATTTTTAAGGTTGTCAATTTAAAATTATTCATAATTTAAGAAATGGAGCGAGAGCGATTTTGAGTTTGGGTACATGGACATGGTTTTAACATAAAGATTATTTTAATGACCGGCTTCACTAGGGTTGATACTCAAAATGAATATAACTTATTTGGCTGAGGAATATATTTATTTGTGTGCCTTTTACTTATTGACTTTTTACAAATAAAATTTACAAAAATATAAATTAAAGTTCCAATTAAAGATAAACTTTGCAATTTAAATTATTCTTTCTACTGGAACTTTTAATGTTTTTTTTTCAGAGCAAAGTTATGTATATTGGGATTTAATAAGGAATAAAAGAAAAATAAAGTACTATCTTTGAAAAATGAACGCAAATTTAAAACATTTTAAATTATTACAAATGTTGTATTTTACAAAACAAAATAAAATTACATATATATTCCTAGACCCAGTGAAACCGGTTGCAGATGATGTTTAAGAGACAGACTTCTGAGCTACTCACCCACTGCTGGAAGGAGACAGCCGCCATGGAGTGCTGCCAGTAGAGTCCTGCTTGACAAAGCCCCCGCGTCCGCTTTTGATCGAGTTTGTGGAATCCCCACGCGGCAAGGAATTGTTGCCAGGTCCTCCTGAAGTGGGCGGCCCGCCGTAGTTGCCGAAGTTGTGCGACTTGGGCACTGCTCCGCCCGATCGCATACCATCGCGTGATTCCGTGGACTGCAAGAATTGATTTGAGTACTGTAATTTTTGGTCATAAATTAAACGGAGGAATTTACAATATTAACTCAAATATTTTCAGACTTTAACAGGGTTCTATTTAATTTCCAAGCTGCTTGATTTTGATTCAAACTGTGGCTCTTATTTATAAATTAAGGACATAAATAATAGTAGCTCAGAAAGTGAACCCAAAAGAAATTATTTAATCTTGATTGTATCATTTATATTAATACTCATTGTAGAATTCAGTAAAATATTTCCAGAAACTAAAAGCTGTATCTTAGAATCTTCTGAGAACCTTGAAACTGCTGCTTTAAATATTGTTTAAGCTAAGAAAATTCTAACTAGTTATATAAATTTGAAGCTAGCTAAAATCTCGAACCCATTCAACCCACTGCTCTAAATCAAATGGATATTAGCAATCGTACATTCTGCATCTGGAGCATCTTTCCATTGGGTCTTTTGGGCCTGGGTGGCTGATTCTGCTTCTGCTGCTGTTGCTGCTGGTGTTCCCAGCCGCCGTAGCACTCCTCCTCGCCACCACCAGAGTAACCCTCATGGTTTCCCCCCGTTCGACTGAAGATGCGGCTGCGCGCCCTATCGTAATCCTCCTCCCGCTCCTCGAAGCTCTTGGCCTTGCGATCCATGGAAAGGGGGCACAAATAAGGCGATTGACGCACCTCGTCGAAGCTGTGCGTGTCCCGCTTCAGAATTGACTTGCGTGCATCGTCGCGCACCAGCGACTGGAAGCGGATCTGAAACAGCATTTATTAAGAAATTAGTAAGTACTGTTGCGGCTGATGTGTGGCCAAGTAATTACCTCTGGAATACGCGTGTTCTTGGCCACGGCCACAATCACACACTGCTGCGTCTCCGTGTCCACGTTGTGCTCCATTCCGAAGAAGGCCGCCGTGCGATGGATCAGCATTCGATTGTACGAGGAAGCTGGCGGAAAGCGATACTCACAACCGCGACTGTAAGGGAAGAAGGAGTAGTACCCATTAGATTTACAGAACTAACAAGGGGTATCTTAGGACAACAAATTTACAATTACTTAAACTTACTTAGAGCCCGATTTTTAATCACCCCAGAAAAATGGTAAATATTATGTATTAGTCTCTTTTTTTTTTACATTTTTGTCTGGTTTTTATAAAGCATAGATCAGAACTACCCCACCCACCTGTTTTCCTGGACGAACTCCATCAGATCCTTCTCGATCTTCAAAAGGATGTTGCGATCCTTGGGGTTCTTGTTAAGGGTGTCACGGAAGAACACCAGCAGGTCGGTCCCGCCGTAGTCCGTGTACTGCTCGCTCGAGTTCTCTGATTGATGAAAGACTAGAATCAGTGAGTGATGAGCCGGGGTATTTGGCCACAGACGAAAAGCCGCCACTTACCGCGCGATATGAAGCCCGAGGTGTTGTTGCTCGAGTTGTTGGACAGTCCGTTGTTGGACATGTTGTTGCCGCCATTGCCGTTTCCACCGCCGCCGCCTCCTAAATCGATACTCCCTGATGAACTGCCACCGAGATTCTTCAACCGTGGTTTGTTACCTTTGGCATTGGTGTTGGCGCGATGCTTCTTCCCACCGCCTCCACCTCTGGGCTCATAGTGATACTGCTCGTCGTCGTGGTTGTTGCTCAAATTGCTGTTCTGGCTGGACATCTCGTGGCGCTCGTGACGGTCGTGCCGCTCCGCCGCCTTGTAGTTCATCCCGGAGTTGTAGATCACTCCCGCGGAGGAGTTGTTGTTGTGTGGCTTGTTGTCCAACCCGTTGGCCTTCAGATCCACCACGAACTTCTTGCCACTGGCGTTGTTGTTATACTCCATGCCGCTGCCATTGCTGTTGGTGCGATTGTGCTGTCCTCCGGACTTCTTCGGGGGCGAAAGCTTCGGGAACTCCGCCTCGTTGCTGAGTGGCACATTCTGCTGCGGCTTCTGGGGCACATTCTGTTGCTGCTGTTGGGGCTGCTGACTAGTGACAATCACGGCTGGCGTCTCCATCAGTGGCGAGTTGCCCCTTCCAGTTGATTGTGCTTTGCTGTTGATATTATTGTTGTGCTCGTGGGATTCCCCCTGGAGCTGCTGCTGATCGGAGGAGGCAGCCCGGGGAGTGGGCGTGCGAGGTGGCGAAGTGGACTCACGCATCGCATGGCTGCGGGTGAGATGTTTGCCCTTCATGCTGCCCTAAAAAACAGTCGAGGGTGAAGTAATTAGTTTCGAATTAGTAGCACGGGAATGCCAAAGTTTACCAGGGGTGAGTTTACGGGGGAACTTAGAAGTCAAGGTTTTTAGAGCATAAAGGTTAGATATCTAAACTGATTTTGTGCAGGCGAACTTCTGAAGTCAAAATAGATAAAATAGCCTAATTAAAGATATTTTACTTTTTTCAGTAGTCTATCAAGTTTAAGTTGATTCTAGGTAATTTATTAAAAAAAGCTCCCACACATGATACTATTTTATACGTCAAAGTTCATGTCGATATCAAGCAATTTCTTTTACAGAAGCTCCACTATACCCACAACAGGCAGGCGTTCAAATTCAATCCATGATGCAACTGCTGGCTCATTGATATGTAAAATAAACTAACGGCCCACTCACACCGGAAAAACCGAAAAGGTTACCGGGGAGTTGACTCCGCCTGGTTGCCGTGCTGGGCTTACAATATATGAAATGCCTTATACACATAGTATACCCAACCTACGGACAAGATTGCCTTTTGACATTTCTGGCACGATGAAGGACAGGGCAGAAACCGGAGGATAAACGCAATCAGGCGTTCAGTCAGTCGGCCAATCGTTCAAGTTTAGTCATCAGCACATTAATTTCGTGCCTTAATTATTTGCTCGCCCCCATCGATTTTCTGGTATACGAAAACAAACAGAATCTGACATCATTAATCAGCTGTTGAAGTCACTTGACGTAGCCACGGGCTAAATTAACACTTTGCGATTCAATAAGCAAGTAAGGACTAGGTATTTTTGAAATAGACAGCTTTGGTCTAAGTATTAGCAAATTGTTTACCACCCTGAAGTTGTAAGGGTCTCTCCATAGTTTTTCTTAGTATATTTTCAAATGTTACACTCAAAAGAGCAACTTTATTGCCCAGCTTATTTATTGCTAATGGCAGATTTTCTAAACGAAAAACTTAGCTACCTATCCGCAGGTTTGGCCAATTTTCCAATTCTTCGAAGTGGGCTTTCAAAGTGATTTCCAGGAATCTGGTACGACCATTTAACTTTCATTGTTGAAAAATCAATAAATCGACCTTGGAGCCACGCAGCAGCACCAAAATCACCAGCAGCTGCCAGTGGGTGCTCCAACATTTTGGGGGAGGGTGGGGAGCCGCTCTATCGCCCAGCACATAAACAATGATTGACGATAAATCCTGCATGAGCAGTTAACCAAGGCAACCGACCGAACGCCCGACCCAACCAAACCACCCACTCGACTCACACATAGACCTTGAACTCTGTTGGCAAAAAGCGCTTAGGACTGTCTGGGATTGTGGGGCAGTAACAACTGCAGCAGGAGCAATCAGAAACACGTTTACCAATTGCAACACTTTAGCCATTCGGGGTCGATTGGGGAATTTCCAGCAAATGCGATTCGCAGAACCGAAATCCCACCCCCTCCCCTACCGCATATAACCCATAACCCCCCTGGACTGCCAGTGACCTGACCCAGTTTGTTAGACGTTTTTTGGGCGTGTATCCTTTGCTCGAGTTCAGTTCACGGCTGCACTTATGTGTGTGCATCCTGCGAGAGGCATTCGAGAGATGCGAAGGGAACTATGAGAGAGCGAACATCGAGAGCAGGGCCGAGATGAAAAGTGGAGAGCAACGCGACACCTGACAAGACCTGACCTATTTAGGCCAACTCCATAACATCTGCATTTTATATTAACCCATTTTTCTAGAACATATATATAGCTTTTCAATATGCTTCCTATGTATATTAATTTTTGACCCCACCTTTGAGAGAAATTTAGGTTCGTATATTGGAAACATCTCATGGCATATATTCAATAGCCTCGTAAATTATTATTATATCTTTTTATAAAAGAAAGTAGGAAATTGTACAACCTACAATTATGGTGTAGGTGAATTTTAATTTAATGATGTCGATTGAAATAAAATATAGCTTTTTTATCGCTTCAACCATTTATGGTCTTTTATCACATTCACATAATGTGATAATAAACTTTCTATTTTCGGGAGCTATTTTCTTTATAAGCCTAGCTTATTAAAGGATAATTACTTGTTTTAGGCTATGGGTAATACTCACTCGTCTATTGCCGAAGCTGTTCTGACGTCCCAAATTGGCAGATCCGGCCGCCTGGCACTCTTCGCCGCAGTTGTTGTTAAGGCTGCTGCTGCAGTTGCTTGAGATTGTTGCAACGGAAGTGGAGCAGGTTGCCGTTGCGGATGTGGCTGCTGTGACTGTTGAGCCGGATGCTCCGGAAGTCGCTCCTGGTCCTGCGACTAATGGTCCTGATACCGATCCCGATCCTGATCCTGGTCCGGCGACTCCCACTCCGGATGAGTTAGTATTTGAGGCAACGGCGGCGTTGGCACTGGCAACAACAACAACGGCAGCCGCAGCGGCCGCTGTTGAGGCAGAAGCGGCAGAGGATAAATTGGTTGGAATATTCGTAGCTAGGGCTACTTGAGATTTTGTGGAACTCATAATCACAGTTTATGTCAAGTGTACTGAAACGGAACAAGAAATCATAAAAACAAGTTAGTTATGTATTCAAAACAAGCTAATCATAAAAATGAAATAAAAACCCTTAAGTAAAAGAATCAGAAAGTTGTATGGTTTGTGTAATTTGTAAAAAAAAACTAAATGAATTGGACGTTTAAAAGTTTAAAGGCAAAAGTTTCAATTTAATTATTTTTCACTTTATTTATTGAGAGAATTTACAAATTTTAAGTTTATTTACTGGTGTTTAAAAAACTTTTGCCAATAAACCATGTTTTTGTTGATATTCAAAATTTATAAGCTCATGATGATTACCTCAATATATGAGTAAGACTATTGCATTTTGTTTACACGGTTTTATGTAGCTCCAAAAATTTGTTAGCAAATTTTCGTTTACGGTTAGTTTTGTCTTTTATGTTATTTTTGTTGTCTGCGGCTCATAAGAATGTTTGCATAGTTTTCTTCAATATATTTGTACGAATATTTTTAGTTATTCTTTCAGAAAATAAATCATAGTTGTCGAAAAGTTGCGGCAGTGCAGTTGAGAGAATATTATTTTTTATAAAAAGGTTGAACCGAAAAATCTCTGACGCTGTGGTTTTCACTCGATTTGCTTTGGTTTTGTGCGACTTAGATTAGTTTACTTTTAGTTTAGTTTGTTTATAAGATGCAAGGCTTAGTATTTGTAGATAAATAGTTATTGTATTGGATTTTCGTAGCAAAAAACCTTGCGAAGGGAGGAAAAATAAAACACTATTTTTGTTTTGTTTTTTTGTTATTGTGGTAATTGAGTTTAAAACGTTTGGTTGTTTGTTTGTTGTGTTTTTTTTAGAACGTTGTTTATCACATTTACACCATATCACCGAAAATCAGAAGCTGCCCTCGCTTTTTATTGGTCTATACACTTGCTTGATTTTCCCAGTTATTTTGTTTAAAAATTAATTCATTTATGCACTAAACACTTAAGTCTCTATTTCTATAATTAATTTATATATATGTATTGTATATTGTATAGTTAAAAATATTTTAGTTAAAGCTTTCTTTCTTTCTGGTTGTTTTGTGATTATTTCTCTCGCTGGTTTTTCCTTTGTTTCTTTTTGTTTATTGAGATATTCCCTTCTGGTTGTCTATATAGTTCAGGTTCTTTGAGGATTTCTTTGATTTCCTGTTGTTTCCTGTGGCACACATTTTACTATCTGCAAAAGTTGGAGGAAGTTTAGTCGAGGGTTTTTCCCCAAGAGAAAAACGCGCAGGCGAGAGAGAGAAGTCGAGAAATCGAGAGACTCCCTCCGCAAAACTGTGTATCCGTGTGTATCACACACTCGCAGACAATATGACCTTGTTTACGATTTATTTTGATATTCAAAACTGCACGAACCAAATGCCGAGAAAATTTCATGATGCGAATATTGCCCTCAGCACGATTAGAAGGGTGGATATTCGCCAGCTCTCTTTATGTTCTGGGCTCCCTAGCTCCTGCCGAATATCCTTATAAGGACACCCGACTGGTTCCCCTTTTCAGCGTTATTATCTGGAGTTTTGATTGCCACAATTTATGGAGTAGGTAGCTAATTTTGTACTTTTTTTGCGTATTAAAGGGGTTGTGTGCCCAAAAAATGTTTCAAAATTTGATGTTTATCTGTCCGAGTTGAATGGACTTTGCATAAATAGCAGAAGTAAGTCGGTGTTTGCGATGGCAAGTAAAGGAATCTTGTGAAAGGGCACATAATTTGGGTATTTATAATTAAAAATTGTGGTGAAGATTACGGGAAACAGAAAATTCCCAAGAAATAATATAACAGACAAAAGAATCTTTGGTATTCTATTCCCAGATAAACTTAAGTTGCTGGGAGTTCTACAATTCAGGTAAGGAAATTGGTTTACAGGACTTCTGATGATTGTAAACAAAATATTTGTAAGTTTTCCTACAAATTAGTATATTGGAATGAATTTTTATTAAGTTAAGAATGCTCATAAAAATAAACTACACTTAAAACTTGTTAATAATATCTGGAAAATTTTATGATTATTTACGTTAACATGATGACATTTCAAACAGCCTTTGCCTTGTTCTAAATCCCAATTATGATCAATTATGATTTTCCTATCGTTTACACAACACATTCTTTTGCAAATACTTCTAAGAAAAACCCCTGAAAAGCAAGAAATGATAATAGAAAAAAGGAAAACGGGGGAATAGATGAAGGTTTTAAAGGGCCCTCCCCTTTTCTGGCCAAAAACACCTGGCCAAATGCAAAATGCCATGACAGTCGCAGTGAATCTTTTATTCTGGGAAATACCCGCGAAACCGTGTGGAAGCGAGAAACGAGGTTTGGAGAATCGCAGAGGAAAAGCAGAAAATCAGAAAAGTGGGCAGGTGACAGATGACGTAGCCGCCTTAAAAAGAAACACGCATACGACGTGTGGCACACGACCAAAACGAAGGTGACGACGACGTCTTCGTTTTTCCACCGCTTTTCCCTTCCCGGCATTACTGCCTTTGGTGGAAACGAGGCAAAGGCAAAGTTCGACAACGAAATTTGGGACAAGAGTCGGAAAATTGCATTCGGGAGAGGAATCGGAATCCCGAGAAGGGGGAGTGGAATTATGGGTTGCATGTGGCACGGTATTACGACTTGGCCTTCCTGCTGTTTAGCTGTTTACAGCTGCTCACTCACTCGCTCCCCCGCCCTTTGACCCCTCTCTTTCTTCGCCTATCAGGGTCTCCTTTGCTCGACCATCCGCTCAAAGCGACAAACAAAAAGCTTCCTCGTAGTGCGAGTACTAGGAAATGTGTTGCGGTCGTCTAGTCTGCGGAGAACCAAGTTCAAAGCGCCTGCGTGGGAGAATCCGCGAAAGAGAGAGAAAGAGCCTTTTGGAAAATACACTCGGAAAAGTAGTAGCTACAAAAATCCAGCTAAGTCTCTGTAAAGGTTATCCATACCAATAAAATGTTCCTATAGTAATACATAGGTAACCTGTATTACTATAGGAACATTTATCAACAAACGTCTCATATATTTAGGAAATTGCATAAGTAAATAAAATATTCAATTGAATTATTTGTTCCAAAAATGTATTTTTAAATGCGAAACATTTTTAAAATAAATACTGGAACTACTTACAAAAATATCTAATTTAAATCTCAGGGGAAACTCTTTATTAAAAATTAAATGGCGTAGATTATTTATTAAGCTGGACTCTACGGAACATATATTTTAATCAGGATACTACAGTTCCTATCTTGAAGAAATTGGAATTTTTAAGAAACTATCCTTCAATTCAAAATAGAAAAAAGTTTTGTTATTGTTTGTAAAAAATATGTTGAATATTTAAAGTGGGAGTAGAAAATGTTTTCTAATTTAGTGAGCAAGCAATTCTGAGTGTACCCCATTAGAGAGAGCATGGCGTGCCTGCACTTTAGAAGCTCGAGCAGGAAGTTGGCTGCGATGCACTTGCAAAGGCGGCGGAAGGGAAATGGAAAAAGGAAAATGAGGCAGCGAAAAAACCCCAACAGCGCGAAGAAGAAGAGGGCCAAATGGGGCGTGCATTTCCACCTAGAGCCAAGTGATTATAATTTGTTGACAAGTCGATGAAACGTTCCAAACATGCATTTTTCAGACTCTCACGCGGAAAACTGTTACTAATTTGTACGCCAATACGTCACCGAATTAAAAAAAATAAGAAAATTAAACATACGAAAAGAAAAACGAGCCCGAGGAAAAGACCCGAACCCTCATATGAGTGTGCTTGTGTGTGTGTGGGGAAAACGTGTACGACTGTGTATGTATAATACACCAAAAAGGCCACAAAAAATTGTCTTTAAACCAAATGAAAATTCCTCGCGACTCGAAAACATTTCTTTTTCGCACACATTTCTTTGCACTTTTTTGCATACATATATTTTTAAACACTCTGCCCGGCAAAAAGGGGCTTCCTTTCTAGCTTTACTTATATCCATTTACCACTCGCGGTGTCTACAGTTTCACTAAACCGATTTTTTATTTTATCTACGCGCGTGCCATTTGTATTTTTGTATATTTTTTGTATTTTCCACTAGCGATTCTTGTGTGTTGTATTGAAGACCGAAGAACCCCTACCAAAAACACCATTGTTCCTCTCTCTCTCGATTTTTCCTTCTCTCTCTTTTTGTTATTTTTGTATTTTTTCTTGAAAAACTAATTTTTCTCGGGCACCAATTTTGCTTGCCTCCGCTCGTTTGCTTCATTGTGAAAAATGTATTTTTAAGCTGCTGCTGCTGCTGCTGCTCCTTCGCTTTTTCTATAGATGTTGCTGCTGTGGATGTTGCTGCTAGTGTTGCTGCTGTAGATGTTGCTGCTGTGTATATTGCTGCTGCTGCTTTTTGTACGGATGACAAAGACAACTTTGGCAACGGCTGCGACAAAAGCGACGACCGCTGGCGGACATTATGGGAACACGGCCGAATGGATACTGGGCCAATTCGCTGGCGAAAAGTCTCTTTTTCTCCAATGCTCTCTCTAGAATCTCTCGGCTAAAAATCTCCTTCGTGCTTTTCCCCAGAAGGGTGGTAAAAAAAAAAGCCAGAGAGCCCTGCGAGTGCGTAAAAGCTTCGTGGAAAACAGGTTAAAGCGTATAGGTCGCCCCCTCTCTTTTACTCTCTCTAGCCCCCTCTCGCTCGCCCTGCGTAGCCCCCTCTCTTTCTATAGCTTCCCTACTATATAGTTCGCCCGATGTCCCATGGCCCAGAGGCAAAACGCTGATTGGGGTGGCATTTGCCAGAGTCTCTCCACTCACGATTCACTTGAAGAAATTATGTTTTCAATGGGTTAAATACTAAAACACTTGTTCAAATAATTATTTGTATTATATTATAAAATAATAAATCCCTCAAAAATTGTATGATATTTTATATCAACAATTTTTACCTTAAGACTTCACAAAATAAACTTAGGTTATTTAATATTTTTGATAAACTATTATATCTGGAAATTAACTTATAAAATAAAATCATTATAAATGTTGTAAATTGCCTATGATCAACAACAAACTGACGCACACATTTTTCTCAGTGCTCTCATCTACTCCTTCTTGTTGCTGCTACTCCTGGTAGCTATTGTTGTTGTTTTATTGTCCTTTCATAGTGCGTTTGTATGCGTGTGCTGCGTACCAACTGCAGTTGTTGTAGTCCTTCTGGTTACTGGGCATCTCATCCTTTATGCTTTTTTTCCGTGTTTTTGCCTATATATCCCTATATCCCTGAGCTTGGTTCTGTGGCTTCACTTCCTAGCAGGCCACAAAAGGACCTTGGACATGTGAACAGGAGTGCGTGAGGGGGAAAGGGAGAGTGTTCTGGAGGGAAAGAGAGAGAGCGAAGCAAACAGGAATGTTTACGGCACAAAAACAAAAACTTCATAAAAGTCGATGATGTTTTTCATGCTCTACCTGAAAATCGAATTCAATTTTAATTGAATGTAAATACTAAAAGAGATTTTCCATCAAAGCAATCTAAATCTGGCACTCAAACACTTTTAATCAAATTGTTTATTCGAAAGCCAGCACTTAAACGACTGGAAATAGTTTCAATAAAGCGAAAACATACCAGAAGAGGTCCTTTGGACTGGGAAATATCCCTTTGAGGTTACATACTAATAACCAAATACGTATAATCGATAAATATTAAGAGAACCAGTGCTTGGATTAAGGACTTCCTATTTAAATACCTTATTTTATGATTAAGTATCTTTATACGGTGTTTAATTTCTTTGAAGACAAACATGAACCTTAATCTACCACTTACAACTTTATCCCATAAATCATCATATACCCTATATCCGAACATAAAACTTTTTCCAATTCAATTACCCTCTCAAATCACTGGCAAATTGGCCAAAAAAGTGTCCATCAATTGAACGTTTCTCCGTCTCCGTTTTATTGACTTTTCTCTTTCTCCGTTTCGCTTGCATATCTGTCAATTTAGAGCCTGAAATTGCATTTGATTCCTGGCGGGATACGCCAGTTATTTTATTTGCCTCCGACTCTCCTCATTCCCCGATGATGAATGCATTCATCATTTGAGTGGGCAATAAAAAAGCTTTTAGAATCTCGTTTCTTAAGGGGAAAATAAAATAAACTGAGGGGAGGAATGGAGGGATAAGTACGCGACAGGACAGTTTTTGCATTGTTGTTGATAATAACGATAAAGCAGGAGTAATCTCCAGTTTGCTTCTTTCAATGCTTTAAAATTTTGTAGACTCATTTGCGGAACATATTAAAAAATACAATAAAATATTTATTTGAATAGGAATGAGACAATAAAAATATTTGTATTTTTTATAAATGAACAATTTGTTTATGCAAAAATCAAGAAGATAAACAAATATAAATAGTTGCAATAGAGCGAAAACATAACAAAAGAGGTTCTAAGAACAAAATAGTTACAACAAATCACAAGGGTGGAAACATAAATATTTAGTTTGGTGCATTGTGGCGTGCATCGTGCAACTTTTCGGATGAAAGTCAGGTGAAGCGTGTCCTAGATTCCTCTACAAACACAAGCGCACCCATACAACCACAAACACTCATAGAGATTCCACCCCGAAGTATGCAACATAATTTTAGTGCAAACAACGCAATAAGCTCGACTTTTTTGTCTACAGAGACCTTGAATTCAATCAAAGTTTTTATCTCGTTCTGGCTTTGTATCACATCATATGCGCACCCTCTCGCTCTGGCAAATTGCAAAGTAATTTGCATCGATTAGCCAATTGAGTCCTGGGGATTCCCCTTTCTCTCACTTTCTGCTCTCAAAGGACTTTTTTGTGGTCCTCACAGCATCTGGGGGATGTCAAATGCGTTTCTCCTAATGCGTCGTAATAAGTAATTTATGTAAAATGCTGGGAATACCGGAAATGGTATTAAAATGGACCGGGGAATGGTGGCAAAGGAACAGAAAGAGAGAGAGGGAGGAAACAGGACGAGACTGTTGCTCCTGTCTCTCTTTCTCTCCTTTCGTTAAACGTAATTGCATATTCGTGAATGTCGCGCCTTTCGCCTGCAATTACGAAATCTTATTTGGGTCAACATGGAGAGATAGCTTTCTAGAAAGTGAGAGAGAGAGGGGGCTACAAAGGGTGAAAGAGAGGGGCTATATAGTTGGAAAAAGAGAGGTTTATACCTCTCAGAAAGAGAGAGGAACCGAGCTTAAGCTCGTCGCACGTGTGAGCTTAAAAGCGCATCTCATTTCGAGGCCAAGTGCCGAGTACGAGGATACGAGAATACGAGGCTTCGAGGATACTCCCAGCATCCGTCTGTCACTTCCGCAGCAACTGCAGCATCCAAAAGGGGGGTTGGGTGCCTTTCCGGGGGAGGAGGTCATAGTGGGGGTGTCCAGTGGGTGTGGCCTGCGTTGGCCCAGTTTAGTTGGCCCACAGGCCAGAGATATGCAGATGCAACTGAACTGATTTCCTGCTGGAAATTCAATTTTAGTTCGAAGATACCTGTATTCCCCCAGTAACTAAATTTCTTTGACATCTCGCAATAAAAGCGGGAAACAGTTAATTTAATTTCTTAGTTCTCATTTCTATAAAGTTTAAAAATGTATTATTAAAACTTACTTTTTATAAAGCTATATTTTTGTTGTATTTTAGAATTGTTTAAAAACATAAAGAAAATACTATTCTATACTACTCAGTGAATAGTAATTGATTGTATATTAATTGATTAATTAATTGTATATAAATAAAAGGAATGTACAAATTCCAAGTTGACTTCATTCTCTATAGTGAAAAGTCCGAGCAAATTACTTATATATGATTAACAATTAAAAAGTGTACTTGGTTGCATATTGAATGAGTATTTTCCTCAAAAGGTCAAAGAAGACGCAATCTCGGCGTTTTAAAAGCAACCAAGAGAATTGAATAATAGCTCCTAGATTACTCTTTAGTTAGTCACAGATTTTCGCACTACAGGATGCGAAGGAAGAGCAGAGAGATGGCCATTAAAGCCTTTTGTGACGATGCTGCTGGGGATATTAAGCAAGCAAATCTAATCTAATTAGCCGGCAAATGTCAAAGCAGAGTCAACTCTTGTTCGGTATCCGTCCACTTTGGACCCCCTTAACCCCCATCGCCCACATAGTCACCTGTTTAACACCTCGTCAACTGACTGTACACCCCCGCTTCGTTTTATGGCGCAATTAAAATGCTAAATGCTTTACGACATCGCCCATGGGGGTCCTTTAATTAATTTGCCTGCGACAATGACTGTCTCGTGTCCTGACGACCATGAAAGGTGTTAACAACAAAACGCCTGGCCAAGAATGGAGGTGAAAGCAGGGTGGCAAGGACACCGTCACCTCCTTTCACTTAACCCAGACAAAAACGCAAGACAGACAGATGGAAGAGGCGCCCCAGAGAAGTCTTCATTTAAGCGCTCCTCCAACCTTTGAAACATGATAAAAACTAAGCCCCACCACTTCTCTCGCCTGATTATGCCAGCTTTGATGGATATAGTCACGATTAACTAGCCCTCGAAGGCTTTCTCTGCAACACCTAGGGGTTCTTATTATCATACCCTATCATATCTTATGTGTCTTATCTTATACTGTGTTTTCCACTGAATAAACATACACATAAGCCAAGTTGCTTTTTAATTTAATTCCAACAAATTTTAGTCATAATGCACATACTTCATAAATGTGTCCACTCATTTTGGTTTAATTCTTTCTAAAAATAATAAAAACATTCATTTCACCACATCCGTTGGTAAGCAAACAATCCACAAATGTTTAAAATCCAAAATCGTTTATATCTGCCAGCATTTCTCTGCTTTCTTTTTAGCTGACACACGGCTAAAACTTTTAAGGCCACGTTAAGCAACCTTTTGAGTTCTGCGACACATAGCGCAATAAGCCGAGCTAAGCATAAAAAGCAATACAGAAGGATCCGGACTAGCAGATGTCCTGTAAGCGGGTATCACCCAAACTTCTATTCGATCAGAAAAATATTAAGAGGAATAGAGAAGCCAGACTTCAAGTCTCTTTAATCATTCATTTGGCGTATGAAACATGCCCGTTGCACAAAGAAAGGGGCACCTGGGAGCCGACATTTGGGGCCATTTGATTGTTGTCTTTGGGTTTCCCCGGGTATCAGTCCATGTAGAACCAGCCAGAGCCACCTGCGGGAATTATGAAATATGCAAAAAGCATCTGCACGGGCCTAGGGGCACCACCAACCCATCCAACCACCACCCACCATCCCACCTCCCAGGATCCGCTGGTGCGGGAATAGAATTCGCTTGGCATCGCAACTTTGTCTGCAGAATCTAAAGAGGAAAACGGGGGAAGGGTTGGTTGAAAGATGGGGCTGTTGAGGCCAAATCAGAATCAAAAACAAAACTGGCGTAACCGATGTGATGTGATGTGTCTGCTCTTATCACAGACGATTATTCATAAGGTGCATCAGAAGGAAATACAGAGGAGCTTCGTTTAAACAAACTTTTTTAAATAAAAAGTAGTACATTTTTCTTTTACTATTACAAATAACAAACTTGGTTTAATTTCATCTTCCAAATAAGTTACTATACTGAAAATATGGAACTGTAGTGCATAATCTTAATCTGTTGAAATTGCTAGTACTTATAATACACTTTAAAATAAATGTATATTTTACAATGTCAACGTAATAACGTAATCATTATGTAATTGCAATGCAAATTATAATGCATTAAATTATCTTTGTATTTTCCAAAAATGTATTAATTATACAACTAGCAGAAGTTCGCCTGTCACAGAAACGAAACTGCTAAAATCAAAAGATGTGCGACTGCCAGAATGTGTTTGAAAATTCAAATAAAATAGAATCCGATAGCAAGTGGCATGAGCTAAGGCAATAAATTAATTTACACAAATTCCCAACATTCTCGGATGAAAAATACTTCGGTTTCGCGACTTTATGTAGTAAGATTTGCGTTCAATCTTTTTTTCTTTGTGTAATGACTGCGAATCGGACGGACGAAGCGAATCGGAGCGCAACAACAATCGACTAACTAAGTAGCAGCAACAACTGCAAAAACAACAACTACAACATTGTGTGCCAACGACGACATTTCGTTTATAGCATCACCAAGATATATCATCATCACCAAAGCATCGTCACCCAAAAACATCACCATCGAAAGCCTCATCGAATGCAAATATCCAAATAAAATAATAAACAGAGAAAAATACAAAACAGCGACGTTTAAGTATAAATTTATATCAATGCATACAGTTAACACTTGCATGAAGAACAAATGAGTGAAGCCAAAATTTTGAATTTATCAGTAATTACTTAAAACTGTTTTTTATTACATATTATTATTTTTTAGAATATTGCAGCTTTTTAAATTAAGTTATTTAAATTCTAAACAATTTTGATAGACAAAAAATGATCTGCATTTTAGAGCTACTAACATATTGATCCAATAGATTTAAAATTTAAGATTAGGGCTCTATATTAGGGCTCTTATATATTTAAACTTAAAAGTTCGAATGCCATTCTTTCAGAATTTATTTTTTTTCAGTTCCTAAACCACCAAATATATATAAAATTACAAAAAAAAGTAATAAAGTAGAATACAAAATAAAGTAGAGTCATTCCCATTGCCCGGGTTCGCTTTTTGGGAGAGCAAACAAACAAACCAGACGGTATGATAGCGACGCCACTGATGTAAGAGAATTGGAGACAAATGAGAGATATACCCAGAGAAACAGGGCAGGGGAGGGGGTGATATGGCCAGCCTAGTCGGATGATTCGCAAAATAGATTTTCAATAAAACCTACTCGAAAACGCCGACAATGGCGGACGCAGGCCAAAGAGCCATTTCGAATCTATTTTAAACCCAAACAAAAGCATTCTCTATAAATCGAGCAAATGTGAAGAGGAAGAAGCTTACAGAAACTGTCGGCTAGAATGCGATATGTCACCAGAAGTTGTGGGTTCCGATCGAACTGGAAGTAGTTTATAAAGGTTTGGTAGTCTAAGAAATTAGAGGTTTTTGTCCAGTGGTATTAACGGCTCTGAAGGTTTGTTTAAGAGGTACAAATTAGGGTTTCAATTAATTACCGGCTTTAGTATTGCAAATTCTGGTTATGAAAAGTAAGGTTTTATTCTGTAAGTTGAATCCGTAGAAAATTAGTTCCAATAGATAAACTTAATCGACCGGTTTAGTAAAAGTAAGGCTTAACTGGGGTCAACTTCTTGACATACATGAGTATCCTTACTCTTGGGATACTCTTTACCTTTACCAATTTTTGGTATAGTAAAACGCAAACGCAATCCTTTGCTTAAAGTCGGGTTTCCCCTTAGTTTAATAAGGACCAAGGCCATTAGATCCTGGTATTAGATATGTTTAACCCTTTTAATAAAGGATCGAAATATAAACTTTTCTCTGGAATAGTAGTACGACATTTTTGGTTTTAATTTTCCCTTATCAAGGCTCAGACATCCTGGTATAAGCAATGCTACAGCTTTAACTGCGCACTCCGCGTACAATGATCGCTCAAATCCCAACTAAGCAACTCCAATTAGACAAACAGCCCGAAATCAGATAACGGGGCCTTCCCGGCAGCACCACTGTATAGAGTACATGATTTACAGAGTAGGTGATATGTAAGTGTATGTGTGTATATACTGCAATCGCAAATGCAACCGCTGCCGGCGCTCCAGAATCCGAAAATATTGGCAATTGCGAGTTGCAGAGACAGCACTAGTTTTTAATACACATAATTTCTCACCGGTGATTGTCGAAAATTGATAATTTAAACGATTTTCCTATAAATTTTCCTTTGAACTCACCATTTTCAGTTCTGCTGGCCATTTCTTGTCGTCGTTGTTGTTGCTTTTCCTTTGATTCGCTCTCCTTTTGTTTTTGGTTTTTCTTCGCTTTTTCGAGTTTCCCGAGGGGGCAAGGCGATCTGAGGGGGCAGCACTGCAGTTGTTAGATGTTTTACGCGGTGTTTCCAAGTTTGTTTAGGCCTTTGTGGCACGCATTTTCACTCGCGGCCCTATAACATATATATATGTTTATTAGAGCTGGAACTAGAATCGATTTTTTCCCGATACTATCGGTACTGCTAGAAATTTGGCAACACCGACAGTAGCACAAATCGAAGCCAGCTAATATCGATATTTTTTAGCATATTTCAAAAATACTGGCAGCACTAGTCGGTACGTTTGGTTTTAAACTATGTATTTGTTTGATACCATAAAAGGGAATTCCCCAAAATAAATCAAAAAGTTAAGCATATTTTTCGTAAAAAATAACAGGGGAAATCTTTAAAATTAATACAAAAATAGTAACAGTAAGAAAAAGCTGCAAAAACTTTGTAAACTTACAATACCATTCGTTTTCCAAATATTTAAATTAAAAAGCGATAGTCTAATAGTATCTTTTACGATCAGAATAAACTATGACATTGTGGTTTTTCAGCTAAATTTCTGTTTAGTTCGGAAATTACAAATTAATTAATTAAGTACCTTTCCCAAACTGTTTTCGATTCCACTTAAGTCCATTTGCAGCGCATGTAAGAAAAGGCCAAATAAGAAAATAATATTAGAAAAAGCCATATGTAATTAAAAACCCCGTCACTTTCCGCCTTTCTCTCCCGTTTTTATGCATATTTATTACACATTTAGATACAATTCGCATTGATAATTCGAGCAGGTATTTTTAAATAAGGCAAAAATCTGTTCGCAAAACTAACTTTAAGAGCCGAGTGCATTAACATCTATTCAAATGTTCGTTTAGGTGCGAGTTATTTTAGTTAAACTTGGTGGTACGGCAGTAGTTAACTTAATTCTTGGAATACATGTCACATCTCAACGTCTATCGGTTCACTTTAGCGATTTTTCACAATAATTTATTTGGGTTCTCTCGAATTCCATTTCGATTTCGACACTTTTAGCTTAACTTTAGGTTTCATCATCATGAGTTTGCGTATACGCTTTGATCGGCGTACGGATTCCGTTTTGGTAATGGCCTTTATTTATTTACACTAACTCCAGACGCTTCATCTCCTTGAAGAGCTCGTGGCCCATTTTGGCAGGACTCCTGGTCACAATAACGCCAGCCTTCTCCAAAGCGGCGATCTTGTCGTTGGCACCTCCCTTTCCTCCGGAGATGATGGCTCCGGCGTGACCCATGCGACGACCGGGTGGCGCCGACACTCCGGCAATGAACGAGACCACAGGCTTGGCCTTGATGCCCTGCAAAAAGGTAATTCAAAATTTTAATAGTTGTCGCGACAATACCGCAAGGAAACCACACAAATTCAAGTTTACAATGGTTTTTGCTATGGATTTAAATTTTTCACTTAATTAGTTATCAGCATTTAAGTTGAAAAATATGTAATCAAGTTTGCTCTGTAGGGGCAAAGATTAAAAAAATGTATAGAGCAAAAAACCATGTGAACTTGAGTAAAGTAAATCGAACCCTCTAATTAAATAACTTTTCCTACCGAATTGTACTCCGTCAGGTAGTCGGCAGCATTCTCTTCGGCCACACCTCCGATCTCACCGATCAGGATGATGCCCTTGGTATCGGGGTCCTTGAGGAAGACCTCCAGGCAGTCGATGAAGTCCGTTCCGTTGAACGGGTCACCTCCGATGCCCACGCACAGAGTCTGACCCAAACCAACCTCCGTGGTCTGGTGCACGGCCTCGTAGGTCAGAGTTCCCGAACGGGAGACCACGCCGATCTTTCCGCGCTTGTGAATGTGACCCGGCATGATACCGATCTTGCACTGCAATTAAAAAAAGGTGAATTATAACACATTAAGACTTAGCGAACACTTATAAAAATCAAATTGAACAAGGTTTTGTGATCAAGGATATACATAATATAAGATATGATTTAATCATACCAAAAGCAGGTATTTTACTAGAAATCTTATCTATTCAAAATTACTTGATTGTGTTTAACTAGCAATTTCAACATAAACGTGCTAATTAACACAAGGTCTAATTGTTTTTAAATAGTTATCACTTTTAAATGAATTCTAAAGATCAAGTTTAAGGTAAACTTTATTTTTAAAAATATATACTTTCGCTACTGACCTAGAAATTTAATTTATTCATTGATCAAAATAGTTTTTTTGGAGACTGAAAAAACTAAATGTAGGTCGCATTCAGAAAAGAAAGGTTGGTTTGATATCTTTTGAAGTTTGTGACTCATAAAAAGAAAAGCGATAACTTATAATCGTATTATTTTAGTGCAGGTTCACAAATTTCATTCGAGTGAATGTACAAAGTCCAATTTAAGACTAAAGTTTCACACAAACAAAACTACAAAACATAATTTAAGCATTAGATAATTCGAAAAATCAAAGAGGAAATATCATAAGATATAGTTATGTATTCATTTGCCATCATCTGGTGTTTATTATCTCTTTGTGTGACGCGCACCACGAGATAAGAAATATCAGACTGAAGTGGACTTTGAATGCCTGCGAGGCTTATCTTGTATACCGCTCTAAAGATGTACGAACCTGTTCGGGAGCGATGATTCCCGGGCAGTTGGGCCCCACCAATCGCGACTTGCTCTGGCTGATGAGGGCGTGCTTCACCTTCACCATGTCGTGCTGCGGCACGCCCTCCGTGATGCACACGATCAGAGGGATCTCCGCCTCCAGGGCCTCGATGATCGCAGCCGCAGCTCCCGGCGGTGGCACATAGATGACGGTGGCATGTGGGTCGGTGGCCTTCTTGGCCTCCGCCACCGAGGCGAAAACGGGCAGGCCCAGGTGCTCGGTGCCGCCCTTCTTGGGGGAAATGCCGCCGACCAGCTTGGTGCCGTACTCCAGAGCCTGTTGGCTGTGGAACGTGCCCTGCTTGCCGGTGAATCCCTGGCAGATCACCCGCGAGTCGCCGTTCAGCTTCAGGTTGCCTCGGGTCTTGTTGTACTGCGAATTGCAGCGCACGCCGGCAACGAAGCCATCTGTAAAGGCGAAAATCAATCAGTTATAAGTCCACATAGAACATTTAAAGGGATATGGGCAAAAGCGAACAATAAAAGGTTTCAGTTTTATGCTGCATTTTGTAATTGTTTAACTTTTTTATTTGGTTGCAAAACTGATTCATTTTGTTACAATAAATGCAAAATGTTCTACTGATCTATAAAAGTCATGTCGTAAGATTATAATATTAACTCCCCATGTCAATATTGACTCTAAACACCAACATGAAGGCTTCTTTCGTTGTTGCTATTCTAAGTAAGTTATTGAGAATATAATTAGAAATATACTAACACTGCCCCGTCTCGGTCGACAGTTATAACAATTTTATAAATTAAAAGTGATTGCAGAAAACCTATTCCACAACTGTTTGATCCTCACTGTGCCGCTAATCGCTAATAAAAAATTCGGACTTCCTGGTATGTGTATTTTTAAAATGCTTTGAACTAACTCATTTAAAGAATCTTTTTTTTCAGGATTTTCGAAATTAGAACGCGGAGAATGTCCTAAAGGTAAACCTATATGTAATCTGTTTCAGGAGATTAATGGATTTAATGAACAGCGATTTCTTAACAATTTACATAAGGCATACAGCAATTTTATTTAAATAACAATCCAAATATTTAGTATACAAACGATACAACATTAGAATCTTGTTATACAGATAGTAAGAACTTTTAAAATGTCATAAAATCAAAATAATATTTACAGGATATTAAACTTTTAACCCAAAAATCGGTTTTTTATTCGATGGGTCACATAAGCTTTTAATTAAGCTGATATAGTGAAATCCCATTAAATCAAAATAATAATCCCAAGATTTAGCAATATATTTGAAAAATTCTAGTGAAAGTAGTGATACTTTTATCCGCAAAAAACGGTTGTTTGTTCGATTTGTCATAAAAATGGGTTGTTATGCTCCTATAGTAGGAGTTATTAAAATGTAATTTAATCAAAATATTAATCAGATGATTAAGTAATAGATATGAAACATGAAAGTCATCCTTTAGGCGAGGTCCCACTGTACTTTTGGCCGAAAAACGGTTGTTTTTTCGATGGGTCTAGGTCACATGCAAACGAACCTTGAACACACCCCCTCCGCACCTATAAAAGGTATCTCTTTCTCTTTTTCGAAGCCACGTATCTGGGGGACTGCAAATAAACCCGACTATTAATCCCAATTGAGGCTGACTAATCAGCAGATCTTTGGGAACGACAGGTGCCCTCTATTTGTTTGCCTTTTCGCTCTTTTTGTGCCATAAATCCATCGAAGTTATATAATTTATTATGCTATACCGCGCGAGTTATTCAACCGATATCGGGAGTACGCACCTCGCACTTTCAGCAGCGCCCTCATTGAAGCAGCCATGTTATCTCCGTGAGGTGGTTGTGCGACTTAAACAGCTTTACTTAATTAAAACGCGTTTAATTAATGCGAAATATGCCGAACAGAAGGTTACGCCGTGTGATCTGGCAACGCTGAGCCGCCTACAAGTTAGTGGTGGGAGTATAGAGAGGCTGCCACCTGGTGGAATGCCTCTGTACTCTTAACAGAACTTATCGAATACTGTTAGAGAAATGGAAATGTTTAAGCGGTCCAACAATATTTATATGTTTTGAATGCGAATTTCGTACAGTGAAAAACATGTTTTTTTTTTAATAGTTAGATTTACTTCTAAAGTCTTTAACTACGAAACATCCCATCGTTAGGGGGTCGATAGCATAAATACTTATAACCAACAACACAAATTCTCAGTTTTGATTTAAATATGTTCAAATTTTTACTGTATGTTTTTATTCAAGACTTGTCAGATCGGCTTAATGTTCTTAAATATAATAAAGTTAGTTTAATATTTAAGAAATAATTTATTAGAATAAACATTTCACAGTTTTTCATTTTAATTAAGGCCAACATTAAATTGTTTTTTGTTTAGAACAATTCAAACTATTTAATGAATATGCAGACGTTTTTTTTTTTAAATGTTAAAAAATAGAAGAATAAACGTTTGTGTATTTAGGCAGATGAAAATTGATTAAACAATTGTTTATTTTGGAATCTCAGTATATTTTTATTTTCTAACAGCTAAAACCGTCCTTTTAAATTAAAAACAATTATTTATTCACTCAAACTGAACCTTTATTTCTAGAAATTAAAGAAAGGACAGATCAAGTGCTGTATCGTCTAAGTAAAATATATTGCCTCTTTTTAGACCTTTTAACGTCTAAATACTCAGATGGCTTACACATTATCTACTAGCACAAAGTACACAAAATGCGCCTACAAATATCAATTGTTTTCTCTGGTTTTTTTCAGTTCTTTTCGCGCGACGTTTTAAAAACTTTTTTGCTAAGGCCAAAAATGGATACAAAATATACATTTGTATTGTTGAGTTAATATTAAGTGTGTCATTGCGTCTTGCTTCTGAACGGAGGGCTGAGGTGGTGGGTTTCGTTTTCTGTATCTCTACCATCTAGTTGAAAAGATTCTCGTTGGCCAATGGGAGATCCTCCAGAGGTGGATGGTCGTGGACATCCTGTTCCTGATTCTTCTGATTAAATGCATTCTCCTCTCCCTTCTTCAAGCGCTGGTACACCAAAATGGAGCGACCGGTGCGCGATTGCCGATGCTGCAATAGAGAGGCGAGATTAGGTGACTGGGCGCCCAGTGCCTGCGACCACTCGTCCACCAGAGCCTGCGAGCCCTCCAGCCGGATTACCTCTGCATGCTCGATGCGATGGAGCAGCCGGTAGTTGCGCAGGAACACGCTGATGTTCTCGGCCAGCGGATCGAACATAACCACATGGGTGGGCAGAGCGGTAAGTGGGTGCACGGGTATATGCGAGTTGATCCAATGCACGGGGTCCTCGAAGAAGCGATCGGCCTCGTCCTTGTATTGCTCCTTCTTCTCCAGATTCGGTTCACAGGTCAGGAAGCGCATGGTCACGTTCTGGTGGATGTGACTAGGGAAGATAGAAGGAATTCCAATTGTTAGTTTTGAATACAGATTTATAAAAAGTAAAAATTATATGTTTTAAATGTTTTTTTTTTTAGTTATTGTAACTATTTAATTCATTAACCCCTCACCTGTAGTAGGGCGTGGAATGGCACGGCATCAGGAACAGAATATTCGCCTGGTGCTCTCGTTCATCCCTGTATTCCTGGGCGATCTCCCTCAACTTGGGCATTAGCTCGATGGGTCCCTTCTGGTGAACTGTGCTCAAATACCAGGCGGGCAGAACATTGCCGACCAGGATCACCAAAGCAGTGGTCCACAGCATGGTGCGCGAGGCTCTATAGCTCCATCTTGACAGGGCATCCGTAATCACATACAAGCAGAGGGGCAGCAGTGAGGATACGAATCGGAACTCCTTGTGCTCCACGGCACTCAGCACAACCAGAGTCAGGAAGATGGTAATCAAAAGCTGCTTGCTAACCGGGTACTTCTCCGACTTCCTCACTGTCTCCATCACGCCGAAGATAAAGGGCAACGTGTTGATTCCCAAGACAGTGGGCAGTCCCACGGTGAAGTACCAGTGCCAAGGATGCGAGCCGTAGAAGCTGCCGATGTTGTTGAAGATGTTGTACTTAAGGAACTCGTACGGGGTCACAATCAACTGACCATGCCAGTAAGTATCGATGGCAATTCCGAGTCCAGCTACGAGCAAACTGCAATATGAAGAGGGAATTCATTAAGACTATTAAGGTTTACTTAAAGATCAATTTAAATTATAAACTATGAAAAAAACTAAAATAAAACGAAACCAATAAAATATAAATTTAAAGAGTATTAACAATTTAAGTCAAATCACTTTTAATCTCCGCCCTATTTTTGAGTTCTTTTTGTTTGCCTTTTTATTATTTATTACTAATTAAATACAATAATTATTAAACTCACCCGATGAGCACAAATCGCTTGAGGATCAGTTCCAGGACATTCTGGCGACTCTTGCGCAGATGGTACAGGGATAATGGAAGCCAAATAACCGCCGCCGTGGGTCTCAAGAAGCAGCAAATGGCAGCTGGCCACAAATAACCAGTGGATTCGCCATACCAGGGGAAGTAACTCAAGGCGATCGTGGTCAGAGAGGCCTCCAAGGTATTGGCCAGAGTTCGGGAGCCCGTGTAGAACCAGAACCAGGGAACCAGGATCAGAAACAGCGCCCACTTTCGCTTGCCAGTCCACACGAAGAAGCGATAATCAGAGTAGGCTGATAGCAAAGCCTGGAGAATCCTTGGCAGCAGGACCAGAAGATGGGCACTGTCCAATTGCAGGAGGGCAAGCATTTTGTACAGTCCGGCAATCAGCAGGGGATACACATAGCTGCGAATGCCCTGCACCCACTCCCAAGTCAGGTAGCCATAGCTATAAAGTACAGAATACATAAATATTAGGTCATAATACAAGAATAGGTTCATGGTTCCACATTCAAAGAATTGGTTTGATTTCTATTTGATTTGTAGTGCAGTTTGGAAAAACTAGAAACTGGCTTTACTCTAAAGATATCAATTGTAAATGACTTTTTTATAAATAAAAAAATGAATTTTAAGTTATAATAATACCAAAAGTGTGTGTCTAAACTACGCATCTAGCAACTTCCAAACGAATTCTAACCAGTAAATCTGCTAATCCTAAACAAAATCATATACATCGGTTACAATAGCACGGGAAAAGCCTATATTCTATGGATAGCAATCGAAAAAAGTTTTTATGAATGAAAAAGTGAATTTAGATGTTTCGAAACGCCAATAAATGATGTTCTGTCAACTGTCAATCAATTTCTAACCAAATCTTTGATGGTAAACTCAGCAATTGGGCCATAATCCCGGAAATTGAACGCACCCAAAAGTCAGTTTGTGGGCCACCTCCAGACTCTGCCAATACTCATCCGGAACGTAGTAGGTTTGGACCACGAAAACGGAGGCCAATCGAACGGCCAAAATCGGTAGGAAGACGTAGAGCAGCCTCATTTTTTAGCGCTGCGTGGGTCCCAACAGTCCAGAAATTAGTCACCCGGAAAACCGGATGGCGTTGCCTAAAAAGAGCGCTGTTAGTACAAGATTCTATACGTTTTTTCAGGCCGGCCCTAACCTTAAATAGTTGCGTGTGTTGCGGATTGACCAACCGGTCGGACTTGGTCGAAATTCCCGAATTTCTTAGCCACAAAAACGAAGAAGTTTTCGGTTAAAAAGGCGGCCTAAAAATAACACGAAGCAGCAGAGCAAAGCAAAAATGAAATGGAGGTGGTAGCATCAATGCAAACATCGATATCCAAAGCACCGGTAATATCGATGTTTGGCAGGGCATAATCGATATTGACCTGAGGATCTTGATATCGATATTGATAAATTCAAATTGTAAATCAAATCAGTTAATAGCCAAATCTAAAAAATGTATGTAAATTATTTAGCAATTTCGTAAAACTATTTATTACGCTTCAATTAAAAACTCTCCCATGAAATTTAATTCAATAGAAGTATTCATTGATAATTACAAAAATCATGGATGACCCCTCGTCATAGCTTTAATTTTGTGATATTAATATATATTATTATATTATTGAATTTCCTTAACAATGTTAATGACGGTTACTGTCATTCAAAAATCGTGCAGTTGATCGACAAACCGGGTCTTCCATTGTCAAAATGATGGTAGCAAATACAATTTCCGAGACCTTAACGCACACTTTCAACTGAACCTGGCAGATCCCTCGAGGTGTGGAATCGTATCGGATCGGATGGGATCAGGATGTACGTCAGCAGCTGCATTCGCCTGGCGAATCCGCTGAGGATGAGTTTGCAGGCCATCAGCTACTTCTCGATGAACTCCCGATCCGCGCCGAAAACAAAATTCTGGTCGAAGGCGTTCGGGAAATACCTGTTGGCGACGAACACCGTGGGCACAGGACTCCTCCTCGCCATCGGAGATGCGGTGGCCCAGCAGTATGAGCGAATGGGTGAAAGCAAAAAAGCCTTCGACTTCAACCGCTCGGGATGCATGGTGGTCACGGGATTGGTCATTGGGCCCGTTCAGCACGGGTTCTATCTGCTGCTGGACAGGGTCTCACCCGACAACAACCGGTGGGGCATCCTGCGGAAGATCCTCGCCGACCAGCTGGTCATGTCGCCCATCTACATCGTCATGTTCTTCCACATCAGCAGTCTCCTGGAGGGCAAGAGCATCGCCGAATGCAATGCCGAACTGCACGAGAAGTTCCTCTTCTCCTGGACGTTGGACTGCTGCCTTTGGCCGGGTCTGCAGTATCTGAACTTTCGCTATTTCAAGGCCCTCTACCGCGTGGTATTCGTCAATCTAGCCAATTGTTTTTACGTCGTTATTTTATCGCACATAAAACACGGATTTGCATAAAGAGGGATTACAGCCCACGGTGTGGTGGCACAATCTTCAGCCTATTTTTCATCCCATAATCTGGGATTTTTATTGAACTATTTACAATTTACAAAATAATAAAGAAAATATACATTGGTAACGGGTTTTTTTAAATGATGTTATTTGGTTGAGTTGGAAGTTGGGAAGTTTAATGGGAACGAAAGCTAACTTAGGCAAGCCGAACTTTTTGACCTGATTGTTCAAGATTGTTCAAGAATACATATATACATTTTTATTGTTTATATTAAAAAAATTAAAAACCATGCTTTTTAACGGTATATGTATAACACCCGTCGTTTTTCAAGCTAAACCAAACAGCAGAGCGAAAAAAAAATATACTTAACTTTTAGACCTATTCCCATTTTTTAATAGAGTATATTCTTATTGATAGAGAACAAAACTTACAATGTACATGGGCAAAAGAATATGAACTCAAAAAATAATTTAAAATCAAAATCGAAGTAAAACCTAATATAAGCGATACATTTTAAAATCAACTATCGATTTTCCGCCTCCGATAAGTAAGCGATTAGGGAAATCAGCTGTTAGTTTAACGTCAAAACAATCTGGTCTTTCGTAACGTCATTTCAAAACACACGGGATTACAGTAGACCTCAAATATTGAGGCTGCGGAAGATGTTGAGCATTCCCTGCCTGCGCTTCGGCCTCCGGCATCCACTGACCCGGAAGATCCCTGGATCCCTCGGCTCCCGGCGAGATTTCGCGGTCCTCTGCCGGGTGAAAACCCACAGAGTGGAGCCACCAAAGTATGGATTCCGCTTGGCCCATGGAAAAGGGGAAACGGAGGCTCTGAGTTTCCTACTCATCCGGTGGACGAAACTGGCCTGGAGCAATATGTTCGGGAAGTACCTGATCGTAACGAACGTGGTGGGTTCCGGTCTTCTGATGGTCGTCGGCGATGCGATAGCCCAGGAATACGAGTACAGGCGGGGATTGCGGCACCAGGATCGCTTCGATACGGATCGCATGTACAGGATGTTTGTGGCGGGTGCTCTGCAAGGACCTCTCCATCACTTCGTCTACAACTGGATGGACAGAATAATGCCTGCGCGTACTTTCAAGAATATACTCAAAAAGATCCTGATTGACCAGCTTTTCATGTCGCCCGCCTGCATCTTCATTTTCTTCTACTCCATCTGCTACCTGGAGCGCCAGACTCTGGAGGCCACCAACAAGGAGCTGATCAGCAAGTTCCCGTATGTCTATCTTCTGGACTGGATGACCTGGCCGGCGGCACAGTACCTGAACTTTCGTTATCTGGACACCAAATACCGGGTCACCTTCGTCAATGTGTGCACGGCCGTTTATAATGTTTTAATGTCCTATATGAAGCACGATTTTGGGATTCATTTGCCTCTGGAAGGGGAGGTGGTGGAGTCCTCCGAGGTGTCCTTCGTAGCACCGAGTCCACCGAACAGTCCGGAAACCCAGAAGTCGGCTTAAAACTTGACAACCACCACTGGTTAAATGTGATACTGATAACCAAACTAAATTACCCAGTTATCGTGCACACGAGTGCTATTATGTAAAATGAAGAGGCTCTTAGTATGAATATATATGTGTTTAGTACAAAAGTGAACCGGAACGCTGTCTATTTTGTAATCCCTGGGATAAAAGCCCTTATCTTTACGGTGCTATGTCTGTGAAGTTCTTAAAACCGTTGCTAAATCATAATTAAAAGTTAGTCATACTTTTTTTGAACTTTAGTTGACTTTTAGTTTCTTTAAAGTTTAAAACCCTATTCAATTCACAGCGGTTTTATCTTTTGAATATTTTGTTTAAAAATGCTTTTTTAAATATCCCAAAAAAATGGATAGAACGCTAAATATAAAATAGTTTAAATTTTATCTGTTGAATATATTTGTAAACAAGTGTTGCATTGTTGATTATTTCGTTTAATTATAAAATACTTATTCAAAATAAAAATGGACTGTATTTTTAAGAAGTTGAAACGAAAACATATCAAAACGCACCCTAATACTAGTTTACCAGCTGCAAAAACAAATATTTGTGTAAGCAAAAAAATATCTAGGCGTTGTAGGCTTAATTTTTAATACAGTGAATAAATCACCGTCTGAAAATTAAAATTATCTTTTGATTACTTCCTTATCTTCTTATATATTTACATTTGCTATATCCCGTAACAAATTTTAAAATCTTTAAACTTTGATTGGAAACGAAAAACTATCTTTATTCAATGTAATAAGAGAATGTGTTTAAGAAGTCCAATGCTCTATCTCCTTAAAGTCCCAAATGTGCGCTGTTAGCTTATACAAAAACCCCCCTAATCGCTAAAATTCTCAGGAGGCTCCCTCCCTCACTTGATCACAATCGTCTCCACGGGTTGGCTGATCCCGAAAATGTGCTGGGCCAGCATTAAATGCTCCTGACTGATGAAATTCGCCAGCAACGTGATCACATTCTCATTGCAGCGGGCAATCTGCTGGCGAGTAATCGCCTTAAATTCATCCCTGGCTCCTTTATCCGCTCCGCGCGTTCCAATTCTTCGGTTTTGGGAAACCGCAGCTCCACTTGCTGCGGTTGGTGTGCCACTGGAAATGGGTGAGCTGGTCAACTCGAAATTATCCTCCAGCTGGGAGTTCCAAATGTGCGAGAGTTCCTCAATCAAGTCGATGGCAATTATATAGGTCGATAAGGTGCGCAAATTGAACGATTTGCGTTGCTTAATCAAGCTGAAAATTTGTTGGGTGAGCAGCACATCATTTAGGAGATTCAGTTGCTGCAACACCAACAGATCCCCGAGCAATCGATCTGGGCAGTTGGGTTCGTAAACCTTTCGACTCAGTCTGCTGATAATAGCACCAACGCAATACTGAACCAAAGCGGATCGAGTGAGGGGCAGAAAAACCATGTGACGATGACCTTTGAGCGACATGTTCTCTAGAAGTTGGCCCTGAGTAGCAGGCAGTTCGGAGAGTATCTTCAGGATGCACTGGAAGCCCTGGAGCTGTAAGGTAAAAAGGTTAAGGTTGGCCTATTTAAATAAACAATTTGCTTACAGTCATGCTGCCCTGCATCAGATTAAGACTGAGAATCTGAAGACTCTGCACCAGGCTGCTCTGGGTGGTCATGTCGGCCATGAGCTTGTTGGCCTCATCACGGTGCCCGAAATATATGGCCAAATCGAAGAGGAACCTGGAGATCCAAGGCGCCAGAGGAAGAGCCAGCATTAGTTGACTGAAATCCCTTTGAAACTGATCCGTATTGAGCAACTGCCAGCATTGGGCGGCGTGCAAAAAGGCCTTGGATAACTCCGGACTTATAGCGGTGGTGAGGGAGAATTTTGGAGGCTCCATGCTGGGCACTTCGGAGCCATCTCCTTCCGGCGACCACTCCATGAATCCCTCCACCAAAACGTGGCTTACTTCCGCGTCTTCGATTCTCAGTTTGCAATTCCGTATATAACCGTGGAGGGAGTAAATAAACAAGGTGGTGGCGTAGAATAAAACCTGGGAACTGCCCGCAGGACTGCCAGAAAGTATGTCCACCAACTTTTCCCAGTACACATTCTGGTTTACATTCTTACTGAAGGGTAAAAACGGTTCCCAGCCCATCATCTGTCCACAGATCATCAGGACCTTAAATATGTTCTTCCAGGCATCCGCCGTATCCGATTCATCCATGATCTGGCGAAGATAAAACTCCAGGGAACTGGTGTATAGCCTGCAGGCAAGATTTGGCGATAGTTCCGGTGGTTTATTTTGGATCATGGGCAGCACCTCCTCCACTAGTATTCTCTGGTAAAGATCTGGATCCGTTTTCATCCCCTCGGCAAGCATTTCCAGTAACCTGGGCGCTTGAGTAATGGCCGACTTGGGAAACTTGTTGAACATCAGTATGTAGATATAGACGCACTGCTCCAGGTTATCGCCACTGTGATTGATAGTGTGCATGAATATATTGTGCTGCACTTCGGGTGTTAGATGTTTGTACATTTTTACGTAGAACTCCTGTTCCGGAGTATTTTCATTTTCATTTCTCAGGGCATTCGTTAGGGAGTTGATCTCCTGCCACAGTTCTGTATGTTGATTGGGGAAATTGGTGGCTCTATAAGTGTAATACATATATTTAATAACTGAATAATTGTTATATTAGCTACTCACATGACGCTGAAACACTTCGCAGCCTCTTCATAGTTTTTACCATCGCGTTCCAATAGGTAGGCTTCATACTGCAAGTTAAACGAATTTGGATACATTGTTTTCGCGGTGATTATCCAAGCCATCGCTGCACATGGGTCGGTTTTTCGAAGACTTTGTGCCTCCTTGACCATGTACAACTCATTTTCCTCGCTGTTAGCCATTTGTTACTATTATTATTATTTATTATTTATTATTTTCAACTGTGTTTCTATGTTTTTCTCAACACCAGCAAAACCAAAACATTTAGCCGGCATCAACTATGTTTGCCAACACTGCTTTCAGTCTGGTACAGGGAGCTATCGGGAAAATAGCGAAATTTAGCTTTTGTTAAATACAATTTATTTTTTAATTAAAATTTGTTTGTATAATTGGGTTATGTCATCGGGGTTATATACTAAATAAATTATTTTTTTTTATTTAAATTCGGGCCAATTTTTATTAATTTATATCAAATATTAACATTTGGCTTGAAAAAAGCTATTTTGAAACAATACACCTTCCATCGATAGTTCTGCAGTCGACAAGTGGTGACAGTAGTGTTGCACAGCGGCAGCTTGCCAGCTGATTTTTCGCGAAAAAAAACTTTTGTATTGTAAATTGTATTAATTTCTGTGATTTTTGTGCCTCCAAAAAGGAAAACTATAACTACCTAATGATATATGGAAGTGATTTTTCATCTGGATATGTAATAGTGTGACTAAGCGCGTTTTCTAGAAATTGTATGCCGACGCGGCGTATGATTGTTTTTGTTGCGTGATTAATGCGGTGATCTTATTTAGAAATTCGCAAAATAACTTGTAAATAAGATATACAAACACAAGTGCCACATCTGCTGCAGTTATACTATAAGGAAAGATGAAACTGCATTTTCCCCTCTAGGTGCTCACTATAAATTGTGGTGCACCAACGCAGTATGCCCCATTTTTCAATTGTCATCGCAAGCTCCCCGATAAAAAAAACATGACAGTCGAAATAATATATTAATTCAAAACTCTCCAGACAAAATTCATACGTAAATAATAAAAAATGTCAGAGCCGAAATCGGAAATCGAGGATATAGCCGGTGCCTCGACATCGGGCGAGCAACCACAACAGAATGATCAACAAGTGGTTGCCACAAAGGATACAAAAACTACCGATTTGGGTAAGTAATGGAAAAATATTTAAGAAGCATATAAAAATACAAGAAAGATAAGGCTTGCTGCCCCGATTTCCCATTTGTGTACTCGTATCTACACTATTTATTCATGACTTGACACTTATCACAAGTTGGACACTGCCCTATAAATCATTAAAAACGAACGAAAACTAATTATTTAGTAATCTATTTAAGTAAAATGCAAATAACACTCGTTCATTTTGGTTTTATAAGTATTACAAATCCCGTATCAAATATCTTAGATAATATTTAATCGTAAAATAAATGTTGGGATCGTAATATACATATGACAAAAAAACATACTAGCTAAAAAATATCTTCGATTTATAGAAGAAAAAATTTATTTAAATCTTTTTGAATAACTGTTTGAAAACCATTTTCCCATAAATCATAAAAAGAAACAAGCAAAAATACAACAACTATTATTTATGCAATATGCTAATATCACTGTTGAGCATAACTTTGCTAAAACATTTATTAAGACCTGTTCCTATTGTGAATGTGTTTAAATTTATACTGACAGGCATTATCGATACCAATGACTCACTATTTATTTTAATTCTGTTTTATACTAACTTAATACATTCCCTTTTTCAAAAGAAATTCCCAATTTAATTCCTTGATGAATCATCATTTAAACCTTCGATAACCTTTAGAATGTATTCAATATTTAGAAAAACCTGTTTTAAATGTGGAGTAAATTATGTATTATCGTTAATTGCCTTAAAAAATGGAATACAATGTTAATAAAATATAATTTACCTCACACCACAAACATATTAATTTTAACCGTATATTAGTTGCTGAAATTTTAGTATTAAGGATTTCCCTTGAACAACAATAACAATAAGTTCAATATTTTTTTAATTATTAAGCATTCCATTTGGCCTTCATTTAATTTGATTGGCGGTTATTTTTAAAACCCCTTTTCAGTCGGTGTTTGTAACTTTAAGGCTGTTTATTACATTTTTCGCACATGCACTTTATTTTAATGGCAATGGATCATAAACAACTTTTAAAAGACAGCAATTGTGATCGACATTTTTACAAAATCTTTACTGTGAAAACAGCAATGTAGATTATTAAATAATTTGTTGTATGTTGGTTCCTCCAAAATGAGTATTAGTTCAACTTATTGAGTAAAGATTTCATTTAGCTTGTAACCAAGAAATTCTAATTTAAATTAACCATGGATTTAATGTTATTTATGTAACTGTTCGACCCCTTTATTTTCGAGTTTCGTTTTTAGTTAAAGTTTTTAGTTGATGTAAACAACGTCTAAGTTTTATATTGGCACAAAAGTAAACGCGAGTTTTGAGTTGATTTCTGTGTTCTATATTCGTAGTGTACAAAATGTATTGTATATAACCACCAGTTTGAGTTTTTGCATCCCAAACCGCACACAGCAGGTTAGTTGCTGCCTTTTTTGAATCTTTGAATTTTCACCTTAAACAAAAGCACACACAATTTGACTAATGACTTCGTTATTTTCTATACAAAAATTAAATAAAAAACCTCATTACAGTGCCGAAGAAGCATCGACAGCGTTTGACAGAAGAGAAGAAAAGCAGCCTGGAGGCGAATCCTTTGATCCTGGAGCATGCCAGTCTGGAGTCGGTGCCCCAGCATCTGGAGAAACTGATGAAGCAGTACCAGGAAAATCGGAAAATGCCGGCTGCCGAATGGCTCACCTTGCTGATTTACCTGCTGGCCTTGGAGTGCGGATTTGTGGAGGAGGAGATTTATGCCCAGAAACGACACCTTCTGCAGCCGGTGCCCTCCTTCAGCAGTTTCCATGCCCTGAATGTGCGACTCCTGAGCGAGCAGCCGGCCCAATATGAAGTGCTATTTAATGACACCGCTTATTCCATGCGATTGAGGACCCTGCTGGACAAACATGCTCCGGGGGAGGCTACTCTGGTGGCCGCCCTTCAGTCCCGACTAATGGCCATCACTCTGGGGGACCAGCTGATGGTCACCTTGTCGCCAGCACCACCTTCCAAGCAACCGGGCTATAGCATCAGCCTGTCCATCGGCCGCTATGTACTGAGTGTTCAGGCGAAGAACAAACCCATTTACCATCGCTTTCGGAAGCTGGACGAGCTCTCCTTCGAACTCAAACAGAATGTTTTCCAGCCCATGCGATCGCAACAACTCATGCAGATGGAGCACAAGCTGCAGCCAACGTTGCTGGGACTCCCGGACGAACTCTATCACGAGATCTTTAGGTATCTCAACAAGAGCCAGCTGAATGTGGTGGCCAAAGTCAATAGGCAGCTGCAGTTCTACAGCAAAGAAACCGAGCGAAAAAGGTTGTCGGGCGGCAGGAGTTAACCTCGAAATGATTTAATTTCCATGAAATTTATTAGGTGTTTGTTTTGGCTCTAACTAATTGTCAAGTGTCGCATTCGGCTATGATTTTTGCGTACAATAATATTAAGAAATCAACAATTTATGTTAAGCGTTTCATTAATGGCTGGTAATCTTGTTGAAAAGAATTTGAAATTAATTAAATTGCATAAATGAATTATGATTTTTCTGTATTTCAAACTATGTCTTATGAAATTGTGTCTCACACAAAACTGACTTACGTAACTCAAAAAAAATCTCTATTGAAAACAACAAAGTCCTTTAAATATAGGCAGTGCAAAAACGTGCTTTATTATTAAAAAATGTAAATAACTTTTTATATGGTTGGCAATACAATAAATTATCTGATTATGTTAATTTCAATTATACGTGTTTTATTTGGGGTTTAAATGGATTTTAAGTTGAAAAGGTAAATTAGCAAAATTCTACCATATTTAAATAAGGAACAATTACTCATGTTTTTTGGCCAACACAAATGTTAAAAAAAAGATTTTCTGAAAAGCATATAATATAAAATTATCTTAGTTTCTTTCCTTGGTTTAGTTATAATTTTAATTTACATTTACTTGACTAAGTTTCGAAATAAAACATTTTTATTTATATATTTCTGGTTTTCTTTTTGTACTACGCATACCATTAATAAATTGGTTGCAGCGGTATCTAGGATAACTGTGGAACCATCGACTCCTTCGGCTGAGTCCTGCAACTCCTATGATATTTTTGAGCCGCCACCCACACCTCTGGATTCCATCAGCATAAAGAGCAGTGCCAGCAGCTACTTCTACGATCGTGATACTACAGGTGAGTCCTTGAGTCCTTGCGAGTCCTGCCAGCCCCCTTTTTACCCCATTTCCGCCGAAAAGAGGGGTACACGCCCCTAAACGAGTCGGCCCTCAACCACAGAAGTGCAGAATGCGAAACAAGCGGCTCCAGCAGCCAAAAACACGCGCCGAGATTGTCGCATCCACAATCCCAAGTGCCCCCCGAAAAACCCACACCCAATCCCCAATTCCTCACCTCGTCGGCTCCGAATCTCCAACCTCCCGTGCCCACTTCGATTTTTTATGCGCACGCAAAATCAACAAAACCCACGCGAGCAAAACGGCACCCCTATAACCCCTATATATGCCAAAGCTTCATACACTCGGAGAAAACGATGAATAAATCATAAAGTATTAGTTCACAAAGAACTTGTCAAAAACGAGAAGCGTACAATTTTGTTTGGAGGTCATATGATTTTATTGGATTTGAAAAGCCCACATCAACAATATCTACTATACATATATATCTAACATATATTATTTTAAATAGATATTTTTAAATTTCTGTTTAAAAACTTGGTGATCCAGTTTATTTGATTAGTAATTATATTTAATAGTTCCCTTTAAAACATATATTTTACTTTGCGACTGGAAATTTGAAATTCTTTGAGATTTATTCAGGTATTCAAAGTATAATAAATTTCTGAAAATCTGAATAACTTTTTATGAAGTTAATTGGCAAAAAAAATAAATAGTTTCTCTCTGTGTATACCCCTTGGTCTCCTCGCCTTTTTGGTTTTCCTGGCGGATGGCATCCACAATTTGGTTTTTCTCCCTCAACTGCGGGATGCTTGCTGCTCGGTGCTGGGCTCCTATTTCGTGTTTATATTACGATATCGACTTTCTCGAGCCGAGCCTTATCACTAAAATAAAATAGAATAAAAAACAGGCATGTAGGGAGCCCGACATCCCCACTGTCCCCTCTGGAAACCTTATGTTTTCGGGCTCCCGTGGGTCCTGTCCAAATTATCTGGCTACAACTTTATCAAAATAACGAAAAACAGTGACAAATGCATAAATAAATTATGGCAAAGGCAAACAAAGCAAAACATATTCCGTTGGGCTGGCGCTCTCGCATCTATTATTAAATTCGAGTCGTGTCTCCTGAAAAGCTCCGGAAAATGAGAGGAGCTTTCTTTCGAGCTGCTCTCGAAGAGTTGTTCTGCATTTCCCAGGAGCAGCTGTTTTCCCCAGACCCGCCCCCTTTTCTAGCCGCCCACAATCTGGTCGGATGGTTGGGTGAATGAACCTACAGATGTGGACGACAGTGGGTTACAATTTTCTTCTCTATGATCGATTTGTTATCCTGAATTATAATTAGTCTAGAAAAACAATATCGGTAAATATGGGTCAATTAATAAATTTATTGATTGTATCGATTGCACTGCCATTTTATTACTTAAACGCTGATAACATGTTTTTCAAAAGCCGGTTGGGTCCGGATTTTTATAAGCCTTCTCCCACTGCAATAAAGTCTCAATTGCTTCTCATAATTTGTTGGCAATGATGTATTGTTTAATCAGGGACTATCTTATCGTAAATAATTTCATAATTTTATCGTTTCAATTTCTAGAACTTATTACTAGTGAGCTGCATTTGTATTTATAATGGGGTAAACATTTCTGAGCAATGAGTCATTTAAAGAAATGTTTCATTTTATTTAGTTTGTTAATATTTGAGTACCTAACAAAGGAGTTAAGACCTTTGTTTGTAAGATCATAACATCTTAGAATTTGTATACATACATTGTTTGTAATAATTGGAATCTAATTTTTTTTGAAAAATTTGTCAACCTTGAACTTAGTTGCTGTATATTTGGCGTTGGTCACACTGTGCGCACATCTGGGATGGTAAACTGTGCCAAACTTTTCATTCTGCTTCTCGTTTTAGTGGCTGTTGTTGCTTATCCTTTTCTCCTCCTCTTTTTCCTCCCTTGTGGGTGGGCTGGAAACGGTAAACAGCAAAGAGGAATCAAAAGAGTTGGCAAAACATACGGTGCTCCTCTTTCTCCCTTTCTCCTCTTTTTCTCTTTTGTGATGCAAGCGAAAGCAAAGGCCAATTTTCTAAACAGACCATCTCTCTCTTGCTCTCGTATGCACTGAGAAAATTATCAGTACTAGTGGTGTACTGAAAATTATCTAAACATTAAAAATAATCAACCTACAACTTTTTAATAAAATAAATATTTGTATTTGTAGACACAAAATAAATTTTCGATTTTAAAATATGTGTTGTAAAATCATTTAAAAATATGCTTATAATATTCTCAAAAACATAGCTTTAACTTTTTATAATATTTCGATTAGATCGAAATAAAATACTTATGTTTTCAAAAGAGTAACACCGTCAAAATTTGGTACTAGTGTTCAGATGGACCCATTTGTTTGTTATCTGTGCTTTTTGCCACTCGCAGAATCCTGAATTTCTCTCCAACTTTCTCTCGCTTTCGTCCACTCTCTCGGCCGATTGCGCTTTTGTCCTTTCGCTTCTTGGACGGCCAGCTTTTCCGCTGGATAACAAAGCTCGGCGCAATCAGTCGTCGTACTTTGGCCCAGCGTCTCTGGTCGGAAAAGCGGAAAAGCGGGACTTTTCACCTTTCACGGGAGAGAGTGTCGCGAGTCCTCGCTCTCGCCCAGATACCGTTAGAACCTGTTCGAACTAGGTCCTTTCAGTGACATACATATGCATCGCGTCCTCCGCGTCCGTGTGTGCCCTGTGTTTTTATAAATATAAATAAATAATTCCTGGCTGGTCCAGAATTTAATGCCAAACAACAGCTGTTTTTTGGAAGCGCCGCTGCAGATTTTTGTAAAAAATTTCAAGTGGGTTTAAGCAGCAGCCAAACGGCCTTGACATCGCAGTCATTGGTCTAGTTACCGATTGTATTATCTTTGACATACGCAAATCAAAGCTGGAATCAGCTGGATTGTTTTAAAACATTTCAAGTGGTCTTATTGAGGCAAAAAACGATGAGGATTTTTGAAGAAATTTTGAAATGAATTTACAATTACAAAAGTCATTACTTTTGAAAGGAAATTTCAATCGATTGTATATTTTTAGGTCTGATAAAATCAGCCAGAGTTTTTTTTTAGTAATCTGTAGAGAATATGTTTTGTTTCTAAAACTATTAATGTCGACTTTCAGTGAATGGACTTTTTAAAATCTGCGTGAAAATTGTTTCAAAAATGTGGGGTTTGTTTTAAACTATTGCCAAACAGTAAAAAAGATAGATTAAAATAATACAATATTTACATAATTTAAAATGTTCGAGGAATGTTTTAAATACATTTGCCAGAACTAGACTTGAAAATGTTTAATTGTTTTGCGTAGATATTAAAGGACTAAAAATAGTCTAGCTTTAATTTATACGACAGATCAGACAGGACTATTTATTTTGACTTTTATATTCAGAGATATTACCATTTTAAAACTGGAAAATTACATAAAACATACAGAGTAAATATACAGGGACCTAACCGCAATGGTCTAGCTGAAATTTGTATTATCATAAACTAAAGAAGAGCAGCCTCAAGCTGGATTACAGCAGCGATAGCAACGGACCCTGGGAGAAGCAGAACCCGAATCCGCCGAACCAGAATCCGGAAAAGGACACCAATGGCAGGACCAACGAACAGCTGCAGCACGATCTGTTGCAGCAGTTGCAGCAGCAGTTCCAGATGGCAGCGGTGCAGCAGCAACAGCAGCGGCAGTTGTTGCAGCACCAGCACTCGCATCCGCCCTTCCAAGCCCCGCAGCAACACCAGCCCCCCCAGCAGCAACATCAGAGTGCCCAGCTGCAACACTTGCACCACTCGCACCACCCACCGCTGCAACACCACCTATCGCTAGGCGGCTACCAGCAATTGCAGTTGCAGTCGAATAGGAACCAGTACTCCACGCCGCAACATCATTATCGAAATGCAGCCCCCAATGCCACAGGAACATCTGTCAATGCAGCCACTATCAGACGACGCACCTTGAGTCATGTCTCGCGATCTTACTCCCTTGGAACATCGGCAGCAGCAGCAGCAGCAGCAGCAACAACTGCAACACCCACACCAGCAACATCTTCGGCCAGTAGCAACAACCAACTCAGCATCCACAAAACTGGCATCATGGTCGCCGCCTCGCGTTGTCGCAGTCCCATCATGTTGTGCCACAGCCACAGCGACGGCGAGTTTCCACTGTACAGAGGTGAGTGGCTAAGAAAAACCACTTGAATTTCAATACAAGACACAGACATTATTTGTTTTTTAATGGGTCTGCTCTTGATGTCCTTATAATTATTAATATTTCTCTCGTTTCTACAATGTCTTATCCAAATCTCTAGAAAATTTGTTGGCCTTTATAGAGTGCAAAAGTATCTTTTATTTTAAAAATTTTATAAGCGAAGTTCTTAGGTCGGTTTTATGTGTCATCACCTCGAACTTAAGCCAGATTTTTTACTAAATGTAAAGCAAGTTCTATGCTCCTTTAAAACATTGTTTTTTGCTTATAGGTTGAAGCCTTTTTAAGGGTTGTAAAATATACCAAAATTGCTGTTGGGACTGTTTGTACAATTAAGCATTTTCATCTGACTGAACACGTTTAATATATTTTCTATTTTTAGGTTTTAATACTTTTATCAAATTAAGTTTCTATAAATAAGTTTTGGGGGTGTGTAATTTGTGTAGGCGAACAGAACTGTTTTATTTAATGAGTCTGAATACATTCTAAAGTGGATTTTTAAAGACCCAATTATCGAAATCCTCAAAAAACCAACTGCCTTGTTTCTGTTATACCAGCAATTTTCTTTATCCTTTTTTGTAAAAGATTTCCACTGTACAGGAGTGGACTGACGGACATTTTGATAGCTTAATTAGCTGCTGTCATTGTGTGTCATTCGCATGTGCAGTGTGCAACAGTTGACGGCATCGGAAAATGAGATGAAAATGGGCTGGATGTGGGAAATTGATGGGCGGTCTCACGGAAATTGCGGTGTGTTTGGGCATTTTCCAGGACTCCATTGTGTCCTGTAATGCTAACTGGTCAATTGTTATGTGCGGTTCTTTAGGGCTGCACCGCTTTTTGATTGATTACTTGGCAATGATTTATTAATTGGCTTACATTCGTGCGGGCTCCCTTTCATTTTCGCAATTACATTTTTAATTAAATATTGCTGCAACTCATCCTCTATGTCTATTTATGAAAATATTCTTGTTACAAAAAGAAAATAATAAAATTATGGGCTTTACTCAGGTCGTGTTATTTGTTTTAATAACGTAACGTAATACTAAAAGCAAAATTATACTGATTACATTAAGATTACCGTAATTTTCCTAATATTAGATACTTAAACAGATCCCTTTGCTCAATTAGCAACGTTTAATTTTATATTTGTATAGATAGGTGTATCAAAAACGATTTCTATTTAAGGCTAATCACTCAATTACTTTATAACCCGAATTCGATATGAACAGCCATCATTTCCTAATCCGCAACCTTAACAAGCTCTGCAATATCGCAATTAATGTTCATATTTATGACGCCAATTTGCCATAATGAGTAAATTTCATTGAAATTGCACAGAATTTCGCGGAAAAGTTGCCTTCCTCCGCAGTAATCAATGTCCTCTTGTCTGTTCTTTATCCCCCCATCTTTTATGCAATTTTCCTGGTAATTATTATACTTTTTCCTTGCCTTTTCCTCCTTTATTTCCACTTTTGTTTTGCTTGTTTTTTGGTGCGAAACTTAATTAAATTACGACACTTCGCCGGGGCTATTTTTTCAGGCTTTTCCTGAGAAGTTCAAAGCGCAGAGTGTCGCACATCCTGCCAAGGATTTCCTCCTGCTCCCGCCTTCTATTTTTATCACTTTCTCTCTTTCCCCTACGCACACATGTGTTGACTGGTCTAATATGCTTTAAATGGTGGAATCGATTTGGAAACATTTGATGAGCTTGTCTCAACGGCGACAGCTGGGAAATCATTTTCATCGCAGCCTGCACGGCAAAAGATAAATATGAAAAATAAGAAAAAAAAATCTAAGAATAAATAAAGAAATCAACGTTATATAACCATTGATAAAAAAAATGTTTATATTCTAAAATAAGGCTATTTATTATCTAAACTTAAACCTTTTTTTAAGCCAATTTTAGTCAGATCATTTTTCATTTTCTTTAAGAAGGATTAAACATTATTTTTAAAGTCATGCTCAACAATTTAGAATTAGAGAATTATTAGAGTAGTCAAACTATTTCTTTGTGAATTTTAAAAATATATATATGCAATTCAAAAATTTTAAAACTCCATATTGGAATTAAAAAGTATTTAGATGTGTTTTTTGCTGCAGTGTAAAAATATTGTGGGTGTTCGTACGAAATGAAATTAGCAGACCGATGATGAGACGGGATCGAGGGGGTAGGCAAACTTTTCTTTGTCGTAAAATGTTGTGCGCAATGTTTTAGCCAAAAAAGGTTGCTTCAAAAATGTATCTCAAGTGGAAATCCATGAACATTCTATTCCAACCTGATGTTGTTCATATAAAATTTATCTTTGAAATGTTTTATATTCCGACTTAAAAAGTTATTGATTTGAAATTTATTGCGAGCTGGATTCTTCGGTGATTTAAAAGCTGAATCGAATGGTTGGTTAATTATTCAGGCGGCATTTTTGTTTTGAATTTGACAAGCATTCATTTCATGGGTAAGGAATTTTGTGTTGAATTTTTTGAAGTTTTTATACCCTTGCAGAGGGTATTATAATTTTGGTCAGAAGTTTGTAACGCAGTGAAGGAGACGTTTCCGACCCCATAAAGTATATATATTCTTGATCAGGATCAATAGGGGAGTCGATATAGCCATGTCCGTCTGTCCGTCTGTCCGTCTGTCCGTCTGTCCGTCTGTTTCAATACCGTTTGCGAGCTCAGTTTAAAAGCTAGCGATCTGAAACTTTCACAATCGTCCTAAAACATGTGTACGCAGATCAAGTTTGAAAATCGCCCTGATCGGACGTCTATATCCTATAGCTCCCATAGGAACAATTGGATATATCTTGCAAGAATTTATGATATTTCGCGCAGTGTAAAAGCTATTGACATTAATCTTTACAAATCGTATTTTTTTATGCATACCTTGATCAGGGTAAAAGCGCGTGGCGATCGGACGTCTATATCCTATAGCTCCCATAGGAACAATAGGGTAAAATCGGTTAAAATTTAATGATTTTTAGGATATTTCGCGCAGTGTAAAAGCTATTGACATAAATCTTTCCAAATCTTATTTTTTTATGCGTACCTTGATCAGGGTAAAAGCGCGTGACGATCGGACGTCTATATCCTATAGCTCCCATAGGAACAATAGGGTAAAATCGGTCCAAATTTGATGTTTTTCAGAATATTTCGCGATGTGTAAAAGCTATTGCTGTACATTTTTTCAAATCGTATTTTTTTATGCATTCCTTCATCAAGGTAAAAGCGCGTGCTGATCGGACGTCTATATCCTATAGCTCCCATAGGAACAATACGGTGAAATCGGTCAAAATTTCATGTTTTTTAGAATATTTCGCGCAGTGTATTGGACGTCTATATCGTATAGCTTCCGTAGGAAAAATTGTTAAAGGCTGCGAAAATATCCCTTTTTTCCCTATTTGTATATGACAATTTTGCAGTATAAAAGCTATTGGCATGAAACTATGCAATTTATGCAATTTATCTAATTTATTTATGTACACCTTGCTCAGGGTAAAAGTTGCTGCCAATCAGACAAGTACATACTACATCCGCTATTTAAAAATTAAATTAATTACGTATAGCTAATCTTTTTTTTATGTATAATTACAGAAAACTTAATTTTTATACCCTTGCAGAGGGTATTATAATTTTGGTCAGAAGTTTGTAACGCAGCGAAGGAGACGTTTCCGACCCCATAAAGTATATATATTCTTGATCAGGATCAATAGGGGAGTCGATATAGCCATGTCCGTCTGTCCGTCTGTCCGTCCGTCCGTCTGTCCGTCTGTTTCAATACCGTTTGCGAGCTCAGTTTAAAAGCTAGCGATCTGAAACTTTCACACTCGTCCTAAAACATGTGTACGCAGCTCAAGTTTGAAAATCGATCGGACGTCTATATCCTATAGCTCCCATAGGAACAATCGGATATATCTTGCAAGAATTGATGATATTTCGGGCAGTGTAAGAGCTATTGACATGAATCTTTCCAAATCGTAATTTTTATGCATACCTTGATCAATGTTAAATTGCGTGCCGATCGGACGTCTATATCCTATAGCTTTCATAGGAACAATCGGATATACCTTGCAAGAATTTATTATATTTCGGGCAGTGTAAAAGCTATTGACATGAATCTTTCCAAATCGTATTTTTTTATGCATACCTTGATCAAGGCAAAAGCGCGTGCTGATCGGATGTCAATATATTATAGCTCCCATAGGAACAATAGGGTAAAATCGGTCCAAATTTGATGTTTTTCAGAATATTTCGCGCAGTGTAAAAGCTATTGACATAAATTTTTTCAAGTCTAATTTATTTACGCATATCTTGATCAGGGTATAAGCGCTTGCCGATCGGACGTCTATATCTTATAGCTTCCGTAGGAAAAATTGTTAAAGGCTCCGAAAATATCCCTTTTTTCTTTTTTATATGACATTTTTGCAGTATAAAAGTTATTGACAGGACATAAATCTAGTTTATTTATGTATACCTTATTCCTTTCGCTACCTTTTCAATTTTAGCAATTTCGGCAAAGTCTGCAAGGGTATTAAAACTTCGGCTTGCCGAAGTTAGCTTCCGTCCTCGTTTTTATTGAATTATTCATTTATTTTTTTAATGTTTAATGCAGACTTTTTAAAATGAAACTCATTGAACTAAGAAATGTAAAGTTATTTATCGTTTTTTGTTCAATGCTGAAAGGGATTCCACTTCTTATGTGACATATTCATTGATTAAAATGGAAAAGTTAACAAAAACTGCGTCACAGAAGGATTTATTTATCATCTGTAATTCGCTTTTTTTCGTTATAGTTTTTAATTTCCTCTGAACTTTCTGGTTGAGTAAATATTGACAAATATTGATAATATTTCATTACCATCTCCTGTAGTTATTTCTTGTCCTCTTTTTCTGCCTTTATCCATGTCAACAATATTTGCAGTTTTGTGTTGCCCTTTTTCATTTTTTTGCTGTCCATATGGCGCCGTTTATGACAAACTGTTCGATGATGGCGGCGACAGCCTCCTCCGCTTTAATCACACCAGAGCAGAAACCCTCTTTATTGCAGTGTGTAAGGGTGCAGACACTGAGAAAAACATTTTAAAATATTTAATTACGATATAAAAAAACATTTTAAAAAGAAAAGACAAATTAAAAAATGTTGGTCCATACTTTAAAAATATAGTGATATTTAAATTTATATTTCGAATAAACATAATATGGATTATTTGCTAGCAAGTAAAACTTATTGAATTTATTATTTAAATTATAGATTGGCAGTCAAAAGCTAATATTAATGTCGTTTTAAATGAACAAAAGAATTAAGTAAAAATTAAAAATACTGCTTTGAGAAAAAGAAGATTTTATATTATAAATCACAAAGTTGTTTATGTTAAAATGTCAAAAAACCTTTATTGTTTAAAATGAATTAATTATTGTATGATATTAAATATAAAATCTTTAATACTTATATTTTTTCTCTGTGTTGGCATGGTGGAAACTTAATGACTCCATGGCGTGTCTTTAGTGCTCGAGTTAATGTTTCGCGTATTGATTTCGCTCCCTTCTCCTGCAGCCGCAACTGTCCCCTTTCTCTCAAATGCTTCTTGGCATTTCTCCCACCGAGAAATGGGGCGGGGGTTGGAGTAAGAAGGGGGCGTGGCTGGGGACAGCATCCGCAGCAAGTTGGCCAAGTAATTAAGGTTCTTGTAGCGTTGCTGCCTCAATGGCTCCCCAAAGTTACGTGCATGAAATCTAAATTTAATTTGCAACTTGTGCCAAAAACTAAAAGCAAAAGAAAGATTAAATAAAATGTTTCGATGCTGCATGAGCTTTGCTTGTAGGCCTATTGACGTCATCAGCTATATAGTATAGAAATCAATAATAAAATATATGTAAAGATTGATAGTTAGGAGAAATTAGGGTAATTAATGGGTAGAGAAAGAGATAAATACATAGTGGAATAAAACCCTGCACATTAATGTGTTTTGGTTTCATTATACTTACTAAAAATGTTGCATCGTCATTTTGAGATACATTAACTAACATTAAAATGGGTCAAAAAATGTATTATGGTTAAAATAAAAAATTGTAATGCAGATTTTTTGAGAATCAAACCACAAGTGTTTAGAGGTATGCCACTTTGAAATCGAATACAATTTGATAGAGTTATGGACTCTGGAAGTCCAATTTCGGGTCACCCTTTTACAAGTCATCGGAAACTTGGAAATAACCAACATGAAAATGGGTCAAAAATTTGATCAACGTTAAAATGAAAATTTTGAATGCAGTTTTTTTGAGAATCAAACCACAAGTGTTTAGAGGTATGCCACTTTGGAATCGGATAAAATTTGATAAAGTTATGGACTCTAGAAGTCCAATTTTGGGTCACCCTTTTACAAGTCATCGGAAACTTGGAAATAACCAACATGAAAATGGGTCAAAAATTTGATCAACGTTAAAATGAAAATTTTGAATGCAGTTTTTTTGAGAATCAAACCACAAGTGTTTAGAGGTATGCCACTTTGAAATCGGATACAATTTGATAAAGTTATGGACTCTAGAAGTCCAATTTCGGGTCACCGTTTTACAAGTCATCAGAAACTTGGAAGTAACCAACAGTAAATGGGTCAAAAATTTGATCAACGTTAAAATGAACATTTTGAATGCAGTTTTTTTGAGAATCAAACCACAAGTGTTTAGAGGTATGCCACCTTGGAATCGGTTTAAATTTGGTAAAGTTATGGACTCTGAGGTCCAATTTTGGGTCACCCTTTTACAAATAATAGGAAACTTGGAAATAAACAACATGAAAATGGGTCAAAAATTTGATCAACGTTAAAATAAAAATTTAGAATGCAGTTTTTTTGAGAATCAAACCACAAGTGTTTAGAGATATGCTACTTTTAAATCGAATACATTTTGATAAAGTTATGGACTCTAGAAGTCCACTTTTGGGTCACCCTTTTACAAGTCATCGGAAACTTGGAAATAACCAACATGAAAATGGGTCAAAAATTTGATCAACGTTAAAATGAAAATTTTGAATGCAGTTTTTTTGAGAATCAAACCACAAGTGTTTAGAGGTATGCCACTTTGAAATCGGATAAAATTTGATAAAGTTATGGACTCTGGAATCCAATTTCGGGTCACCATTTTACAAGTCATCGGAAACTTGGAAATAACCAACATGAAAATGGGTCAAAAATTTGATCAACGTTAAAATGAAAATTTTGAATGCAGTTTTTTTGAGAATCAAACCACAAGTGTTTAGAGGTATGCCACCTTGGAATCGGTTTAAATTTGGTAAAGTTATGGACTCTGAAGTCCAATTTTGGGTCACTCTTTTACAAATAATAGGAAACTTGGAAATAACCAACATGAAAATGGGTCAAAAATTTGATCAACGTTAAAATGAAAATTTTGAATGCAGTTTTTTTGAGAATCAAACCACAACTGTTTAGAGGTATGCCACTTTGAAATCGGATACAATTTGATAAAGTTATGGACTCTAGAAGTCCAATTTCGGGTCACCGTTTTACAAGTCATCAGAAACTTGGAAATAACCAACATGAAAATGGGTCAAAAATTTGATCAACGTTAAAATGAAAATTTTGAATGCAGTTTTTTTGAGAATCAAACCACAAGTGTTTAGAGGTATGCCACCTTGGAATCGGTTTAAATTTGGTAAAGTTATGGACTCTGAAGTCAAATTTTGGGTCACTCTTTTACAAATAATAGGAAACTTGGAAATAACCAACATGAAAATGGGTCAAAAATTTGATCAACGTTAAAATGAAAATTTTGAATGCAGTTTTTTTTGAGAATCAAACCACAAGTGTTTAGAGGTATGCCACCTTGGAATCGGTTTAAATTTGGTAAAGTTATGGACTCTGAAGTCCAATTTTGGGTCACTCTTTTACGAATAATAGGAAACTTGGAAATAACCAACATGAAAATGGGTCAAAAATTTGATCAACGTTAAAATGAAAATTTTGAATGCAGTTTTTTTGAGAATCAAACCACAACTGTTTAGAGGTATGCCACTTTGAAATCGGATACAATTTGATAAAGTTATGGACTCTAGAAGTCCAATTTCGGGTCACCGTTTTACAAGTCATCAGAAACTTGGAAATAACCAACATGAAAATGGGTCAAAAATTTGATCAACGTTAAAATGAAAATTTTGAATGCAGTTTTTTTGAGAATCAAACCACAAGTGTTTAGAGGTATGCCACCTTGGAATCGGTTTAAATTTGGTAAAGTTATGGACTCTGAAGTCCAATTTTGGGTCACTCTTTTACGAATAATAGGAAACTTGGAAATAACCAACATGAAAATGGGTCAAAAATTTGATCAACGTTAAAATGAAAATTTTGAATGCAGTTTTTTTGAGAATCAAACCACAAGTGTTTAGAGGTATGCCACTTTGAAATAGGATACAATTTGATAAAGTTATGGACTCTAGAAGTCCAATTTCGGGTCACCGTTTTACAAGTCATCAGAAACTTGGAAATAACCAACATGAAAATGGGTCAAAAATTTGATCAACGTTAAAATGAAAATTTTGAATGCAGTTTTTTTGAGAATCAAACCACAAGTGTTTAGAGGTATGCCACCTTGGAATCGGTTTAAATTTGGTAAAGTTATGGACTCTGAAGTCCAATTTTGGGTCACTCTTTTACAAATAATAGGAAACTTGGAAATAACCAACATGAAAATGGATCAAAAATTTGATCAACCTTAAAATGAAAATTTTGAATGCAGTTTTTTTGAGAATCAAACCACAACTGTTTAGAGGTATGCCACTTTGAAATCGGATACAATTTGATAAAGTTATGGACTCTAGAAGTCCAATTTCGGGTCACCGTTTTACAAGTCATCAGAAACTTGGAAATAACCAACATGAAAATGGGTCAAAAATTTGATCAACGTTAAAATGAAAATTTTGAATGCAGTTTTTTTGAGAATCAAACCACAAGTGTTTAGAGGTATGCCACTTTGAAATCGGATACAATTTGATAAAGTTATGGACTCTAGAAGTCCAATTTCGGGTCACCGTTTTACCAGTCATCAGAAACTTGGAAATAACCAACATGAAAATGGGTCAAAAATTTGATCAACGTTAAAATGAAAATTTTGAATGCAGTTTTTTTGAGAATCAAACCACAAGTGTTTAGAGGTATGCCACTTTGAAATCGGATAAAATTTGATAAAGTTATGGACTCTGAAGTCCAATTTTGGGTCACTCTTTTACAAATAATAGGAAACTTGGAAATAACCAACATGAAAATGGGTCAAAAATTTGATCAACGTTAAAATGAAAATTTTGAATGCAGTTTTTTTGAGAATCAAACCACAAGTGTTTAGAGGTATGCCACTTTGAAATCGGATACAATTTGATAAAGTTATGGACTCTAGAAGTCCAATTTCGGGTCACCGTTTTACAAGTCATCAGAAACTTGGAAATAACCAACATGAAAATGGGTCAAAAATTTGAAAATGAAAATTTTGAATGCAGTTTTTTTGAGAATCAAACCACAAGTGTTTAGAGGTATGCCACCTTGGAATCGGTTTAAATTTGGTAAAGTTATGGACTCTGAAGTCCAATTTTGGGTCACTCTTTACAAATAATAGGAAACTTGGAAATAACCAACATGAAAATGGGTCAAAAATTTGATCAACGTTAAAATGAAAATTTTGAATGCAGTTTTTTTGAGAATCAACCCACAAGTGTTTAGAGGTATGCCACTTTGAAATCGAATACAATTTGATAAAGTTATGGACTCTAGAAGTCCAATTTTGGGTCACCCTTTTACAAGTCATCGGAAACTTGGAAATAACCAACATGAAAATGGGTCAAAAATTTGATCAACGTTAAAATGAAAATTTTGAATGCAGTTTTTTTGAAAATCAAACCACAAGTGTTTAGAGGTATGCCACTTTGAAATCGGATAAAATTTGATAAAGTTATGGACTCTGAAGTCCAATTTTGGGTCACTCTTTTACAAATAATAGGAAACCTGGAAATAACCAACATGAAAATGGGTCAAAAATTTGATCAACGTTAAAATGAAAATTTGGAATGCAGTTTTTTTGAGAATCAAACCACAAGTGTTTAGAGGTATGCCACTTTGGAATCGGAAAAAATTGTACAATTCATCGGAAACTTAGAAATAACTAACATGAAAATGGGTCAACAAATTAGATCTACGTTAAATAGACAAAATTGAATGCAGATGTTTAGTGAATCAAACCACAAATACCAATTTAATGAGGTACAAAAGTTTGCGAAATTAAATTCCGAGAAATTATATAACATTTAACTTGCTGTTAAACTGTGTTAGTACATTTCCAAATGAAGTTTAGATTTGCCCCCAATTTAATTTCACTTACAGAAATCCTTACAAAATCAATTTCGCCGCCAAACTTTTTCTCTCAAAAAATTGAGTTGCAAATTTCCACAGTTTCTGCTTGTTTTTCTTTTGTGGCAACTTCTAGGCACTGGAGTTGGCCAAGAAACAACTCAATTTGAGTTTGAATGCGGCTGCCTTACACTTGGCACTTGCTCAAACAATTTGACATTGAATTAGGGTCTTCCCCCCGCCAGTTCTCTTTTTTATTTGGTTTCACTTTTTGGCGAAAAACGAAAGCCAGGGAAATTACCATAAAAATGCGCAGCTCTGGAAAGATTATCTTTATTTGCAGAACGAGACGCAGACGAACAAATCAAATGTGAGTCCTTGAACCTTTCCCGCCACTCCCCTCACCCCAAAAACCACTTGAGTTTTCCCAGCAGTCACATCAGACTTAACAAAGGCCGGGGAAAACCTAAAAGAAAACACACAAAAAAGAAAACAAGTCAAAGGTAACCAACAACAACGGAGACAACGTCGACCGCAAATGACCAACTTAAGCCTTAATTTGGGTTTGGTCAAAAAGGAAAACTTGGAAAAGATGGGAAAATGGTGGGGGTGGGAAAAGCTGTGACCACCTCCTGGCAAATTACCTTGCCTTAAAATTTAATACTCCTCGCTTATTTAAAAACAATCAGAGTTCTAATTTCGTTGTTGATTTTCCGACCGCACAGAAACAACTTTTTACTTAATTTTTATTTCTAGTTTTATATCCCAAATAATATTTTACTTATGTTTATTTAATTTTAATCAAATATTTACTTATTGATTCTTTTAATTTGCACTTCAGATATAATTATTTATTACGACGATGGTTTTTTGAAACCACGTTTTATATAGTGTAGGAAAATATGACAACTTTATATTTTTTTTCTGTGTTCGTGTTTACTGTTTTCTTGTTTGACTCGTTCGCTGTTATTTATTTATATTTTATTTGCTTGCCCCACTTACCTGACATCAACCCCCGTCCGCCGCATCCTTCCGACTTCCTTCCTTCGTCCTTCCGGTGGTTGTCCACCTGTATTTTCCCTACATTTCCCCCCGTTCCCCTCGTCATTTCCAGTGACAGGATTCTGGTCATGTGCTGCACATAATTGCATTCAAAGCTCTGCAAACCAGCCCCAAGCCGAACGCCCCCCCGTGATTTTCCACGCCACGCCCCCTTATTGAGTAGCGCGGCAAATGACAATAAAAGCGGTTACTTATACGCCATGTTGTCCCTGCGGAAAGTTGCTCATGTAATTACAGCCCAGTTTGTTGTTGCGGGCGGTCAGTTCCCCGTTGAAAAGAGAATTCTTTATGCAAACTTTTAGGTCATGCAGTTCGGACATGGATCTGGCCAGATGAAAAGTTGAGCATGGAAGAGTTTTGCGAAAATTGTAAGTTCCCCCAACAGAAGGAAAGGTTGTCTTTCTGTGAAAGACCAGGGTAACTTTGTGATGGAGGTTTTTCTGACTGTCACGAAAAGTTTAATTTGATTACCATGGTAATTGTATTATTAATATAGTTGTTACTTAAGTTTGGTGTGAATAATATGATAGGAATGAAAAAATAAAATAAAAGATTTAAAAATCAATTTAAATATTTACCTAGCTATGAATATAGAAGATAATGAATGATATGATAATAAAAGAGTGTTTTGCTTGGGTTTTTACAATAACTATTATAAAATTAACTTCAAATTGTTAGTCTATCTTGCAAAACAGTAAAAACATATTTTTTAATGTTGCAAATAATGGTTGGTTCGTGTCATTCGTAGTTGTTTTTCACTAAAAATTGGCTACTATCTTTAATTTATTTGCATTGGCAGCCATTTTTAATTTGTGCTCATCTCATGCCATTTTTTTGCTTGCCTTTTCCACTATTGATTTATGTGGGTTTTATGTTTTGTGTTCCATTCTTTTAGACGACCTTTCTAAGCTTCATTCCACGTTGACTGAATGACTGACCAAATCACACGGCGAAATTTCTGGCTTCAATGCTTTGTTTTTTCTTTAAGAAAGTAGTAAAATGAATTAGTACACTAAACTTTAAAATAAATCATAATTTATTATATGTAATTGTTGAGAGAAATTATTTAAAAGATGAGGTAATTTAACCTAAAAGTATAGCCCAAACTGTTTAGGACATTACTAACATCTAGTCTAATCGAAGTGAATCATAAGTTTTAAATTTAATAAAACCCATTTTTTTTTCTCCGTGTACTATTTAAGTACCAGTGGTCATTGTGACAGTTTTTTTTATTTTGACCGCGTTTGCGATTGATTTTGGTTTAGTTGAACGCGAGCCTTCACCAGCGACGGCTGAGGAAATTTACAAGTCACAAAAAAATAAAAACCATACACATATGAGTGCGGGAATAAGCCGAATAAAAATCGATTATACGCCACGTTGAACGCAGTGAAAAGTTCAGAAAAAATTGTGCCGCGAATTCAATTTAACGCCAGACTTGACTTTATCTTGCGTTTGTGTGTAATCAGAGAAAACGGCCAGATACAGAGCAAAAAAAGGATATATAGACAGGGGGCGATATTCAAAGGGAAGGAGCTGTATAGACAGAATAAGTGAAGTGCCAATTGAGATGTCCTGTCAGCGCCAAACGATTTCCAGCCCATCAGGACTTTGATTTGGGCCCTGGCTAACCGGTCGGCATTATCCTTTTTTGGTTTTGTATCACATTTTGGGCCAGGATGTTCCGCAAGAGAAAGCAGCAGCAGTTGAGACTGAAACATCGTCCCGGCGACAGGAAACGGAAATTGTTGTCCTGCATTTTTAACAGAGGTTGGCTGCGAAACTGTTGTTCATTTCCACACTCACACTTGAGCAATGAATTTTTAATATCCCCGGGAAAAAGAACAAAAGCAGAGCCGGAATCCCGTATCCTTACCGTTGCTGGGTTAAATATGTTTCCCAGAAAAACAAAAAGAAGGACCTCGAAGAAAGGATAGCGTGGTGTAATCACTTGTTGAGTGCTTTGTTGTATCCTTTTGTTCGTCCTGCTAATAGTCCGGCAATTAATTGCGTGTCTGTCTGCAGTCCTCGCTTCTGGCCATCATTAATCAGGGGCGAAAATTGATAAGCGCAATGATTTAATAATAAATTATGGCCATAGAATGTTTTACTTAAAATTTAATATGCCTAACGGTGGGCATTTTCCTGAAGCTTTTAAATAAAAAGTTTGTTCTAAGAGTATTTTAATAATGAAAGGCTTTACTTTATTATTAATTGCTTTGCTGGTACATTTTCTAAATGATTTCAATCCTTTAGCAATAAGAATGGCTTTTTGCCATTTGAAATTTTGTCTGTAAGGGTTGCCTAAATAAAGTTATCTTTAACTAAAACTACATTCTTTATAACCATGATTAAATATATTTCTTTGTCCCCGCTGGTAAATGTAATTATCTACATTTCTCCAGACAAACGCTGACATTTATTTTAATTTGATTTGACGTGCCATTCACTTAGTACGATGGCTCACAACAAAACATTTCAAGAACAAACATTGTGTGGGCAGCTTAGAAGGTCAATGAAGTGACAATGTTGCGTACTCTTGAATTTTTGGGAAAAGCCCTATAATGGCAATGATATACTATGAGTCTTCTGATTACTTTAAAGTTTTTGGTTTTTAATAGCAAGAATCTGGATCAATTTAAAGTCCTTTGATAAGGTATCTTAAAGCAAAAATAAAATAGATTTTTGTGTTAAAGGAATTAGAAGCAATTTCTAAAAAACAACTAATCATTATTAGTTAAACATTCACAAATATTAAAATTTGTCCTTTAATCCCTTCCCATACTTCTTATCTTTAAGTTTTTTCCATTCCAACTAACTTTTCCTTGATTTCCTCGCAATTTCCTTGCGAGTGTACCAGTAAGACGCATTTTCTCCGAGTTTGATGGCTCATTTGGTATTGTTATTTACCTGGGGGGCGCATACAAACACTTAGCTTTATTTAACCTGAATTATTCCAGCCATTCCTCAGACCTCGAAATTCCTTTTATCTCATCCCCGCTTTGCTCTTTTCTTTTCTTACAGGTAAGTTTGACATTGATGGACTACGCAGCCTGGAAAGTCGGAGGATGTGTGTGGGAGGATAAGCAGCCTCGAAGAAAGGCTCCCGAAAATATGCAATGACTTCTGACATTCCCTTGTGTGTGCGTATGTGAAAAATATATAGACGGGGGAAAATTTGGAAAAGCGTGGCGCGTGGGTTTTTTCTTTCCACGTCGCCGCCTCCTGTGGCTCACCATTATCCACCCCACGATGCAAATTAGATTTAGATTTTGCCAAATTTCCCTCCTTCCCCTTTTTATACACATACATATTCTTAAAGTTTGTTCTAAGCTCAAAGAGAAAATAAAAAGAAAACAAGTTTTGAGGTGGGCTCCCTGCTGATGACAGATTTTTCCCGGTTTTCCCTCTTTGTAAATACAGTGGTGAGCCTGCCTGGGAAAACAGTTTCTGTTTGTTCTTCGGGCGACAAAGTCCTAAGAAAACAATGGAAAATTAATGGCAAGTTAAGTGGAAAGTTGATTGCCATTTTATTTCTACTTTGTGAACATTAAAGGCGGGAAATTAAGTGGTTAGCATCAGGAGGTAAAGGTTAATGTTGTTGTTTGATATTTTAATATTGGGCAATGGACCGTCAATTTAAATACAATCGTGATAACGAGCTTGTTCAATAATATGTAATCGATAAGTCATAAATGAAACGTATATTTAAACACTGGCTGATTAGTTTAATTTGTCACTTTTGTCTTGCACACATTTTTATTTCCCAATTTCTTTTGGCTATAAATATTCAATTACAAAGTTTAAATTTCATACTTATTTTGATTGTTTCTGCTTTAGCAAAATCAGTCAATAAAGTCACTTATTTTTAAGAGACTTGTACAATATTTTTTCAGTTCCTTCTTTTTTAAATTAAAAACCATCTAGTACTATACGAATTCTTAACCATATTTATTTTTTATTAGTATTTTTTTAAACCATTTTAAAGAGACTCCTTTGATTTTATTCACTGTTCAACATAATTTGGTTCGGGCTTATATGCTTATAAATAATGTGAGGTACATTTTCTTTCAGTATAAATTGTTCCGCATATCCTTATTGAAGTTGATTTACCGGCTCCTAATTTTATTTACATTATTTATGTTTTACCACATTATTCTGCCCCAAATGCCTTCTCCTTTGGCCAATCAACTAGAAAACAACATTTACATGAACATTATTCAACAGTTAACCACATTTGCCTTATCTAAATGCATTTATTCAGGATGTTGGACATATTTTTCATTTCGGGCCAATTTCCATGTGCATTTTGATGCTCTTTTTTCGCAGGACCACGGTGCACAATTGCGCCTGAAAGGATGCTGCACACACTAACACACTAGCACACATGCATTATGCAAATGGCGACACTGAAGCTGACGTCTGAAAATGAGAAATAGGAACAAAACGGAGAAAGGGAAAGGGAAAGGAGGGAAAGTGTGGGCAGGAAATGGAGGGGTGTGTGTAAAGGCGGCAGCGGGGAAAGTGAAACAGAAGCTCAAAGAAAGTCCCTTGCACTCCCTACACTCTAAAGTATTTTCTATATTTTTCAAAAGTCTGTTTTAACTCCAAATCTTAAATCTAATTAGAGAGCTTATGAATCAGTTATAAGAAAAGCATTTCATAAATTTGGAAGATCAATTCATCTTATTAATTTGCATTACCTAAGTGCATTTGCTTATTAAATTATTTTCACTCAAATTAACAGCTTCTTCCGAACACGACACATTGGTGAACTTAAGGGTTAAGACTTAAAAATATATATATCTCGAATCTAAATAAATTTGTATTTTTTCCTTTTGAATTTATTTCTTAGCTATGAAAAATAGTAGTATTTTGATAGTTTCTTGTCTGTATACTATAAGAATTCAACAGAGTTTTTTTTAAGTGCACCCCACTTAACCCGTTGCGTGCTTTGGACAACATAAGGCAACTTAGTTGCCATAATTTGCACATTTTAGCAGCGATGCAAATGCACGCCGACGCATGCCGGCGACAGTTGGCCCCCCGACCCCCCTTTTGGCAGCCCCTTAACCCCTTGAAGCCCACCCCTTAACCCCCTTTTGCCACATGAAACATGATATACGAGCGATGCGAATGTTTTTGATAGCCAACGGAAATTGCCAAGCAAACCAGCAACAACGACAGCAACAAATTCGTAAATATTTTAAAATACGCCTTTTTCACTCACACAAACACTATGCACTGCGAGAAAACTAATATAAGGTTTTATATTTCAATACTCAGTGGAGAAGAAAAACGTACAACATGTTCTTTAATAATGAATTATATAAAAATTGGGATTATGATAAAGAATATCGTGGATTTCAAACATTATTTTATTATTTTATTGATTCCATAACTATGAAACTTAACCTTAAAACTTAATTGGAATCTTTTTAAATTGTTGAAAACTTTCAAAACTGTTATATTGAAAAAGAGCAGCGTTGTTTTTTAAACTTCGAAATTTTTATTAAAATAAACAAAAGGAATATAACAATAAAAAAAGTTTAGCATTAATTTTTCTCTTTTTTTAATGTTTTTAAAAGCTGTTAACCGTGCAATATTATTTAATAGGTGTTTTCTTTAAGTGCATTCTTGTAGCCCGCCCATTTTGCAGCCCCTTTTAATCTGCAGTTGCCCAAAGCAAATGACAGCAAATAGCTGGCTTTGGTATGCGAATCTTTATCTGTTTTATCAGGTTTATTTGTTCATTAGGTCGTCGTCATCAGCAATTATCGTAGTACAGTGTGGACTCGGTTTGGGGGAAGCTTAACGTCTCAGGTACACCGAGCTGTAGGGGTAAGCTCCGTAGGTGTAGGGCGAGGCATAGACTCCGCTGGTGTAGGCTGCACTGTACGGCGAAGCGTAGAGTCCGCCCGAGTAGGCGTAGGGCGTGGCAGCCACCACAGGCGAAGCCGCACTGTAGGCGGTCAGGAACTGCGGCTTTCCAAAGGCAACGGCCAAAAGAGCGAACAGGCAGACAGCGAACTGTTGAAAAAGTTGGGGGGAAAGGAAAACTTGATTAGCCAAGAAAAATAAATATAGTTTTGAGACTAAACTAATAATGGTTCTCCTTTTAAAAGAAAGTAAAAAGGTGACCCCAAAACTGTACTATGCAATAGATTGCATAAGTAAATTGTTAGGATTTAAGGTTTTTTCTTCTGATTCTTAAATAAATGTATTTATCTTATTTGAATTTATTTTTAAATTAAATGGTAATTGCCATTACTTTTCAAATTAGTTTTTAAACTTGAACAGGAGCTATTGAATTTAAAAGAATTAACTTTATTTATATATTTATATCCTTTGGAAAAAGTTTCCTAAGGATCCCGCAGATACTCACAAACTTGAACATCTTGGATTGATTGTTTTTTGGTTGTGTATCCGCTGATTGAACAGAAACTGATATGATTAAACAGTGGCAAGAGCCCTGGCTTTTATAGTAAAACTTTAGTTGACTTTTGGCTTTACTATCGGGAGTGGGTGGCCCACGAAAAGGGGAGGTGGGCGGTGGGTTAGAGGTCACTTTTGACCGTGGCACGTCTGCTCATTTTCTGTTGTTGTTTTTTTCCTGGTCCGTTTTAATTTGGCTGCTGCTTTTGGCCCAAACGTCTTTATGGCCGCTTTGCGTTGCGTGCATTGCATTCCTAATAAAGGTTTGTTTACCTATTTTCGGGGTAGGGGTTTTCGGAAAAAACAATAACAATGGGCAAACAAAAAAAACGGAAGCAATCAGAAATTCCCCGAACAAATGCAATTTGACCTCTGGCAATGTTAATTTGTCTTGGCCAGATTGTCAATTATCGTTTTGACTGCCAGAGATTCCTCGATTCGGAAAGGGAATTCGGAGAGAATTCCGAAGAAAAGGCCTTGCAAACGGGTTGTCTTGGTTACCCTTTGTTGGCCCCATTTTTCCTCCCCTTTTTGCATTTCTATTGTTTAAATGCAACTGATTGAACACTGTGAGAAACCATTAAATTTATTTAAAGTAAATTTATGGTATTTGGATAAAGAAACTTCAGAAATGTACCTCCTACAGCTAATCTATTTTCAAAATATATTCAAAGGCAAAAAATATTTGCGGTCAAATATATCAAAACAAATAAGATTACAGATATTGGTTAAGACAAAATATGTATAACCTTAGATAATTTTGCTAAAAAAAAGTTGTAAAGTCACGGATTTTAATAATTTTTTTTCCAGTTTAAATGGCTCTCTTTTATCGTTACGCTTTTCCCACTCCGCAAACATTCAATTTGTCAAGTTGTAAAATTAAAGCAGCTTTTCAGCTGTGCCCCTCCCACTTTCCCACACTCGCCCACTTTTCTTTGCCTTTCTCCTATTGTTGAATGTTGTGCATTTTGCATTTTAAATACAATATAAATTAAGTTGGCAGCTTTTGGCATTGAGAACAGTTTTCGGCAAAGCTGCTGAATGAATGAATGGCAGCCCTTTTATCAAGCTTCTCAAGTTAATTTTGCTGAAGGATAAGAAGGTTGTGTGAAAATGCGGAAGGGGCCGGGAAATGGGGCGAAAAAGTCGGGGAAACTCTGACATTGAAGACGAATTGTTCGCCCGGAATGAAGTGGAATTTTCTGGGGTGGGTGGGAAACTTGCCTTGACGTTTGAATAAAAAGCTGAACTATTTGCTGATTTAATCAGTGTATTACTATTTTGAATTCAAAAAACATTTAAAGCTATCTTTTGAGATGTTTGAATAAACTATAGTTGTTTCCAAAGCAGTGCAGACAACTAATTAGACTTTTAAAACAATTCAAAGATATAGTAACAAAAATAAAATGAACTTGCAGACTAATAAAAAATGTATTTTAAAAGCTTACAGACTATATTTTGGTTAGTTATTTCTCTTAAAATACTCTAAAAAAAAATGTTTAATTAGGCACTTTTTATGTTTTAAAAAAGGCAAATTATTTTTTTTTTATTGTGTTTTGCTAACACCAGCTTTAAATGCTTTTATTATCGCACAGTTTTAAGTCCCACAAAATCAAAACAAAATTCTCGCATGCTACATTTTATGCACTGCTTGAAACAGTGCCTCCAAAACCTCCAGGCTTTCTCAAACTGTTTTTGTTTTGCTCTCTCAACGAAAAAGTGTCTCCCTTTGGATTTTCCTCTCTATTTTTAATTTGTGGGCCTGCGCTTTTCACTTGCCGGCTTTTTGGTGCAACCGAATTCCTGCGCTGAGTTTTCCTCTGATTTTTCCCTCGTTTTTCCCATTTTCCTACCTTATCTCCTCCCTTTCCACCCTATCTCTCATAACAAATATCCAACTAGAGCAAATGATGCTTCCGTTTCCTGTTATATATACGAGATATATACATAGTATTTACCATATATAAAGATCGTATATAAGTATGAAACTATTTGTGAGGTTTTGTTGTTCGTTTTAAATTAAAACAAAAATAAATGAGTTCTGTAGAGTGGTTGTTGGTTTCGGTGCACAGTGTAATCTCAATTAAAATGACTACAAAAATAGTTTTTTGATTATTCGGGGATATTATTATTTTACAAAAATATAAGAGTCGACTTTACTGAAAGATATCGTTAAAAGTTATCTTTACAATCACAGTTTATTATTAATCTTTTTCATTGAAAACAACTTATTTTTAAAATGTTTTTAAAATATATTATTATCTTGGCTTGTTTGCTATTGTTAAACAGTGTTCTTTACTTTGAGTACGCACTGCTTGGTGTTTTTATAGTGGGCCTAAAAATAGGAGACGCCACCACTCGTGAAAATTCTTGAAGAGCAGTTTGGGAAATTCCTTACCGAAAAGTTATATATGACCAAAAGTAGAGATTTGCCTCGCGCCATTGTTTATCCACTATTTTTGTTGTTTTGTGTGTTTGGAAAAACAAGGTGAAATTGCTTTTGAAGTGGGGTTCTTGTTTTTCTTTCGCTTCCCCCGAAAAGATTTTCATTTGCCGATTGCTTCATTGGGCTTTGTGGGATTTAGGATTTTCGAGGGGGAATTAGCATTTGGATATTTCTGATGTGGAATGTAAATTGATTTTCAATAGTTTTCCGACATTTTCCAGACTCTTTTGTCCGCCTGTTCTTGTTTTCCATTTAAATTGGCAATTATCATTGGGTGGTGGCTTTTGTGTGGGTGTGAATTGCAAATCAATAGGCAAATCTAATTCAATTTGAGTTCTCATAATTAACAGCGAAGCATGTGAAATGAGAGGCAGTCCAAGTTAATTCTAGTGTAAATGTTAAATACACTTATTATACATTGGTGTTTATTAACTAGTGAAAATGTATGTGGGACTTAAACCGTTTTTAAATTAAGTTTAAATCAAGATAGAATTTAAAACAGAAAAAAACTCAACCAATACTTTATTTCTTTGAATTTCTTGCTCGTCATTTTTATCCATAACTTTAGGTAATCATTAAAAGTAAATTATTTAAGTTAACGTACATTTTGTTAATCGAGGTTTTAATACAAATTTTTTTAGAATAATAACGAATATTTTTAAGTACTTGTGCCTCATCATAAAAAATATGTTTTTGATTATTAAACAACATTAAATTGTTAGTATGAATATGTTTGGCGCCAAAATAAATTTTAAATTTAAAGCCCCACTAGCTGCACTCTTCTGACTTACGTTTATGTGTGGTTGTTTTCGGTTGTTTTTCTCTCACAAATATCGAAAGAGAGAATTCGAACTCGAAAAATGACTAACAGAGCTGCCAACAAAAAGGAGATGAATAAATTAAATGTTTCTTAATAAAACAAAGCTGTGTTTTTGAACGCATTATATACTTTTATTAATTGTGTTCGAAATAAAAATAAGTTCTGAATTATATGGCACATTAACAAACCAAATGTCATATTTAGCGGAAAAATATCCAAAACCTTCCATCTTTTAGCTGACTCTCCAACAAAAAAACCAAATCGCCAGCACTGCTGTTCGAATTTCTCTCTCGATGAAAATCGAAAATCGGCCGGCGGCGGCATTTCGAAATTCGACGTCGAGGAAACAACGTCGTCGCGGTCGCTTCGCAAAAGAAAAAACACAATAAACATAAACAAAAACTCGGATCATCAACGATATTAGTTCCAATTTAGTTTAATTTCACGGTGAAAAGCCAAATATTATTATAAAAGATTTGCTTTTGTTTTTTCGCCGCTCTTTTCGTTGTTTTTTGTTGTTTTAGCGGCGCGTCGTTTGACGTTTTATGTGTGTGTGCGTGCGAGTAAGTGTAGGTACGTGCCATAGTGTGCGTGTGTCAGTTTGATTTAAATAAATTATAAGTAAAGGCAGAAAAAGTAAAAGAAAACGCAAGTAAAAAGCAATAAAAATATATTAAATTAAATAATCAACAAGTGTAAGTGTAAACCAAAGAAAAAAATAAAACGAATAGTAAACTAAACAAAATGCAAACAAAAAGGCAAAAAAAGAAAATTGTTTTAACATACAAATGGGTTTTTCAAAATCGAAGATCGAGACAAAGTGCAAAAGGCAACAAAAACTACGAAAGCGCCCAAAAGGAAAATCCGGTTTTACAACTTCTCTCTTCACACACAAAACACAAAAACACATACAAACAATCGAATTCTCTCTGAGAAACTCAAACTAAAATTCCTTTGCTTATTTTTAATGGTTTTTCTATAGGAATTTCACTCACAAATGTCCAGCTAAAAAAATAACCAAGAAAAATAAATATTGTGAATGAAAAATCAGCTGCGACAGGTGTTCAAAAGCCAAAGAAACAATATTTTATTGTGAATTTGATTACAGTGAACTCTCAAAAGAGTGAAAACATTAAAAAATCTATCATAAAGAAAAATGTTAAATAAAATATTCTCATTAAATTTGTATTTTTTTATTTTCTAACCAACACCAAAAACATTCCTAAATGACACACAATATAATGTTCTGTCAAAAAATAACTATGTATTTCTGATAAAAACTGTGAAATCCAATTGTTTAAATGTTTAGGATCATTCACAATAAATTTGCATGACAATTATTAAAAACAAAGTTCATGAAAATATCTTCAAAAAATATTTTATTTGGACTTTAATACATTGATTAAACATTCCAAAAAAAACATATGTATGTTCAGATCATTTAAAGTGTTAGACAGTGTTTAACATATTGGCTAAAGAAACCATAATTTTGTTAATTGTATCGCATCTTGACTGTATCTCTAGTATTTGAAAAACCATCCAGAAATCCCTCGTAAAAAGTGAAATCAATAACACAAAAGAATGTAAAAACTGGCAAAATGAGGGGGCTATAAAAATAGCATAAACACAAAATAACAAAAAACAAGGCAATATTTAAACAGTTACCTCTCTCACTCTCTCTTTTTTTCTTTTAACCATTTGAATAAACAAAAAATGCTTTTCAGTAATTTCTGGCAGCTGTTTTTTTGTTTATATGCAGAAATATGTTAAATATGCATAAATAAATTAATTTCCAACAGCACACTCTTGTTCGCTAAATTGAATTTTCACACGAAAAATGTGGAAAATATAGCGCTATCGTGTGTTATCTTATCCGTAAACACGATTTTAATGATGGTGCAATTGAAAAAAAAACGGAGAAATGTGCTACAATTGCTTCCTTATCAAAAATAGTATTACCGGAGGAAAGAGATAGTAATAGAAGAGGAAAAAGAGACGGGTAGATTGGGTAGGAAATTACATTTTTCATTATTTCCTTGGGTGATTTTTCCAACCAAATATTTTTATCTACTTACAATGTTGTCTAGACAGATTCCTTTGCTTTTCTTCTTTTTTTCCACCCAAAGATATATGTATATATGGAGGAAAAGTCTGGTAGTTGTGTGTATACTGCTGGTTTTTGCACCCTCTCCTAGGCATTTTCTTCTGCTGCCTCCTTTACTACTTTTGTTGTGCTCCAGACTTCAGTTTACTCCACTTTGCGCCCGACTTTCGACCCCCCCACACCCACATAGTGCCACCCCCTTTTCGGAAAAGCCCCCTTTGCAGCATCCAGCAACCCCCAAAAAAACGCATTCTCGTACTTCCTTTTATTGCCTTTCCTTCTATTTGCCGAACAGTGGAACTACATTAATTGAAATTTAATATGTCGAACGAAAACTGGTTCACGAAAATCATTATTTATTTATTTCAGAAGTTTTTTGTAATAAAAGTGCTGAGCTATGAGATAGTCCATGGGTTCAAAAAGCTGCTTTGAGTATGGTTTGATTTTGGACTTAATTTGCTCATCATCAACTGTTTTATAAAGCATCTGCAGTGTAACCAAAGAAATTAGCACAGTTTATTTGAAAATAATTTTTTTTTAATTTTTATTTCATAAAAATGTATTTTGTTACAGTTCTCTGAATCGTTGTCCACTGTAGTTGCTTACATTTTTTTATTTGGCTTTGTGGGCGCCGTTTGCGACCAAATTTAAATTTATGCGAACTTTCTGTGGAACACACTAACTGCCGCCAACTTCTCCCCCATACCCAATACCCCCTATACCGCCCCATATATACTCATCTCTTTCTCTTCTCCGGGGAGTAGAAGTTTTTACCGAAACAACAACAACAACTGGGGATGACGACTCTTTGTTGTTGTTTTTCCCTTGGTTTTTGCTGTCTGCCGCTGCTTTGCTTTTGTTGCCATTGTCGTTGCAACGACAAAAAGAGATGGGGAGACTGTGGAGCGAAAGAGAGGGGTGAGAGATAGAGACAGCGAATTCCCAGTGAATTGTGAATTGTGTTCCATTAGCAGCAACCCCGAACACTTGTACTTATGGATTGTGCAGCATGGGCACAGTGGTATGGAATTATATACAATTGTGTTTATTATTTGGGTTTTATTGAAGCAATTAGCTCCAATAACAAGTTTTTGTTATATAGTTATATAGTTTAATATCCTTAAACTGATACATAAAGCTCAAGTGGCATTTCTAGTATTTTACTGTTTTATGATTTTGCACCTGTGGTCCATCACTAATTGCCCACTGTGCAGCCCACTGTGCGACAGCTGCTGGTCAAAAGAGTTGATTGTTGTTGGTTTTGCTACTTGCTGCTGTTTCGCTTTTTGTTGTTTTTTCTGTTTGTTGCTGCCTCCGTTTTTCATCCACCTCAGCCTCTTGCCCATCTTGCCATATTTTCCTTATGGACTTCGGCAAATTTGTTGAATAAAAGTCGCGTGCGCTGGAAGTTGTTATTATTTTACTTTTGTTATTTTCGTTGCTCCTTTTACATAAGCAATATTTTTTGTTAAACACAACAAAATTCTGCCCCTATCGTTTTATCTGATCTTTTTCTTTTTGTTTTTTTGTGCTCTTAATTGGATTTGATTGCTTTTGGCTGGCGGCGCCTCTCAAACGAAAAACGAAAAATCCATGAAACTCTGCAGTTTTTTTCTTTTTGCTGATGTTGCTGCCGCAAATCGCATTAGTTTTTGTTACTATTTGGTTCCCAACGCTTTCCTTTCTTGTCTCACATTTATTTGGATTTTTTTCGCAGACCATTGTTTGGATTTTACAGGCGAAATTCCCCGAAGTGGATGTTCTCATAAGATTAACTATATATAGTTCTTAAAACTATTATACATTTTAATAGAATTTGTATATTAATCATAAAATAATATCTAAACTTTCCTAAGAAAATATTGTTTGTTATTAGTAATTTAAAATTGCTGGGAATAAAAATGGGTTTACTATTAGATTTTTCTTGTTAAACAAAATCGATTTCTGTTTTCTTGAATACTACATGATGCCATAGGTGACTATGTCATGATATACTTAATTTTTTCTAGTTGTGTTTAAAATAGAAAATATTTTTTAAATCAACCGATTTGTATATAAGGTATTTGAAATTGCGATAAACAGGGGAATATATAGTTATTAGTTGTTAATTGTTTGATGAATTATAGAAGGTTTGGACTACTGAAAGTTTTTTTTATAGAAGTCGGACTGTGTTTAATTTATTTTTTTGCAAAGCCAGAGTTGCCCCAAAAAATAAAAGTCGGGCCTCCCTCTCAGTCTGTCCTTGTCTCTCGCTCGCCCGCCCGCTTTTTCGTCTCTTTCCCATGAGAATAAAATCGCTAAACTACTGAACTGTAAATGAGGTTCAATGAACTTGCCACAAGGCAAGTGCGAAAGAGACGGGAGACTGCGAGAGACCGAGAGGGGGATACCACTCTTTGTTGAAGCTTTTTTCCTCATATTTTTTTTTTAATATGCGCCTGCTGACTGTGCAAGTTGCTCGAGTCGTTCCACATGTGCAATGTGCAATATGCAATATGTTGCACCCTACCCACCATCCCCACTTAACCCCCTTAAGCCCCCTTTTCCCCACCCCGGCGCTCAACGCATTTGCTAATTTAATCGCCTCTCTTTCTTTCGGCGCCGTCTCTTTCGCACCGCGTTTCAATGGACGTTCATTAAAAGAAATGTTGTCGAATTAAAAAAAGTTTTATGTTGCAATAGTTACTGTGACGAAAAATAAATATAAAACATTTTGTTTCTATAAAACGAACAAATAAATTCTTAACATTCTAGGTTGACAGTGCTGTAAATTTGATGATTACAATATTATTTTGTTTGATTTTGAAGCATTACAATATTTTAAGTTTCCAAAAGAACGGGATTGTGCCATCATTTTTTGTGTGTGTACTTTTTGTATTGCCTTTAGCAACAAATGCTCCACATTCACTCTTCTTCCCCGTTTCCCTCCACTTCCTGAGCTCTCTTCAAATTCTCGCCTGGCCGCCTTTTTAATGTGAGTCGCGCGCCAAATCCACAAAACTGGTAAAAAAAAATAGTTAACTAACTGCCGACTCAAAACAGAATCGAAGCTAACGAGCCAAAAGTCAGTGCACTGGAACAACTAAAAGCAAACAACCACAAAACATCGGACAGCAGACCACAAAAGCCTAGTTACTGTTACTCTTAGCCAAGATTTCGCCCAACGCTGTTCTGGTTACCAATTCTCTTTTTTTTTATCGACTTTGTAGGACAACCCACCAAGAAATAAAAAAAATATACATAGACAAACTTTTATAATGGGCGGTCATTAAAAGTAGGCTGAAAAGGGTCTTAAATTAAAAATTTGGTTTTGGAAACCTTTCGGGTGCTTTCTAAATTTCATAAATCTCTTGATTGTTATATTACATTTAGAAGATACTTTAAAGGTTCTTCTTAAACTGTTCTTAAATGTTTGATAGGAAATGTTGTCATTCAAAATACACGAAAAGTGAAAACAAGTTCAACAAAAAGCAGAACCAGTCAATTTAAAGGAAAGAACGCACCTTGAATTTTAATTTGCCGCAGTTATAATCTTCTCTGGGCTGCCTCTTATTTTTCCTGTTCCTCTGGAATCCCTTTATATCTTTCGTTTTCAGCTGTCGTGCAAGGTTTATTATTTTTTCTTCGATTTTTCGACGGTTCCCTTTTTGTGTATCCTGTCATCATCATCATCTTGCCGTAATTCCGCTTACCTGTGCACTTTGCGTGTCTCCAGTTCTCCATTTCTCCCTTTTTCTCTGCCATATCTTTTGTCTGAACCTTTCAGCTGAACTGAAGTTTTCTACCTGCGTTCCAATATGCATTCTAATAAGATTTTCTCCAACTCGAGCTGCCTCAACGCGGTGCCCTTTGACCTTCCCATGAGTGTTCAAATGGGGGGAAAAGGGAAGGGGAGATTTTAAATTCTGTGGGGAAACTTTTTGGCTTTCCGTTTAAGTTTGGGTTTCAGTTAGTCTGAGCTGCAAAAAGGATTTGTTTTACCAGCGGGACTTAAATGCATTTTCACACTTTGTTTTGCGGTAAAGTTTTTTCTTCTTTTCGCATTTGGTTAGGGATTTATTTTTCAACTTATTCACAATACATATAGATAATTTCCTTGAATTACTAATGGATAGGACAACGTAGTCAAATTTAAAATGGTAGTTTCTTATTTTCCCTTAAGGTAATGACCATTTTCTTTGGTGTTAATTGAGATCTGGATTTTATCAACGTTCTACCGCAGATCCATAGGTTTTTGATACAAATAATAATTTGTTGCTTAGCTTTTTTAAAGTTTTTCTTCAACCCTTTGGATTATCCTAACCATTTAACCCCTTTGCTTATCTTAAAGAGCTGGCAACTGGCTCGGAAAGTAGCTCCCCTTGTGTGTTTAACCCTTTTCCTTAGCCCTCCCGGCTTGGTTACACTCGATTTCCCCACGGACACTTCAATTTGGAGAGCTTTCCCTTTGGTTCCCTTACTCCTTTTCCATTTCCTTTGTTGCCTTTGGCCATCCTCCAGAAATCCTTTTCGTTTTGGCTTCTTTTGTTTCAGTTCAAGTGGTGCAGTGGTGCAGTGCACATGATGATGCTCCATTTCCTTGGATGGATTTCCATCTACTCCATCAGTGTGTTTCTCACTCTATTTTCCCCCGTTTTTCCCCATCTTTTGTGGATGGAAAATCTTCACCAGCTGTCGGCAATTGCAGCGTTTTTGATGATGACAACGACAAGTGGTTGAGTTTGTGTGTTTTTACTGTGGCTTTTGTGGAAATAGTAGCTGCATTTGCAGTTAATTTTCTCGAAGAGAAAAACCATGTGGGAAATATTGTTGTTGATTGTGTTATTTTATAACGGATGGCAAATTGGTTTTGAAACTGGACCAGTAAATCCTTAAAATGGATGTAAAATGTGTTAAAATTTACTTTAATAATTATAAGTGGATAACTTATATTCAAACATTTATAGTTAGCCTTTAAAAATTTTTTCTAAATGATCTGAACATACTATAAGTCTGATGTCAACATAGAAAATTTGAGAAAATAAACAAACGCATTTGCTTATAATTATTTTTACATTTTTAAGAGCTGTAATTCTGAAGAAGAATTCACAGTTATAGTGAAATGAAGTGTAAAACTGTGGTTTTTGTTGCCTGTTGCTAAATTATGGTTAGGACAATTAAAGCGATATAAATACAAAACATTAACACAGCAATGTCTAGAATATCTGACATTAAAATCAAGTGTCAAGTGGTTTTTGTTGCCTGCTGCCCCAGAACACACCGGCAACATGCAACATACAACCGCCACCAACCAACAACCACATTTTAATTGCAGCAATTAAGGCGCCGAAACAAAAGTGAAACCCTTGAAAAAGTGACACAAGAAAAGTGAAGTGCGGGTGAGAAAAACAGGAGAAGCGTGTTAACCACCAATTAGCTGAACCACCAAAGTCACGTGACAATGAAGGAGTAAGAGTCTTTTGCTCGACAATCATGTCGCTGCGAAGCAACAAGTTGCAGAGCCAACAGTCGACGGCCAGCAACAACAGCAACGGCAGCAGCAACAGCAACGGCAGCAGCAACACCAACGCACAGCAACCACATCCGCCGATGGCGTACCAGCAGCAGCAGCAACAGTTGCTGCAACAGTTGCAGCAGCAGCACAAATTCCAGGCGCAGCAAAGGGGCAACACGAGTCGGAATAATCTGGCCACTTTGGTGGCGGCCATCAACGGTCATGATGGTCAAAATTCCCCCGGCAGTGGTGGCTATCAGTTGTCACCTGCCGCGGCTTCCAGGGTGGCCCACGCTCCACCACATTCACCCTTGGGTCCACCCTCGTACTCTGCGGCCACTGCTCAGTCCGCATTCACATACTACGGACAACACCAGCAACATCAGTTGCAAATGAACCACACTTACCAGCAGCAACAGCAGCAACAACTGCAGTTGCAACAGCAACAGCAGCAGCAGCAGCAGCAACTTCCACCGCCCGATCTCACCGATGGCATCGATCATCCCTCCGCCCAGGCTGCCACGCCCCCGGACTCGCCAAACGCCCAGTCTGCCGGCCAATCGGAACTGGAGCAACAGCTCTGTGTCGTGGCCAAAATGCAGAAATCGGTGACTATAACTGTCACGCCGCAACGCAGCAATTCCATGGATTTCCTCAACTTCGAGGAGAAGCGCCAGCTCATCGCCTCGTCGTTGTCTCTATCGGATATATTGCACAGCAGCAACGCCCAACAGCAACAGCAAGCGGTCAAGGATGGATTAGCTCTTAATGGAGGGCAGTGCGGTAAGTTGGGTAATTACAAGGGGGAAACTAGGAGAATTAAAAATATATTACGAATAATAGTTGAGGATTTTCTCGCTTGAGCTTCTTAATATACTCAGTTTTACTCATTAGGATTATTCTAATGTAGAATATGTTTAAATAAAAAAATAAATTTTTAAATTCTAGAAATAAATTGAGGTCGATAGGTTTCAAAATCGATTGAAGAGTGTTTGTTAATAGCTTCGTGGGCACTTTCCAAAATGTCTTAATATTTATCTGTGTAAATAGGGATTCTTATTTGTATTCATCATGCTTATACGGATAATATAAATGTTACGCTTAGTTAATACACTTCTCATACTCTGTCAATTCTTAAATAATAATCCGTGTCCTTATAAAACTTAAAAACAATATGTAAAAATATATTTAGGTCTAACCATCTAACATCTGGCTACAAACGAAGTATATAAAGAGATCATGGTAATTTAACAATTTAAAAGGGAAACCGACATTCAAATCTTTGGAAAATCGATTGAAGAGTGTTTGTTGACAGCTTCGTGGGCTCTTTTCAAAATGTCTTAATATTTATTTTTCGCTTAGTTAATAAACTTCTTTCCTTATAAACAAAATAAATCAAGATTTCTTTGCATGGTAATTTAACAATTTAAAAAAGAAACCGACATTAAAATCTTAGGAAAATGTGAATAAATTCCTTTCCAAACTCCCATCTATTCTTTAATGTTCTGCAATTTAAAAGTTGGACCACAACTCATGTGAGCTACACTTATTTGAACCGCACCCACAAATTCCGTTTTCCTCTCTATGTGCCTATATGTCACACCTGAAATGTGTGCAGTCTCCACAAAAGAATTAAAGCTGTACCCTGCCACATGTTTCCCCTTTCGTTCAGCATATTGTTTCGCTTTGGGCATCTGATAAAAGCGTTGACAAACCCAGTCCCCGACCATTCGCAGCCCCTCCCCTTTTTCCCATCCGCCCACAATCGCAGAGTCAAGTGCAGTGAACCATTTTGGGGCCCGTCGTCGGGCAAACAGAAATGGAAAACGAAAAACGAAAAACGAAAATGAAAAACGATGGAAAAAATCACATTTCCGTTCTGCATTGAAGTGTAAAAAACAAGTTTTGAAAAAATAGGGGGGAGTTTACTGCAGTCAGTGAAGTTTGAAATACGGTTGCTTACTTAAAACTTCTTTAATAGATGTTTAAATAAGTTGAATTTAAAAACAAAAATATTATAATAAAGGGAACATTTTTTTATTTAAATCAAGAAACTTGTTTAAAAAGCTTTTCAATGCTATTTGTATATATTTATTCCTTTGGTTCCTTTAACAATCAGATAAGTTATGTAATTCTCATGAGTTTTCTGTATGTTTTGAATAAAAAACTATAAAATTGTTATTTATCTCCTTTTGAAATGAATAATAATGAATGTGTATTTGAATTTCTTTATCAATGGGGACAGTTTGATTTATGCCCTTTATTTATTGTGCGTATTTTTATGTGCCTCTTTTATTTGCCATACTTTATTAGTCTCATTTTATGGCGTTCAACAAGTCATCATCGCAATAATTTCTGCCCTATATCCGATTACCGTGACATGTCAATACAAATATCTTAACCCACTTACCCACTGGGCAAATCACCGCTGCAGCTTAGTTTTTCTCTATTTCTCTATAATATATTTCGAGTTGAGTGACTCATAATCGGACATCATCAATCAAAGCAAACTTAATTCGAGGCGAGAGAAATGCCGATGAAAGCAAAAAAAAAAAAACAGCCGTATAGTGAGCTTATTTTCTATTTTTAGCAAAGTTAACAAAGATTCGAGGGAGATTCTCAGATTATTGGCATTTAAAGATGCAATTAAAATGCTTTGCGTGTGCCTTTGTCAAAGTTTTTAGTATTTTTTCTGTCGATTTCAAGTTCAAGTTGAGAGGATTGAAATGGCTTTATAATGCGTCTGTCTTTGAGGGCACGTGTCTGGAAAAAATAAAATAAAACCAGATACGAGATGGAGTGTGGGCTAATTCAGTGTGTCAAACGAGAGTCGATGATTCACTTCAGTTATGTGAGGAGGTTGTACGCATAAACAGGTGTTCGCCAGTCAATACACCGCAAGAAATTGAGAGAAATATAAATTTATAATTGACAGGTTTGGGTATTTTTCAAGATAATTTTCTTACTCATTGATGGTTTTGATCATGATTGATATAATATTTATTTGACAGTTAAGTCACAAATGTCAAATGAATTTGTATTGATTTTTTGTGGGAAGTTATAATTTGTTGGCGTTTGAACATGTTTTTAGTCAAATAATATTATAACTTTATTATAAAAGTCGGTTGTAATAAACAAATCTTTAATATGAAATAACCAATAATTTACCAATATTTATTGCTACATTGTGGTTAACCACAAAGTGAAATACGTTTTTTTTCTGTTCATGTGTCGAAGTCAACGTCTTTGTATCAGTTTTTCTTTTTGTTATTGCTGTTTGACTGCTTTTGGCTTAGCCGCATTCCTTGAATATTTTTGCAATTATTTTATTTTAAATTGCTGTCGATTTAATCGGGCTATTGGTTACTTGTTACTTTCATTGCTGCCGATGTGATGTGTTAAGTTGTCAAAACATTTATATAATAGTAGCTTATATAGTCTGGTCATCATCTGGTCTCCGAATTTATAGCTCCCCCTAAATAAATTGTGTATTCTTTCCCATGACTATTTGCTCGAAATTGTAAAATCAATAACAAAAAAACGGGGGAAAAATGGCGTAGGCAATTTACGATGTTCAATTACTGGCTCGAAAAAAAGGCAAACAACAAATTGCCTTCAATAAAGCATAAATCGAACTAACTGTCGATCCCCTTACACTTTTGCCACCTGAAACCGTTTTTCAATTTCGTTTCAATTCATCAAAAAATGTTGATTTCATTTCCCCTGGCGGTTAAGAATTTTTCTGGACAAATTACTTTGCCCCGTTCTTTAATACATTTTGTTTTCCGCCCAGCTGTGTAAATCAATAATTTGTTGTTCAATAATGTTTTTTTTTTCCATTTCTTCAAACGACTGTCTATAATCAGGCTATAAACTGGATACAATTTCGACGCTCCACCTAAAATTTCATTGAAGCCAGTTCAATTTTGTATTTTTTTTATCTTTTTGCGTTTTTCTATTTTCAATTTGCACGCCAATTTCGCTGTCAGTTCTACAGTTACTGCCCATTAGCCGTAAAAATACAGTAGCTATAAAAGTGGAGTGCTGAAATGGGGGGAAGTCGAGTTGAGAGCCGACAGACGGCTAAAAACACACACAAAGTAGTCAAATCGGTAGCAGGAATAATAATAACAAAGTCAGGCGAGCACATATGCGAGAAATAATCATTTTTAACCCATTGGGTGACGTTTTAATATTTATATAAAAACTATTTTAGTTTCTGAACTATAAAAATGACACGTATTTTGTGAATACGGTCCAAATAAGTTCATTAATTATATTATTTTACTCTTTATTCTTTTCTAATGGACCCCCTAAAATTCTTTATTAAGAACATAAAGTTTAATTGATTACCAAAAAAACAAGGGGTTAATGCTGAACTTGAAACTTGACACTTAAAGTGGGCAAATGGGGTATAAAAAGAAGTCTCGAGCTTTTGTCAGGGCATCATTTTTGAAGAGGGGTGTGTCCGTCCCCTGTTCAGTTATTTATACTTCAGAAGAGACAAAAGACAGGTAAATTTGTATACACAATACCTGCTGGAATCTGCGTGTCCTGAGTTCTTTTACTCTTTTACCCTCTCGATTTTGGCTGCCAAAATTAGCTTCTTCGATGACGCTTGGACTGACAGTCGATCCAGTGGGCCAAAAAATTGGTCATGGTTCTGTCTCTTTTTTTATGAATTTATGAGGCCCTAATCGAACGGCATTAATCAATATGTTGGCGTCGAAATGTTTGGCTGATTAAAATTCTGCTATTTTTGGCTTGTCTGCTAAAAGGGAAGTGGGCGTAGAATTACACAATCTGTAGATTCTTACGTAAGCCTCGTTGCGTGTTTACAATTATTTTGCGGTCTTGAGTGTGGGTTCAATCGGAGGTGCTAATTGGTCTTGGGTAGAAGTGATTACTGGATGATTACTGTAGATGATTATCAACTCCATCAGCAAAGTGAGAAATATTTCCCACTTTTAATTTGATTTTTTTGTCGTCTTCGGTTTCCATGTGCGATAAAATATCGTGTTATTTAATTTATTCAGCATTCTTAGTCATCAAGCGATATTCTTTGCTTTGCGTTTGCTTGGCTTTTGTTTTGGAAATGTGGCTTTAACTGTGGCAAGATAACAATTGTTTGCATAAAACGTGAGTTTACCCATGATTGATAAGTATTTATTTGCTGCTCGATTGGGGAATCAAAAGATTGCTCATTGGGTTTTCTACTTTAACTTATCAATTGCCAAGAATTTGGTAAAACTTAAAACTAGAGTTGTAATACCTTTAAATCTAAATATTTCAGGTAAAATTCACTAAAAAAAGGTATAAATCACTCCCATGCTAAAAACTAGCTTTTATCATTAATTCGTTTTAAAAACTTAAAACCTCACTGTCATAACTTGACACTATCTTGCAACTCTCTTTATTTCGGAATCAAAGTTCAAGTTAGCCCCCAGCTCAAACTTCATTTAACTAGTTTTGAAAGAGTTTTAACACATTAACCTGACAGCTTCTTGTACAAAAAGGTCCGACAATAAAGTTAGAAACCCGGCCACAAATCGAAGCCATGACCCATTGATGATCCGAGGAGTATGATTAATGGACGATGGGCCGTAATGACGCTCAACCAACTCGCTTAGTGCCACTAACTTGGCCCAGAGTGCGATGAATACCATGGGTATCCGACTATATATGTATTTGTCTCTTAGTTCCATCGAACAATAATGATCGATCAAAGTGATGGACCGCACCCAGACCAAATAAAACATAAAGCCAACACGACGGCCATTAATCAGGAAAATGTTTATGTTAATCGGTCAATCGACAGAGTTCAATGTAAAAAGTTCTGCAGTCAAAAGAACTCAATTTCATTCAACAAAGGTTGCAATTTACTTGTTGTTAATGGCTGAATATGTATGAGGCATTGTAAAGGAATATGTACGGGATGCACTAACAAAAAAGCTATAAAAAAGAAACATATGAAAACGCATTTGATATCAACCCAGAGAAAACAGAGGCGCAAACACATTTTGATAAGTAAAACAAAACATTTTAAAAATAATAAGTAAAGATATATTTGTAATTTTGCTCGTAAACCTTTGATAGTTTTTTCGCTGTAAAGAAACTGAATATTTCTCGTGCAGTGCATTTATGTACTCAGATTTGTATCTGTCAGTTTTCATTTGGCTGCTGCGCTTAATTAATGAGTAAGAACTGCAAATGATGGCCAGACGGAGGAAGTTGCATTGCGGGTCAAGGGTTTTTGGGGCCCAGAACCATTTCAAAATTGATATCAATTCGCTGTCTCTTACTTAGATACCCTGTCCGTCTCTTTCTGGCTGAACAAATGTCTCTGCTGGTACAGTCTGGGCAAAACGTGTCAAAGTTTGTTGCTCATTTCCGCCGCCTGTCATCATCGTCAACGTCGTTATTATCTTCCTGTGCAGACATCCTACCAGACATTTTCCAGGTGTCGGATTCTGTTTGAGTTGCCATTTTCCCCCGACCACTTTTTCCTCAGATTTTCCCCCGATTTTTCCTTATCTGTCTGGCTGTTGGCCAATTTGACAGTTGGAAAGTTTGCCACTCAAAAGAGGACAAAGTTTTCCCAATGCGAAAAACTGTTTGCAGCAATTGCAGGAATTATCAATTAACTTTAGCTAAAGTTTGCCTTTCGAGTTATAAATTTACATTCAACAAGATTCAGATATTGATATTTAAGATTCATTTAGTTGGCTCAAAGTTTTGAAGCTAATTGAAGATGTGCCGTACACAATTTAAGTGGCTTTACTGTGACGCTTTTTACGAAGAAACATTTTTGATCTTGACTGTTTAAAGTAATATATTCTGATTGCTAACTTGTTATTCATGTCCCACATGTAGAATAATTTGTATGCTAATTTCTGGGTAACTTTTAGGCACTAATCGTTGTGACACAGACAAACAAAATAATAATAACAAAATAGAACCACTATATACTATTTTATCTCTTCAAAGAAGTGCCAGTCTGCCAAAACTAGCATTATAATTTAATTTTAAAAGTTCTCTTCAATTAAAATTGTAATATCTTTAAGAATACAATAAATAGCAATTCCAGCAATAAACAAATTATCTGTTGTTAGCTAGCCAAAAAAAAACAACAAGTAAATCAAATATTTTGCATAGAAGAACCCTGACATACATTTGTGCAAATTATTTTGCGAGCTGATTAAACAAATGCAAAATAACAGCGAAAAATTGTTCAAGGATTTTTATTAAAAAACGTTGTGTGTCCAAATTGAAGTTCAGTTTTTTTCGCTCGCATTGGGCCTATGCCTGATGAAATTACACAAAATGTTATGCTAATACAGAAAAACAACTTTTATTTGTCTTGCTCGAGGGCTTTATTTACATTTTCAACTCTGCCTGGAAGTTGTGGGCAAATATTTTCCTTAAATCTGATTCGGCTTGGTAGACAAAGGGCCATTGAACTTTGTTTAAATAAGAATATAAGACCACCAAACTATAATTCAATTAGTGTTAAAATGTGGAAACTAGAGCCGGGACACTTGAGATTTTTCCCTCTTTTATTCCGCCACACAAGTCAATTAAGTCGATGACGATGTGCATTTCTATTTATAAAACCCTTCGGAAGATGTCAAATGTCAGTGCAATTAGCCGTGTGCCAACTGGGCGTATGAGGGATTTTAGCAGAGATGGAAAAAACGAAGCAGCTGCAAAGTCTTCAACGATTTATGGCCAAGCTTTTAATATGCATTTTGTTATTGTTCATTCGTTCGATCGTGGCATGATTCATTGCCATTCCATTATTCATAAAGTCTCTTTCTCCGTTTAATTTGAGCAATTGTTAGCCACACGAATTTCGACCAATTACGTGCCGTCGTATAGGGAGAAACATAGAGGAGCAGAGAAGTCGGGAATCATTTCTGAAATTGGTTTCATAATTGACTTTGACACAGACGCCGGCAATTTGCTTTTGCCGGGAAATAATGGGAATTGCGCCTGCAATGGGATACAATTAGTTGCAACCGAGGAATGTGTTCGGGTAGAACTTTGATTGCCTGGGTGCCGGTGAATAAGTTGGCTTGAAATGATAGCTATTTATGGGAACATGGAATTGGAATTTGATGACAATAAATCTCGAATGACAGTGTCAGGTGAAAGATATAATTGAATACATACAAAAAGTTATAAAAATGAATGGTTAAGATATAAATAAATATTTAAACATTTTTAAGCTGATGCGCATAATTAAATAAACACAAGTTAGCGATGAAAAAATCTCCATCAAATCAAGTATTGAAAGTAAATTTCATTACCTTAAAATAATAAAAGCGTTTAATTCATTCAGTCTTGGCTAACAACACTTTCAAACTTGGGTAAATGTTATATTATTTTTAGTAGACTTATTCATAAACGAATTTAATTTAAACAAGAAAGGAAGCAAGCTTCAGCAAGTCGAAGTTTATATTCAATATTAAATATTGAATAAAGAAAATATAGGATTAATGACTAAAATTATAACACTCTCTGCAAGCGCTTAAAAATGTCAAACACAGTACTTTTGAACACAATTTCGTTAGCTAATAGCACAAACTGTATATTATACACAATTTTTGTATCACTTTAAATCAAAAAGTCTCTGTTATTTTTAGCTTTTAATAATCAGTAACTCTATAAATTGTTCATAGTCATAGCTGTCACTCTGCTCAATGTCAACAACTATCGATGGGCGATGTAAACTGAATCGGATTTTGTCATTGGCTATGACTACGTTATGCTTCAATGCTTCGGTTCGTTCACGAAAACACACGAAAAATAAACAAATCCCCCGCCCAGTTGTCCCTTTGCTGCGCAACGTTGCGTATACGTAATGCGATTTTAAAATTTTGTGCATGTGCATTTGACGCCGCTTGTGTTTCGATGCTTTTTCGATGCTTTTCGGGTGCTGTTTTCGATGCCTGGCTGAACTACGTGCCACGAGGCGTGACCTATCCCCACTTCACAACCCCTTTCACTTGCCAATTCGATTTCACACGATTACATTTAATTCCAGTCTTCATATTGCAATCAAATCGACATTAGACCGGGCCCACAAATTCGTTTGTAATTGCCATTGCCTGGCGTCAATTAGCGCCACGAATAACCTTCAAAAAAAATGGCACATAAAATCTATTTTATAAAAATTAGCATGAGGTGCAACTTAGAGAAAAATCCAATCTATTTTCAGACAATTTGTTACACTTTTTCTTTTCTTTCGCAAGTGTTTCACTTTTCGCCGAAGGCTTCAACCCGTCTGACATTTGGCTATGCTTTTTCTCACTGTCAGTGGATTAAGCCTAGAGATGAGAAACTGTTTTCAATTAAATCTCAACGATATATTTCTTTCATAACAGATATGATGTACAAAATTTATGAATTTTGTATGAAAGAAAAATTGGGGATGTGCACTCTTAATGAATTTGAACAACCATAAGTATTAAATATACTTGAATTAAATTACACTTCTTCAAAAGCAAGGTACGTGAATGAATAATTCGTGAGTAAATCCAGAGTGAAAATTGTCTCATGTGTCCATCTCCAGTAAATCGGATTTTTCGTTGTAATTAACTTTTGGTTTGTTTTTGTGGGATTTCAGCTTTGGCTTGTTGTGTCAACCTCTGTCTTCGTTTTATCACCTCACTTTTGCTTTTGCTTAATTCATTCGCCAACCAAAACACATATTTTGTTGCATGCGATAAGTCGTAGAAATAATTTATATACAAATCTTTGACTTTGCTAGGTGCTCAAAATCCCCCAGTTTTAAGTTTATTTCCCAGCTCTTTTTTTTGTGTTATTTTAACAAATTGTTGAGCACATCACGTTGCGCAAATAAATTCCCCCATGTTATTGTTAGCTGTCCGGTTTTGTTGTTATAGTTATTCTTCGTGTTTGCGGTGTAGTTATCAACGACGATTTTTGTTTATTTATAAGCGAGTAGTGCGCTCTAAAGTGGAACACGCCAATTGGCATTTTACACAGAACGGAATTCGCATATCTGCACTAGAAATCCTATAGATAATGTTGACATAGTCAGTATGTGTTAATACAAATAATAGAATGGAATTTATATAATTAAACGTACATAAATTATAAATGAAATATTTTAAAATCGATACCAATTTTGACAAAAACTTGAAAATAGTTTTCCTACTTTTTGCGTACTTGCGTTACTCTTTTTTCCGCTTGTATATGGAAATTCATAGGAAATCCCACCCTTCTTGAACCCTTTGGCATAAATCGGTCTTAAACATGAATAATTCTTGTTCGTAATAATTTATCCGCGCACTTCGAATGGATGTTTTCATACTTTTACTCCTTGACTCCAATCCGCTGTCAGTTTTTGGCTTGTTTTTGCCCAAGTGCCGTGTATTTTCCCTTGTTCCCCCTTTATGTGCCTCACATCGTGTAACGTACCTACAACAATGAGAAGAAAACATTTTTCCAGCAAGAGTCAGCCATATTTCTTGGTTTTCTCTCTGTCTCGGTTTTGGCCTCAAGCGAATCTGGCGGGCGCCCCGAAAAATTCGAAACCAAATACAGTGAAACGTCCGAAAGTAAAATTATGAAATGCACGGGAATATTTGACAAAAACATAAATTAGTTGAAAATTGGTATTCACGGAAAGGAACTTATGGATTTTAAACAAGTGTTGTAAGATTTAAAATTAAAATTAAATACATGTTATATTGTCAAGTATTTAAATTACAAAATTTATACATAATATTCAAACCAAAAAATGTGATTTCTATAAAAATTAGTTCAGGTATATTAAATGTAGTTTAGGATTGTTTTACTGTCACAGTAACAAATAAATGGCGCTGAAGCGAGAATAGCAGCAAAAACAATAATAGCAACAACGAACGAACAATGACAACAACTTTCGCGAAAACCCGTTTTCCACGCGTTCGCATAGCATTACTTTTCTTGATTTTTTTTTGTTATTGTTGTTGCTTTTACCGCGCCCTTCACTCGGTTTTGTTGTAGTATTTGCTGACGCTTTTTATAAGCCAAAATCTTGGAAGCTGCATTCATTCAAACGTCGACTTTTGAAGCTCCGAAAAACCGGTTTTTCCCAAAGAAAAAAGTTTAGAGAAAAATGAAAAAAAAATTATTATAATGACGACAACGACAACTGCGCTGTTGTATTTTGTGCTTTTGCATATAGCATGTTTTATTTGTTTGATTTTGTTTTTGGGTTTCCCTTCGGGCCATAAAAAAAGGGGAACAGCCGCGGAAATTGGGGAAGACGCAACCGAAATTGCCATTTCGCCTTAACAATTTCTGGTCTCGTGCTGAGATTCTGATGACGTGTAATTTGTTTGCTTAGGGTGTGGGTATGCTGGTTTTATGGGCCTTTGGATGGGAAAGATATTAATTCAAATCTAATTAACTGCTATGTGGGAAGATGCATGAGGCTATTTTTTCTCAGCCCCATGAATAATTGAGTCGAAAACAAATAATAAACTAAATGAAAATCACTCGAATAAATTTATTTGTTTGCTTTGGATGTGAACTAAACCAATTAAAATGTTGTTTGTATTACGGTTTTTTATTAAGAGGCTATTCTGTGATTTTATTTCGAGAATATAATGATTAAATTGAATGATTTTAAATAAATAAAATATATTTTTCTTAGGTAATTATACATTTTAAAAGTGGATAAGCATATGTAAATGGCTTAAATTATAATTTACAGTTTGAATTTGAAGAAGATATGTTTAGATAACAAATTCTTATAAATGTTTTTTATAATCTTAACCAAATCCATAACCTTGGCATTCCACACAGCAAAACTGAATAGTTTTTGCAACAATTTTTTTCGTAAATAAATATGTTTACCCCGAAAATTTGTCACCCAATTTCCCGGGCGTTTTCCGCATTTTCCCAGCCTCTCAACGATTTTCTTTGTTGGCGCCATTCGAAATGAGTCAAAGATTTTCCTCGCTGTTATTCTTTGCGGGGCGTCTGTTGTTGGCAAAAGTAATTCCCTCAATGTGACACACATCCACGAGATACACAAAACCAGAAGTAAACTTAAAGATGCTAGATATGAGTCCCCTCCCTCCCCGCTTGTATTATGTAACTGGCTGCTGTTGACCAACAATTGACCACAATTGGAGCAGTCTGCCAGCGAGAAGCCCAGTTATGGTAAGAAGATCACGAAGCCAAATAGTTGTTAGCCCATTTGCAGTAGTTTACAGTTGGCCCCTCTTATTTTTTCCGCCTCAAAGTCCCTCTTTTTCCCCCATTCTCAGGTAGCCTAATTTCAACGCTTCAATGCAGGCAGCACTTCAAAGTTTTTCAGTCTGTGGGCGTAGTCTTTTTTATGGTCCACTATGTATGCCAAAGGCTTATCTGAAAAGCATCATTGACAGCGGAGGGAAAAGTGGGTGGAATTGGTCTGTCAAACTTTGGAATGAGACGACATATCTCGTGCTGTTTTTGTTGACTCTTCTTTACCTTATCTCCATCCTTTACTTGAGACTCTCTGTATTTCTCCCATTTCCCCGCATCAATTGTTTGGCCAAGAGATTTTCCAATGCAAACTGACATGGAGCTTCAAATGGCAGAAAAGAAATTTAAATATTGGTCCAGTTGGCGACAAATAAAGAGGTTCCCCTGGGAAACTTCTTTCGCTTGAGTGACGAAAATGGCTTTGGATAAAAGATAAACCTATTCTGTTCAATCGGAACCTCAACCTTTTTGGGTGTTTTTAAAGGCGTGAGCTAAAGTTGGTAAAATATAATAGCTAAACGTTTCCTTTGCATTTTCAATGAAATATATTTTATTCATATTTATATTATAGGTAATAAAAATCATCAATGCCTAACTTCAACGTCTTTAAATAATTATTTTTAATAACCTGGATAATAGCATTTTACGCACCATTAAAAGAGCATTTTGTTTCTGGTTGTTGTGAATAAAAGCCATTACTAAATTCCTAATTTCAACAGCAGTTCGTTAATGATTGCATAATCGTATAAAAGTGCAACAAAAGGCTTAATAGTTTACCTGGCAGCTTGCACATTTTTCCACAACGGCATAAAAAAAAAAAAATGAAAAACAACATTCCGCCACAATAGCGGTAAAAGAGGGCGTGGAATGCGGCCATTTAATAACCGGTGGCCCAAAATGGGGGAACGCCTGCTTCCGTTTCCGCAGAGCATTTTCATTGAAATGTTTGCGATGTATGCTAATTGCTAATTGCCCCTCTTCGCTTTAATTCTCGATTGCAGATGAGATAACTTTTTGGCCTTAGAAACAGTCTGTCTCATCAAACCATACTCTTAAATCACATTCAAAGTCTTGAATTCTTAAAGATTTAATGATGCTTAAGAATTTGTGATATTTGTTATTGATATTTATGCTAATTTCGAATTTACTATTTCTATTTTGCAGCTAAGAAACAGAATGGAGCTGCCATACGCACAAATAGTTTGGGATCGGGCACTAGGACACCGCCCTTGGAAAGAAAGAGCAAACTCAGCGCATTGGGCAGATTCTTTAAGCCCTGGAAATGGAGGCGGAAAAAAAAGAGCGAGAAGTTCGAGGCGGCCTCCAAATGTGAGCTTGTGATATATACTGTATAATTTAAAATTTTCTCAAATGTTTATTTTCATTTAAACAGCTCTGGAGCGAAAGATTTCTGTGCGTGCCAATCGTGATGAGCTAGTGCAAAAGGGGATTCTGATGCCAGAGAGTCCCCTGGGCAATATTCCAGAACCAGGTGAGTTTTTCAGCATAAGATTATAATAAGAACATATTAAGATTTAATTTAAAGTCAAGTCAAGAAATTAATATCCATTTAATGCCAGAATATATAAGTTAAGTTAAAAATTTCAAACAAAACTCCCGCCGAAATATGAACAAATACATGTGTTGAATGTCTTAATGCGTGCCAAACGCACAAATTAACTTGCTGATTATTCCCACAACTTTTGGAGGCGCCCCTCCCCCCTCTTCCGTTTGTATATATTTTGCTTTGTTTATATTTCTTCTTTTTTCATTCGTCATGTGCAACAAAACTTTTTGTTGCCTGCCAATTGTTGGCAAGTTTTGCTTACGGCTTAACCAGAAGAGCAACAAAAGCAAGCGCAAGCATAACGGAAATTGGCCATAAGCCACGCACGAAATAGCCATGGCTTATAGTGTGATATGCCCCCCTCGAAACCCGCCAGCTCCTCGATCTGCGTAACTAGACAGGTTAGCACTCTGCTAAATTGTTTGCCAGCCAAAGAAGAAGCGTCTTCCTTCCGCTTGAGCTGCGTAGTTGAGCTGTGACAGGCAGAAAGACATCTCGTCAATTGGCCAGGTTGTGGTGAAAGAGAAAAGCTAATGGGGGCTACAGAGGGAAAAACCAAAAAGTAAAAGAGTGGCATCTCAGAAAACATACTTTAAATATTTTACAATAACTATTAAAGTTTAGATAGGTGTTAAAAAGGACTCAATTTTACTATATAAACTTTTGAAAACATCGGTATTCTCTATATAGTGCCGATGTCATAGGGGAAATGTATCAAGCATGCTAAACATTCTAAAGAATTCATAATTTTCCATAAGAAGTGATATTTTTCGCGGTGTAAAAGGCGAAGGAGGCAAATAAGTGGACAATGGGGGCGTGGCACCTCAAGGAGGCGCCTTGTCAACGGACTTTACGAGTCGATGTCGTCGCCGAGTCGCGACTTTTCCGCTAAATGCCAATTAATCAGAGGCGACTAATTGTCCATGCCCATGGAATCCAAGGGGAATCAAGACAGGGAGAATGCCTTCCACACTAAAAACGCGAAATGCATTCAAATGAGATTGTGGGGAGGGGGTTTTAAAAAGAAGGAGGGCTCTTTTTTATAGCGAAATTGAAATGAACCTACCTCAATTTTAAACTGCTTGCGGCAGACAAAGCAAGCAGTTTTATGTAGCTACTTGACCACAGATGGCGCCACGCAGAGAAAGACTTTCGCCGATAGAAAGCTGTTTATATATGTAACTAAAAGAAAGCTTTTATGAATGGATTGTTATTGACCGGCGTTCCCTTAAGTATTTCCTGGAATTTTTTATTTTTAAGGGGTTATTTAGATTGGGATATATTTAAATAATTTTTTTAAGAAATATTTGTATCAGAACTTCGTTATTATTAACAATTAAAAGAAATTAATTTAAATTTGTTAATCCTAAGTTTATAAAATAAATGCGATAGTGGACACCTATTAATTACTTGATGTCACTGATAATAAAAATATAAGAGAATACAACTGAATTCTGTAGTGAACGTCTGACCACTTCGTTGTATTAATTCCCAGTTACTTTTTCTTACAAAGTGAATAAAGAATAGTCTAGTAGCTCTTTCCGAAGATTCAATTACAAATGGTCATTGATTATCCCCTTGATTTGCAGGCGAGGAGTCGTATTACAGCAGCAGCAACAGCGGAGCCACCGCCAATGGATCCCTGCTCAACTCAGCCGTCCACAATAATTCCATGAGCCAGGCCAACAATTCCATAAATGCCACCACCTACGGCACCGCCGGCAATCCGCTCATCTCCGCCGCGAATCAGGGACTGCCCAACTCGATCTCCGTGCAGCAGTTCAACGGACAGAATCCACAGAATTCCATGGCCAATGGCCTTGTGGGTGGTGGTGGAGTGGGCGGCGGAGGCGACGGGTCCTCGGACACTTCATCCCTCAGCGGAGGGGTCCCGCACTCGCAGTCGGCGCCACAGCAGTTGGGCGTGGGTCAGCCCCCACCGCCCCTCACCCCACTCGCCCAACACCACCAGGCGTTGGCCCAGCAGCTGCAGCAGCGATTCGCCATCAGCAACAATAACGGTGAGCTTTTAGGATTTAGAAATAGGATTAGGACTATTATGAATGAACCCGCAAAATGCTGAGTTTCGAGTGGTTTGATGGGTTTTATGTGATATATCTTTAGCACAGAAATGTAAAGTTTATCATCTGATATTTCTCAAGAGATCTTACAGAAATATATAAAAGAAAATCCCTAGCGATCAAAAGCGCACAGTGATTTGGAATCTCTAAGGTTTTAAGGATATTATGAATGAATGATTTTATGAATGATTCAAGAAAACATATTTGTTTTGGGGCAGGTAATCATCGTTAAAGTTAAATAACTTCTTATCACATATATGTAGGGTGCACTTAAAATACATTGTTATTTACATGAAATGGAGACAAAATACAGACAAAAAGTATGCAGTAAAATTGGATTATACACCATTCAAGATCAGTTTATATTATAAAATCTCCTAATCATTAAACAAAAAACACACTTTCTTTAAATTAACAACGCAAAGTTTTTCCCCTTTCCAAGCTCAGTTGGGTCCAAAATACTAACTTTTAATAATAACTTTTAAGTGACCATCGCACTTGTCTGTTCCTCTTGTTTTTGTCATGAACATAAGCCATAAATTAGAGACACTTAAAGCCCATTTAAACTCAGTTAACGCCTAGTTAAGGGACACCCACGCACACACGTTGGTATATGCGTACATATATATATATATATATATGTCTGTAATCGTGTTTGCTTTTTCACTTTTCAAATCTTCTCAGCACTTGCGGCAGTTTGCTAAAAGTTTATCGCATGTTAAAGTAACCAAATGGGATTCTCAGACGGGGTACAGTGGAACCTTTATTTGTATGTATATAAATTTATTTACATTTAGTTGTTTTTTTTTTTGTCTTAAAATCTTAAACAATTAAATAGTTATTTTTTACGAGAAAAACAAGTTTACAATTTAGTTTCCTTGAGTCAATATTTATTGTGATGCAGTTGGTTTGTCCTAGAAAAGTAAGACTGGCTGAACAATTTGGGGATGCCTGGTGTACTGGACTCGTCCTTACATTTAAATGAACATAAAGCAGAGTTTCCGAGGAATCTTTAGAATTTTCAACATCGTTTTCTCATCTTCATCTTTATGTTCTTTTGATAATTAGCACAGCTACGTATATTTATCGTCCAGTTTGTTTTCTTTTTTGATGACTATTAAATTTTCATGGCGGTGCCTTGTTGACTTAACTTTGAAGCTTTTTATTGTCGTTTGCATTTGGATGGGGCCCTCTCTTTCTGGCCGAGTCTACCCCTTTCTTTCACTCCCATTGAGAAGCTGCAACCGGCATACGGTTACATCTCGCTTGCCCTCTCTTTCGCACAGTCTGCGCACGTTTTGCGCTTTTGTTTATTTTATATTTCGATTTTAAGAGCGAGCTCCTCGCTTTTATCGCCAGTTCCTCCATTCCCTCTCTTCGTCGCTCTCATCTCTCTCTCTCTTTTTGTCGTGAAGCATTTTATAGGAAACCCGATTCCGTTCTCATTCAGTACTTTAACATTTGTGATAGGAAATTCAGTTCTCATCCAGTAGTTAACATTATAACGCGTTCTCGTCGCGTCCGTCAAACAAAAAAAATTATATTGAAAATAATAACACCAAAAAACCTCCCGAAAAATTAACAAAATCGGTATAGGAAATCGTAGATATTCCTGCAGAATTATGCGGGCAAAGTGCTTTATAAATAATACGTAATTTACCCCGTGTACATAACATAATGCATAATAATAGTGTTAGTGGTTAACAACAGTATGCAAAACTAATTGCAGTTGAATATTTCGACCCCCTGTTTACCTTTCGCTTTTTGTGCTTCTATTATCGGAGTCACATGGGTGATACGCCGGTTCTCTCAGGTCTCTGGCTTCCCCACTCGAGGGTAAACAAACGCCGACGAGGAGGTAATCGTAAACTACCGTTCATAAAGTACTGCCGCTATTAATCAGACGCATATTGGAATGTCTAGAAGTGAAAATCAAGTGCCCATTCAAAGCTCGGCGATAGAGACGACTTATGAATGCCATTAGCCACAAAGTTTTGAAGGTGTTACCCAAATGTTAGATGTGGGGCTGGGGAGTGGAAAATATTGCGAAAGGGTTTCAGTTGTTACGTTCAGTATAAAAAAGTCCTATTTATTTGTTGTTATTCCAATGAAATATATAAAAAAAGGAAATGTTTGCTTAGATGTTTCTACATATCTATTTAAAATTAATCAAATCTTCAAAGTTTGTCAGAAAATAATGGTTATAAAATTTTATTTAAAGGCCATCTACTAAAACTAAAACTGTCTAAAGTTTCTTGCCATTAAACTTTCCTGCTATTTAAACATTCCAAATATTATGTGTCACAATTAGTTATATTTCGAAAGACCGAAACCGGTTCATAAAAATTCTTTCCATATTTCCACAGTTAAACTCCAGGAGATCTGGTTATGGAAAGTCAGCTTAAAAGTATTTAATGTCTTTTCGAGCTGGCAAAAATATGTTTTTTTATCGCTTAATACTAAAGGCCGTAATAAGTTAGCATTTTTCCTATCTCCAAAGTTATAATCGAGTTTGCAAAAACGTATTTGTTTAAAAACATTTATTGTTTTTAAAATATAATCTTCCAGTTGGTCATTTTTTTAATTGTTTCAAGAGAAACTTCCAGTTGGTCATTTTTTTAATTGTTTCAAGAGAAACTTTCAGACCTTGCAAAGCCATTTCGTAAAAGGGATCTGATAACCTTTTTGGGAACCACCTCTAAAAGTACCCTGGAAAGTCATTGCATTCTTTTCAAACCGCAAGCCTTGTCACAGAAATTTGAATAAATGCAATTTAAATTGACTGAGCAAAGCTACAAAAATAAAAGGAAATTCGGGGAGAGGGCGAAACGCTTCGTCAGCGCCATCCACAAAATCATAAAACAAACAACACACCAAATGAACCAGCAAAAAAAAAACACAAAAAGGAAAACATTCGCCTCTTGTATTTTCCTTCGTTTCGCCGACGAACAAAGCCCACAAAAGCGAAACAAAAATATTTTTGTTCCGAAAAGGAAAAACAAAAAAGTAAATTTTTGTGTAAATGCAACATGCGAGTGCATTAAGGTTAAAAAGAGAGGAAAAGTGAAGAAGGCAAATTAAACATGGTTGAACTTCTGCCGCCCACTTTTCCCTCATTTTCCACACGCCAAACGTACTGTCTAATTTATGTATGTCTGTAAAAATAGGGTGATACTATTGTTTCTTTTTACTTCTTTTTGTGGTTTTTAAATCAATGATTTAGGTACAAAATAAAAAGAGAAAAAAATAATTTAATAAAAGATTTAAATGTTTATTACTCATACGCACTGTTGCTTTACTCTCAGATTTTCGCTGTTTTTACCTAAAGTTAAATATTGTAATGTGTTGCTTTCGAGTGCTCATTAATATTTTAAAATCATAAAAATTGTAAATCAATGAAATATTAAAATAATTTAACAACAACCAAATTCAATTTAAAAATACATAATTAAAAATTTTTTGAGTTATTTACTTGCTTTAAGGAGTTCCCAAACAGTTTTTAGAATAGTCGGATTCGACACGAAGAAAACCCTTTAATAATGAATATTACTGTTTCTATGGTCTAGCTTGTAGATAGACACCCTAGTGTCCATTAGCAGGGTGTTGCCGTATGGAAACCCCCCTTAGGAGGCACCCCTGCTCCATTTTGAACCCCCTTTCCGCAGCCATACGCATTGCCACGCCATAAATTGCGCTCGCCTGCACGTCAGGAAGTCGTTGGAGCTGTCGAAAAAAAGGGGGGCAAAGGGGATTGGGAGACACCCCCCTCCCCCCGAAAAGGGGGTGTAAAAAAGGGGAGGCAGACAGGGGCGTGCAGTAAACTTTAATTTTCCGCCATTCCACTTTCGGTTGACTGTTCGCTCACATTACGCATACGCAGCGTTGACGGCTGGGAAAAGTGTTGCCTGCCATTGGGCGGCACTCTCTCTCTCTCTTTCTCTGTTTCTCTGCATTTCTCTCTTTTTTCTCTGCATTCTCTCCCTTTGTTTTCCTTTCCAACCGCTCTCTGGGTATATCCTTTTTATTTCCCCCCTCCCTGTTCATTGTTCTGCATTGTTTTTTAAGTCTTGCATTTCAAATTCCTTCAAAATGTGTTTCTAAAATTTAAACCACAAAAATCCCTACAATAGTTCCTACTTCTAAATATTTAATGAGTATACATATATATATTTGTTTGAATCATGTTTTTATGCGGAATTCCTGTTCTGATAAATTCTGCATTTTTTTCCTATTGCGAGGTCGATCACCTTTTTCCTGTTTGTTTTCCCATTGCATCCCTGCTTTGCATCTGTGTGTGTCTGTGTGAAGAGTCTGTGTGCAAGTGTACGAGTATTTCTATTTCAAAATCATTTGACTAACAAATTGCCTTTCCTCGATTATTTTTTATTTTTGCTCCCTGTTTCTTATCCACTGATGAATCATCTTTAGTTCAAGTTTCCCGTCAAGTTTTGCGTCAGTCATCAAATTGATAGCCTTTCCCGCTGAGGACAACACTTTTCAGTCATTGTTGGGATAGGTCACGCACTTTGTAATGAGAGTGCGCCGTACAGTGAACACCCATTCTGTTGCTCTCCCTTTACATTACATTACATTTTAATGGGAGCTTACCTAAGTGAGTTATGGCCATTAGTTTCGTTTTTATGGCCAAGTGCTTAGAGTTAATGACCACTGAAAGAAAAATGAAAGTTTGCTTAAATAGATAAGGGTATATTGAACTGTCAGCGAAGAGATATCGAATCAACAAAGAAAGAAACATATATACTTGCATTATTACCTTATCCTTTTTTTTTATTATTATAACAAAGTGTGTATTTAAAAGGGTTTTTTTTTGAAATGCTTTATTTAGTGAAATTTAATCTAATTTATTCAACATTATTTAAATTATATATCTTAGAGTATAAGTAGTGTTTCACAAACATTCCCGAAGAAACCTGAAATATACTCACATCAAATATTTGCAGACTATAGTGAATTACAAAGCAAACAAAAAGAAATAAAATCCCTTGAGAAAGAAAAAAGCATACACTTTGTGATACAATATTGACTTTAGCCAGATAAATAAATGTATGATAAAATATTTCTTTTGCCAGCGATATATAATTTATTATACAATATTTACTTTTGCCATTCCCATATCGTATTTCCCACCAATCTCCGCATTCTAATCTAATAAAGATTCTCCTCTTGTTTCGGCTCTTCCCCAAAATGAAATCTTATTAAAACCGCATTGCTGAAGATAAGCAATATGTGTATATATCTTCTATATATAGAGTACACAATACCTAATTGAGTCAGCCTGATAATGCAATTAGTCGGGGCCAATGGCAATGTGTGGAGATTTCTACTGTCTTCACGACACTTGTAATCTTAGCCAGCCATTTCATATTATTCTCGCTTCTTTTCCTCGAAGGTTGGGCATACTTACTCATCAAGGGTGTTTTATGATTGGAAGGGGAAGTGATAAGCTATAGATTGCATAAACGAGACTTCCAAGTAATCAAGGAGAACTTCAATTTTAAAAAAACCCATTACAAAATTAAAAGAATGGAAAACATGTTTTTTTTTGGTCCACGTATTAATAATTAATACGATGCGAAACCCCTTTTAAATCTGCTCCTAAATTTCCCGCACGATAATCAATTTTCTCGTCTTTCCACCTGATGTGGTTTTCTTGTTTTATTTGTTTTGGCTGACCACTGGCTCATTAGTTGAGGTCACCTGATGAATGAATTCGTTCCAATTTGTTTACCTTCCCAGCGGACGGACAACTATCTCTGATTTATAATGGAAATTAATGTGCAAAGTCGCCCGCGCTAAATCGATTTTCATTCACAGCTGTGTGTTGTTTGTATGCGAATTTAATTTGGCTAATTAAAATCCAAAAAAAAGCGGAGGGTTCGGGGGCAAAGTCAATAGCCCAATCGGGGTGACCAAATAGAGACGAGACCACTCCCATTTTAATACCTATATATTTTGTTCGCTTGCATGTCCGACGCTCGTAATTCCGACATTTGGATATCCGGTTCCTGTTCGCGAGACAACACATGCAAATGACTCAACAGGGTCCGCTTTTCCATTGTTTTGGAGCTTTTCCCCGATGTGCTTTCCTTTTCCAGCGGGTGGGTGGTCGATCTACTTGAGCCGCGGCTAATTTGTTGTTCAAATTTATATTTCTCAGGATACATATACAAGTATTTCGGCCGCCTCGACCCTCGAGCTCATTAATTAGCAAATTCTTTTCGCCGTTTTTCCAATTTATTGTTTTCCCATTCCCCCGTGTAAACATATTGCCAAAAGGCAAAGCCAAAGAGCAAATGGGCGAAAAACAAACTGAACAGCACACAAAAATCTTTCATTTTCTCATTTTTCATTTTTCATTCATACACTATAGCTGGTTGAAGATTGTTTAACATTTCTGTTTGTTTGAAAAATTGTGGGAAAACTGATAAATGATGAAAAGAAAATATTAATAAATGGCTTAGTGGTTGGAACCTTTAAAAATAGTTTGTGAACTCTTTGAAGTTTCAATATTTAATTTGTGCTCCTTCATGATATGATAAAATACATCTGTCCATTATTCATTACAATTGCCTTTAACTATATTTGTTTATAATATTTTTAATGTAATCCCCATGTTCCATAACATTATTAATTGATGTATAAAATGTTTAATTTTTGTTTTGTGGGATATACAATAAATAATTAGGGGTAGGGTATTTAAAATTTGTTTTCTCTCTTCATTCACTTCCTCCACTTGCTACTCATCTCGCATTTCGCCATCTTCGCTCCAGCGATGGCAACAATTTCGAGATACATTTTTAAAGGCGCCATAAAAGTCGAATGATGACAATGTCAATGTCTTGCCCCCCTCCCCCCGCATTGTTTCACCTCTGGCAGCATGTGCTACTGACCTCCAGCCGGGGCCATAAAATCCACACTGCGAAGCATCGAGTGATGGGGAGAGATATGGAAGAGATATTGGTACAGAATGTGGGCGCCATCAATTATAATTCTCGCGCGCAAAAAATACACTTTTATGGTGGCGTATACTTGATGTGGTCGTCCGTTGATTTCCCATGTTCGTTTCGCTTTCGCTGGTCTGTGTGTGTTTAATTATGAACAATTGGCTGGCGAGAAATTTGTCTCACTGCAACTTCCGGTATTTCATTTCTCATTTTTCAGGCTGCCTTTTCGCGGTTCTTATTTATTCCCAGAACCCCATTGTATAAAGCCCCCATTTCCCCCAGCTTGAATTCAGTTTAAATTGGAATTTTTTGTGGGTGGATTTTTGATCAATGCAGTCACAGTTTTTCCTCCCTCTGTCCGAATATATATATGTATATATATATCGGCCCGTGCCTGTCGCATTGGCTTTCGGATAATCTTTATCAATTTGGGCCACTGACAGTTTCTCTGCTGGAGTGTTTGTTTGTGTCTGCCGCTTATTTATGGACAATGGGCTGCTTGTTTAAGCAAATATGGCTACAATTCAGGCCAGTAGATTTCAAGTGGGTAGCATTGCCATTTTAAAGTTTCCACTGAAACTTAGACCATGTGTGAAAAGTGGTCATGAGTGTTTTCGACGGCACAAAGTTGATTGCGTAAAATGTTTTTTGTTATTTGTAAATAGATTAGATGATATCACACTATTAAATAATCAAATTATTTAAACTAAATGACCTTGCTGATGATTTTTTTATTACCTCATTTAAATATATGACAAATAATTGGTAATTTGCCTTTATTTAAGCAAATGAAATAGTAATTGATTTGATTATCGTTTAGAGAGCGGTGTCAAACAATATTTTTATTAGATAATATAAAGAAATCAATGACATTCAATTTCCTGGGGGCTAAATAACAAATAATAACTCGAGAGCTTTGACGCATTTTGATCCCCCTGCCGTAAATAGATTTTACGAGTAAATGACCTTGTCTATCCATCGGTTTTATCATAAAGTCATCCAATTTATCAACCCCAAAAATATATTCACCCAACCGAAATACAAGCACAAAAAGCGTAAGCAGCTTCCTTAAATGCTTATGATTAATTTCACATAATTATTAATAAGCATTTTAATTGGTTCCTGCTGGCGTGTCATTAAAATTCAACAAACACAAACCACAACAACTGCACAATCAAGTAAAATAAATTACAAAATGCAAGCGCACAATTGAATGAAAGAGCAGCAAAAAGACGAGGAGATATAGAACAGCAGCGGGTGAAATCATCGAAAATGAGCAAATTTTCCACAATCATCGCACAAAGATAATTCCGCAAAACCGAAAGCCAAAAAAGGAAAAGCAATCAGAGAGGCAAGACGACTAAAAAAGCAACGCAACATAAGAAACTAAAACCAATTTGAAGTGATAATCAATAAATGAAAAACGCGCAACGCAAAGCAAAATCAAATTAAAAGGCTTTAATAGCAATAGACAAAATAGCAACAACACCAATCAACAACTAGAATATATGTGATAAAGTCAAGTGTAAATCAGAGTTTGAGTGTGTGTATGATGAACGGTGTGCAATAATAAATAAAAGTTTCATGGGGCTTATTGCATAAATTCCCGTTAACCGTTAAGAGTGATAAGGTCCGACGCTAAGGTCCCATAAACCCAGATTGCGTGTTAAATAATACATGGCCGAAAAGACAGAGAGCAGCGAAACAGCGAAAGATTAGGTTTATTCCCATAACTGCCATTTTCAACATTACTTTTCCGATGTCGTTCACTTTCCCGAGACTCGAACCTCAACTACAACAACCAAAACACCAACAAAATCACCAATAACAACAACTTCAACAACTCAATAAAAAGTAGAAAGGATAAGGATTTAATTGAGAGACAAGCGAATCAGCTTGAAGGGCGACATCAAAGCCACGCTGATGATGGGCTACATCATGGGTTGTGCTTGTTTCAAAGGTAGGAAAAAACAAGTGTTGAATACAAGTGTGAATACACAGAAAAAAATTGGGGTATTGGGTTAGAACATCATTAAAAACAAGGTACTATAAAAATACAAAGAAACTAAGCAACTATATTTCAGAATGAACAAATTTAATTCGCTTTCAATTAAATAATTGCGTTTTCGTATGCTTAATGGTAAATATACTTATGAAGAATATTTTTTGTTGACCAGTTTTTGGTGGTATGTGAAAAATATGCGAATGAGAATGTGAATTACGTGCCAAAGCAAAGTGGAATTCAAAATTTTTTTTAAAAGTTAAATGAGGGGTAAATTGGTACTCACTAAATTATCTTTTACAAATAAATTTTGTTTAAAACTATTTTAGATAAATGCATTATTTTTTGTATTGTAAAAACAAAATTGAATTGAATTGATGGAATTTCTTGAAAGTAAAATTGAATAATGTGTTTAAAAAAACGGTTAACCTTTAAGAAAAGTTATCCTCGCCCTTAAAAAGTTTGAACAAAACAGTTTGCTTCTCTTGAGAACTAATCAAAGTTGTAGACTAATTTTAATAAAAGTTTATATAAGTTTTATAAAAGTTATTAGTCAGACATACAGTGTCCTCCAGTCGATCCCCTTTCCACTAAATGCTTTTCAATTGTCAATCGTCAACCTGTCACCTCCCACGGTTTTCCGATCCACTCGTTGGGTTCTTCCTTCCGCTCATTAGGCGAGAAAACTCTGAGAAGAAAAAAGAATCGCAGCTTCAGGCTTTTCCCATTTGGTCACGCTTTTTTTGGTTTTTCTCGCATCCTGCTGCACATGCTATTTCGCATTTTTCTATGCAACGTCACCGAGACGACGTCACAAAAGCGGAAATGAGAGCCTGCGCTCTGCATCCTGCGCGCTCTTTATCCTTATTTTCTCTCTCCTCTGTTAAGTTTTCCTTTTTAACATTCCCATAACACTACTTTATAACATTTTTTATAGCACCTTGAGTATTTTCTTATTTTTTGTGCATTTCGCATGACGATTTTCTGCTCTGGTTTTTGGTTTTTGCTAGTTTTTATCGTTTTTTACCGACTATACTTTTTTTTTTTTTTCGTCCTGCCATTTGGTTGTGTCCCTGTGTGTGAAAATAGCTCGATAGCCTTTTTGAGTGCAATGTGATTTTTATGTTGTCTTTTGCACTTTCCTTGTTGTTTTCGCTTCTGGCTGAATGTTTGTGGATTTTTGGTTTCGGTCCTTGAGTTTGTTTATCTGGTTAGATTGGAATATGTAAGGTATATAACGTATACGAGGCGGTGGCTTGATTTGTTTAGAGGTGAAGTGCACTCTTTGTTTACCTTGCGGTCTTTCTGTTTGTCCTGATTGTCAGTCAAGCTCAGCCTTGACTGCGCTTTATTTCATCGGCTGATCGGTTGTTAGTTTGGGGTTAATTTTAGGTGGATGTTAACCTTTAAGAGATAAATATACTCGGAAGAAGTATTTATTTTAGATACTTTACCTTTTGATTCTAAAAATCAATAAATTAAATATTATAAGAAATAAAGGTAGTTAAGTAAAAATGATTGTACTATTTTGAAAGGCACCACATTCAATGTGTTGAACAATTTCGGGTATTTATACTTTATTTTTAACACCTGGAATTTTAAATTCTGTGTGAATGGTTAGCATTCTTTGACCATCTCGTTTGAGGCATTTCCTGTGACTTGCGATGGCAGAGAATGCCTTTGGGCACTTAGCAGCCTCCTTTTGCTGCCCTCCCCCTGTGCTCTTGCATTCCATAAACCACGAAGTATGAGTAAGCACTTAACCCTTTCTTTGTCCGCTTTCTCTTGCCTCTTTCTCCTTTCCCATTTCTCCTTCTCCTATTCTCTTGCTCTCTTGCATTCCTGACACGCATAACCTTTCACATTTATGCGTTGCACACGCCCATTTGCCGCCCCCTTTTTCTCTTCTGGTTAGTTTTATTCAATTTTTGTGCTATTTTTACTGATGCAATTTTACAGCGGAAGCGAGGAAATCGAGACAACCGTGGAGAAAGTGGGAGAAAGGGTTGAGTGCGGAGAAAGGAGGAGGAGGCTGCCTAAGTGCTTGGCCCATTAAAGTATGCAATCATTTTGCGGTTAGTTGCCCTTGTCTTCCTTCCTCCTAAATCACTTCAACCCCTCACCACCACCTAGCTTCTCCAGTTTCCAAGCCCCTTTCCCTTTAGCAATTTCCCCGCTTTTACGGCTGCATAAATTCCGCCACTGGCAATCGCCTTTAACCACTCTGCTAATCCATTATAAGGTCGCCAGTTTCTTGGCAGGATTAACCATTCCTCAAGGTGTTTTCTTGGTTATTAACAGGTGCACTATTTTTATACCCTTGCAAAAGGGTATTATAATTTTGGTCAAAAGTGTGCAACGCAGTGAAGGAGACATCTCCGACCCTATAAAGTATATATATTCTTGATCAGGATCACCTCCTGAGTTGATATAGCCATGTCCGTCTGTCCGTCTGTCTGTTTCTACGCAAACTAGTCTCTCAGTTTTAAAGCTATCGAATTGAAACTTTGCACACACCCTTCTTTCCTTTGCACGCAGTATATAAGTCGGAACGGCCGGGATCGGACGACTATATCCTATAGCTGCCATATAACTGATTGATCGGAAATGCCATAACTTTGGTGTTTTTATAGTTAGGAAGTTGGGATTTTTTATGAGTATTAAGAATGCATCACATGAATAATTTTGGAGAATATAATTTACAGAGTATTCTGCAAGGGTATATCAACTTCGGCTCCGCCCGAAGTTAGCTTTCCTTTCTTGTTTTGACTACCTTTTTTAGTGGCTAATTTATAAACAGGACTATAAAAGTACTCAAATTCTTCGCAAAGAAGTTTTTTTTATCTAATAAACTTAAGCAATTTCTTTGGGTTTTAAATTGAACTTGGTTTTTTAAAGAATTTAAATAATAATTTTCAAATAAACTAATTCGTTTTTCATATTGTTAATTATCTGTAGATACTTAAAATATATAACTATAAATTGATAATCATTTACTGTTGTAAACACAATTATGACTTTCTGAAATGCGATTGCCCAAAACTAAATGGCATAAAAAATCCTTTTCATCTTTGACATTTGTGCCATATTTTTTTGTTTTGCGTTTTCATTCTGTGGGCCAAGTTCATTCATAAACAAATTAGTGGAATTTCTTTTCTTCTTCTTCCAAGTCTATGCCCCCACAATTTAATCGAAAACACAACGTACCGCCCCTCAATTTTTCGCCCCTCTCGCCACGAAGTGAAACAGCCGTAGAAGCTACGTATAAATAAATAAATAAACAAGCGTTTAATTGAACCGGAAATTATTGTGTGTGGGTTGTGTGAATGCTTCTACTGCATCTCCCATGTGTGTGTGAGTGTGTGCATTGGTGTGCGTGCGAGTGTGTTTCTTATTGGAATTTGTTGTTCACTTTTATTTAGTTTTATCCCACAGATGTTGTTGTTTGTTCGGATTGCGTTTTAGCTCTTCAACTTGTTTGCCCAGTTGGTTTATTGTGGTTGAAAAGAGAGGGGTATACTGGGGGGTGAAAGAGACAGAGCGAGGGGCTAGAGAGGATTACAAGCTAGTTTCTCGCTTTGGGGCAACAAAAATATATACATGTTCCTGATTAGTTTTATTCTCGGTTTCGGTAACAAGTGCCAGAGATTTAAGCTGGAATAGGATTATGTAGTAAAGTTTTTTGAATATTTATTGTAACACTTAAAGAGGTTTTCCTATTGTAAAAGCTTATCTACTGTTAAATTGTGTTAACTATTATTTTTATTGCTGGTTTTTCTTTACTTTTGAGATGTTGTATTTACATTTCCAATAAAACAAATAAATGAGAAAATGAAAGCCAATTTAATTTTATTGTAACTTTAATTGTGATCATTTATACAAAGGCATTATTAGGAAAACAAAATATTTTTACTTTTTAATTCCAGTAGTTGAAAATTAATTAAATTTCCTACTAGGCAGTTAAATCAACAATTAAACATTTAAGTAGCTTTACAGAGAATTAGGCATTCAATTCATGATGTTATTTAGAAATGGGGGTTCCCTACCAAATCCCATTAATATGCAACCCCTCGCATTAGCGTGATATTTTCGATTTGCATGTATGGGTGGTGTATCTGTGTGCTTGTTTTGTGTATCTTGCAGCACTTTCTGGTAAATTACAGTTGACAGTCGTTGCATGTTTCGACTTACGATACTCGACATTTTCCATTTCCATTAATGGCTACTCAGCCACGCCCACAACTTGTTGAGTTAAATATAATATGACGTTATTTATTTGACTGGAGACCTTCGAGGAGCTATCTTCAGTGGCTAATCGGGTGCCCCAATACCATAATTACCCGGCTGGAGGGCTATAAAGTATCCTGCGGACAGCGAAGGACACTTTAGTGCCGCCAAAATGTCTCGAATTGTGGCTGCTTTCAATATTACGGTTGTGGAATATTTTCGAAAAACTAGTCTCAATGGTTTCGGTCTGCTTTACTTCATCAGAAAACGTAGAATTCAGAGAATCTTCTGGTTTTTGTTTATTAGCTTTGGCATACTATTTGCTGGATATGCCGTATTCGAAATGATTCTGGATTTTCTCAGCTACTCAACTGTTACAGATCTCTCGGAATTTAAAGTAGCAGAAGAGGAAATGCATTTTCCTGAGCTAAAAATATGTAGTGGCTATAGATTTAGCCGCAGGAAAGTGCTTAATTACGTAGAGGATTTGGGTAATCCTAATAACAAATCCCAGGAATTTTTGTTGAAGGAATTGTCATTGCTTTCTGGCTATTTTGCTCCTTTGTCTGTTGATTCACAGGAGGTTTTCCAAGTAAATGCTTTTCTAGATATAAAGAATATTACTTCTCTTTTATTGAGCTTAACTCCCGCCTGTGAATCTTTTGTATTAAGTTGCAAAGTTAATAAAATCTCAACAAATTGTTCAGAGTTATTTATATTAAAAGCTACCATTCTAGGCAATTGCTGTGTTTTAAGCAAGGGAAATCTCACAGGAGAACTTTCCCTTTTTCTAGATTCCTCACAAGAAGATGAATTTCCTTCGAAAGATAACTTTCCCGGCTTTAGTTTACATGCTCCAAGTTGGCTGGGTAGAATTAGCATTAACCCTGGCGAAATGGCAGCTATTCAAGTAGAAGTTATGGAACTTCAGGGAAATCCTCAATTAAAAGAGTATGCCATAGAAAAGCGAGGTTGTTATTTTTCTCAAGAGGGTGAAAGTAGGGAGAAGTGCCTCAATGAGTGTAAAATAAAAGCCACGTTAATTAATTGCCAGTGTGTGCCATATCCATTCGAGTTGAGCAAGGAGAACTTTAAACATTGCACTTTGGAGAATATAAGTTGTTTGCAGTTGGTCGAGAGTAAGCTAACAATTTTTTTCGCTTTATAAAACTCTTCAAGACTAATTAGTTTTAATAAAAACCCAGAGAATTGGTCGCCATCTCAGTGTCCCGATTGTTTGCCGCTCTGCAATCAATTGTTTTATAGATTCAAGAAACAAGTCGTGGGCAAACTGCATCCTTGGAGGAGTGAATTGAATTTTAAATTCAAAACACCACATCGCCAGCTGTACAAAACAATCACTCTCTACCATTGGTATCAGATGCTGTGTGAGTTTGTTTAACTTTTTAAAAATGCAATCCAATTTGAATTCAAATTTAATTAACCCCTAGCGAACATCGGTGGTGTTCTGGGCATTTGCATTGGCTGCTCCTTCATCAGTTTCTTCGAGTTGATCTACTTCATGGTCTTTCGTTTATGGTCCAACTATCTTCGGCAGCCAGAGATTTAATTAAGTCAAATGTTACACATACGCCGTGTGGGCAAATTTGTTGTGATTTATCTCGGTGACAACGTGCAAGCGACAGGGTCGCATTAATCTTGATGACTTGAATTGTAACTGAGGCGAAATAAATGAGTGAAAAAAGGATGGAATGGGCGGTGGGTGGGGCTTAGCTGGAGTGTGCCGATCATCAAGGTTAAGTGGTCTGCTGAGCCCCTTTTTCATCGTCTCGGCTTGTTCGCCATTCGTCGGCTGGGGGCCACTTGACGACTACTGAACGGCAACAAAAAGCATCTGAGAAATGTCTCTCCTTGTATATGAACTGTAAAAAAAGTTTATACAATTAAAAATATTTAAAAAACAAGAAAGGAAAGCTAACTTCGGGCGGAGCCGAAGTTGAAATACCCTTGCAGAATATTCCGAATTATATTCTCCAAAATTATTCATATGATGCATTCTTAACACTCATAAAAAATCCCAACTTTCTAACTTTAAAAACGCCAAAGTTATGGCATTTCCAATCGTTCAGTTAAGTGGCGGCTATAGGATATAGTCGGCCGATCCCTATGAAATTTAGTGGGTCAGATTGATTGGCCAAATTTAAAACCCATAGAAAATCCCAACTTCCTAACTTTACAAATCCCAAAGTTATGGCATTACCGATCAATCAGTTATATAGCAGCTATAAGATATAGTCAGCCGATCCTTATGAAATTTGGTAGGTCAGATTGATTGGCCAAATATAAAAGCCATAGAAAATCCCAACTTCCTAACTTTACAAATCCCAAAGTTATGGCATTACCGATCAATCAGTTATATGGCAGCTATAGGATATAGTCGGCCGATCCTTATGAAACTTGGTAGGTCGGATTGACTGGCCAAATAAAATACCCATAGGAAATCCCAACTTCCTAACTTAACAAACACTAAAGTTATGGCATTTCCGATCAATCAGTTATATGACAGCTATAGGATATAGTTGTCCGATCCTGGCCGTTCCGACTTATATACTGCGTGCAAAGGATCGAAGGCTGTGTGCAAAGTTTCAATTCGATATCTTTAAAACTGAGAGACTAGTTCGCGTAGAAACAGACAGACGGACAGACAGACGGACAGACGGACAGACGGACAGACGGACAGACGGACATGGCTATATCAACTCAGGAGGTGATCCTGATCAAGAATATATATACTTTATAGGGTCGGAGATGTCTCCTTCACTGCGTTGCACACTTTTGACCAAAATTATAATACCCTCTGCAAGGGTATAAAAATACCACTTTTATTTCAGTTTTTTGATCAAAACCCTTGTAAATTATTGTCAGATTTTGGAATGTCATACCTCGTTGAATTCGTTACGAAATTTCCAATCCATTGGTATTGTCAGCTAAAAAATTTTATTTTTACCCAAGTTTCAATAAAATTTCTTTAGTTTATTTTCTCTCAGTGAATTGGTGTGAGTGTGAATATCTTTCTTGAGTGCACCATGACGTGCGTTTTAATATATTGATTTTTTTCTCAAACGTCTTGTCAACTTTTGAATAATAAAATTGTTCTTTCTTTCGTTGCAGGTGAGTTTTCCCAAGAAAATGGTGTCCCTACATTCAATAGCGTAAGTTTTATAACGTTTAAGATTTAAATTTTGAAAAACTTGCTAACAGAAAATGTAAATGGCCTGATAAGTAACAGGGGAAAGCTTATAGAAGCTTTCAAAAGTAAGAAAATCAGCTAAGAAGCATTTTCTTTGGAAAAGCTTGTACAAAAAGCTTTTATTTTGGGGGCTTACATTGTGTTAAACAAAGTGAAATTTATATATCCTCAGATAACACAAATCATGTTTAATCAATTGAAATGTAAGCCAGAGAAGCTCATAAAATCGAACTCATTCCATGAATTATCAAAAATCTGGTGATAAAAACTGCAATCTAAGCATGGAGTAAAATCTAGGAGCTGCACACACATTTAATAGTCTTCTGGGGGCAAAAAACATTGAGCAAGGCAAGGCGAAAGTCTCCATTAATTTTAAAACCGCCAACTTATCAGGGCAGCGCGTCATGGTCCTAAGTGATTTTCCCCAGCTTCGTTGATTTACGGGGGAAAGTGGGAAAGCGGATATCTGCTCTATATTTCACACATAGAGCCACTGAACGCAAGGACACGCGATGCCGTGTCCTTCACCTTCCCTAAAAAAAATGAGGAAAAATTTAAACATAAATATCTTTGAGCGGAGGAACCTTCGGCATTCCTTTTAAAGTATTCCGTATGCGGCGGCGGCGGCTTGTCCTGACATTATTATTTTTTATTCCTCTCGCTTTTTATTTCCCGGTTGATGAGCCGCTGATCAAAGGCATTCCAGCCTGGCTTTTCCGGGCAACAGTTTCGGGGAAAATTCAATTGGACCCGCTCAATGTGTCACATTACACTCATTTCAAGAGGTTCGATTTAGTGGCAGCTGATTTGGTAAATTTGAGATTGGCATTGAGTGGGCAGGCTCTGAAAATAGCTCTCAGGTTTTTTGGAGAAGAACGTTATTAAATGCTTTGTTATCCGAAACTATTATTTTCTGTTTAATAAAATATTTGGGAAAGTCTTATTCATATAGCCCCAAAATAGGGGATATTTTAAGAATAATAATAATTCTTCAAATTTAAAAATAAGGATAAGTTTTTCCTCAATTTTTAAAAGTTTTTAAAGTAAACCTAAACCCTTAAACAAAAATGACCAAATAATACTTTTCCTTTTTTACAAAATAATGTTTGACAACAAGATTAAAGTTACTTTACACTTTTAAGGTGTGACAAAGTTGTTTAATTTCTTTTGAAGTGGACATATTACCATTAGCAACATGTGCAGAAACCTATTTCCAAAGGTCGTCTGTATGTGTGGGCAGTCGAATAAAAGTTTTCGCTGCAAACTTGAAATGAAATTGCTTCAAATTAAACATTTCGAGCAGCTTAAACTTGTGTCTCAAATTGCCTGCCATTGTGTTCGGGGCTCGACAAACTCCGATCGGATGTGGGCCCCAAGGACATTCAGACATACCCAAATAGCACTCCGTTCCCCTTCCTTCACCAGAGTCCTGCATCGATGTTGACTGTCTCATTTGCATAATTCTAATATGGAACATTTTTGGCCAGCAACAGCAGCTTCCTCAACTGTCCACCTACACCCATACACCCATGCACACACGTATTTGGTTTTCGTCCTGGGCCAGGAGATTTGCATAAATAAAAGCGTAGTTGTGTCCTTGTCAACGTAAATTACGGCCATTTGATTTTGGCAATTACAACGCATTTTTGTGCAACAATTTTCCCTTTTTTTTTGCCTTTCCTCATGATTTATATATTTTTCCTGGCGGGGCAATTTCAATTTAAGCTGCTCACTCAACTTCGACATGTTGGCCAAGTTAATAATGAGCTTATCCTTGGACTTGTCTGCAGTCGACAATATTTATTGTTGCTGCCCTGTCTGCAGGACTTCCTCAGTGATTTTTCCATTGTTCGCGGTTATTTTCCTGCAACCAAGTCGCAGCAATTTGGCTCTCGTCCCAAAAAGCAAAAAAAAAAATAGAAGGAAGGTAGACAACCTTGGCCATGAGAAGGACTTTCTATTTATCTATTTGGCCAACGCCAAGTTGCCGACTTGTTTTTCGGGCTATTTGCATTTTGCGGGCGGAAAATGAGAATGAAAATGAAAATGATTATCATTTGTTTTCGTTAAGTTGGCTAAAACCAAACTGTCCAGAGCCAACAAGTTGTGGCAGCTCATAAAAATGAATTACGTGCGACGGAGTCCCAAGGATTCCGTAGTTTATCTAAGCTTTTCCTTCTGCATTCTGCCTTTTGCCTAGATTTTTCCCAGATCTCCAGGACTAAGCTTGTTTGGTGGGGTTTTGGTAACAAGGCAAGAGCATATTCACTCTCCCACGACACGGGACAGTTTTGTTGTGGTTTAAAAGAATGCAAATTGAATTTGGCGGGGCAAATTTATGTATGGCGAAATTCGTAAAATATGCGTTTGATTTCAAAGCCATTCAAGATTGGAGTTGTAATAAATGTATTTTCATATTTTTCTCATCAATTTATGCTCACACGGAAGTTATTGCGTAGCATATTTTTTGAACTTTCAGTAAATTACACAACATTTACAGAAAAAGAGTATACGAAAAATATAATGTAGCGCAAAAAACTCGTTGTGTTATATAAGAAATTAAAATATAACCCACGTATGACCTCGAGTAATCCAATAGCTTCAAAAAAATATATTTAATTCTTAATTTTTTGAAAATAATTTAGATAATAAAATGTATACCTTTTGTGAATGTTTAAATTTAATTTCTAATAGCTCAAGAAATATAAATACTATTCTTTGATCTCAAATTTACATTGAACATTAGATTCTTCAAATAAAGAATGCCAGAGTAACTGGGGAATTTCTCCTTTGCCAAACAAATTGAATCGTTTCGTCCAATTACAAAAAAATAATTCAAAATAATTTGTATCGATTTTCGTGAAGAGCTCCTCTTTTTTTTTCTCCCCCAAACGACTATTTTGCCTGCATCAATTCGTCCTTTGCGATTTACATGATTTTCCTTTGCCTTTGCTGACTTTCCAATCCGCTTTTCCGCATTTCCCCCGCTGCCCTTGACCATTGTGTAAGTCGGAGTCTTATGCAAATGCTTTCAGGGACGAGTCCTCTCAATGGAGGAGAGCTCCTGTCGTCCTGTCCGTTCAATCAAAGTTGACACTGCCTGGCGGGAACATCCAGGATGTTCGGGATTCATCCCCGTCATTGTCATTTACAGTGTTGCGTGTGGGCGTCGTTTTAAAGTGATTTTATTTATGCAACGGCATGTGCTCGCTGAGCTGAGTTCTTAACCGAATTTCGAATGCAAATTTTGCACGTGCTTCGTCTTTGTGTGCGTTTAATTATTAAAATTTAATTTGGCCAATTCTCAAGCTTGCCACGGCCTTTTTCCAACCCGAAAATCAAACTGGAAACTGCTCTAATATAAGGGGACACCGAGTCCTTTGTCTAGCGAGCAAACAACCTGTTTGCATCCTTAAAAAGAAATCTAAAATATGACCCGAAATAGTTTCTTTTTTTTTTGAGGACAATGGCACTTCATTGTTATTCCTGTTGCTCCTCTCTTTTAGCTGATAAATTTCTGATGACTTGCGTCACTGGCATTTTTAATGCAAAAGGAAAAGTTTTCGTTTGCGTAAGAGAACTGGGCCACATTTTAAGAGAACCAAAAAGCTTTCCGCTTTTCCCAGCACGTGCCGTTTTTGTCGGCGAAAAGCGAATTCAAGTTCAAGTCGCACAACATTGAAAGCCAAGTTCACAGGCTCCAAGGCTCCCTCGCCCTCTCTCTTTCTATCCGTGTCATGCTCTCTCTTTCTGCGGCGCTGACTATGTATTTTTGTGATTATGTAAGCACTTTCTGTGTTGCTCCAACTATTTATCCTTTGTTGTTTCTTATTTACTACCATTTCAGCAGATGGCAAATAAAATATATAACAAAGAAGACATTACCAATTTAGTTTAGAATTATGTTAAAACGGTAATAATATTTTAAAGAAATCAAATTGTTAATTTAGAAATACTTGATTTCAACCAAAGATATATTTCAAACAAACTTTTTTCAAATAAATGCAACATTCTACAAATTACAAAATAACTTTACAATTAAATGCAAAAATTTGTTTATATTTTATATGCTTTTATGACTAAAGTAAGAAAGAACAACATATGTTTTATCTTCTTTTTTATACATTCACATTTATTTTTTAACAAATATTTATTATTTAAACATATTTTTATTATGTACTTTAAATGGATTTGAAGTAAAGAACTTCTTTTGAAAAGGTTTAAAAGCCTGCCATTCCGTGTTTTTCCTACAGTTTTTCATCCTTGTTATCTTTAGTTTTTATTTTTGTTTGAGGCCAAAAAATTTCAATTGCATTTTCGGGTATTTGTTTTTCATTTTCCTTGGCATCAAGGCTCAATGCTGGCAGCCGCCCTTTTTGTGATTCCTCACCAGCTTTATCTGTTGTTTGTTGTATGTTTTCTTTTTAGCCTTCTTTTTGCCGTTTTCCCCCCTTCACTTCCCTTGTCAATGAGAACAACAAAGCGGAAGGATATCCGCCGCCATAGTTTTCCCCGTCTTTTTCTTTGTCCCATCTGGCTGTCTCTTTCTCTGCACCTCCACCCGTCCCTTTCTGCGTGTTTTGGCATTCATTGCGTGCTTGTCTCACATATCTTAGCTCCTATAGCTTATATATGTTCGCTGCAGCATCCATAAAATTGTGTAAACTTGTGTTTTCTATACCAACTACTTGGCATTGGTTTTCCCTCTATACTTTTGGTAAGAGACGAAGATTTTCCCTTGTTGCGCATTCGAAATGAAGTCTGATTTTCCCCGAGGGCAGCTCCAATATATTCCTGGCCTTGATTAGCTTTCGGTTTCGCCCTGGAGATTCCGAGAATTTCAGTTCGAATCGCAGTACCAATGGTTTATATTTAGACCCCATGTTTAACCTTGTGCGCCAAGGCACACTTCCTTTTCGGCTTGTCACTATTGTGGGTTTTCCCCGCAGCCAGATGACAATGATGGAGCCTGGCGTTGATGGTGAGAGAATCAAAAGGACAGGGACACGGGCAGAAGGACATGGCCAAGGACGCGCCAGGAAATGAGAAGGGCGACACCAACTGCCATCGAGATATGACTTTGAAGTGTTTGCTCATCAACGCGAAAGTTATCCCCCCGACACTTTTCCCCCAACTTCAATAGTTTTCTGCGAAACGAACTTTCGCTGTAGAGTCTATCGAATAAAATGCACCTGTTATTAGGAATTATTTAACTTTGAAAAGGGTAGTAAACTGCATATTAAAATGATATTTTATTTGACCTAAATACTATATATATATAAATATATGAGATTCAAATCAACAAGAGTTACCAAAAGCCTGCCGCTTATATCATTTATTCGATTAGCCCCATAGAAGTCTGGAAAATTAAACTGTTCCCAACTATAGTTAAATATATTGTAGTGTTGAAATATATTTTCAATATTCTTAAACATTTTGTAAAGTCTTAGGTCGTTGGCTTTTCTCTATTTTATGGAGATACCCTATAGTTAAGTCTATATCCCGTCGCCTGCTAATGACTTGGACTTGGGCTCTTTTAATTTGCTGCTTGTCTGCCACACGCCATTCGGCATTAATTTAGCAACAGCCCCTTTTTCCCTTCTTTGCTTTATGCTCACTTAATTACAATAATTCATCAACTTGTTTTCGTTCTATAGAAATCCAACCACGCTCCATGTTGATTAAATTCATGTTCCCATTGTTTATCCTCTTTCATTGGGTTGGGATGCAGATCCTGGGGACTTAATATGGAAAATGGGGAATATTATTTGGTTTGGTTTATGGTCTCTGCTTTCGGTTGCATGTGCAACAGGCAAACAGCAGCTCAAATATATGGCCCTGACCATGGCAATTGCATTGACGCACACGAAAACCCCCTTTCTGCATTTTCCATTTTCCTCTGGCTGGCTAGCCGCAAAACTCCTGCCAGATGATTTCAATCAGACTGTGGGCGTGCATTAATGAAGGGGAAAATGGTGAAGGAGCGAAGGAAAATCGGGCGAAGGAAGGGGAAAATGGGGAGTGGACAGGACAACAGGCGTTTCGAGCCGGGCCAACAAACATGGCATAAACAAATCACACGCACACACACTCAACGAAAATGGCCAATGAGAGCGGAAAAGAGAAAATGCAGCGAGAGTTGGCAAGAGCTTTTCCTGGCCAAGAGAAAAACTCATAGCTTTCTTGCTCTTGCGCAAATCAGTGATGCGCATTTCGGCTTAGAAATTGGATTCAAACTTAAGACCACCAAAAAATTAGAAACGAATATATAAAACAAATATTATATTACACACGCATTATAAATTAAATTGTTTATTACATTTTGTACATTTAAAGAAATAGTACCACAATTCCTTTCATTTTGGATTATGAAATTACATTTGATAATGTTTCTAGCTTTCAACAGTATTAAAACTTTAATCCAACCTTTAAAATTTTATAAATTAAAAACAACTTACAAATTAAATTAAATATTAAATTCTTGCCATAATTTTGTAAAAGAAAAGTTAGCTTTTTATCCATTTTTAGAGGTCTTTAAAAATTCTTCGGAATGGCCAAAATGCTTAGGTGGGCCATAAAGTTATATGTGACTGCCAGAATAGTTAGCAAACTTTATCATTTGAATTCAGGCCTTAAGAACATTGTGATTATGCAATTTCACCCAAAGCGACGTTATGAAACTTTGTCGCAATGGTTAAATTATGCAGGGGAAAAAGGATTGCAAGGTGTCATTAATAATTGCTTTATGTGGCTACAATGTGGCTAATTGACAGGGCAACGTGGCCGGGACTCGTTTGGCCAACTAAGAGAGTGCCGGAGGTGGACCCAGCTGGTGGGTTCAACCACCAGGAAAGCTCTCTCTGCGCCGCTTATCAGTGGGTGATGCTGCTCCTCCGGTGGCTCGATGTTGGATGCTCGATTCTCGAAATTCTTGGGTGGTTGGACGACGACTTGTGTGGTTTTGGTCGCTGCTCGTCGCTCGTCGCTTTTCGCGCGGCGCTGCGATGTCATGAAAAACATTTGAACGGCTTCCGTGGGCCATCAGTTTGTTGGCAATTCTCGAGCCCGTCGGAACACAAAAAGATTCTCACAAAAATATATTCCAAAATTAGAAAACAATTTTGAACACAAAAAAATATCTCAAAAATATCCCGAAAAGCGCCAAAACAAAAGACACTCAAATAAATGCTTATCAATACAAAAGCCAAACAAATAGTGATGTGATACGAGGCGGATAATTGACGCGTCTTTTGAGTTTTTCCCTATTTTCCTTGATACCTTTCTGTTATTTTTGGGTAATCTTTGTGTTCTGCCATTTTCCAATTCTTTTTATGAGCTGTTAAACGTATTTATCGGCGAGTGTTTTTGTGTGTGCGCGAGAAGTTAATTTCAAAATTTGTATGCTTTGGCGATTTATGCGCGCCGTTTTTATGTGCTAAGCGAAGAAATCAACAACCAAATCATAAATAAATATTTTTGGCCGTGAATGAAATTGAAAATTGTGGACATACACAAAAATACATATAGCGATTTGGGAACTAAGTGGAACCATTCATTTTGAAATTAAACAAAAAGTGCATTGACTTTGGCACGCAGGCAAAAACAGAACACAAAGTCAAGGTGTTATATTGTTAACTCTTGTTATTGTTGGCACTAAATGTTTATGTGCATTTAAATGTGCGTCTGCGAAATGCATTTTATTTGACGAATTTATTCAAAGCGCTAGCGGCTACGATATACTCAACAGCAACATATTAATTATTGCAATTTTTGTGTGTGATTAAAAAAACGTAAAATTGTAAGAATAGATTTAGGGAAATTGTAAATCGAATTTTAAAACAAGCTGATTCTTTTTATGCAATTAATGTTACAAATAGCATTATTTATTTATTTAAATATTAACAAAGTGGGCAAATAAAAATTTGTTTTATTAAAATTCTAGCATCAATATTTTATGTGACTTTTAAAGAGCACATATTTTACTTGATCATTTTATTAAAATATATATATTTACCGAACATTAAAGCTAATATTAATTTCTTTATAAGCTCCTAATCGATTAATTGTTTGTTTATTTAATTGCTCGGCTCCTGAGGAGTCAATAAATTAATCTTGTAGCAGTTTAGAATTCCAAATGAAAGCCAATAAAGCCAATTACTATCCCACTGATAAATTAATTGCATAAATTACTACAAATCGAAGTATCTTTTGCTTCTCCACTTTCAATTCTAAACGCATCAGCAAATATTCCTAAAACATTTCTAGGCAAATAAATTAGCAGAAAGAAAACGAATATTTAAGCCGAAATAGAACTGAAACGTGAACAAATATTTGAGAATCAGCTCCACACAAACACACACTCTACCAGCCACGCCCATTGGAAATAGCTATTATAAGTTTTATTTGCAACTAAGAAAAGTAAATTACCGAAAATTTCAATTCGATTGAGGCCAAAATAAACAAAACAAAAGGCGGCGGCAGAAACCACTCAATTCACATGAGGATTTCCATAGATGGGAAAAGTTTGGCAATTAGAGAGAGTCGTGTGGATAAGCAGATAGAGGGATAAGATGACAGGCGGCTAAGAGCAAATTGAAGTGGAAAATGGTTGTACACCAACTTTATCATTATCCAGGGTCCGTCCACTCAAATTATAATTTACTGGCCTTAAACCCAACTTTGCAGACTTTCAGTTCGTTGTTTTTCGGATTTTTTCTAGTGCACTGGAAAACAATTTTCCATATTAATAAACTGTCAAAATATTTGACTACCCTTAAAATTCCATTATTAAAATGAAAATAGTTTTTTAATCACATTTATTAAGATTAAAAATATTACTTGGGTGACTTTCATATTAGGGACTATTTTCTATAGGGTTTCTTTACTTTCAAAATTCCATATTTCTTTATTGTTTGAAGGGTTTCTTTTAACAGTGCATATTTTACGTATTTTTTCATAACAAGAAAATACGCACCTGAGAGCGAAATTTGACCCGTGTATCTGCAAGATACATAAATAATAATACCCTGGGCTGGCGGAGGCGGACCAGCTGGGTTAACTGAAGCAAATGGCCATCGATATGGATGCCATTTGCTGAAGTATCCTTGAGGGAAAAATGGGGAAAAGCTAAGCAGGCTTATTTGCTGAGCTGCCCCTCCGAATTTTGCCCCATCCTTCGGGCTTACGTGACTTTTGTGCCATGTGCGAGTGGTCCTACCATAATTCTTCCATTTTCTCCTTGGATCTCCGGGTGCAAGTGAAATTAATGAAGCAGTTCATCCGACACTGAATTGATTGTCTTATTACGCTGGCAACTTGAGTAGAAGTAGAAGTAGGAATTGGAATTTCACTTTCATTCATTCGCTGTCGTTTCGCAGACAACAACGATTTTTTTCATCAGCGGGATAAGTGCTGCGATGACAGGACATTTCTTTTGGCCTGCATGCCCCATTTGTCTCTCTGTTTGGCTGTTTTACGCATTTTCCGCATTTTCCCCAGGGGGAAAACATATGGAGAGCTTCTCATAATTGAATTCGCATCAAACCGCAAATAACATCAAAATTACATTATTTGCCCTGGCCATTTCCCTCTCCGTTTTTGTGTCCCGGCTCTTAATTGCGAAACATTTCCGATATTTCAGTCACGTTCGAGTGCTATCAATATGCCACGTCAATGCCTCAATATTCGGCATCAATGGCAACTTTTTTGCCACCCAGCCAGCCTGCCTCAACATTTCAGCTGCCATGCCATTAATTTTTGGCTTTCCTTTTTTCAAACACACATTTACATAATACCACAAAGTTTGTTTAGGGGTGGATAAACCTCCAGAGTCATTTGTTTGATTAGCAATTTCGATGGGCGTGACAGAAACACTCAGAACTCGAGTAAAAAGAAAAAGGAAAGCTCATAAAGAAAAGCGAAGATTTCCCATAATCTACAGTATTATTCGAACATATTTTACAGAAAGGCAGAAACAGAAACAGAAACTGAAACGGCAATTACTAAAGTCAAAATATTGTGTTTCCTGAATTAAACTCAAACTACAATAAAAATACTACGATTTTAAAAATCCATATAATTAAACGGTTAACAAAAGCATCAAATTAAAGTGGACTACACGGGTCTGTTGTTGTTTACAAAGGAGAAAACTACACTATATACGTCTATACACAAATATATACATATATATATATATATATCAAGAGGCTTTCAAAACTAACATTTAATGTGAACGTATTTTAAACCAATAAACCTATAAGCAACGTATATGTAAAGGCTTCAAATTAAATCAAATGTGACAAAAGCGAATTAAACATTTAGCCAACTGCTCAACCAAGTCAACTAAGTAAATATTTGTTAATTACAAAAGCCAAAACCAACAAAGACAGCAACACTATATAAATTAAAGCAAACAAAGTTACAAAACGCCGCAATTGAAAGCTTCCATTTTAAAACAGAGAAATATATGTACGAAACTCATTGAATATTTAAATATATGAATTTATGCAACATATATATATATATACGAACCTATAAAACATAAATAAAAAGTTACTATTTTCTATAAATATATAAACTATATTTACGTGTTGGAGACAAAACAATATTTTAAATGACAAATAAAATCAATTGAGAACAATAACAGAGCAAACTTGAAAGAAACTATCAAACTTTGAACAGAAAGAATACTATATTTGAAATAATAACTTAATTGAAATAAACCAAATGCTGCAATAAAAAATACATCAAATATTAATAAAGTCAAAATCGCACAAAAAACGGAAAAATTAAAAATAAAATCACCCCACTTTGGACACACAAATGCTGCAATATCAGCAACCGCAACAGCAACAACAACAGCAGCAGCAGCAACAGCTACTGCAACAGGAGCAACACCAGCAACTGCAACAGCAGCAGCAACATCAGCAACTACTGCAGCAACAGCTGCCGCAGCAGCGACGGCAAACCTACAAGGAGTACTTGCAGCAACACCAGCAGCAGAAGCAACAGCTGCAGCAACAGCAACCCCTGCGGATATTCCGCGTCCACTACATCCGGCTGAACTCCAAGGACGGAGTTCCGTCCATCAACCAGCAGGTTAATGGCTATCCCAATGGATCCCCGAATGGCGCCAAAATGAAGACCATCGCACCCAATATTCGCCGACGGCGGCGGTGCGACAAGCACCATTTGGAGCTGTACTGCAATGAAACTACAACGCCACCGACAAGTGTCCCCAGCAGCAGTTCCAGTAATCAGCTTAAGCCTGGGGGGCTGAGGATTCGGGAATGCATTACCGCCCCCAGCACGGCGGCCAGTTCGCCGGTGGACGAGCACATGTGCATCCCGGCCCCGCCCATCACTCCGCCGCCCGCCTTCCTCACCGAGGGCTACAAGCGGTCCAGCACCTCGGTCTCCACGTCGGCCCTGCCCAGTGCCACCAGTAGCCAGGAGACCCAGACCCACGGTCAGAGTCACACCCACAACCACGGACGGATCCAGAACCACAACCAGAACCTGAACCTGAACCAGAGCCATCTGCAGAGCCTGAAACCGAACCTGATGCGCCAACAGAAGCCATTTCCCGTAGTTGCCAAGCCCCTGGGTCCGCAGAAGCCCAGGACGACGGCCACCATTGCGGTCACGTTGAACAGCGGCTCCAACAAGCCACGTGCCACGGTCAAGAGGAGTTTAGGTGAGCACCCCCCACCCCCCAAAAAGCACTCGCAGAAAATAGGAAAAATATACTAGATGGCAAATAAAAAACTATTAACTTCTTTGCTATTAGATAGAACAAACTACTAAATGGCAAACACAAAATAAATATAGATAAATATTTTTTAAAAAGAAAAACTATTATCTCTTGCTATTTTGTTCAATAATAATAATAATACACTAAAACCATTAAGTCCAGAGGTATTTAAGATTAAACATCCTCTTTTTATCCTGAATGCAATTTATTTTTGCTCCTTTTGGGTTTTTGTAAGCAAGATTATAAAGCCCGAAAATAATTAGATTAAGAAATAGTGTCTGAAATTAAAAGTTTGTTTTATAAACCTGCTTAAAAAACACTGCGAAAATTCCTTGTGATTCCATAGGTGTCTTATTATCCTCGTAAAAACTGTTTATCCTGAATTTCTCTCTCTGCTTTCGCTGTTCAACGTAAGGATCGTCTTCAATTCCCAAACCTACTCAACGTCTGCGATGAAATATTTGCTTGGACATTGCAGCGTTTTATGGCGGCGGTAATAAAGTGTGCTATATGTGAAAGTGGGCGGACTGGCGAAGTGTGGGTGTGCTTGGGAATGATGGGCGTGGTCGGCCATAAAGAGGAACCACCGAATTGCAGCTGCGTCCATCGGACGGAATAAATTCCAGGGTCCGAAAGTGGGGGGTTTTGTGGGCAGCGGGGCGATTAGGCTTAAGCCTGCAACTTTATTGAAAACTTTTATGGCCAACAGAAGCTCTGCACTTTTTGTGTCAATTTTGTCGGGGGACAAAGAGCTTAAAGTGTCGATCAGAGCGCTGCATTTTATAGTTTATAGAGTGTCCTTAAAGCGCCTTTAAAACTTTATTTTGTAAATAATATTATTTAAGAGTTAAGAGGTGTTAAATGTGGGAATTAAAATATTTTAGTCATAAGTTTTGAGCTTGGGTTAATTTTGTAAGGCTACATTGCCACTTAAGCCACTCTTAAAAATGATTTAGTTTATTAAATAGTAAGTTCATTTAATAGGCAGACAGACAACCACATTAATTAATGGTAATTACCATCTGAAAAGAAAAACTCTTCTGCCAACCTCATTAATTCCCTTTACACACAGAAATCTCCTGCCCTTAAATTTATTGCCAATCAACGATTGGCGAGGCAAACATTAACTGCCACTTGTCCCTCATCGCATATATTTGCCTGATTCTGCGTGTAACGAACCCCATTATTGCCAGACTGATTCAGCCGAGTGTGTTTGTCGGTCTGTGGCTCCCTTTTCGAATGATACTCAATAAGGCCATTGAGGCCGATATGCAAATGTTGAACTTCTGCTTTTGCGGGCGAGGCGGCACAAGAAAGTGTCAATAAAAATAAGTTTCAATGCAATTGCCGCCTGCGAGGAGAAATTCCACTCGTCCTCGTCCTCCCTCGAATTTGATTGCATTTGCTGGCAGCCAAGGATTGCATATTGAGCCGGGCAAAGTTGCCCGAGGCAAGATGAGAAACGAGAAGTGTATATTGTGTAGGTGCTCCGCAGGGTCTGCCAAATGCCATTCCCCTTTTCCGAGAATTGTCGCTTTGAGTTTGATCGATTCGTGTGCACAATTTGCTCATAATAAAAATTGTATGCTTCGTGTATATTCCAGAAATTCATTTTCTGTGCACTGGGAAACTAGCTTTTGGCTTTAGAAATATGATCTAAAAGTCTGTTCTCAGTACAAAAGTAGATAATTTCGTAAAGGAATGTTCGCTTTTTCTGTAAAGAATATGTTTTAGAAACAATAGAATAGTTGTAACTAAAATAATCTATAGATTTAATATGTAGTATAAACATTTTTGTTGGTCAATTGTGGATAAAGTTTATACTTGAATTTGGAGTAAATAATTTAAAGATTGAATAGTTATTCACGGTTTAGATAAAGTAATTCCTGTATTAATTCTTTTTGATTAGACATAGGACATTGTGAGTATAAAAGATCACTAAATTCCTACTTTCCCCATCCAGTTTTCCTCAGTGCTCTCATATCTTTACTGTGCAAATTCCAGGCATGAGTTAGATCATTTCTGTTTGCCCAATGAATTGCATAAGGCCATTTGGAAATTGTGCTTCGCAGCCTTGTGCCAACACGTGTGTGCTGGCAATTACCAGACTTTGGCATGAGTTTGCCAAATTTTCGTGCTCTTGTGCTCGTAAGATGCTGCCACAAAATCTAATTCCGCAGAGCAGGGCTTTCATAATGGATGGGGTGGAAAATGGAAAACGGCAAACGAGAAACGAGAAAATCTATGCCACAGGCGACCAGTGAAAGCAGCTCTCCTTCACCTGCATGTTATGAAATATTCAATCAAAATAAACAATTTTCAAGCCATAAATCCGACTTGCAGCCAAGGTTCTAGTTTCGTTCCTGCTGTTTGCTCCCATTCAGTCACTCAGTCAATCCGGTTAGTCCATATCTGAGGCTTTCATTACATTATTAAAATATTTCGATTTTGCATTCAACTAACGAACTATTTGCGCCAGGGCCGGAAAAAGTCTGGTTGGTTTTCGAATGACAGGGGGTCAGAAAAGTCTGGGACGGCAAGTTTGTTGCATGGGCGAAAACTTTTGCAATTTTCTAACATAGAAAGGATGGTGCAAGATTTAAAGGGAAGGGAGCTGAAGGCGGGCGGCAAATAAAGGGACGAAGTTACGGGGAAAATTCATGAGCTCAAAGAAAATGTCGTTCACAATTTCAAGCTTTTTCTGATAAATCAGAACTTATTTTCTGAAATTTCTGAGAAAAAAAGAAATTCAACTCCAATTCATCCCTTCAAATCATTTTTCTGGAAACCTTTTACACGAAGTAATCTAAACTAGGAAAGGAGTGCTTTCATTCAATAAAAAATTGAATGAAAATTTAATATGCAAATGTTTGCAGGAAACACAAAAAGCAAAAAACAATAAGGCACGCTAAAAATACTTAATCAGACCTACTTAATAAAACCTATCTTTTTTATGCGCTAAATGTATTTTTATTAACATTGAAAATTAATTAAACAGAATTCCTTTAGTTAATATTTCAATTGTCCAACCATTTGCACAGCCAACATTAAATGTTCCAGCAATTTAGCCAATTATGTTGCCTTTTAAACGCTCACAAAAAGCCAGTTTCAATTCCATTCACTACAAGTATCGACCCTTGAAACATTCTATTTAATGAATTTTCACACCATTAATAGGGCAAAAGTTTCCCTTTAGAATTGAGTGACCAGCCAAGTTTGCAAGTCGAAATTAATTGGCAATTAATTGAAAGTTGTCCAACTTTTGGGAACTTGCAAGAGGCGGAATTTCAGACCTCATGTAGTTCAGCCGAAGAAAGTGAGACCAGGGAACATCTCAAGGTCCTCGAAGAAATTGCAGCCTGCAAAAGTCCTCGAGGCGATTGCTAATGTGGCCTGCAACTTTTGGCTCGAGTGGGGAAAACTTTCGCATTATCCTGCGAGCATTACGTAAAAGGGAGCGAGTTAATAATTAAATGCATAAGTGCGAGCTGCCTTTTAATATTTTCACTCTTATTTCTCGGGCCTTGGCGCGTTATAATCCGCAAACATTAATGCAGAGTCATCAGGAGATGGGAGATGGGCTGGGGCAAGTGTGGCATAATGGGATGAAAACACTGCAGAACTGGGTGGCAAGCAGGAGCCTTTAATTGAATGCGTGACTTGTTGAAACTTTTTGTGATTTGGCCCGAAACAAGCTGACGATTTGTGGGTGGCGAGCTAAGCTGCTTGGTTGACAGTTTCTGGTCTGATTTGACTGGGTGTCTCGTCTGGCTCCAATATAAACCGATTAAATGAGGCATCAAGTGTGCTTTGTGGCCACGAGGAGAGCTTTTAATGAAAATAAGCAGATATTGTGGAGCTTGCAGCGATTAAATTAATTGCTTAAATTGTCTCGGTTAACGTTTAATTGCATAATTGCGAGTCGGGGTAATTTTAAGGCTTTATAAAATTAAATTCGCTTAACTAACTGTTGAATCTTCTTCTATTTATTTTCAGGTGAGTTTCGGCTTGGAAAAACAAATCTAAATCTGTGGGTAAACTTAAAAAATCTTTACTTTTCTATATACACTTCTTATAATCAATCAAAAAGTGTCCGAAACTGCTATCAATTCAAACTGCGACGTGGTAATCAATTATATGTCACGACAAAGTGAGGACAACTACTCTTTCGGTAGCTCTATTCTTCCCGCTTAACGAGAAAATGAAAAACAGCCAGCTATCCCCTCTTCTTCTCACTGAGATATAAACAAGAAAATGCAGAAAATGTCAAGCGAAAGTAATCTAATAAAATTGTTGGGTGGCAGCGAAGTAAGCTTATTTATGATTTGCTGCATTTCGCAGTGGGAGAAACTATTTCATGTGGAATATCTGCTGCAAACACTGAAACTATTTGCTAAACAATTTCAATGGAAATTACTTTCTGACCGGCGCAAAAGAAGAAAAACAAATGCAAAATGTTGCATACTTATTTGAGGCAGCATTTAAATTGCAATTTTTTGGTTTTCGTTTTTTTTTTTTTTAGCTACACAGAAGGAAATGGAATTGATTTGGGAAATAAACAAATAGAATAGCTAATGACTAGAAGTCCTACAAAAAACCTTAATAAAATTCTTTATTATACTAAGAATCCATTAATTAAAGTATGATCATGTTTGCTTTTATACAAATGCTAATTAACCCTTCATTTTCATTTTGTTTGAAAATTATATTGCATTTTATTTAAATAAAATTCAAAATAGCAAACTTGAAAAATAATTATCTAAAAAACTAAACTGTCAAAACATTGAATAATAGCTTTAAAATTGCCATTTATGTTTGCAGACCTTTTTTTTATGTTCACTCCCACTTTTTACATAACAGCATGTGTGTTTGGCTTTTGGCCAATTACAAGCCGAAACAAAAAAATGCATTCAAAAATGGGTTTGTTTGCTGCATTCCGCAAAATATGTAATTAAAAAGCAGTTTGGGGTCCGGTGAAAGCGGGCAGCTTTCACGCACTTTCCAATGCGGCACGTGGGCGCAGTGAGGCGTGAGAGTGTGCGTGTGTTTATCAGCTCCTGCCGCGTCCTTGCACACCACAAAAAGGGAGCAAAAGGGACGGGAAATGGCCGCAAAGAGATAAAGGGGGGGAAAGTGGGGGGAGGGGAAAAACTGAAGGCGGGGAAAAAGAGATGCGAGAATCAACATCCGGCGCAGGAAAACTGAGCCAGCAGCAAGTGGCAAGTGCAAGGTCAACTTTGTTGAAGGACAACCGCCTGCCATCATCAGCAGTCCACGCCCCCTTTTCAGCCCCCAACCTCCCCCTGTTTTTCACCCCCTTTTCCGCCCCTTTTTCCGCAAACACAAAGCGCAATTGTCGCGTTCTGGTTTCGTGGATTTTCCGTATTCGCTGTTTGTATTGTTGTTTGCCTTTCCATGTGTGCACACTCTGGTGTGTGGCTGTGTGTGTGAGTGTGGGGAGAAAGTGTGTGTTAGGTGGTGAAAGTGTGTGTGTGTGTGTTAGGTGGTGAAAGTGTGAGTGTGTGTGTTTGGCATGTGCCCGTGCGGTTGTGTTTACTATTCTCTCGGCTGTGACGTTTCATTTCGTTTCGTTTAACGTTTTGCGGTTTTTTTAGCGCACACTTGGCGCTTAATTTCTGTTGGCCAATCCAAGGATGTTTTTATTTGCAATTTTTGGTAAATGAAACATAAATATTAAACATTGCTTGGATTTGATTAAATAAATGTCTTTCTGTGGTTTCTTTGAGAAACTTCTACCAGTTATTTGGCTAACATCTTCTTCAAAACTTAAAACTAGTTTTCTTTGTACATTTTTTCTCACTTTTCCCACTTTTTCACTTTTTTAAACATCTTCAATAACTTCTACATTTCCCAATTCGCTGTCTATCGTGGACTCCTCGCACATTTGTTGAACTTAAGATTTAAAATTTATTCATTAAAGTGAACACAAAAGATCCCAAGGCTGCAACAAGTGTGCAAACAATCAAGCAAACGAACCGCACTGACGACCTTGCCATCTTCCACTAATTCTCCTCGCATTTATCAATGTTGGCCCCCCTATTTCTGCCCCTCCGCATAATTTCTATGCCACATAATTCAAATTTTTTGCTCCTGTTGCTGCCAGGCTTGTTAAATAATTCAATGCTAATCTTTAAATTAAAATCAACTCCCGACCATTACGAACAGACGAGCCAAAATGTGTTTGCACTTGCCACCCCGCAAAAATGGAGGATGAAAAAACGAACCTTCTATATAAATAAAATGAAATAAAATTCTCCTATTAGCTGGGCTGTTGTTCCTTTTGTTGCACATGCCAGGGAAAATTTTATTTACTAACGTTGAACGAAGGTTTTCCACGCTCCACTGCAATTTTGTTGGTGCTGTCTGTGTTTTTCGCTCTTGCATAAAATTTTCAGAGGCTCCCCGAAAAACAAAATGCGGGAGGAAAATTCATGAGGCGAGGTTGTTTTGGGCCTTTTCCCCGCACCGCTTTTCCTTGATTTTTCAGCACATGCCTTCAACAATTTGCGTTGAAAATTTGCAAAATGTTTGCCCTGTGTGTTATGTAACGCTGGGTAAAGTTTGCCCACTCACTTAAATAGATGCCAGAGAATCATATCCTGGCTGCGAATAATGTGCAGGATACCCCCGTGTCAAACTAATGCCTGGAGTGTCACAGAATGTGGGCGTGGCGAAAATTAAAAATTCAAATGAAAATGTGCTGCGGAGGGGGGGAAAAAATAAGGAAAGGCAGAAAGGAAACCCCGTTGAAGTGGGTGGAAGCAAACAAATTAAGGACTTCCTTGCTGAAGAATTTCCTCCACTCCTGATGACTTGGCACTACACAGAATTTCCTCTTTCTCGTCCTGCCTTCTGTAATTTATTTTAATGCAAACGCCTTTACTGGACTCTGTTTGGTTTGGCCTAGAGATGCTCGATTTGAAATCATAACGTGTCACGATATATTATGAATTTGTTTCAGAATAAATATAATATTATTTAAATGTTGTTTAAATCAACAACTAAGGAGTTTCAAGTTAAAAGTAATAGTTTCCCTTACTTAAACTATTTGAATTATATGCAATATATTGACAGAAAAATGAATTAATAATTTCTTTTTCGTTTTTGCTGCTAGAGGGATTATTTTTAAGTGACTTTCTCCCATCTCTAGTCAAAATTGTAATTTCCTGCCACTCAATTCCGACTTCCTTTAGACTTACTCTAGGTTTTCCTTTTCGCTAGCTTGTTTTGTGTGGCTCAACAATTTCAAGTTGGGTCCACTTTAGTATTGTCCTTTTTCCTCCTCTGCTTTTTTAGAGCCACTTCAAAGTTGTCCAAAGGGTTTTGTGTGTAAGCCGCTTAAGGAAGAACAACAAGTGAAATAAATATTGGTAAATAACAAAGAGAATATGTTACTTATTTCGCAGAAGGAAAAGTTCAAGAGGAACTAGCTGAAGCCGAGTTTCACGTTTTGACTTTGACAAAGGAGGAAAAGCCCAGGGAAAATCAGGGCGGCGGTGCAGGAAAAGATGAAAAGCGGGCGGAGAGGCCATAAAATTTATTGCTCACCTTGGACACGTGGGCGTAGCTCAACTTTAATTAACCCTTTCGCTTTCACCATCCCCCAAACGCAGGGATACAAAAGGAAGCCCAAGGATAGGATAGGCCTTTACATAAAAATAAAATATAAAGCATAGCGCAGGAAAACCTTTTACAGATTTCGTTTATCTTTTTTCGGTTTTTCAGTGGCTTTTTAGTCGTGGTGTTGCGGCTTCACTCTCTTGTTGCATAATATTCACTTTCTTTGTGCGTTTTTGCACTGAGGGAAAATGAATTACACAATTAGAATGTAAATGAAGCACTGCCTATTAACTATAACAGTTTGCTTTTATTGTTTAATAATCTAGTTCACATCTAGAAAGTGTTTAATCCTCTAAAAAATCATACATTTAAAGTATGAAATTTGGAGTAAAACAGTTAAGTCTTCAATAATATTGAATTCAAGTGCTTAATTTGTACAGGACTTTTCTCCCCGTTGTCAAGGACGAGTCCTGTCCGTTGCCAAGGTCGAAGTAAGCCGCAATAAAATGCAATGGCCTCGCTTTTTCGCATTTTGCGGCTTTGATTTTGGGCTGTCCTTGATCTTGATGGGGGGTCACGGGGAAAAGCGAGGACCCTGACTATCTGGCTTTTCAAATTTTTTGTGCTGCCGCTGTTGGCTGTCATCATTATCATCCGGACCCACATCAGGGCAGGACCACACATCTGTCCCGCTCGTTCGCTTTTATATGACTAATGACTGTCAAGCGTTGACTTTTGGCCGAAAAGTTGCTCCTCGTCGGTGGTTAACTAACCACTCATCATCATCCTTGTCCGGATTTTGCCTCTACCAAATTTCCTTTTGATTTATGGTAATTTACGTCATGCATGTGCTGCCATCAGTGGAAAGTATCTCGAACAAACTAATTACATAAATCCAGAGAAGAGCCAGCATCTCGGTGTCCTGAGGTTATCAAGTAATTAAGCTGTTATCAAACTTGGTCCAGAGCAAATTCTCGGAATTCAATTAGCCAGGAGGGAGAGTGTGTAGTCCTTCCTACTCAGGTATTATTTCTTTTTCCATTTGATTGATTGTGTCTTGATTACACTTTGCTTAACTGTGCAAAGGTTTTCCATCACGTCATTGTAATTTACTCCGAGTGGCGATAAGAACACATTAGCCTGGCAGATTATGTTGTGATTGCGTGATCAAGGTGGTTGGTATATGGGCATGAAAATTGCTTTATTTCTTGAATGGATGGGAAATGCGTGCGACGGATTGAATTGGGATTAGTTAACATGGTTGCTTTGGAAATTAATTCGTGATGAGAAATTATTGAGGACAACAATTTTCTGTAGCTTTTTTAAATGTTAACTTTGTTAAATAATTTATACCTAATTTAATAACCCGTCATATTAATCTCTTTCTATTTCCCTAATATTTTCCACTTGATATTTCCCAAACAAAAATAGTATTTTAAAATTACACTGCCAATTTCCTGAAACGATCTAAAATTTAGTAGCTATTTTTGTGTAGTTTCCCAATAGCCACTTTTACAAAATGTATTTATCTCGCAATCGCTGTCGAATTCCAATCAAATTAATTTTCCCCGATTTATTTACCAATCAGAATTTACTTTGGCTCACTGAAGATAAATCTCAAATCCCAATTGATGTCTGTGGGACGCATTTCCGCACATTTGCAGCGTCAGCTAACAAAATACAGATTAGGTCAAAAGCGGGGGAACTTGTGGGTGGGAAAAGCGGGGAAATGGTGGAAACGGTGGACGTCATCAAGCGAGATGACGCCCCACCATCAGTCAGCCAAGGAAAACAAACAAACCGAGCGGGACAAACAAATTTCCAGCCGTTGTCCGCACATGCTAAAGCTAATGCTAATGATGATGATGATGATGATGATGATGATGGTCCATCTGATGAAGATAAAGATAATGATGAGGATGCTGTGGCGAGGCACAGAAATGTCCAAAAAACAGAGAAGGAGGGGGAGAGGGAAAAAGAAAAACTACTTTCCTGACCTTCACCCAATCGCTGGCGCTGAGTTTTTCGGCATTTTTTGTTTTATACTTTTTGAGTGACGCGGAATTTTAATGAACTTCACCTTCGGCAAGGCGAAATGTGTTGGCAATTTGTTGCAGTCTTTACATGTTAATGAACTGTATACGAGTGTTTCTCTCTTGTATATCTATCTGGTTTATTTCGGGACCAGCACTCTCTTATTTATATTTATAACATGTTAATTTTGTTGCGGACTTAATGAATATTATAATTGCGGGGATGTGCATGTGACACATTGACTCATTGAGCGGGAATTTATTTGGCGATTCGTGATTCATTTCGGTGAAAATCCTCGCCAGAAAGAAAATTCTTTGACGCCATTGAAAAATGTTGTCTCTCTTCGCGGACTATTTTCTTTTTATATTTTTCGATGTTGTCTCTTTAATGTGCGTACATAATTCATATGTTTTATTTCGCTGGCTTAAATTCTGAGCAGCTAGAATAAATATTTTGTTGCGATTTTCCTACGCATAACGACTCTAAATAAATAAGCAAAAGTGGGGGAAATATAAAAATATTCGAGTAAAAATATATTGGTAAAGACGCGAATGTTTTACTATTGTATATATATATTCTTTAGATATGTTAACGAATGAAATCGAGCTAAATAAACTCTCAAAAAAAAACATATAATAATACAAAGATTTCAGGCAGCTTAAAAAAGTTTATTTTGGATATAGTGGATTTGAAAAAAAATACATAAATTGGGTCCAGAATTTTGATGTCTATTCTTTTTATAAAATTCTATATTAAACTTTGGGATACGATAAAAAGGGATTGGTATTGTCTTTCTAGATACTTGATTATGTAATATTTTTTTGTTACACATATTCCTTAAAGTGTTTTTCTAGCTTGTGTAGAGGGGAAATAATACTTCTAATGAACTCTGGTGATCAACAATTGGCCCTTCCTAAACATATAACAATCAATCATATTTCGTGGGTCTTCATTAATTTCTCGATGGCATCAGCTGATGACAATTCGGATGCCAAATACTCCTTGAGTTACATAAGACAAAGCCTTTTTGTATTTCCACTTCTGCCATCAATCATGGCAGTCAGCAGCTTGCCCTAGAGAATTGGAAATCCTTGGGCTGCCCGGGGCTTGAATTTATGTTTATTACTTTCACTTTCACGAAGCGCCGCCCGAAGAAATGGCAGTAAATTATTTCTTTTTAATTATGTCGTTTTGGCCGAAAATTCCGCTCAAGCTCTTGTCAACAGATTTCTTTTTCGCCACGTCCCGCCGAAAAGAAAAGCAGCAGGGAAAACAAAACAAACAAGAAATCATCATCATAATGGTGACCTTGCAGGCATCCGCTGCTGTTTTTGGCCAACAGTGATGGCTAATTTATTGCAAGCCTCTAACGCCTGCCTCTAAAATGTTTTATTCGGGGCACTTCCGCTGTCAATTAAAGCAATTTACTGCCCAAGATGCCACGATATCGTCTGCGGGGCAAGCCATCGCCTCGCCATCGCCATCCTATGCATAATTCAAGCCGTAAATGCTGAAACTAATTGCTCTGCGACAGGCGCAACACATGGCGTATGATTAATGTGCCCAAAAGGACGCTTATCATTTTGTTTTTTCTCTAATATAAATAAAAGGGAAGCAGCTCCTTGTGTGACCTTCAGCTATTGATTGAAGGCAACGCCCTTAGCCATGCCACAAACATTGGATGTGGAAACAAAGTGACAGGAAATCTTGCCATAAGAGAAATTCCTCGAAAAACTTGTTACCGGAAAACGGAAAACTGTGAAACTTAATGAAATAACGTACAGAAATTGATGAAATACGTAGAAACAAAGCTAATATGCTGGGAAAGCTTGTCTAAAACAATTTTATCCAAGCAATTTGTCTGCTCAATTTCGATAAGGACTCGGGGTAAACTAGATACAGTTGAACCACAATATGTGAGAAGTTCAAGGGTTTGAAAGAGTTTTGAATACCAATGCACAATTGCACAATAAATGTATTAATAGAACTTTAATTTTAAAGAATTTTTCACTATAAATTCTATAAAGAACCCTGAAGTACAACTAAACTATTTCTGTATACTAAATGTTTGTCTGAAAGAGTTTTGTTTGAAAGAGTTTTGAATACCAATGCACAATTGCACAATAAATGTATTAATAGAACTTTAATTTTAAAGAATTTTTCACTATAAGTTCTATAAAGAACCCTGAAGTACAACCAAACTATTTCTGTATACTAAATGTTTGTCTGCCATCCGTTTTCCTGTGCATGTTATACAAAATCCTGACTGTAGAAAATATCTCCCGACCCAGTTTGTCCTTCCTAGCGCAGAACGTAATCATAATTCGGAGTATGTGTTAAACATAACAAAAAATAGCTCAAAGCACGTACGAAACACAAACACACTGGGAAAACTCATATCGGTGAGTTTTCCGAAAGGGAAAATGAGGCGAAATGGAGACACATACATTGCCGGGCGCTTTTCCTGGTCGTTCTAAGCGTTTTTCCCTGCAGCAGCTGAGGCTGTGTTATTTTGTTGTTCCAGCAATTGGGTGTGAAAAGCTTTCGGGGCTGTTTGCCTACGGAGTGGGTTTGAGTTTTAGTCCGCAAATATGGCCCACGGCCAAGGAAACTCGTTTGGCAGTGTTAAAGTGACGTTTACTGTTACTCAAATCGCACCACGTGTTCTGTAACCTCCAAAAACCAGCCCTAGGACCTCCAAACACCACCCAAAACGCCTCGAAACCTTTTGCCAAAAATGCCAAAAAAGTCTTAGGCATTTAAGCCCTTGGGCTGCCTTTGCCAGCACGTTAATGTGACTAGTGTACCCGGTTTTCTTGTCTTTTTCCCTTACAAAGCATCAGCCGTTTAGAAGCTTTCATTAAATTTAAACCCAGAACTGACTATTGAGTGCCACAGAATCGGCTGCAACGAGTGGCAGACACTAGTAAATGTGGATGTGGATTGGTTGCCCCAGACAACAAATCCAATTTGATGAGTTGCCTCCTCAACTCTGCCATATTTTTCTTCACTTTTCTTTTGCGGGCTTGTTAAGTCTAGAACTTTTCTTTGATAGAAGTTTTCCTGAAGTGGAGGTGGTCGACCTATGACAGGTGATTGTGTCGAGTTGAGTGTGTAATCCCGGTTATTTGCTTGATAAATCTGGGAAAACCTCTTAGGGCTCGGTCGCAGATGTGCTTGATAAATGAGTTAAATTTAAATGTTGTCACTTTGACAAGCGACAAGTTGATTTACTATTCGGGTGAAGAGGAAAAATGGTAAATCATTTAGAGAAAAATATCTTATTATAACAGATACATGGTGAATAATGATATATAATATATATGCATCAAACAAATTCACCTGCCATTTTATTATGGTCATAAACAGCAATACAATTTGAGAAAAACAGACAAATCAAACAAATGTATTCAAATATATAATCAAAGTGAAGCATTTTTATTATTCCTTAGTAACAACCTTATTTTTGGGCGAGGAAAAACGGCATAATTTATCAAAGGAAATCACTTAATTGAGTTTGGCCCACTCTTGACAAGCAAGTGTCAAATATTCTTCAGCTAAGACGCAAATGATGATGATCGTTAGACATTAAGTCTTAATGACAGTTGACGCTCGCTGCAGTTCAGTTCCATATCCTATATCCCATTTTCTTTGACTTGCCCCATAGAACTTGTCTCTGGTATTTTGTTTTATGGTGGCAAGAAATTAATGTCGCATTGTCCCTCTTAAATTCCTATACATTTTGTGGGGCAAATTTGTGTTTTTCAATCTGCTATATGCTGTGACGGTCCACATATATGTGGGCTATATATCGCAACAGATTTATGAGGCAGCAGCAACAAATTTAGCTGCTACTTTCTTAATTCGATAGATGAAATCAGCACTCAGTTATGCAGGAGGAGAAAATAAATATAAATACTGTGTGTAAAAATGAAAACAAATGAGCGTTGGAGAGGCCAGAGCCTAGAGAGTATTATATAAATTCATTTAAAAGGTCGGACACTGGTAGGCGCGTAAATCTCTCTCTTTTTGCCTGATTTATGGGCGGCCGAAGAAATTGTTGCATATCGTAAAAAACGAGGCTGGCAACAAAACGAGAAAAGCATAAATAACATTTAATTTTTCTTGAACTCGGAAACGACCCGGGCGAACGGAAAAAAAAGGTAAAAGGCGAGGAAAAGCCTCCTGAAAGTTGATGAAAAACCGTTTCGACAGCCCAGCCCGCATAAGAATTGGTCCAGAGAACAAAATAATGCCATAAAAATAAAAATCAACAACGTGCGAGTCGTCGAAGTCGGGGAGGAAAAAAGTTATGCCAAAGTTGGCGAACCGAGTTCGAAACTGCAAATGGGGAAAGGTCGGCGGCAACTTGAACTGCGGTTTTCCAACATAATCAAAGACTACAACAAGTGCGGGGAAAAACCGGAAACTTTACGAGCCGCACACTCGACACATGGACAGGCGCCCCCTTTTTCCACACGTAATGCCACGCCCACTTTTCCAGCGGCCACCCACACATACACACACACACACAGAAACACGCGCCAGTGCGGTGTAAATTTTATAGATGCGCCCAGAAAAGTAGGCAACGCCAAATGGCATAAAGCGGCGGAGAAAGCGGAGAAAGTGTGGGCGAAAAAACACAGAATTCCAATTAGAGATTGGGCTGGGCATAGGAAAAGTCCCATCGAAAAGCGGCCATTGCATTTAATTGGAATATACCAACTGACTTTAGTTTGCATTTGCACAAAACTTAACTTTTAATTGGAAATTTTTGAGTTGGCCATAGTTTAATGCCAGCAAATTGTGAAAATTAATAGTCATTATCGCTTTCGTTTGAAATTCCTATAATATATTAAATGCAAACTCATTTTCTTTCTCATTTATTCAGCTATTATGCTTTCAATTTAAATATGATAATTCGAAATGTGAAAAACTGGGGAAAATATTAAAGTTATTAGTCTAATGCTAATAAATAATGGAAATGTTTACCTTGCTAACTTTACCTAGACAGTTCTTTGTTTACCATTTATAGCAAGAAATTGTAAAACCAAACGAATCCAACAAGAATTTAAACACCCACAACTTGAGTTCTATATTTAAACGAATTTGTCTAATGAAAATAAATAGATTCTGCTGTTTCTTAGCATCCTCTAAAGTCGATAGCATTTTGTCGGATTCCATCCACTTGAATTGACCATCAATCGTCACCCCGAATTTGATTTTTCTCGCCACCAGAATTTTTCATTGCGATGACAAATCTTTGGCGAGGAAATTTTGTTAATGGGGAAGCAAATAAAAAATAAGAAAATGTTTTGCTTGGTCGAAAAATTCGAGAGGACTCGTGGTTATGTTTTTGTGGCATTCGACCTTCACCTTTGTGTACATTTCAATGGGAGGAATTCGCTGAGGCTGAGTGGGCGGTGGTGCAAAGTGAGATACTCAAACATTATTCAACTTAAACGTTACATCTCGTCCCGCTGCGTTTGCCATTTGGCTTATAACAATTGCCGGGGTAAACTTAATTTATTTTAAATCGCCTTTTAATTTGGCGCTGCTGCATTGTTTTGTTTACTTTGGATCGTAAAACTTTTAATTGTTTCGCCCAGGTATTTGTGCTTGCCTTTCAGCCTGCTGTTTGATGTGTTTATTTTTGCATTAACCTGTTAAATGCCAAACGCATTTCAATCTCGGCCAGCGAATTGTGGGCCAATGTGTCGTCGACGGCGGCGGGGTGTTAATGCCGCCTGCGGTATGCTCGCTATTTCTTTTTTTATTCGTGAGCTGAATATTGAAAGTAAACTCCGCGAACGAAAGGGCAAAGGTCACAGCTACTTTCGGGTGTCTGCTTTGGCTGAGTGCCCCGAATTTACACGCCAGCTAATGGAAGTCTGTGTACAAATATATAGCTGCGAGAAGCAACAGCTTAGCTAAGGTGAAAGGGCATGAAACCCCAATTTCGTATAGTTTATTTGCTCAACTTCACAATTTCACCGAGAAACGTCCCAGGCAAACCCCTTTTGGCATTCTGATGCTTTACATTCAATAAAATTTGCCATTGTCAAGTGCACTTGTTCGAGTGGAAAATGTTTTTCGCTTCGACAAACACAAAAAGCTGTGAAAAGACGAATGACAGATAGAAAAATGGGAATTGCGACGAGTTAACAGGGAAAAGAGCACTTGCAGTATAGTTTTACATGTCAAAAATACCAATTTGATGGGGAAATTCCCCAGGAAAGGATAGAAAATGTTGAAAAATTTAATAAATCATATTAAAGACTTGTTTTCTTTGTTATTCCAAAGGAAGTAGTATATTTTAATAACATCATAAGTATTTTACACTTCGCTAAAAATCAATTAATACCCTTTCCCTGATAAATTATTCAATTGTTTTAAGAACCCAAAATTCTTAATTAGAAAAACGTTTTAAATAGTTTTTTTACTCCAGATATTATCTGTAGACATTCTCTTTTAAATATTTAAATCTCGTATTATTCCGCTTGTTTTTCTCATTGAACTAACGAGAGCGAGGTGGGTGCATTAATTAAATTTAATGAATTGTGACAGAGTGCTGATTTAATGCCTGCACAGCCGCTGCAAATGGGGCGGGGGTGCGAGATTCTTGTAATTGCCAAGTCGCTCGTCGTTCGTCGTTCGTCGTGCAGCGTGTCGTATACGTGATGTAGTTTTGTAATTTCTAGCAGATTTTTGGAGGCCAAGATGCAGTTATTTTTTGAGCGGGGAAAGCGGGGCTGGTGTGGCGTATAAATTTCACCCAGGGTTAAAGTCAAATGCACGTGTTGTTGCCTGATACCCGCCCCATTCTTAACCCCCAAATGGTGCTGCTGCTCATGGACACATGGCGTATGAGTAATGTAATTTCGTTGTGACGTCAAGCTTTCCCTGGGCCTGTCAATCTCTAAGGAAAGCCCACATATCTCTGCCCCTCATCCAAACATTCCGCCTCACATGTTCTCGCTTATTCCCCAAATGTCCTCAAACTCTCGCCTGCCATGCAAAAACTGAAAATGAGCTATGAAAATTTGTTGCCTGCGGCTCTTTTGCAGCATTCCCAAGGCTACTTCCTCACTTTCCTCCCCTCCGCCACCGCAAATACACAATGCTCATTGCTTATTTATCAAATATCCACACATTGCCTGCAGTTACAGTGGGCCCCCGACTCCCATTCCCAACTTGTAACCCCCACTTCGTTGATTTGTTGAAAGGGAAAAAAATACTTTTTGTAACACCGAAACTAAGGTGAATAATATCTAATGATTTGTGTAATTTATAAATTCAATTTAGATAATCCTTACCTTTGAGAAAGTTATGAATTATTTAAAGTAAAGCAAAAACTATTGCATCTTTGACAATTTATAAATTAAAATGTTTACCTTTACTGATTTATTTACTACGCTTCAAAGTAACTTTATTTTAGCTTTGGTGTTTAAAAATCATTTATTAAGTATTTTAACACTTAGCAATTAAAAAATGTTAGCATATTTTGGTATACATTTTTATAAGATGTCTATAAAATTAGCTTTATTAATTCCTTAAAATATTTAAGATGCTTAACATTACATCTAAATGTATTTGTTTAAGGTGTCTTAAAATTCAATAAAATATTTTGTTTAAAGATTGCAATTTTTAGTAATGGATAAAATGTTATGTAATATTATAAATGTTATAATAAAGTTATTACTTTCTCGCAGTGTTGCTGCTCTCATGCGATTGTGTGGGTGGCCGCGCAATTAGTTGGCGGCTGCATAACGAATTGTTCACCGCCGCATTTCCCCCTCGCATTCGATTTTCACGGACTGAGGGCTGAATTATAAATAAATCTCCGCATTACGTTTAACATGAATCCAAATCCCGCGTGACGTCACAGTGTCGCCCACACAGAAATAAACTTTGTTGTTGCGTGCGAGGAAATCATATTGTGGCAGGCAAACTTTAATTGACTTGGGTGGGGGAGCTCTTTGAAATGTTTTCGAGCATCACATTTGACATCATTTTTGAATAATTAATTCTCCAACTGAATAATGTAAGCGAAATGTTAACTTGTCTGAAATTAAGCCAACACTTTATGCATTAAATACCTTCAAAAGGGAGAATCTGCTTTCTTTCCCCCGAATTCCGCTCACTTGTAATTGCAGACTTGGTATAATTGATTAGAGTTTTGTTGTAAGTGTTAGGTGAAAGGGGCGGGGAGAAGGCGATAATGATTTTGGCCATGTTTGTGTTTGGCCGCATCGTGTTTTTCTGTGTGTGTTTGCTAATTAGAGGCCAAACTTTCTGCTTAATTAATGTCATTAGTGTGCACATTGTTCCTCGGGCTGAGAGACAGAGAGATCTGTGATAAGGGGAAAATATTCGGTTGGAAATGGAACTAGACAACGAGGGAAAAGCGGGCAGGAAAACTTTACTTGATGACTTTCCCCAAATGATTACAGGGGACAGATGCGGACTTAAAGGTCCCTGCACTGTAAAAATAAACTTATATTAAAAGAAGAATACTTAAAAAACATTTAAGAAAATATTTTAAATGGAATAAGGTTTAAAAGAAGCCAACAATAATATTAGGATAAAACCAATTGTTTGAAGAACTTTAATATTCGGTCAATAATCCATCTTCAAAATCAAAATACAAAAAAATACATTAACAAATCCTTTTAAATTTTATCCAGAACATTTTTTCTTGTGTAGACTACCTAAAAAGAATCGTTTGGGTGTGTGGGTGTGTCTTATTTAGATATTAAACCCAAAGATATCCACCTAATATAAGACCCTCTGTTTGCGCTTTAAGTTCAGACTGACAGCTCTAATTGATAAATGACCAAGAGGCAGAACATTTTATCTCCATTTGCATAATTGATAGTGAATTTTAATTGGTTTTCGTTTTGCTTACATTAGTTTCAATTTTGTATATATTACCGCCGTATTTAGTATGCAATAAACAATGTTTTTACCTATGTCAAAGTCAAGGACTTTTCTGCAGCCACAATTTTTAGACGGACAACAAATCTGATAAACAAACATGTAAATCATAAGTAGGTATATCGTTTTATAATATACATAATAATAATTAATCAATTAATTATTCACCAACATTTTCACCTATGTCAAAGTCAAGGCATTTTCCTTTGCGGTTTTTCTTTTGACAGGCATCAGATTTTTCCTTTTTTCTGCTGTATTGAACTTGACGCGAAAAATTATTTCATTACTTCAGCTCAGCGCGTCAAACAAAAAACGAAACGAGAAAAATACTTTGTTTAAAAAACATATTTAGGCAAACACGTCAAGTCTTTTGGTGGCTGGCGAACTGCCAGCGGAATTCGTATCTGTTGCGAATAGTTTGCCGAGGTGCTGACGATTGCCACGCCTCCTGTGTATATGCTATACCATACCATATAGTAAAACCGCCCCCGGGCAATTTGCGCTGCGTATTTAGAGCCGCTTTGATATTTATTTACATACGTGCGATTAACCCAACTGGTATGCAATCCGAATTTTTCTTTGCACATTTGCATTTAATATTCAATGAATTATTCACTGCTGGCGTTTTTGTTTATGCCACGCAACTTGTTGAAAAATCGAAATTAATTCGCTGCCCCAACTACCAATTAATCGTGAGATGGCCGTGTGAGCGATATTTTTATTTCGGTGTTTGGGCCATAAATATTTTCGTGTGGGAATTGCGCAGGATTTTCGACGGCTCTTCTTTGGCTGTCTGTCAACCGATCAACGAGTGCGAAATGTATTTGGAATTTCACTTTAATTGCTTTTGTAAGCGATCTTTTCCCTGGGTCTGTCTATTAAGGTTGGAATTTTAATTGCGTGATTCTGTCGCTAATAGTCCGAAAATAAGATCTTTTCCTCAGTTCAGTTTTTGTGGTGGGATAATGTCTAAAAATAAAGTGGTACGAGAAACTTGGGACTCGGGCAATTTCCGGTCGTTTTGAGGCTTGTTTTGCCCACATCTTTCTCTTTTTTTTACCTTTCACTTAAATTTAACAAGGAAATAATGCGCATCCGCCATGTCGGCCCAAGGGAGGGGACAAGTCCTTGCCACAATTTCACCCAGCCGAGTTGGCAGCGCTTAAGCCTTTAACAACAATTAAAAATATTACTCTCGAGCACGGAGCAAATGAACAGAAGCGAAAAAAGACTGCAGGGACATGTGGGCACTTAAAGAAAGGAACGTTTTTTTTTCAAATTTACTTACCAATGAAACACATTTGAGAATATAATGGCAATGTAAATTTCATTAAAAAGACTGTATTTTTGAAATAAATTAGATTTGAAATAGTCCAAACATTTGAGTAAAACTCTTCTTTTATTTAATTTTATTTGACAACTGTTTTGAAAACTTTCAAAAACTGAATAGGTTAAAAAAAGTATAATATATTTTTCATAAAACTGAAAATGAAATGCAAATGCTCTAACCAAGCATATATGGAACATTGTAAATGTTTATATTTTTTTTGTAAAGTCCCAAATAAGTATATTTTTTCCGGTGCATAGGAGAGCTTTGTGGCCAGTGAAGTGGTTGCATGGGCAGCTGCCCGCCAGCCAATTTCCCGACTGCCCAAAGGACTGGCCGCCAAGCGGTGGAGACCCAAAGACCAAAAGCCTCTGACTATCACACACACGACAATTAAAGTAAAAGCTTGTCAAGTGCACACATGTATAAGCTGCCAAGTGGATGCTCTGGGATACTTTTAAAACATAAATTAGTTTGCTCCTGACTCATTTCGTCCTTTGTTTTATTTTGCAGAACCAAGAAAAGACAAGACTGATGCACAACAACACGGAGGCAATGGCACCATATCCACGCCCAATATCGAGCAGCCCACCTGCCAGGGCTCGATGCTCCCGCCCCCAGGGGGCGGTGGCCTTCACCAGGCGGATGGGAGTGGCAAGATGGAGCGCCCGAACACGCTCTCCGGCGCCAACAAGCTGACCCGTCGCGGGGTCAACATCTGCTACCACAACGAGCACATGTGTGAGTGTATGGGGATGTCCTTGGAAATCGCTCTTTAAATCATTAGAACCTAAGATGTTGGGTTGCAGGGTAAAGGAAACTGAAAACGTACCTTGAGTTGCTTTTACTTTATCATATTTTGTTTGGCAAAATTCACAGCTTAAATGTCAACTTTTTTTCGATTTTTATTTAAAGGATTTATAAGGAAATTTCTTTTAACTTAGTCAAAATAATTTGAATGCAAGAAAAAAACGTTTTTTAATTGGATTTCGACATTCGGAACTTCTAAGGTAGAATTGAATTTAAATATTAAATATTTCTGAAAGCTTATTTAAGTAATTTGGCCTTCAAACAACGTAATATAAAAGTGAACCACCTAAGGTCAATATTATGGAAGTAAAAACCATTTAGAAGTGTACTTTAATAAAAGATGAATATCATTAAGTTAATTATTCTAATGGATAATTTCAACGATCTTAAGGCGACATGACTGAGCTATCAGTTTCCTTTTCCCTAGAACCAACTTTTTCACACTTAGCCACCACTCACACACCTAAACAGTCACTCACCCACGCACACATGCACACTCTCACACACACATTGGCTAGACTCGAGGAAGAGCTGCTCACTTACTTTCTTTTCTGACTTTCTTTCTATATCTGTATCTGTATCTGTCTACTACCTCTCCTCTTTCCGCTTAACGAAAACTGAAAAAATACGAAACTCGATTGCGAACCAACTTTCTATAATTGATCTAAATCAGATGGCGAAGATGGAAAAATGGTGGGTGGTCCGCCGGGCAGTACCCCGCCCCCTTATCCGGGTGGCAAACTGCCGCCGGGCGTAATGCTCAGCGAACTGCCGGAGCCGCCGATTCCGCTCTCGGAGATCGGCCCGATCCCACCGCCCCCGATGTTCTCCACTCCGAGTCCCACGCTCATCGCAGGACGACCTCATGGGCCCGGCGCCGTCAACGATCAGGATTACCAGCAGGACTACGACTACGATGGTAATTCCCAGCCCACAGCCCCACCTGAACCGAACCCCTCCTGAGAACCCCACCCGAGGAAACCCCTTCTAGATTAGCCAACCCTCAGCTCATTAACAAAAACGCGCACTTCATAATGTATGCTAGTTGGGGATGTTGATATTAAGTTTATATATAAATAATCATACAAGTTTTTAGTTTGATTAATATTTTAACAACCTGTCTTATAATTGTTAGCAAAGCTAACTTTAATAGAAATTTAATATTCATATCTAAAAACATTACATTGTCAAGTCAATAGTGACTTGTATCTTAATTAATTGTATATATTGCTTATGAAACTATATACCAATAACTGAATACCAATCAAATAATTTATTTTATATTATATAAAACAATATTTTTCAACCAAGTTTGTACATTCATTTATGTACAATACTATTAATAACTATAATCTTAAAATAATCACCTTAATATCAACACCGCAATAGCTAGTCCCCTCCTCTGTCCTCAAACCCGACCCAAAAACATTACACCGGTTTTATTTATCCAAAACTGACTAACTCAAAATCGTTTACTCCTTGATTAGATCACGATCCGGATCAGGATGAGCTTGACTCGGACGACGAGTACGCCCCTTACGGTGGCAACCATGTGCGCATGATGGACACGCAGCGCGTCGAGGAAATTCCAGCCAAAGAGCCCAAACCAAATGCAGTTCCTCTCAAGTCGGCGCTGAAGAAGAAGGGCGGGGCCATGCCCACCTCCGCCTCCACGCCGGTGACGCCCACCCAGGATCATGGGGCGGGAAGCGCGGCATCGGCAGCGGCCATGGCAAATAGTAACGGCGGTATCGGTTCGATGGCGGCGGCCGCCGCAGCAGCGGCCCAACATTCCGCCAATCAGCGTCCTCTGGTCATTCGCCAGGATGCGGCGGGCAACAACTATTCGCTCAAGTGAGTACCAGATGGGATTATCAGATTCAAATGGGACTTAGTGCTGTTTACTCGATTAATCAAGGAAAATTCTAAATATATTTAAAGTACCTAAAAAGAAACTTTATTTAAAAAGCATTTAAAATGTATGTTAACTTTAAAGTAAATATTTAAAATGACCATGAAATGCCAGTTCATATTAACTGTTATATATTTAAAAAAATGTTTTTATCAATTTAAACCCTTTGGCTTTTAACAACCAAGTGGGAAATTTCCTTGATTAAGCTTAAACAGCATAGTTACCCTTTTAAGTAGTTTAAATTTGTATTGTTTTACTAAACTCCCCCTGTTGACCCAGTTAAACACGTCCCAAACCGCCCATAACTTTCCCACGTTATTTGGTAGTTTTTTATTCCGACACCCAACTAAAGTTTGTTAATCTGCCCAGAAAGAGTTATGTTTGTCTTTCTAGTATAATCACAAGTTTTTACCTATTATAATCCGAAGAAAAGCTCACCAAAAGATATTATCCCCCAACAACCAACCTACTATTTGTTATGTTTTTATTATTACTCGAACTATTTTCTATAACAACAATTTGTTCTCTTCTCCGTTTCCCCGTCTGCCCCCCGAAAACCTGTGTTTGTTCTATTTCATATACAATTTCGATTCGATTCGTTTGTGTGTGCGTGTCGAACAACAACAAAACCCATCCACTTCTATATCTACTACTACTACTATCTCAACCAAAACAACAAAATATGTAACGAAATATCAGGCCAATACTACGACCACGGATTAGACTATGGTAAACAATTTTAGCTAATTTATTTGTAATGTGAAAATCATGAAAACACAAACAATAAATGCTTTTAGTGCACCCCCACATACTGCTCTCTCTCTTTCTAAATGTTTTGAATGTTGTTATATAACACTACATTCCAACTTAGTTGTATAACACTCCCCGCAGTCCTTTCAAAAATAATCCCCACACGAAACGAAACAAAAAATGCTCTCATTGTATCCCTGCACTTTGTGCTGCACTCTAACACCCGGCTGTCTGTATTTTTGTAAAAGTTGTTGTTTTATTTTTGGGTAAATAAAAACTGAAAGTTTTACAACTTTACAACACTGGTAGTACACTCACGAACACACGGAAACACGAACAATCACGCACCCACACACCCGTACTCTTATTAAATTACTAACTTTTTTGCTGCGATTTTCGTTGTTTGCTTCTTATGAGTTTTTCTTTTTGTTTTTCCACAACAACAACAGCACTCGAGTCCTCTCCATTACCCCAGTGCCTGATGTGTGTATATGTGTGCGACTGTGTGTATGAGTGGGTGTAGTATTTTTTTCGTAAGAACTTTTGTCTTATTCTTGCCACTGTTGTCTGTATTTCCCTCTGAGTCCTGCATGTTTCGTTTCAAGCAGGAATTTGTTTCAAATTACAATTTTCCTTCCCAGTTTTAATTTGATATTTCCCACATTCGAAATATGCAAAAAAAAAACAGAGAATGAGAACGTTAAAAGAAATTGGGTTTCCCAAAAAAAAAATGGGTGTAGGTCAAGTTTTTTCATTAGGAAAACTTTGCCTTTAAGTTGTCCAGAGGCGAAATGAAAACTTCTAGTGTGCCGCCAGTGCATCGAAATTGAAATTGGAATTCAAATTGAGTGGAGGACAAAGACAGGCCTCACTCAAATGCTCGAGTGTTTCGCTTTTCCCATTTCACATGACTGATATGGCCAACAATTTATGCACTTTATAACGCACAAAAATCAAATAAAAGGAAAAATATGTAAAATAGCTGCAGTGCACAGCTCTGCGAAACGTGCCTGGTAAAAAGCGATTTCTTGTTGTGCGCCCTCCAATATCTAACCATCTGTACATCTATCTCTCTATCGGAAAACGTAAGAGTGGGCACAATTTATGGGTGTGTCGCACTTTAAAGCCATTTTGATGGAGGTCAAATCGCGTGCAATGTGACGGCGATGTGTCAGGAAAGAAATATAGGAGCACATTAAGGTTATGGCACAGGAATATATTAGAATATTTATTCAATTAAATAATTCCTGCATATTTCACCAGTAGATACTACCTACTTAGATGAAATGAAAATTAAAAGAAACCTTTTTAAAATCTAAAATCGGTTGCAATGTGACGGCGATATGTCAGGAAAGAAATATGGGAGCTCATAAAGGTTATGGCACAACAAGAATATTTTAGAATATTTATTCAACTACATAATTCCTGCATATTTCGCCAGTAGATACTACCTATTTAGATTAAACGAAAATTAAAAGAAACCTTTTTAAAACCCAAATGTATTTTGTTCGCCAAGAAATCAAAAAAGAACTCCCCCAAATTGTGGAAAATGGTTATTCTCTAAACCAGAGATAGTGACTTCCTGCGTGGCATGTTCACTCTACTTTCCTCGGAGACACTTGCTAGGAAACTGTGTAGAGTGCGATGTTTCTTTCCCCCAGGGAACGCGTTCTGCGTCACTCATACGCCGCGTGGCCCCCACTACAAACTCCCGGGCTTTGTTCAGTTTTATCCAATCGTGTTTGGCATTAACGCCCCGAAAGTGCGGCGGAAGCAGCCAACAGGATATGGCATTCGAGGCGGGCTTTTTAAACCTTCTGAAACCCCCGACAGCTTTAAGTACAAAGTCAAACACATGAGCGTACGAACATATATGCATGTGTTTTGCATATTATTTGCACGGGTGTGTGAGCTGCCAGATGTGCACTCCACGTGCCGCTTACGAAAAGAGAAAAGAATAAAAAAAAAGAGGAGAAAACCGAACTGCCGCAGCAGCAAAGGAAAATAAAGAGGTGGAAAACCCATTTTCCTTTTTTTTCGGCTTGGCGACAAAACTTAAAGGACAAAAATAGAAAAAGATAGACATGATACAGTTGTGTATGGGATATTAGGAAAGGGAATTTCATTTCCTTTAATGGTAGCATTTTTTTATATAACCAATTTATAAGAAAGGCAATGTTATAAAAGTAAAAGAATACTGAATTTGCAATTGGCTTACAAAATATATGCATTGATAGAATCAAAGGAAGGATTTGTCATAACCATAAAAGAAAATATGCAAAGTATTTGAGCAGTTGGTCATAAATTTAAAAACAGAATAATTCATTGCGCCATAATATTCGTTATTATTAGTCTGCGAAACCGCACCACTTATATGCGATTATATACGTAAGACCAGGTACTTAAAATGTTTATATTCCGCGCTAATATTTCAACTGCAACTGTGGAAAGAGATAAAGAAAGACCCAGGACCGTGTGCACGTGGATGAATAAATTTAACACATGCAGGAGGGATATTTATGCTCATGTGAGTGCGAGGTGTGAGAAGCTGGCTAAAATCTGGCAGATTGCCTGGCCAAGATTGCGGAAAGGACTTAGAGGACTCAGAGGAGGAAGGACGTGTGAAATGCATGGGCAAATGCCTGTAGTTGCCAGTAGTTACTGTTGTTTTGAGGCTTGGCTGTTGTGATGATGTGTCTGTCTGTAGTGTTTAATGCGCCTGCTAATGACGTGATGCTAATGTGCCCTAATGTGCCGCCTTTGATGCTTAACCCACAGCAGGCAGCAAATGTTCAACATCCAATTGCCGTGCACCGTGGAGAACAAGGAGAACGCCCGGCCCTTTGTGATACGCGAGAGCAGCAGCGACAGCGACGAGAGCGACGGCCACATAGTCTACAGGGACGAGGACAACGACAACACCCGGCTGGCCAAGTTGGCCCGCAAGGAGTCGCTGTCCCTCAAGCTGCAGCTGCGCCCGGACAAGCAGGACCTGATCAACCGCAACATCCTGCACCAGGTCAACGACAACGAGATCAAGGAGTCCAAGGAGGCGATCGGGGCGCGGCTCATCCGCCGGCTGTCGATGCGACCCACGGCCGAGGAGCTGGTCGAGCGCAACATCTTGAAAAGTGAGTTGAAATTTGAGTTGGAAAAGCATTCTAAAATCAATAAATTGTCAGATAAACCAGAAGGATCTTAAGGAAAACATTTTTATTTAAATTTAAACATATTCCTTACCTATTTTAATTTTTTGTACGTTTTCCTTTATTAAAATCAATTAATTTTACAATTCAAACGAATTTCATACATCGATGTCATAAATTCTTTCTAAAGAAAAAGTAAATGTCTCTAGTTAAGAGCATTAAAAAGCGTATCGTCAATTGCCAAGTCCACTTTGATGATTCTAGATTTTAGTTCACATATTCCTTTTAAATACACTAAAAATGAAATTTTATTAAATGTAATTGACCTTTTTTCGTGCAGCTCAATCACCCGCCGAGGAGAAGAAGCAAAAGGAGGAGAAGAAGTCGTATTTGTTGCGCAAACTCAGCTTTCGGCCCACCGTCGAGGAGCTCAAGGAGAAGAAGATCATCCGGTTCAACGACTACATCGAGGTCACGCAGGCCCACGACTACGATCGGCGGGCGGACAAGCCGTGGACAAGACTGACGCCGAAGGACAAGGCCGCCATTCGCAAGGAGCTGAACGAGTTCAAGTCCTCCGAAATGGCCGTCCACGAGGGCAGTCGGCATTTGACGAGGTATGGGGCTATCCAGCGCCTTTAACTGCAAGGTTGTTCAATAAGGGATCAGGGAAAATAGTTCCGAATAGTTGGTCATCGCTTACAAAGTTCATAAGAAATAGGATATCAGTCAAAATAGTTCTGAATAGACTTCACTACAAATAGTCTTTGATTTGCTGAGAACTTAATGAAATCGAATAACAGCTGGTGAACGTACAAATGTATTCATTTTAAATGGGATAAAATCGACTATTGTACTGTTTAGCCTCTTTTATTTCATAGTTGATTAAATAATTCCCTTTTATACAATTAAACTATTAAGCTAAAAGAGTAATTGACATGTGCCAGGGTATTTTGCGGTTCGGTGGCCAAGGAAAACCTCTGTGTCTAACTGGTTTTGCAAATTGGTCCCGTGGGTCGCTGGGTGGGCGGTGGAGGTCGTCAGTGGGGGGGTGGGTGTAGTTCGGGGCCAAAGCAATCTCGCAATTGAGACATCCCAGTGTACAGGCCCTGAATTATGTAGCGGGCGTGTCCTTGCGGCCAAATCGAATGGCCAAAAAGTGAGCCAAGCAAAAAAATGCCAATGCCAATGGCCAGTGAAGTGTCACGTGCAGTTTTGGCCACCAGTCAGCCAGTCCCTTACAAATGTATTTTGGCGATATGCAGTCACAAAGGATTCGGTGGCGGCTGGAACGTTTTTCCATTTCTGGTTTCCCAGCAGTTTTTGGCAGCGTTTTTTTTGGATTTTTTGTTCTGGGGGAAGTGTGTAATGGCTTTTGGATTTCGGTCGGTTGCACTTTATCCTTAAAGAGTTAGGGAGCCGACCTGCCACACGCCATTTAAACTTCGACGCATTTAATTCTATTTCCAGGACGAGGCTAAAACAAAAACTAATCTAAACTTTCTCTTGCAGATTCCATAGGCCATGACGATTGCAATGGCAGCAACTTTCCAGCAAATTACAACAGCAACCCAAGCAACAATTGTATTTTATGCAGCATCAAATTGTCAACAAATATTTAAAAGCAAAAAATTAAGCCAACAAACTAAGAAAAAAGAAAACTTTCAACGCAAAAACCAGGCATAGAAAAGAAAATAAAAAAAAACGAAAAAAAATACACAAAAAAAAGAGGAGGAAACGTGAGAAAGTGAGGAAAATATATAAAGAAAGGCCACATTCAAGAACATAATTGATAATTTTCTGTTGATAGTAGCGAGAAATGCCGCTCGGTTTTCTAATTTTAAGTTCTTTATGTTTCACCTTCTTTATTTGTTAATTGTGTGTAAATAAAATTCTTTCGATATTCAAGCCAACTTCACAACGCAAATCAAAATATCAATTCGTCTTTTGTAGAAATGTTAAGTCACTTTTTGAGTTAAGGCAATTATGTATTATATTATATAAAATTAAACAATTAAACAAGGAGAAATACTAAATGATATTCGATTAAATAATTACATTAAAGAAAACTAAATGGCTGAGAAAAATTCACATTAAAGCTTAGGCATTAATTTACACTTACTGTTGCTTTCCATACATTTTTAATTTTTGAATTAAGCCAACTAAACAACACAGAAAAACACAAACAAAATTCTAAACGAAAAATTATGTTTTACATTTATAATTACATTATTGTAAAAAGCTTAAAGGTAAACAAAACAACACATTAAACTTAGAACTACCACATATACGATAATGCCGAAAAATAAACTCTAATTTTTCGAAAGACATGTTTACGAAAAATAATTTTGTTGTTTTCGTTTTTGTTTTCAGCCTGAGTTTGTTTTGTTCAGTTCCCAATTGTCTTCTTACATGTACATACATATCGCCAAAGAAAATTGCATGGAAATCTAAAACTTATCGTGGAGAGATAGGAAGGAAACCCAAAAAGCAGACAAAAGAATGCTCAAACTGAAGGAGAATGGGTAGCAAATACAGCCCAAAAGTATATAAGAACTCTAATAATAAATGGCAACAAAATATCAGGAAAAATAAACTGAAGCAAGTTGGACCCAGAACGAAGTTTTTTAGCGAGGAGAACAAGTAAAAGAAAAATTACAACTTAAGACGTAAGTCACGTAACCTAAAACTTTTTAGAGACAGAGTACAGAGTTCGGAACCAGATGGAACAACATCATAATGAATATTTATTTTGTAAAAGCAGGGAAAAGCGGAAACTGAAACTTTTACTCAAGCATTCCACATAGTAAACTTAACCAAAAAGAAAATATGGAAATTTCCACACAAAAAAAAAAACAAAAACAAAACGAAAACAAAATCAGAAAATTGTAAATTTTGAAGCAAATGCAAATTGAAATGCTCGCGCGTGCTCGTGAATATTTAAACATAAAGACGTAAAGTAAATGTAAAACTAAAACTAAAACTAATGTTAAACTAAAACGTAACGTAATGAACTCCGTTTCAAAGGACACTTAGTAAGATACAGATACAGATACAGACACAGCATATAAATTAAACGAAGCAACTTATTTCGAAAACCCCCGATTATGGGATTACCCCATGGACATTAGTTTAATGGTACAGTGGCGCTTCCTTTGCAAGTTTCATACTTCTAACCGAACACAGGGGGACTTGTAACCTTTTCGGTATTGGATAATCCACGGATCGAAAACTATAGCAGTCCCTCGTTTCAATCCGAATCTGAATCTGAATCTCTCTCTATGTCTGCCTCTTGCTTCAAAGCGTTGCATTGTCAAAGTTAAGCAATATAAATTGCATATATACATATAACAAATATATATAAAAACGGAATAAATAAATTATACATATTAATGACTATACAAAAGGCAGAATATATATGTATATATTCATTTATGTATACACCTATTTATATGAGATGAAGCAGCCGAAGCTATACAACTCTATCAATATGGGATAGCATAGTTTACACTTTTTCTATGGAGCGATTTATAGTGTACGATACACGAGAATTAGAGCAGAAGAGCCAGAGGCGTCGTCGGTTTCGACCCCTTCGAACTCCCCGAGCAAAATGTGCATGCGATTTACGCGATATACGATATGCGATATGCGATAGGCGATAGGCGAGCTATCTAGAACCGACTTTCGTATTACAGCAGGGCCTTTCCTCCTCGATCCCCACCAGTTTTCGTTCTTCTGCCATTGGTTCTTCCTACTCCCTATTTTTCGACACATCTTTGCCAATTTCTGCAGTTGCGGAAACCAAAATAAAAACGAGAAAAATACAAAAGATCTATAGCAATAAATAAGAACACCACGAAGCGATTGGAGCATAGAGTTTTTGGGCCAAGGCCGAAACATGAAAAACCACAGAAAAAGTTGTGAAAATTTGCAAATGCGAAAAGGGTTAAGTACGAGTAAAGAAGTTAAGAATTGTAGCGGAATAAGCGTAGCGAGAGTTTTGGCAAAAACAAAAAACCGAGATCACAAACAACAGAAAAACCAGAAAAATATTGAATAATAATCACCGAAAAATTGAGATTTAATAAAGATTTAATTACTTACAAAAATTATCAAGTGTTTTTTATACAAATTTATTACAGCGACTACGTTTTCTTCGTTTATACTGACAGAAAATAGTTTTCTGTATTAAAGCCAATACGGATCTATTGAGATAAAAATATTAAAACGAGATATGATGTCGCATTATTTATAGTTACTTACAATTTGGAGTGATCGCTTTTTAGTACAAACCAAATACAAAAGATTCTTAAGGATGGACTTTCTCTACCCCTAAAAAAGTACGGATCTCCTGAGAAGAAAAAATTATAATTTATTATTTCAAATCCCTTTCTACGTTGAAACGATAACAAATCTCCTCGCTAGTTTGACATGTATTAATGGCTTCTGCCAGAAGTTTCGCTCCCACCGCCGTGAAATTTTCCATTCCAAGATAATCTGAGGCCTGAAGGAGTTTCAATAGGAAATGAGGTGGGGCCATTTCCTTCTTAAGAAGTTTTAGGAGAATTTCTTTGCTCCCAGTTTCTACATTGTCTTCGAGATCCTGCACCAAAGTGCACCACTTGATTATAAATGCCAGTGTTTTACCATCGATCCTCGGCAGAGGAATAATGTCGAACGAGTAATTACCTTCCTCCATTCTTATAATACCGCAAATGGTGTCCCCCAACTGTTGTGCCAATCGAATGTCCACTGTATGGACAACGCCATCGTTACTTTGTAGATTAACAAATAATGGCAGTTTTGATTCCGGAGGAGTGGTAGACATTTTTCACTTGAAGAATTTTTGAGTTTTTTGAATGTTTTGTCAATTTGGACTTGCCAAATGGGTTTGATATACTATGTTGTTGGCCTGCTATCTATGCTCTTTATATTTTTGATTGAGCTCCCAAGTGTAACTAGGTTTACGAAAATAAATAGTTTTTAAGGAGGGAAATGCATGCAATTTTGATTTATTGCATTAAAGGCAAAAGTAATTTAAAATGCTGTTTGCCAGATAACCGCCTAAAAATATGCTTTACGAACTTCTAGAAAGCGTACGTAAACCCCTTGTCTACTTTTGTGAAGCGGCGGTTTATTCCATTTCCACAGATTTCCTGGGAAATCCGCTTAAGCTCTTGTGCGAATTTCCCCCATCTTTCCCCCATTTCATTCATATTTCGCTTCAGTTATAACACATGACATTCATTCATGAATTCCACGGCGTTTTCCTCAGCCATTCTGCACATATTTCACATGCCACGTATTTCTGGTGGTTTTGTGCCTCCGTATCTTTGCATCTCCAGGCTTTTGCGTACGTGCCAGACCAGAAAAAACAAAGTAAAAGCCAGGTGAAATGCGGTGCGAGGGGGTGAAGGGCTCCAGGTGAGGCGACACCAATCACAATCATCATAAGACCATCATGCCATCGCCATTCCAGTTGATTGTGATGAGCTCTGGTCTGGAGATCTTGCGAGTCGAGTGCCTGTGCCTTTTTCGACTGGGGTCTTTACTCGCGAAAGTTTTATCGCCGCGGCGAGATTCTAACATTTTTGTGTGCATTCCACTTTGGTGCGTTGTGGTTCCTCCGATTTCTCAAGAGTTTTTCGCTCATAAAACGTACTCGAACTCATTAAAACGCGCACTCTGATAACTGAGATGGCCGAAAAGGCAAATTGGACACCGTCAACTGGTGCCGGTCGACTGCTGCGATGGAATATGGCTACACTGCGGAAATAATTGGAGTGTGGGATACGGCTGTGGACAGTACTCAACTAATTTGCATTTAAACAACTATTAAATCAGTAAGTCTTATGTACATTTACCATTTTTAAAGACGATAGTGAAAGAACGACAAGGAAAAATCAAATTGAGCGGCTTTGGGGTTATTAATATGCCAATAACGTTGAAAACTATACAGTCTTAAAAAAATATGATAGCCTTAAAATATAAAATATAAAATAAGATTTAAATCTGGGCCTGGCATCCTCAGTACTACAAACTTATTGCACTAGTTCCTCTTTATCCTTAAAAACACATTGATTAATAATTTTTACTGTTACAAACTTTAAAGGTTATATGAAAGATACAACCACCTTTTTTATTTAACTATTTAGAATTGATAGACATTTTTTCATTCCAAATAATTAATTTCTCACTTAATGTAATTAGCTAACTTAACTTAAATAACGTATTTCTCCATTTCATAAAATCATTGTGTTTTTTTAAGTTTCCCTCTCAAAAAAGAAGAAGAATATCAAGAGAGTGCCTAAAAAGATAAGAATCCGTGAGAGAGCCTGAGAAGCTAAGAATCCGTGAGAGAACTTTTATTACCGTAATCCTAGATCAGAAGCTGCGATTAATATGTAATTATTTAGTCTTCGCAGGTAAACGAAAAGTACAGCAACCCACGCAATTTACAAATAATTAAATTTCAGCTTATTTAGCCATTAAAAGTGTTAAAAAAGTGATATTCAATAAAATAAGAAGTGATTACAGAGGTGTTGAACAACTTTCGTGCAGTATATAGCGGTTTAACCCCTAAATTAGCAAATTTCTGCCAAGGGTGCTCCAAATGTGAAACATACATATATACGTGTGTGTGTGATTTACGTGCTCCCAAAATACATATGTACATACATCAATGTGTAATGTGCATGTGCCTGGCATACTGTTCTTTTCTGTTTTCGTTGATTAAAAATATGCTTAATAACAATATAATTAATATAAATAAAAATATGTCGGAGGCAGGAAAAAATCAGACTAATACCAATGGCTAAACAAAATACAATGTTAAGAAGCTTCAATGAATTGAAAATATCTACCAAGTACCGAGGTGAGTGTCTTCAGATAATTGAATTTTATAATAATGAATAATATAATTGACAATGGATTATGTTATTACTTAAATAAAATGTTCAAGTCATAAAGAATTTCCATGAAGATAAACTCAATTATTTTACTATTTTAAAATGCAATTAAATATTTTTTTGAGTGTGCAGCCCGACGTGTTTGCATGTGCGTCTTGCTGCTGATTTATTTGATGGGCAGTTGGAGATGATGTTCTTGCTGTCGGGGGAGCAGTACGTTGCAGGTTCTTGAAATGGGGCAAACGGCGGAAAGACTTAGCCAGCTTTCCAACGGCCAATTAGCCAGCTTCACGTGTGTGTGGGAAAGCCCGGGAAAAATCCAGAAAACGGGAAGAAAAACCTCTGCAAACAGCTAGAGATCGAAGGGTAATGAAGAGATCCATTCCTTTTGGAAATATCAGATGTCCCGGAGCCACATTTTCGAGCACTATCAATCCCCGCGTATCTGGACAATCGGTTAACACTTCAGCATCAATGTGCCTTACAGTCATGTCCATTGTTTTGGGTCAGCCTGCCTGCTTTTTGGGCTTTATTTTCTTTTGGGGGGCGAGGAAAATTTGCATTTGGCCTGATGGCCAGGTTCGCGACTCAATGGAAGTCGCCCGTTTTATCCCTGGGCTTTCTTTATGACCCGACTTGCAGTTTGCAGCTTGCAGTTTTTCTTCTCTGTTTTTTTTACTTATTTATATGTATACATTTTTCACTGTGGCCTTTTGTTCGGCCGGAATGGCATAGAAAAGTTTATTTGATTCTATTTTCATTTTATTTGAATTGTGTTGTGTTTGTGGCTTTTATGGCTCGACTTTGCGCCGAGATTTGTTTGTGAAAGTTGGCCAATATCGATGAGGAGGCTTCTCCGTCGCCTTTGTTGGCTTTTTGGTGGCTCGCTTTGGTGGTGATTGTAAAACAATAAAAGCAACACCTGACTGCCGTTTGCCAACAATGGCGACGACTTTGTTGGTGGCCAGGCGGTTAACAAATGCCGGCTAGATTTTATCTCTGGCTCTATGCTCCTGGCCCCAAACTCCAAGCACTGTCCATTTTTGGCCAAAAACAAAACATGCTTATTGTTTGTAGATTTTCCGCAGCGTTAACCCAAACATTTCAATTGCGTTGCGATGCGTTTTTTGTCTGAATCTGAATTTTAGGCAAAAGTATGGTTGCATGGGAAAAAATGGATAACGATAATAGTCTGAATTGTATGAAAAATCATAATAGCTTAAATACAAATAATTTAAAAAAAAATTCAAGCTAGTAATGACATTGAATTTGATAAGGCAAAATAATAACATTTATAAGGAACTTATAACATATATATAAAATCATGTTTAATTAATTAATTGCTTAATTAATTGCTTTAAAAATATTCAAAGAGTTATCTAGGCCTGATAAATTGATAAGATCATAAAATAATACACAGCTAATGAGTTATTATTTAGTTTTACCTCCACGGAATTTTAGTGACTACAATATTTATTGAAATTATTATGGCATTAAAAGTATTACTTATCATTTAATTAGTTCTTCTGGTTTCTTATATTTAAGATCTGCAATTTACCTGACACATTTTCGTAAGAGACCGATTTTAATGATATTTTTTCGCGGTAAACAAATTACCGAAGAGAGAGAGATGGAAACGGGCTGAGCCGAAATTAAATCTAAATCTAAATAAATAAAAATCGTGCACTGTTAAGTGAAAGGCATCGACGACGATCTGTGTGCTGCTGCAAATTTAATCAATTGATGAGGCAGTTGCAACTAGCAACTCGCAGGTTGCAGGTTGCTGGCCCGTTGCATTTGTTTGTTGTTTGTCGATGGCTGCCAAGCAATTTGGATTTTGTGGCACCAACTGTAGCGGCCACAAAATAACAACGATCCTGACCAGAAAGACATTTACATTCTACTGTTTTTGTCTGATTGTTGTTGTTGTTATTGCCACTGCAAGTGTCGCTGTGCCACATGCAACAACAACAGCAGCAGCAACATCAGCAAACCGCCGCACACTTTACACGCTGCAAACCGTGACTTTAATTTTCTTTTTACTCCCTCTCAACGTTTCAGTTTTTGATTTGTTTTCCCCCTCGTTTTCTAATTTTTTGTTGCCATTTTATATAATTTCAAAACTCATTTCCCAATGGCCGCGCTTTTCATTAAATCGCCTTGCAATGTCGCCAATAGTTTTTGTCCGTTTTTGCCCCGCTGCAACGTAGTTTTTTGTTCCAGCCGTTTGGCTGCCAATGCTTTTAATTTGTAATTACATTGCACACTTTACTTTCGTTTGTCCAGCTTTGATTTATGGCCCACAGAAATAAACGTCCAAATTGCTAAATGGCAGGAATTGGCCAAATGGAATCGTGAGTGAAGTCACAGAGCCACAAAAGCTTGTCAATTTAAGTCAGGCAGCTGTGATCGTAAATGGAAGATTCAGAATTGGCCAGGAGATGGGTTAACTGGTCTTTCTCTTTCTTTTTATGACTTTTACATTTATTTTTTTGGTGCTCAATTTAAATATCGTTAAATTTTACATAGAAGGGAAAACCATTTAATTGGTACTTGTAGAATAAACTGGAGTCAATATAGGTCAGATTTTCTTTGTATTTAATTTTTAGAGTCTTAAATATTTTTTAAAATCCACCCAGTAGGATTAAAGTAATTTTATAGCTTTAAAGAAAGTTTAGCTCCATCGTTTATGAAAATATAAATCCAGCCTATGTGTATTATAGATATTCTTCTTCTCTTTCTAGTATTTGACTTGTATTTCCTTTCATAAAGATGTCATAAATAGTTGTACCTGCTGTGCTGTCTGTGCTATCGATAAATAAGCTCATTAACTGCCGCTAAAATGTTGCTATTGCCGTTGTCGTTGCAGCTGACACTTGCTGTTGCTGTGGTGCAGCAGCAGCAACACGCAATAGCAGCAACTCAACAGCAACACCCACTCGTTTTCAGTGACACACACACACGGGAAAAGTGCAACGATTCCAAAGCGCTTCTATTGACAACTGCAACAAGCATTGCTGTTACGGCGGCAACATGTTGCTGCAACATCGCGTAGACCCATTGATTAGGTGACCCTTGTAGTGGTCCTCTGTTTTCCTCGGTTGTCTTGTGTCTTGGCCCCAATTGTCAATGACTTTAGCTGGTTGCCGGTGGCATGTTGCATGTTGCTGTTGGTAGTTGCCGTTGTCTTGCCATTGATTGAATTACATACAAGCTCTCCCTTGGAGGAGACCTTAAGCCGCCAACGCAAAAGCCAAAGAGTCAGGCCGGTTAGCCAGTTAATTAGCAGCTAGTTCAGCAGGCTGTCCTTGTGCCAAATGTGAGTGGGTTGCCCGTGATGTGGGATCAGCAAACAGCCAAGAAAAGCCCCAGAAAATAACCAAGAAAATCCAATCAAAGCCGGCTCAAGGATGTTCATATCGTTGCCACTCCAGATTGTATCTTTATCTCTGGTTTTATATGTATTTCAAGCACATAATCCTGTCTTTTAGATAACTTTCAGCAACCGTTTGCCATACACAATCCTTTAAGCCGCTTCCAATGCAAACGGACAGCAGATACTTTATCACCATTAGCATTGCCAGGTTTCCAATCACTCACTGTCCGAATGCATAAGGCATCAACCTCAGGTAGCCCCGCTATTTTCCCGCTTTTCCCTCGCATTTCCCCCCCCTCAGAAAACCGCATTCGATGGCGAACTTGTCCTTAAAATGTCAGCCAAAGTGTTCATTAATTTGTGTTTCTATCCCTGTCTATTATTTGCTCCATTTTGTTTATGATTGTGGCGCGTGTGTGCGTGTTTGTGTCTGTGTCTACTCATTGATCATGAATTCCATGAGCTCGGCATGAGCTGCATGCGTCATTCAAAGCCTGCTATTTACACTGCACGAATAATATTTTGCAACAATATTTTATTTGGAACATAGAACGATTTTCTTTTTTTATGCTAAATTAATCATTTTACTTCAAAAAATTAGTTAATGACTTGGTTCTAAGCCAAAGAACACGATTACATTTTATTTAAATATTAAAATCCATATAATTATTTTAAAATAGTATTTTTTGAGAAGTTTTAAATTAATATTTGCATTGAATGAACAAAAGTAAATACTTTACTATTTTATATAAATATTTAATATTAAATATATATATATTTTTTAATATTTTCCCTTTTGTGTATCCATATTCATGTGCCACCACCAATTGGCGACACAATTTTTGCTGCCTTTGGCATGTGCCACCCCTCCCCTCCCTCTCCACTACCACCCTCTTGCCCCAAAAAGAAACCACAGTTCAACCTACGCAAGAAAAATAATCTCTTGCCTGTTGCCAGTAGTTTGTAATTTTCATGTAAAAGTCGCGCCGAATGCAAAATGGCCCTGCGAAAACCGGGCAACCAACAACAACAAGAGCGTTGACTGACTGACGGGTTGCCACGCCCCCTCTGGGTCCACCGCCCCCTTGGCTCGATATATACCCAACCATCAATCTCAATTGCTTCGCGTTCTCATATGCGACTCTTCGATCATTTTGCAGGCTGACAGGCAACAGGGACCCAACAAAAGGCAACAACGGTAATAAAAATTGCAGATTTGTCACAGCAATTGCTTTTTTTTTTGTTTTTGCCGGCCAGATATTCTGGTTTATTTTGTTTTTTTTGCCAACATCGTGTGCCTGTAATTACTTTTTATTCTGGGTATTTTTTTATTTATTTCTTGAAGTTTTCGTACTTGTCTTGTCTTTTATTTTCTGTTCTGGATTTATCTCGCCCAAATGTCTACGCGTGATTAAACGCTTAAATTGCCAGATATGATATATTCCAGATATCCCAGCCTGTCGCCGTCGGTTCTCCTCCGACTTGACATATATGTAGATATAGGACCCGATTGCCGGGGATTGTCTTCTGGTTTCGAAAGTCTGTGCCAGTGGCTGCCTGTCGATGTTTGTTGTCTGTTTCTTGTCCCCGTTTTGTTCTCCTATAAATTTTATTCAGCCAAAGGCATAAAGTCTGGCAAAGTTTGGTAAGAAGAATTTGTTGGAAAATACTTAAGAAAAATCTTAACAGATAAAAAACCAACTATTTTTTTTTTAATATTTTAATGAGTATATTTATTAAAAGGCTTTATGTTTCCTATTCATTTTGTGAATTTTTAACAATATAATGAAATTTTGTTTAAGCTTATCAATCATAAGCCACCAACTAGTTCTCTAATCAGGTCTTTTAATAATGATAAAACAACTTCAGGGTATTATTTAAATGAAGATATGTTCACACGCTCAGCTCTAACACTCCAACTAAAAATGGGAACTTTAAAGCATAGTTTAGGACTTTATTTAGCGCCCACATCTGACACCCTGTAAAGCCTTCACTTCACGCTTAATTAGGCGCATTGTACAAATAGCTCTATCGAGAGGCTTAAATAGTCTTAAACTAAAGACATAAAACCTCGCTTTTGGTGGAAGAGATGTGGCGGTGTGCGAACCGAAAATGGTCAAAACATGAAATCCTATTAGACAAATTGAAATTACAAATGAGACAACGAAATTAATTTATTAATTAGTCACACTCCATTATGGTCAGACAAAGGTGGTGATGAGGGAAACAGCGGAAAAGGGGAAAAAGTCAGTAGCCAGCGACATCAAATGCTGCCCACATGCGTTGGTGTCGTAGAAAATAGTTGACAGATGGAGTTGAAGGTGCACGGAGAAAAAAAACACATTTTAAAGTGTATTTCCCAGCTTTTTGTCAAACAACATTATTTATAAATACCTTAAAAAGTTTGTTTCACTCTTGGCTGGTTAGGATAAAGGGTAAGGGGTGTCTATTATATTTTATTGGTGGAGATATATTTGTACTAAGAATTTAACTTTGAATAGATGAGAAAATAAATTTATAAGTATTTTAATACTTTCTGATAAATACCATTTATATTCTTTAAATAGTTTTACAAAATAAAGGAAAGCAATCAAATTGTTAACTTTTAAGTTATTTTTTCACCGTGTGAAGCTGAAAACGAAGCCCAAGTCAAAGTTGTCCAAGCCATGGTATTTTCACACCAGAGATCCAATTCCAGGCACGCAACTTGCCTGCAACTGCGGAAAACTTTCTGTGTGGGTTGTTCTCTCCTGCGACTGACATAATCGTTGATAAGCGATCGCTAATTAAAATTATTAAAACCAGAAATGAGCGGCGGACAATGAAAATGAAATTTGTGCCATTCTGGAGTCGCCTATCCGGATATCTTTCGCCGATCTGTGGGTTCCATTTTGGCCCGTTCTCGGACAGGTTGTTGGCAAGACAATTGCCAAGCCAAAGGAGTTATCATGGGAAACCTAACCAACATATACAGCATTTGGTTCATTTCTATTTCAGACTTCGTCATTATCAAGTCGGCTCACAGAGATAGCCAAACTTGGGCGAAGTGAATGCTCGCCGCTCCAAGGAGGCAATTTGGCCAAAACGAGTGGGCCAAAACGCTAATTAAGACTTTTTCTGGGTGTCAGGCTCTATACCTGCCGAGCATAATTCATATCTGGAAATCTGGGCCTCCTCATATTTCGGTTTTAGTTCGCTTCGCGTTATACAACCAGAGTATTTTGGGGAGAAAGTTTTGTGGGGTCTCTCAAGCATTTTGTATTTTTAGCGCCATAAATAAGCGTTTTTATTAATGGCAGCCCATTAACCCCGACTAATTAATTAACAAATCCCAAAATACACATCCACCGGCAAAACAAATAAGCCTGAGGTCCAAAGAAATAACATTCAAACTGACTGAAGACTGTCCGATCGCGAGATGTTGTTCCCATCCAAAAGTCTGCCGCTGGTGATGAGTTTTCAAATGATGCGTATCAATTTTATTTGAATTTTTTTCATATCAAATATTTATGAGCGCTCGTTAGATCATTCATGGTTGAAAACTACACAAAGTTTGACTTTGAAATGCGGTTGGTTGGCTTGAAAAGCCTGAGCTACCATCTTTATACCAGCAATCAATGATCAAAGACTGAAGATATCATCCCACCCTTTGTAGCACATTTTTTTTTGAGCTGTATCTTTTCAACATAAATCTGTAGAACGCCCACGTTTGTCTGACTTCGATTTCCAAAGTTGCTGTTTGTTTTGTCTCAGCTCGACTAATTTGCGGTGCGTGGAATTTTCGGTTTTCTTTCATTGTCAAAGTGTCTTCTCGATTTGTGAAAAGCGTTTAATAAATGCCGTAATAAATATTTTCGAACCCGACTGACGAAGACAATGGGCCACATTTCACCTGGATGGGCCCGATGAAAAAGGCCTGTGGATTATTCAGAGTGCGGTGGCTTGTAAAAAATTCATTGAGGCAATTGTCTGCGTTGCAGATTATCTGCAATAAGTTCCCTCCCACAGGTCAAGCGTGCACATCAATTACTTTGGCACAGGCCCAAAAGATTTTAGGCCCGGGAATCTAGACAGGAAACGCACACAGATGCTGCACACATAGATACCGGCACACAGATACACACTGGCAAACACCATCCAGCACTTTGTTGACCTCTCAATTTAACGCTTATAATGCCAGGAAATGCCAACTTTAAGCAAGACACCAAACAGAAGAGGATGAACATGCGGCTGCAGATATTGCAAGTACACCGAAAAAATAATATATACACTAATTTAGCCAATATTACATACCACTCTTTTGACTTATTAAAATGTTTAAAAGGGTAAAACAAATCTTGAATGGAAGGAAGAGGAATTTGATATATGGTACTCCAATAAATTTATATTATATAATAAACTTCAACAACTTTTCTCAAAAAAATATATGTTAGTAAATTTGCTTAAAAGCAAAATGTAAATAATTATATAATTATTTATTTCATTTCTTTCTTCACCTAGCAATTAATTGTATTATTTATAAGCTTTATTATGTTGCAGTAGATTCCAGGTAAATGAGAAACAACTTGTGTAGGGAAGGTATAATGCAATAGTAATAAATCCTAATGTTATAGCTTTATATGTGGCTTTATATTATTGACATATATTATTTTGTTTATACTTAAGTTTGCCTTGCTTACTCGTAAACTTGATTAAATAGCAATTATTTTCGTAAGTGCACACCATCCACAAAGCTTTGTTGTCTATGGAGAGTCACTTGATCTCGGCGTTGATTGTGCGTTGATTGTTTTATTATGAAGATGTTGATGGGGGCTCCATAGTTATGGCTGTATTATTAAGATAATCAAATGCACTCCACTCGCGAATCTTCAATGAGTTGTCAACGGATCGGGGAAAGCTAATGACCTGTCAACTTTTGACTGAACCCCTGGGATGATCACATTCCAGGTGCGCATTTCCATCCCACTACATCTAATTAGCCAATCCATTAACGTGGCCCAGGCCATGTTGACACCAAAGCGCCAACAAACGGCCATTAGGCGACTGTCAATGCTTTTATAATATAACTTTTTATAATTCTCGTTGCATTTTTCCACCGCTGCAACATTTCATTAATCGAGTCACGACATTAGACATTCAACAGGCCCAAAAGCAGGCAGCTGGAGCTGTGTGGCTATATGGCACTTATATAGCTGAAAATTTTACCCAGCCAGCCAAAAATTGCTTTGACAACTTTATCGCTGCACAGCATCGACAACGGGCGACGTCAAAAAAGCATTTGCTGACAGCGGAGGGGGGGAAATCGGGGAAAATGGGGAAAAATAAGGGGAAACTCCAGAAGGGGAATATTTTGCGACTGATAAACTGTCAACTGTGGGGCCCTCGGCCCAAAAGGGAATCTAAATTAAATCAAATAATCGACCTCAACGATTTTTTTTCGATTTGCCAAACAAAAGACTCAGGCAACAAACTTGCAAGCCAGCTAGCCCAAAAAAAGGCCACACACATGCTTTTTTGCTGTGGTAATAGACCGGCTAATGGATATATATACGCCATATCCGCATGTGTATATATACATACTGCATATTAATTGCAATATCAATGCCTGACTACCGTGGCCAATTGTTGTTGTTTGCTTATGACTCGGCTGCTTGTTGTTGCTGCCTCGTTAGCGCCCGACTTTTAGTTCAATGGTGAATAGGTTGAAAACGCTGTGTCTTTGGGTCTAAAGAGGCAATAAAAGCTTAAATACTCTACTTAAACTGGCAATAGGAAACGAAATGGCTGGCAAAGCTGAGCTCCTTTGCCATCGTTTTCCGAGAAAATTACAGATAATAAACATTAGGGCCTGTTAGCGATAATATTTTAAATCACTCTATTTAACTAAAACAAAAACACTCAATTTACATTCTCTTATTGAAGCTAAGATGCTTGTCGGTTAAAATGATGCTTTCAATAGTTACAATAGTTACATATGCTAGTTAATTGTTAACCCGTTTATAATCTCATGTCTTTTTTTAAAATTCAATTTTTTTGAAATTATCACACACGACTATAGTTTATTATTTATTTTTTAATAAACTCCCTAAATTTCACCCATATTTTGCAGTATTTTCAGCCCAGTGAATGCACCCCTTAATTTGCAGAGCACAACAATAGAATTGAAATGCGGCGACTCCGATGTGGGGGCGTTGCAAATGAACTTTCCCACACACTCGGCCGCACATTGATTCAATTACGTGTCGGTTTCTATATATATATTCCTATAATGTCTGTGAGTTTGTGGGGAGCCAGCCATTGCATGTTAGTTAGCATTTAGTTGGTACAACGCTCGGCTTCCTGTTCGCCGCATAATGAGAGCTGCTCCGGAGTCTCGAATGCGCTGCCCCCATATCATTATTATTATTGCATTTTTCGCACTTTAATTTATGCACCTGCAGCTGATTCGTGGAAATGTTGCCCCAAGTTTCTTTGGCTGCAAATGGCCACACCCACAAAGCAACTAATCGATTTTGTCTAGCTATTTATGGCCAATAAATTTCACTTTCAGTTGGTCCCGACTTCATATTTAAATACACGCGATAATTTATCTAATTTTTGTGGCTTTATTTAAGTCGGCTTTATGGAGCTCATGAGGAGCTACCTGAACTAGTTTCGCTCTGTTGCTATAAATTTTGTATTTAATATTAGTTGTTATATTTACAAATTGGTACAAGTAGTTAGGGACATTCATAGTTGAAAGAATAAATTTATATGCGGTAAAAATTTGTAAAATTGTTTAAAATGTTATTTGTGGTTTTTGACTTGCTATTATTGTATCGGCGATATTTTTATGTATACTTTTTGAAATAAGTGTTTGGTATTTAGAGCAGAATTCGGTTGTGAGTTCACAATTAGTCTTAATTGATCTGATTACACGATTTGTGACTAGTTTTTTCCGATCTCTGGGGTTACCCCCATGTGAGATCCAATCGATTCACACAGCATTAAGCACCTGGTCAGCGATTCTAATGCCTTGACCCAACCCATTGTGAACTTTAGCAAACGGCAAATACCCGAAAATAGCCGAAAATAAATGAAAACAATTGGCCAAATGCAAGCCCGCAGTTAATATTATTGGTTTTTTGCGGTTTTTTCCTTTACTGCGTTTTCATAACATGACAGCCGGGCTGAAAATGTTCTGCTGTTCATTTTTGGCTTTTCCTCCCGCTTTTTTTGGCTATCAGTATCAGTAAAGCAGTAAAGCAAAGCGGCAAATCTGCAAAAGGTCATAAAATGTGTTGTTGCCCCGGTCGTGTAAATTTTTACACGCCGAATCGCAAAATAGAAAAAACTGCGCCGCCAATTGTTTACCGCCACGGCTGACATGCAACTTCAGAGTTTGCGGCTTTAACTTTTGGAACAACTTTGGGGGCTGACTGCGACGAGCATTCAACTGTCAACAGTTACTACCGAAACGACAAGAGCCGCTAAATGCCGCCAAATAACTCAGAGCTCAGAGCTCCGCCATTTCGGCAACTACAAATCACTTTTACTGCCTGCTAACTTGGCTTCAAGTCCGCTGCCAAAAGTCCACTCGAAATGGCCGAGAGGCCCGCAAAAAGCCGAACAAAATTATTTAAAGTATAAATAAAATTCTCTAAATATTTGCGCGTCGATTTTCCATTTAGCCGCTGCAGACAGGCATCGCCGAACCGGGCAATTAAGGTGCAATAATTTCGGATCATTAGGTTAAATTTGTCACGACCCGCTGCACGACTTGGCGGCCCCTCTTAACCCTCTCGTGGCTCCTGTCCCGAAAAAGAGGCCCCAAGGCAGCGGCGGTCGCTACAACTGTCCGACAGAATGTAAAAGCCTAAGTCTGGACAAGTCGGAGAGCTGTCCATTTGGCTAGTCGATGTCCGCGGATTCGGATTCGGATTCGGATTGGCCCCTGGCAGCCATAATTTCGGTTTTGGCTTCGCCTGCAATGGCTTTTCATAGCGCCACTCGGAAAAAAATGAGATCAAAAGTACCCGTTTACTTTGTATATATTTAAATTTATTACAGCCGAAAGATGTCACAGAAATATCTTAAATTTTAAAATGAAATTTAAATGTATTTTGCATAACTAACTCATCTAAATGTTTTAAGGACTGACAATCTTCCAGATCTGTGTATTTTCCTTTTTAAATAGCAATGTATATAATTTAAGCTAATTATAATTTATTGGTAACAAACAAAAAATAGGACACAAATATTTTTGTCAGTGCCTCTTACCATTTCGCAGCGCTAGGTGGCGCTTTTAACAAATTATGACACAATTTGCGGGCCAAATTTGGTAAGCAGTTGACATTTGGCCATGTTTCTTGTCGATTGTCATCGTCTATCGGACAATCGGCCATCGGCGGATCGGCTGGCAACGTTGACAACGCACGCCAGCAACATGCAACAGGCAATATGCAACATGTTGCCCGTTCCGCGAAAGTGACGCGTGGGCGATCCGAAAAGACTGTCTTTTCATGTAATCCCAGCTATTAGCATGGCTCTCGACTGCGAGGGGGACCCGATTTTGGGAGGGGGTCTGCCCCAACCACATCCAAGTGCATCCAAGTTGCATTCCACAAATCGATTTCGCTGCGCACACGCACTGACCGCAATTTTGCGGCTTTGCTCAATGATTCATCGCCGGCGGGACAGCTAAAGGTGGCAGTTTGATAGATAGTTCCTTAGAACGATAGTAGCCTAAAAGTCAGGGAGCTTTTGATATTTATTGTATTGCTTTAATATATAAATTATTTATTTATCAAACTATTGCTTTATAATTTTGTCCTTTTTTCTTATGAACAAGAAATAAATGATATTGGGCCATACTGATGATTTCTGACTGAAACTGATGTTAGAAATTATTGGAATCACAATTTTCGTTAAATGTTTATCTGATTTATCTAAAGAACATTTTTTTCTATTTACTTCTTATTTTGGTAGACCCCCAATGTGGCTCTTAAATAGATAATAATTCGATTTAATATAGGGAAGACTGATGTCGGATTCTAGACCTATTTAAAGTGAAGTTAAATTGTAACTTAAAAGATTGTCTCAAGGAAAACATCCTTAAAGTCTACCCACCCTGGCACCCATCTCTAGCAATTACCCGCCGCTCTTAAGAAATATAGCCCCACCCTTCTGCCCCACCGAAAAGTCAACCCCCGGGGCCAATGTGTGTGGCATTTCTGTCACTTGACGCTGAATTATTTTCACGCCTTTTTACAAATGTTTGGCTTGAAAAGCGCATGAAAAGCGATGGCGGGGGCGACACACTGCAGTGTGTTCCACTTATGGCCAACTTGTGGTCTCAGCTCGGAGACCCAATCCCAAAACCAAGCCAACTCGGACTCAGACTCAGACTGAGACTCAAACTCGGACTTGGACTCGGTCAGCATGGAGATTTGCTCATAAATCTGACAAACTCAGCGCTAATATTTGCGGACTTCGTTAGACACACTCGAATGCATTTGATATGCCTTAAACGGGCCTGACTCTCCATCGGAGTTGGTCTAGAGTGGAGTGGACCAGAGTGGACCTGTAGGTGGCTGGCTTTACCAGGTCCGCCTCAACGTGCCAGTGCTTGTGACTCTGCCAAATGACAAGTGCAAAAGCTGACAAGGCGGCGGTTACTAAAATGAAATGCAGACAACATTTTTATCTGATTAAAGAGCCGGACGGGCGACTGACCAACTGCCAGAGTAACCCAGCTGGGAAAAGGAAAAGTGATTTTGCTTTGGGTGTACATGGCGGAAAAGTTGCTATTTGTATCGATATAAAATTTGTTGGCTAAAAGGATATCTTTTAATTATGTGACTTTTAAAATTTAAACTAAATTTTCTTACTAACTGCATTGTGTTCTGTCTTTGTGAACAAATTAATATATGGTTTTATTGGAAATGAGATTAGCTGTAAATGAAAAAGAAAACGTATATATATTCTTTTCAATTTTTTAAATGCCAAGCAAACTATATATAGTCTAAAAGGGACTTTTTAAAAACGAATAAATTGGTAAAAAAAAAGGTAACTTTAAATTATCAATTCAACCTAGTGTTCTAGGTTTTATAACCATATGTTTCATGAGTAAATGACAGCTTAAAGTTTAATTAATTGCCTCAGCTCCACACACTCCTTTCATTAGTTAAAATTATGACATCCACTGGTGCCATCATTAATCTCCGGCTCGGCCAACTATTGTGCACCACTCACTCATGCTCGTCTGGCCTTTTTGAACCACTCTGCAGCACTCACTAAGTTACTCACTCACCCACTGGGAGCACGGAAAGTACAAGCGACTAATTTAATTTTCATTTATCAAAACGACTAATTAATTTCCCGCTGCGCTTTGACCGCAACCAAATGAATTTTGATCGCATTATATAGGTGGGTTCTACTAGATGGAATACAGAAAACTGGACGTTTTAATTATTTAAATGCAGGCCGAAGGCTAGAATTCTGGCGAGTTGCAGGCGCAGGCAGCACTCAAATCGGCAATCATAGCTCATAAATCCATCAAAGTGGCAATTGCAGTGGCCAGAACGGCAGAACGGCCGAATGCCAGAACAAGGAGGCCAGAACCACTCGGCCAAGTGCCATGCAAATGTTGTTCGACATTAAAAGCTACAAGAAAAGAACAATTGTTTTAGTAGCAATTGTTTTGTGCCCGTTTCCAGCAGCTCCGAGTTGGCAATCTCGGCCAGTTTCTTGGGCTGCCGTTCACGATTCGCATTGAAATGTTACTTTTGGGCCCCGATCTACTCCCCTTTGTAAATGCCGTGACCGTGAATTGTTTAGAATAATTTGCAATTGCCATAATATTTATTATGATTTATTAAACGCATTCCCAACTTGATCGACCGACCGCTCGATTGTCTGTGTTTTTTGCGGCTAAGGGCCCTCCACTCTGTCTGCGCAATTAAATTGTTTACTTTGGCTGGCAATTTATTAAAACTGCATTAAATAAATAAATCGCTTGCCATTCAAGATTTTACAAACTTCGACCGCCAATCGAAAGACTTAGGCGCCGAACGCGATGAAAATGTCATTAGAGCAATTTGTCGGGGAAATTAACTTCGCTAGCTTTATTATATATGGTATGTTATAATTAGCACACAATAGATATTTATTATCGCATGATGATTTGCAAACAGTTAGGATAACTTTAAGATTTGACAATTTATTGTTTTTAATACATGATTAAACATTCGGCTTACATAAAATAAAGCTCCTAAATGTGATTTTATATTTTACAATACTAAATATTTTCTGTTTCTCTGTCAAAAATATAATAGTCCTTAATTAACAGATAAATATAGGCTTTAAAAGTAACAAAGCATGGGAGAGAGTTAAATACTTAAAACTAATTCCAAGCTTAATCCTCCTGTCTTACATGCAAATCCTGCTGCGGATTTTAAAGCACTCTTTAAAAATGAGCTATTAACATCGGCGAGGAACTACTAAATCCGCCTCCAGCTGCATGCATCATCATTCGCAGTGGCAGAACCTCCGTGAAAATGACTAATAGCCCCACCGACAACACATGAAAAAAATGGGGAAAAGCGCTCACGCGATGTTCGCCACTTGCAGGCTGTCTCGGAAAGGCCATAGAAACGACAGTTTGTTTGGCAGGAGTCCCAGGAGCCGGGGACTAATTAAAAAAGTGTCATCAAAGTGTGGCCACCTCGAAGGAAACCGTTGCGTGTCACCAGATTTTACGGGGCAGCTTTCGGCCTTCCGATCTCGGAAAAAGTAAAGGAGTAAAGTATCGAGGCCCACTGGGTGGGCAAAACGGCAGCCGCAATATAAACAAACACATGTTGTACGTTAGTCTATCGGGGACTCTATGCCATACATACTATCCATACCATCCAGGTATGCAAAACCATATTCCCATGAACATGGTAACCACTTGCTACAAATTGTCGAACAAGAGCAACGCGCTCTGGTTAAAAAATGGCAGCATTTTAAACGGATGCAGATAACGATCGTCGAACACAAATGGTGCAGAAATAAACACGAGTGTAGATGCAAATGATATGATAACGAGGAGGGTTAAGACGAGCGGGGCAGCGCTCCTGTGTGCTTAACCCATGGCTGCCCCATGTCCATCACGAGTGCAGCATAAATTGGCACTATGCAAATTAAATTATCAACTTGGTCGGGGCGCAAAAACTAGTTTTCCACTTGGGCAAATTACTGTCAGCGACAAGTCGCCTCAACTAAAATGCAATGAATGCGTCCCCTAATCGAATGGTGCTCCTTAACCCCTTCCTGCCCCCCTCCTCGGTCCCACGGCTTTCTTGCACTGTCAATTATGTGTAAGACGGGCAGCCAAAACCAGCTGGTTAAGCACATAAACGATCCCCGGCATGCCGCATCATTATAATCACGTGTTGATTGCTTTTTAAACTCTGCCAGCCGGTTTACTTCTTTTAACCCCTTTCCATCCTGCTGCCAACTCTTTGGCTTTCTGCCGTTCTGGCCTTTAATTTCCATCTCGAGAAGGCGCCATCTCCTCAAAGAACAGGGGCAAAAACAAGAGCATTCTGCATTATCGCCGCAGACGAGCAGCTTGTTAAGCAAATGCTGATAATTAGATGGGGGATTTGGGGTTGGGGAATACTGGTTCACACATGGGATAATGGGTCAGTCGACGGAGGATCGAAAAAAAACGGTGGACCGGAAGCCCGGTTGACATACAAACCAAGGGGATAATCGGTGGACATCGTTTATAACTAAGAATACATTTAATCACTCGAGATTGCTTCATTGAAATTTAATAAGCTTGATGAAAGGCTTCCTAATTGTAATTATGTTGTCATCTTAGTCAATAATAAAAACATTTATTTGATATTTTCTTCTTTTTTATTTAATGCTAAGTTTATTTTTATTATATATACCTCTTATAATGTATGGTATAAACAATAAATGAAGCAAATAGATACTTAAAAACAATGAAGTTATGTCGATTTTCCAATTAATTTTTTGATCGTTTCTAAACGATTAAAATATTGAAATATTTTAAACCTTCGTCTTAAAGTTCCCAAATAATTTTTTCCCAGTGCCGAGTGATAATTTGCGACCTATCCCTGACCCGACCCAACTGTGGCCAATTGCCAAAATAAAATGTCTTAATCCCGGCAGGCGAAGACAAATGCCGAGCTAGCCGGGCAATCTAAAACAGAAACCGCCCCGAGATGCGGTCCCTTCGCATTTGGGCTTAACCAATTTTCCACTCGGGCGGCCCACGCTCTTTGGCCAGTGAAATTGTTTCAAAAAAAAAAGAAACATGGGGAAACCTCTTACACATATCGACATATAGAAATTATAATGAAGACATCAACAACGAGCACAAAAAACTGAGTAAATCGCCAGCCAGCCCACTTTGATTTTTATGGCCAACAAACACACACATGGAGTGGGGGTTCCGAAGGGGGTGGGATATTTCTTTTAGAGGGGGTAGAGGGGAGTTACGACCTCTCACCGGCGGATTGGAGAATGCAAGCATCCCAGGGGTTTTGGATCAGGGACCGAGTAGTAGGTGGTGCCCGAAACAAATTGCAGGCAATCGCAGAGCCGTAAGTATGCTAAATTATCAGGCGTCGTCTGCGCTGATGCGGGAGTACCCTTTATTGCTAGGGGTATGCACAGGAACTCAGGGAAATTGTAACAGAAGAGGTCTCGAAACTTGGAAGCAAGGTATTCAATATAATAATTAACCGAAAGGGCTCGAAATAGAAAATCAAACTTCTTTACAATTTATTTAACTAATTAAATTCATTCACCATATTTGAGGAACAACTACAATTTTTGAAAATTTTGTTTCCACTTTTTAGAGAATTTTTAATCCCGCAAATATATATGGTGTACATGACTATAGTAATTTTCATAAGTTCTTTACTTATACGAGTATATTTTATTTCCCTATTTATAAGAAAATGAAAAATAAATGTATTTAGTTTAATAACTTTCATTAAATTAATAACCAAACCAAGAGTATCAACAAGTTCGATGCCCCTACCTTTGTTTGTTTTAACATCAATATTTTTCGGAGTTTTTCCGGGACTTTTCAATAATGGACTTTGAATGCTGGCGGCCGAATAAACAAACAAACCGCAGAAAAAAGCACTGTGCGCGGATTTTTGTCGGTCGAACGGTGTATTATTAGGAGAAGTATTAACATTATTATTGGACGCTGGACAATTTCGGGCAATAAAAGACGCAAATTGCTGCTAATAATGATGCTGAATCGATGTCCCGCATTAGCTTAACCCCCCACCGGCCTCCTTAATCCACTCCAGGCCGCACTGTTAACCCACTCTTACCCCAAAAGTCTTTCTCGGCTGCAAGTTCGTTGCCTAAGTCTTTTGTTTTGTCCTCCTTGTGTGTGTGTGTCTTTGTTATTATTTTACATATTTTATTTAATGCTACGATAGTTTCATGCTTGTCATGTTCTGCGGCTAAGAAATTGAACTTTTTTGCCGTTTGCGGCTGCACTTTTTTGGTCGCTGTGAAACATTTGTCATTTTTACCATTTTTAGCCAAGCGTGACAAGCGTTTCTTGGCCATGTTGTTGCTAGTTTGTTGGCTGCTAGTTTCACCCACTGGCATGCAAATGCAACGAGACACCAACAATGGCCGTGTGTGTGAGTGTGTGTGGATTGCTTTTCGATATGCGATAAAGATCTCAAATATTGTTAAAACAAACAAGAAATTTATTGAATATGCAATGTTCACCTTTTTTTTTTGGTTTCTGTCTCTGGCCAGGTGAACACCACATACACTAACAATAACTGGCGGTTTATTGTTTTATTTATTGTAGGTGAGAAGTCAAATATTTGTGGGTGGTATAGTCACATTCGCAGTCACAGAAGCGATTCACAAATGGCACATCTCGCCATCTTGGCAGGTTGGTTTCTTTTTATTTTGTTCGCCTGCAGTCTTGGTTTTTGTCAGGCGGATATATGCTCGTTGGCCATATAAGTCATAGGCGTATTAACGGGTCGCCCCCCGTCCATGGAAATATGACTTCGGACCCGAGGTTAATTCCAGCATTAAAAGGCAAGACAAGCCTCACATTTATATTGGGCGGAATGATGCAATCTGCGATCTGAGATGAGAATGTTCAGATGGAGTCAGTGGGGTTACGCCGCTGATAAATCGTGGGGGAAGTGTTTTCGTTATAGTCACAGATCATCTTGGAATAAGAGTTGCTTTTCATAAATAATAACGGAGAAGGAGACATTGTAACATTTCTCCCAGGACTAAGATCAACAAGCCGAGACTTAAGATTATTTTTTTCAGATTTTGGCCAAATTAGTCAAAAAACGTAACCAAAGGAATGACTGTTTTGCTCAGCTATTGATTCCAGATTGGTCTCGACAAACAAATATATACTATAATCACAGAGCTTTAAAGTTAGTCCCATTTATAAGATATGTTAATCTACATCACTGAAAATTAAAGATCAGACGTTTACAGAACTTACCTCAGAGGAAAATAATGACCTTCTTCCTTTTTCGGCATTGTTGCCTTGATAGTCGCAGATTAACCACCGATTTAAGGCCCTCTAAGAATCCCCACACACATTGATCTTCCGCCCACGGGAGGATATCATCCTCTTCTCGATTTCCGGCCATCCGAAGACCCCGCAGCCCCGCCGTCCAATCTTCTGGCACTTGTCTCCATATAATTTGCTGCACTTATTTAGCACCCACGCACCTGAAGGCAAAAAACACCAACTGACAACGGAAAACGCAGACAAATTAGCCGGGCCAGACTTTTGGCCAGAGCCTTTCACACATATATTTTTTTGGTTTCGGCCAGCAGCAACTTGCAACTTGCAATGTGCAACTTACAATATGCAACTTGCAACATGCAACAAGGAGACCCCAGAGGCGAGGTCAAGCAATGGAGCATGGGAGCGGGACAGATGAGATTGCACAACCGAAACCCGATTTGCATATGGCGATTTAGATTTAGTTTTTTTCGGCTTAGGCTTTTTTCTGCGCTTTTTGCTCAGCTTGGTTTTTCCTTTAACCGTTTTCCCTGACTTTTTCCCAGCCGATGTCGCCAATCCACCTGTTGACTCGTAAAAAACTGGCATACTTTGCATATCAAAATGGGTTTAATTTAATCAATGGGACTTGGGTAGAACTAAAAGCGTCAGAGCTTCAAAGGAACTCGGCTGTCTCTGTTGCTATCTTTTTTTTTGGCCATGTCTGGTGGGCGTAGACCTCAGATATAAAACAGCAACAACAAATACTTTGGCGGGCCAAGGAAGAGCCAAACAAAAAGCCAAGCGACGACGTGAGGCTCACCATTGTCTGGTGGAGATAATCTGTGATTCGGAAACTCCCACAGGTCAGGCGAGCACATCAATTACTTTGGCACAAGTCCAAGAAAAGTCGGCACTGGGCAAAATATAAGCATAGGTTCTAAATTATAAAACTCTAAGCAAGTAAAATGAAGAATTTTGTATTAAAATTAAGGTTTAAACACACTAACTTTTAAAGAGGCTTTTGAGAATACTTACTTTTAAAAAGTGTAATAAGCCAAAGAAAGTGTCACCCCTTGAACCTAATAAAAACCATTGTGTCTTAAAACTTCATATGTATCTAGGTTTTAAAGCCGGTAACTTTGGTCTTCCTTGTAAATCCGTCCCTTTTTTTTGACAGTGTGGCGGAATCTCTTGGGATTCTTTGGCGGCCAAGAGGAAGACGCAGCCAAAAGCCTCGCTTCGTGGCATCGTATCGAAGCGCCAGCGAATGGCGTAGAATGACCTCTCAATTTATTGTGCAGCCTTTATCCTTTTGGCATATGCGATTTGTATCGACTTAAGCACACACACACCCCCTCTTAACCCCTTCCAGACCCCCTCCTTAACCCTCCGTAGGCCTCCTTAACCCACCAGAACCCTTTGCGCCAGCAGAATTCCCTCGCAACGAGTGCCTTACGTTGATTGTTTTATTATGATGATGTTAAATTATTGTAATCCAGGCGCGCAATCGCAATCGTTGTCGACATCATCATCTCGCCGGGGATCCCCCTTAACCCTCTGAGGCCCCCTTAACCCTATCTTTTCAGTAGGCGTTGCTCGGCATATCCTTTGCGTATGGGCTAAAAACAAATAAATGCTGCGGCTCCATCGCACTCTCTTGCGCTCCGAAACACTTACAGATTACGATCGAGTGAGTCTTGGCCAAGTTAGGGCTATAGCTTTCTGCTATAGCTAAAGACGGGCCCGATGCCAGGTCCGTGATAATTTCGGGTTGCACGCTTATTTAATATGCGAATTTTTACAGATAAATGGTGAGAAATAATTTGCGCTGCTCTGTCTCTTGATCTTGGCCTGTTCTTTGGTCTCGCTTTTCTGATTCCTATAGCTTTATAGCATTTTGGCGGGGGCGTGGGCGTACTGTTTGTTCAAGGGGCGGAGGGGGCGTGGCCGGAGGCTGCCCAAGTGTGCGAGTGTCTGCCACATGTGATCATTTCATTTCCGTTTGCAGTTCAGGGAACCTTTGCTGACCACAAACCTAAAAATAAATAGAATATAATAGTATTAATCTACTTAAAAATAGTTATTTTAGTATACGGAAATATTTAAAAAAATGTTCCTTGAAGTGACTGTTTTTTTTATTCTTTTTAAGTAATTATTAATAAATATAAAAGGTAAACATATGTTCTGATTATATTCTCTATAAAAGTTAATAGAACAAGCTCCATAAAAAACCTATTAAAATAAGTGGTCATAAAATGCTGACCTTGTAAAACTTTTATTATTATGGTTTCTAAATAAGTGGTTTTAATAAGAGCTTTAAATAAATCCTTTAATAGGCTTGTAAAAATAATTGATAATAAAGTAATGAAATAGTTGACATATGAAAAAAGATCCAGATAGAAATCATCGATCTTAATCGCAGTTAACCCAGATCGCGGCTCAGTGGATATGTTCATGTCGCCTGTCCATTGTGAACTTGTCCTTAGACTGTCGAACCACCAAAAGCACCTCCTTTACCCGCGGCTGCACCACCTTATGCACCACTTACTCCACTTAAGACCCACTTCGATCCCAGTGACTTGTCCACCCGGATTGGCCTTTGGCTCGAGTCGTTACATTTCCAGTCGACTTGGTCGCAGTGCAGCTACTGGTTTTCACTTGGCATTTGCCAATCTGACATTTACACGAGGCGACAATCGGCGACAAAACTCCGAGCTGCTGGGCTACGCAACGCCCACGCCAGAAATCGGTGGATATACTTGTATATATATTTGTATGGCGGATCGGGGGAGTCCATAACCCCGGGTTGTTGCTAGCTATTTGGCATTGACATTCCTCAAAGGCGAAGAGGCGCCGCCTGGGGAATTCTCGCGTCTCGGTGACAAGAAGGCATTTTAATTGTGAGAACTCTGCGGAAAATCGACGAGTTGCATGCCGCTTAGGCAAATGTTGCATTGCAAAAATATTCATAGATGGCAGATATGAAACAGTTACACTCGGAGAAATGCCGTCCCGACAATCTGGCAATCTGACTGCGTTTGGCGCCAAGGAATCTCGCCACCCCACGGGCCAAAAATCGATGCCAACTTCGACTTGGACTTGCGACTCGGACTGCGAATGCTAATCAAGATGCCGTTGTCGGCTGGCCAACGTTTGAGCACTCAGAAAAACGAATTTGAAAAGGTTTATTAAATAGTAGTTTACTAAAACTGATTAGATTATACTTTTTGTTTTTTAAAGAAACGTTTTAGCTAATATGTTATTCCAAGCACATATGTTTATTTGATTAAATATTAACCACGTAAAGTTCATATATTCCAATGTCTATTTTAAATCAAATTAATTATAGAGAAGCATATTCTCTTGTCTTTTAATAAATAATTACAATAAAATAGTTAATTTCTTGGAAATCAATTATACTAATGTTTTGTGACCATTTTTTCCTCTTTCGATTCTAAAATTCGAAGCCCTTTTTTCCGAGCGTGTCTCAACCTCAGCATTTGGGAAAATCCTCTGAACGCTAGTATTTTTCTCGCAGTCTCTGCTTCGATTATGCAAAAGTCGGCTGGATCGACCCTCGGTCTTCGGTCAGCTTCATGTGTGTCTCGGGATCTGCGGCTTTATTCGCTGCGGGGGCTGGCGTTTGCTTTTGTTGTGCTGTGTGATGCCCAAATAATAGCACATAAAACTATAATAGTAATTTCCAAACGGAGGAGAAAGAGCGATGCAATCGCTGGGCTCTTGCCCCAGTCAGTTGGCCATTTGGTTGCCAGTTGCCAGCTTGCCAGTTTGCCAGTTTTGCCAGCTGTGCGGGCTTAGTCATAGAAAGGCTGAAAAACTGACCACACAGCGAGCAGGGAATCGATGAGCTGGATGCCGAGTGCTGGGCTTTATTTATGACCAGTCAATGCCACAAGCTCCAGGCCCAAGCTGCGATCTCAGAAAATAAAACCAAAGCAAACACTTTCATTTTTCAAACACTACGCAGAAATAAAAGCGAAAAATGTTTTAATTTTTGCGAGGCGACCTCACCCCCTGATGATAATTTATTTGCCAGAGTCCGCAAAAGGTTCAAGTTCGGCTTGGGGCTTTCGATTCTCGGTTTTCGGGTTTTGGTTTTGGTTTTGGTTTCAGGTGTAAATTAAATACACTTTCCAGGCACACACGCGACAGATCCGACTTCATTAGAACCAGAGAGCCCTGGAATGCCGCGATCCTCGCGATCATTTAAATAGCTATAAATTAATAAGCATCCATTAATTTGGCGCGAGGGCGTTGCGCATAAATTTCATGATTTTCGGGCTATATCCGATGACCGATCCACAAGTGGGGAGAAGTATCCTTGGCTGGGGGGTCAAAGTCAGACAAATTATGTGGTTTGCAACACACGCGCCATAAATTTGTCACTTATGAAAGCGTTGGGGGATGGGAAAGATCGGGTAAAGAAGGATCAGTTGAGGTAAGACGATCAGGAACACTTTAAGCGGCTGTCCTCATGTTCAGATATATGCTTATAATGACCTGAAGTAAGCAGGTAACTGACGTAAGAATTTTATGCTCATTAGGACTTTTGCCAGAGAATAATATAATATATTGGTTTGTTACTATATTGATTATTTAAAAAACTTGTTTGTTATACTTGTATTTACTACTAAATATTTGCTTAAGAAAACAACACTAAAATCTTTAATTCTTTTATAACTAACTAAACGAGAAGGCAAACCCTATATTATAATTACACTTGGCAGGGAACTTCATTTAGCGTTACAAAGCTGACAAATTGAATGTTTCAAACTTAATTGCAATAGTCATGAGATGATGACACTCTGGGGACCAGAAGACAACTTGGGTTGACATTTAAGGAGTTGACAACAGCGGGAAGTCGCAGACAAAAGGCCAAAACCAGGAGTGAATTATAGAGAGGCTCTTTTTAGCCATATTACACGACTAAGTCCGATGGAAAAAGCCAACTTGGCTCCACAAAATCCGAGAGACTAAGCCCGCAGATTTTTCCTTCTAGCAGGTGTCAAGCTGTGCGTGTGCCGCCAAAAATAAATAAGGAAAAATCGACTGAAGTAAGAAACTGCATAAATAAATACCAGACTGTTGCATACGCACTTATGTTTTCATGTTCCCACGAGCCAAAAAAAACGCAGACTCAAAATACATGTAATTAGAACAATTAAGTCGAACGTCATGGCAAATGCAATCTCATTGGGCGATAAGACTGAACAAACTAAAACTGAAACTGAGACACTTTTTGAAAACCCGCCCAGAGATGCCAACGCCGTTTCGTCATTGCGATCCAAACCGATCCCCGAGCTGAACTTAATTTGCATAATTGCTGCGTAAATATTGATATTTGAATTTTGATATTGACCGGACCGCGCAGATATCGCCAGTATATGTATATGGCGGCTATAGCTGCTAATGCCCCCCGACCAGAATGTCAGTCTCTGTTTGCATTGCCCAATCGACTGTCAATAATTTCACATATTAAATATTGAATAAAACGAGGCGTTTAATCAAATGGCCAGCTGCGTGTGTGCGACTCTCCATAGATAACGCGTCAATTCCCACGATCCGAAGTCCGAGGTGCGTAAAAATCGACTCACGGGAGCCGAATCTCCAATATGAAGACATCAGCGGATATAAGTGGACAGATCTGAGTCAGAGGTGCTTGGCCTATGGCCATAGTTCGGGAAAATAATGCATGTTAAAATAAGGCGGTAAATCATTGCAGTCTTATTAGAGGCCAAATATTTAAAATAAATAAATATATACTAAGTCCTTTTGTATTATGAATATTAATTATTACATATTCTATCCATAGAAATATAAAATAAAAGAGCTATTTAAGCCAAGGTAATTTTTAAGGGAAATTAACTTTATAAATAAATATTACCTTCATTTTGACTTTTGAAATTTATAGTATTTTTATTTAACTCTTTGAAAAGTCAACTCAAAACAAATGTTTTATGAGTAAAATAATAATTACAAATACGGAGGTATAAAAACAAGGTTGCATGTGTGAAATAATAATAAAACTTTATAACTTAATATAGGAGATTATCTTATTAATTAGTTTTTTGTTTTCAATTGCTACCTTAAATGTAGAGTGTGTTGTTAACTTTTAAATGTTTGATTATCTCTTAAATAATTGACGATTTGGTTGTAAAATGTTTACAAACCATAATTCACTTAAAAATGTTTAACCATGTAGATCATTATCTTTTTAACCTGGTTTTGTTTTGGAGTTTCCTTTTATTAACAGAAAAATATTCATTCGAATTTCCTGTTATTTTCTATAAGTACCATTTTCCTCTTAACATGTGCTCTAGCAGAATTCGTTTAGTAAGAAGCTCTTAATGCTGTCCCGCTGAAAAAAAAGTTGTTTTAGCCTGAGAGCGTTGTTGCGGCAGCAACAGCAGCAAAGTATTTCAAGTGGTTGCAGTTGCTCCTGCTTGTGGCAGGCACATGTCCAGAAACCTTGTTGGGGGCAACCGAAAACACAACGTGTAAATTATGCTCTAACACAATTAGCCACTTTAGAAGTGGCCTGAACATTGCTGGCCTCTTTCTTTTTTTTTTTAATTTTTTGGGTTTTTTTTGGGGGGTGGTGGTGGGCCATTTGCCACTTACATGAGCCGCAAAACATTTTGCAACATAAAACTTGGCTAAAAATTTGCTGCAGTTGCCTAATTAAAAACTAAAAACCGAACAAAAAAGATCTCAACGCGAAGCTGACAAACAGGATGCTATGTGTAGGCTGTCTCGTGTGCTGCCGACTAAAATTAAATCAAGCAAATTACTTTTATCTCTGGCACGCATCTCAAAACGCAAAAGCTTAAGCCGCAAAAATGTGGGGAGGCCAGGAGGGGAGGGGGATTCCCCCGCGAAACTCTCGAGCCCCGAGCTCACTGCATAAATTAAGCCAACTAAGTGGCGGGCTTTTATTATTAAGCCCGCTGAGCTGCCTCAGCTGCCAACTGTGCAGCTGATCGATAGCTGTCTATCTCGAGACTCCAGCGGAGTACGAGTGCTCTTGGAGCGGAAAATATCGGGGCAACTGGAGCTTATAGAAGGAGTTGGGTCCCAGTTGCAATCGCAGTTGGAGTTGTCTTTGTCACACAGCCCAAGGAATTCATCATGCGCACAGTGGGATGAATTGGGGATTTCGGAGAAATAATTAGCCATAACTCGCAATTAAATTTAAAGTTAAAGGTCGAGAGATGAGGTCTTACTCTACCCCTTTACCAACATGTTCTTAATTTCAATTAAACTTGGTTAAACCACTTTACTAATTTAATATTCAATCCCTTGTAAGAAACTTTAGTACATTTGTTGTTTGCATAAAATATCTTTAAATATTTTTAAAATTCCCTCAAAACTCCTCTACCGTGTTCGCCCCATTTCCCACTTTTACCAGGTCTCCTTGTTGGTATCTCCGGGCCTATATCAACATATGTGTATATGGCTATCCACGGCACTTTGTCAGGGGCTCATGGGTACTGGATCTGGATCTTGGATGTGAAACTGTAGCCGGAGCTGCGACTTTAAATGGAGGAGTGATGGCGATTGCTCGCCGGCTGTCAAATTAGTGGCATGGCTATTGAAAAGTGAAAAGCGAGCAGCGGTGGTAATTGCAGCTCTGCTCTCGGCCCCGCCCCCTTTTCAGGGGCTCACTACAGACTGCAGATCTCAAGATCCAAGATTCGTCACAGCTGTGTCGACGATTTTATTTTGAAATTCATGCGATCGCAGACGACGACGATTGGCGACGTAATCGCATGCAGCAAACGAGTTTCAAGAATTTATTTTTATAATTTTTTACCCTGCCGAGTGTGCAAAAGTGTTGCAGGAGCCTCTCATTCAAAGCCTTTGTTTTTGCAGAGTTGTTGGTGGCTATATTTATGGCATATTGATTAAGTTATTAACATTTTATTAAGGCATTTCAGAGAGCCGACGGCTGTGGAGCAGCCAAAACCGATTTTTAATTGTGGCGTTGTGAGGAAAAGTCGTCGTATTGAAATTGTTGAAATGATTGCGGCTACATTGTTGCCCCGCGCTCAAATGCCAGGAATCCATTTAATTTAACTCAATTTGTTCGCCAGCTAATTGTGGTCGCTGCAAATACATTTATATTATTTCTATATTTCTTTATTTTATTCGCAATCATGTCCCATGTCACTCCATTTCTAACTCTCTGTCTTGGCGAATTTTTAATTTATGTTGTGTGTAAAATGTCAGGCACACCAAAAAGTGACAACGAAAATGTCAAATTGCTGTTGACAGGCCAACTCTGGACAATGGATTGTATATGTGGTTTCCATATACTGTTTCCATATGTTCTGGCATAGGGGGTCTATCGGGTGTCTGGCATCACCAGACAATGCCGCATTATATAAATCATTTCAAATGCCAGCTCTTAATAGGGCCGCGGACACCTCGACACTTCGGACATGGCCAACACGTCTCGCACTCAGTTGGCTCCCTCTCTTTGGGAAAATATATATAAAGCTGATCCGGTACTTATCGCCGGGCTGTCAATCACATTCAGAGCGAGCGTTTAGCTCGTGATCGCCTCTGTCGGAATTCCTCGACCATTCTTAGACCACTTTCACTGCACCTATATTTCGTTCAATAGTTCAAACAATCAAAAATTAAACAAAATCGATACATGGCATGCCTTGACATTTATATAACATTAAAAATTAGGTGCAAAATAAATTATTTTCAATTTGGCCGCTACCTCTTTGACCCGATGCGGCTCTGCAGGATCTGAATCAATCGGCAATGTGGGAGTTGGCCTCGAGGGCCAGGTCCTTGTACCGCTCCTTGTCGCTGTCCTTGAGCCGCTTGTAGTTGTCCGTGGCCAGGAAGACCACCTCATCCGCGGAGAATTCCAGGGCGTGCTCGTCCAGATAGTGGATGAATTCCTCCAGGTACATCATCACTGGGGTGAATCCGAAGTGGTGGATGGTCTGGTATTTCTTCAAAGCGGACTTGAGGATTTGCTCGTTGGAACAGAAACCGCTGTGGGCCATCTTGAATGTAGAATTTTTGGTATTGGGATTGGGATTTGGCTAACACACGTTTTTGTGCTGCAAACGAAGGCAGAAACAGAGTGGAGGAACTGAACTGAAACCAAAATGACAACTGAGAACTTTGGGTCACAGCCTACTCGGTCTGACATTTGTGAACCTAATTGGTTCCGATTCCGAAGAGCCAAACCTAATGAAAAGCCCCCACACTATGTAAATCGATTTGTCATACGAACTGGAGACTTGGCTCAAGACTCTGGCTTCTTCAAATGAAAATAAAATAAAAACGAAGCCCAGACTGAAAATGAAAATGAAAATAAGTGTGAGGAGCAGTTGGAACACGCTTGTAGGTCGTCAAAGGTCCTGCCGTGAATTGTCATTGTCGTGAGTTGCATAATGCCGCACAAAATCGACACAACAATGCAGTCAGCAAGCCAGCAACATCAACTAGCAACCTCTGGTTGCCACTTAATAGTAAAGAGAAAAAATGGTAGAAAAAATCTAGTGGCCTGAGCCCAATTCTTTAACTATACCTCATTCCTTTTTTTTCTGGCCAATTTCAAAGCAATTTCCAAGCCCAGAGCTCCAAAGAGGCATCAGTCGTAAATCAAACAGCATTTCAACACCTTCGCTGGGACCTTGACTTCAGCACTATAGAAACCGAAACCGAAACCGAAACCGAGAAATCGAAATCCAAATCCGAGTTCAAATCCAAAATCAGTAGCAAAATGCAGGGAAAACAGTGAGTCTGCTAATTTGGCTCATTTTGTCTTTAAGTAATTTGTGCGCCGGCTGGCCTAAAGTGCAAATTTTAAGATTCCGCCGACTGGCCGCGTCTGTGCAATATAATTAAGTTTCTGGCTTAGACCTTGGCTTGTGCGATTCTGATAAAATTGGCCCAAAAAAATACAGAAAAAAAGTGGTAAAACAAAGCCGAAAGAGGGAACTGCAAAACATGCCATTGACTGGTAGCTGATTTTGTCTGTCAGGGCAATGCCAACCAGAGCCACAGCCAGAAAGCCAAATTAAAATTCAAAACTCGTGACTTATTTAATTATAATGAGTTTAGATTAGAACGGTTTCAAACGGGAGTCGGCAAAATGGCACAAAGTAAATCGGAGTTGGGGGGTTTTTGCTTTTTGGCGAGGGTTATAGCCGTGGAGTATGTGACCTGCTCTGATAGCCATCGACAATATGGTAATTTGTTCGGAAATTCGGCGGGAAAGGTGACTAAACTGAGGAAAAATGCTTGCTTAATTAGTCATTCATTTGGTATTTTTTAAAATTAAAAATAAAATTTAATGTTAGAACAATATAAAGGGAAAAAGAAAACACAAATTTGTTTATACAAGTTTTTCTTGCATTTATTTTAGAATTTAAAATTAAAATTGTGCCTATTTGTTATACGTAATTATAGATCAAGAGTGGTATAATTTAAAAAACCTTACTTTTAAACCGTTGAATTTATATTTTTTCCAATAAAAAAGTGTTAAAATTTGTTTGTCAAAATAGTTATACAAAAAAATGATTTCGAATTTTATCAATATCAAATTTGAGTTAAATTGAGGTCGCAACTCTGATTGGCGATGATTTTTCTCTCTATGCACATGCTCAAATTTCTGAGTGACCGACTTGCGAACAGGCTGAAAATCTCAGGTTGCATTCACCCAAAAATGCTCCACTTTTCGACGGTGGCCAAACAATTGTGCAACTGCAACTGCCACTGCAAATTTAACAATGTTCATTTCGAGGTCGCCGCTTGCAACATCTTCAATCAAACAAGCAGCCACATACAACACCTACGTGCAACCGGCGACAAAAGCCATAAATCCAAATCCCATTTGTCAGCATTAGAAAATTATGCAGCCAGCAAAGTACAAGGCACAAAAAAAACACAAGCACACACCGAAAAATCACAGCGGCCCAGGCTCAAATTCATAAATTAAATTACACGACAAGCACAATAATAATAAAAACGATTTGAGGCCCACACGCAACTGCAAAAACTACGAAAACTACTACGACCTGCGCAGAGATTCATTAAAGATTTGCCAGCAAAAAATGGCAAATAAATAATAACGAAAAAAATGGCAGAACAAGCAGCAGCCGTTTTATTTATTTGATTGTTGTAATCTGCACAGCGACATGAACAAACCGCTCCACTGGCCAAAAGGCAGAAAAAACACAATTAAAATAAAATAAATGATGATGAGGCAGTCGCAGTTTGAGTTTGAGTCTGTTACCAAGATTTGCACGCATGCGCGGGCGCCATCATCAGCTGCCATCAAAAGCCGTTTTATCTGTGGCCAAATTTGGTCAGGTTTGGCCAAAAGCGAACCCCAAGCGGAAGCCGAGCTGCAGAAGTGTCATTCATTCATTTGCAGAAAACAGAAAAGCCATGGGAATCTCTGGCCAGCGAGTGGGTGCCAAAACGCTGGCTAAGGTGTGTGTTCTCCGGGCCAAATGACAAATGCTGGTGCCCAGGCACAAATGCAGATACTGCAGTCGAACACTTAACAAAAATGGTTGTAAAACTATAAAACGGACGAGTATCAGGTAGTCAGTAAAAATATGCAAATCTATTTTATAACTACAAGTTTATGGAACTAAAAAATGTTTTAGCTTTATATTTTTGTTTAGGATTTTATTTAATTGCTCAATTGATAAACGTCAAATGCAAATAGCGCCATTAAACGCAAATGAGTGACCAACCTCTTTTAGTTCGTAAGTAAAAAAAGAAATGGAAAATATGTTCATATAAAGAATAAAAATGTATATTCTTTTAAAAAATTGATTTTATAATGTTTATTAAATTATATTTCTTCGAAGTATTTGTAATGTTTTATTTTAAGCTTTAAACCGATACAAATATTTTTTTCAATAATTTGAATGAATATTTAATGACATTTTTTCGGTTCCAAAATACATATCTGATATTTTAGGAACAATCCATATAGAAAAGGTAGTTTGTGGTCAGTGTACATGGCGCTGAGAACCAACTACAGTGTGGCATTAAATCAAACAATTGGCTGACGTCAGATTCCGCGATTCGATCTGCAAATGAATCACCTTTGCGGAGACTTTAAGATCCTTGCCTTGAACCAGTTCCGCGATTGTTTCTGCTCTCGAACGATCGAACGAATCGATTGCAATTACCAATCAGTCAGGTCAGCAATTGTACTTCCTCGCCGCATGACTTCCCCGAAAAAAACTGAGTTGAAAACCAAAATCAATTTTATGCAGAAGAAACAAAAAACAACGCGTCACTTGACCAAATCGATCAATGTCAGGAAATGATGGCAAGGTTATGACAATTATCAACGGATCGGCAAAAAGTCATGCTAATTACTATTATTATTGCAAGTGCAGTGGCTCTAATGGCAAATGGAAGTTGCCCAAGTGTATTAATTATACGCCACGTTGACCCATAAAGTGCAGTACAAAAAGAACTGTGACAATTGTTTCGAGCCCACCAGATTCTGTTTTCTGGTCTTGTACTTTTTTGCGAGTGACTCACTGACCCCCATTCCCCCCTGCAAGCCATTGTGCGTTGCCAACTTGCAACTAAGGTGCGTTTTGTTTAGAACCCGGTTTTCAGCCGCAGCCAAGCCATTTATTGCCTTCATGGCACTCAATTTGTTTGGCCGACGGCTGGCGAAGTCGCCGCCTCAGCTGGCTCAATAATAAAATGTTTTTTATTATACAATTTAGTTGCTTTAACTTGCGTGTAAATCGCCTTTTGCATATTGACACATAATCATTGTCTTTGCCAGCCTGTTGGCCAAAAAACGGTGAGAAGAAACAATAGGCGCGGAGTATTTGTCGATTAAGAGATACTCTTTTGGGATGGATAAACTTAAACTACATAAATTGAGACATTTTCAGACTTATTTTTATTGTCCTTTTAAATAAAAACGTCTTATGTTTGTAAGGGTATGTCCACTTTGTTGTTAAACTTGTAAGTATTTAAGAAACAAACATTTTTGAATTCTTTTTTAATACTTTGCATTGTAAAATTCTATTGATAAATATTTATTTTGTTAACCAAGTATACATATTTCTTTTTTATGAACATTTTGTTTTCAGTGTTATTTTCTTATTGGAAACTACACCTTACAGTTCTTAAAATAAATTTATTTTAGTTAATGTGTCTACATTTGTTTACTAGCCAATTTGATTAAAAAAATAGCAATTAATAAATATCAAAATCAGGAAAGAATACTTTAATTATATATTTGCCATAAAATTTTTGTTTTTTTCAACTATTGTGCTTTTTTTATAAGCTAGTTGAAAAATCCCAAGTACCCCCTATCACTTTCAGAGCATTAAATTGAGACAAAACTTATTACATGTTGCGCTGAAAACCGTTGCAAATCTAATGAACATTTTCATTTTCGGGTCTGCATTGTGTGGGTGGACTGCAGACTTAACTTTTGGATTGGCTTGAATGGAAAAATGGGAAAAAATAGGAAAAATAGGAGAGTGTGGTCGCGGTCCGCCATAATTTAACGCTTCTAATAAGCCGAATAAACCCAAGTTGCGATTATGCTCAGCATTTCGCATTTCGTATCTCGATGCATTCTTCAACTAATGAGGTTGAAAATGCAGCTGGGAAAAGCGAGGACATTTACATGAGATAGATGCCAACGAGTTTGCTACTCCAAAAGGAGGTCAGGCAATCAGCAAATAATTAGAATTTCCTGCACTTAAAAAATGTAGTACATTTAAGTTGGATGAGCAGTTAATCCGGCAGACATTTAACCATTTAAAATTCCCAGAAAGCCTGGAACTAGCTGGTTAATCCTCCTTTTTCATTATTTTTTCTATCGAAAGTGTCTGCAAGTTGTTGCTGCTTAAGAGTGGCTCGTTGCAAGTTGCCAGTTGTAAGTTGCTGGTTGCATGTTGACCTCGCTGAGGGGTGAGCAACGTGCGTTTTGCTAAGATTGTGCAAGCAACTTACATGCTGCAAATGCCGCATGTTGCAGGCTCATGGGCGCATGATTGAATTACATTTTGCACAGCAGCAACATCGGAGGAGCAACAGCAGCAACATGCAGCAAACAGTAGCAGCTCTCCTGCCCCTTGCACGTGTTGCATGTTGCTGGTTGACTGTAGCCTGTTGCTGGTTGCTGGTTGCTAAGCTCGGTGCAACTAATTAGACGTCATTGTCTGGCCGGCGGATCGAGCTCGTTTGCCATTTTCCGGGCTGTCCAACTGTCCCGGCTCCATTGTTATCGCGGCCAGCGCTAAAAGGGGTCATTATGTCAAGGATTTCGCTGTGATCCGGGCTCTCAACGGAGGGCATTCCATCACTCTGAGAAAAATGGTACTGAAATACTGTATATTACTTCAAAATTGGGTACCAAATAGTTATTTAATTAGTTTTGTTTTTCTAGCGTAAAACAGTACTTAGGAATTTAGCCAAATATTTGGCTGGTTCGACATATGTATGAACCCAAAAGACTAGTTATATTTTCTGCTATAAATAATTTATTGTAAGTTACACCTTTTTCAAGGATACCAAAGTAAATCAAAAACCTTTTTATATTAATAACATGATGCTAAATTTTTAAGTTTCAAAATTGAATTGTCTTTAAAATAACAAATCAATGAAATTAACCCAATATGCTACTCAAATAAAATTCCAAACCATTACACTTTTTTGTTGTATACTTTCTGCTACCCTTTTTCGCTCAGTGCTGGCTTTTCAGCCGGATCTCGGACAGCAGTCGAGTAGCTGTTGCCGCTGATAGGTTCGTTGGCTTCCTGATAGCCGCAAAGCCACCAACTGCATCGGTGGCTCAAACTCAAACTGTGACTCATGCCAACGTTTCAGTGTCATTGTTTGGCTTGGCTGGCAGTTTTGCCTGAATTGCAGTTTTATTCGAATCGCCAGCTGCAATTAAGCGGCTGACAAAATGACTGACAATTCAACTGTCTGCGTTTTGCCTCCTGCGCCTGCCATTTTGGGTAATTGCTAATCCCGCTAACGAGGCATTGAGCCACTAAACCACCGCACCACCGAACCACCAATAGAGACTCGGGTGTCCAGTGGGCGTCGCATTAGTTTTCAATATCTCAAAACCAAAAAAAGTGGCCAAGAGTGGCGAGTTAATGTGGCCCATGATTGCGTCTAATGATTGATTGCCTCAGATATGCACAGACTTTTCCAGATTTTCCCCTTTTTCTTTATTTTAACCCCCCAAACGATAGCGAAATTGCAAACGAAACTGAAACGAAATCGAAACTGCAACTTGCAACTGGTTCCTGTGGATTTCTGGAGTCGCGAACGTGACGCTGCTGACCCACTGAACCCACCGAAACAGCCGGTGGGTGATGGGTGGCACACTCACACTAAAAAACGACAAGAGACCACCGAAAACAGCGGTGCAAATTGCACTCAGCGGTATCGAAATATTGAAATATCGAAATCGAAAACGCTCGTGCATTAAAGTTTATTGATTTTGCGATATTAACCCCAAAGTTGCACAATTGTTTTCAGCATAATATCAATTTATATATATCCATTGCGGAATGGGGATCAGAGAGCAGAAATTCAGCTAAGCACGAGATTTGTCAATTCAAGAAACAGGTGGATTTAGTTAAATTGGGGAAGAGGGCTTTTTATAAAACCAGCACAGATAAAATACATTTTACTACACTTAAAAAATACAAAATGAATTCCCCTTCATTTCCTATCTTTTTTTCCTTTGAAGCCATAAATTGCCGAGCGACAACTTCATAAAGAGTGCAACTGGCAACGCCAACAGCTAACAACATATTGCAATTTGGCCAAATTGCTGCGGCTAATTGGCACGTGTTCAAAGAGCGACGACGGCAGCGAATAAGAAACGGCCCAAATACAAATGAAGAGAATTCACTTAAAATGCAAATTCGGTATCGCTCCTCCGCTAAAGTTGCTATAGTTGCTGATGTTGCTGCTGCACGTGCAACATGCGACAAACAACCGCCCATAGAAGGTGTTGTTCCTCGTAATTTGTTGCCAATACGTTAACGCAATTCAAGAGAGGGTGGTGGAGTGGTGCGGTGGTTTTGTGGGTGGTTGGTGTTGGTGGCTCCTCCAAGTGGATAAAGACATAAAATCCCGGTGATTGCCTGCAGTGCGTGTACTCCTTTTGCGGCATGTTAATGGCTTCATTTGCTATTTTCGTGGGCAGATATTGAAAAATAGCAGAGAAAGCTTGAAAATCACTTTTAACTCGCTGTTTTAACTCCCTCCCAAACATTAGACGATTGCAATTTATGCACAATACGTGTAAATAAACCAAATTGGTCACGTTTTGGCCATTGGAATTAAATTATTCACACACAGCGAAAAACATAAATAGCCACAATTTATTTGGCAGCAAACATAAAAAACATTTTCAACTACTTCTTCAGCTTTTTTTTGTCGAGGCGACTGCAACATGTGTTGTGGATGTTGCTGCTGGGGTCTCCAGAGGTTAGTTGCTTTAATAACTTACCGAAATTTAATATAAAACATTTTGACCGCCTGCACCCGCCAAATTCATTTACAATTATCGGCGTTGCAAGCTTTATTTAATTGTAACAAGTTTATGGGTTAAAACTAATCTGAGAAATAAATGCATTATGTAATGACTAATAAATAAATATAACTATGCGGTTAACATTCTTGAGTTTATTTATACTTTGTTAACAAATTTGTTTTGAAAAGTATTCATTGAAAAAAAAAGCTTCTTTTAAAAGAGTTTTTAAACCATGTTATAATTATATAAATCGTCTCTTTTTTCCATTAAAAACTTATGAAAAATGTGGTCGCGCTTTAATACTTTTACCATTTAAAACTGGCAGCATTTTGTATACGCCTTTTGCCTGAATTTTTAGCCGTCACCTGGCACGACTGACAGTAACAACAATTGCTGATTAGTCGGCGACATATGCAAACCGAAAATAACATTTACCATGCTTACACAATTAGCCATTTTGTAGCCGGCAACATTTTTGTCACTCCGCTCGAGACGCGTTGCATGTGTAGCAACAATGTTTGTCAACACAATTGTTGCAGTTTCAACTGCAATTCGAGCTCGGCATCGGAATCGGAATTTATGCAAATGATCGTCAGGCAATGCGTTGACAATATGTCACATGTCACTTAGCAGACACACACATAAACCCATGGCAATTTGAGTCGATCGATGGCCAGATAGATCGGCCGATTTTTTATGTGGCCAAAGCACCCGCACGTTCTGAACCCGAACTCGAAATAAAAAAGCCAGGGCTTAAGCCACTGAACAATTGAACAACTGAACAACTGAGGCGGCGGAACAACGGAGCCAACATAAAAATAGCAAAGACAAAAATCTTGCCAAGCATTTGACCTCAAAAGCGACAACTTTGGACGGATCGAATGGTTACTCTTTCAATGGCAGGGTATTATGGGTCTTAAGATAACTTTGGGAGACTTATTGGGATATTCTACAAATCAATTATAATAGAAATCAATCTTTAATTGAAGGCCCATCAATTTTTTAGATTTCTACACTTAGGTATGTATCCAAAATTCGTATTAAAACTTGTTTAACATGAAAGGGACTACGACTCATTTCGGTAAATGGATTTTATATGAATAATTTGTATTTAACGAACGAGCTATGTCTGTAGAAAAAAGAGTGTAGTCACCTACAGAACTTTTGATTAAATTGCGCCCTGGCCGGTGTTTTGATTTTATTCCTTTTTCCCTGACTCCAAAGGCTGACTAATGGCCGATTGTGGCTGCTTTTGTGGCAATTGATTAATTGTCAAATTGCTGAAATGAGTGCAAAGACTTGTTCGCTTGTCGCCCCGCGTAAATCATTTTAGCTCGCGAATTTTCCGCCAGCCTTTCCCCGAAACCCCTAATGAAGTTGTATTCCATGCGTCCCACTTTGCACCCACCTTTCGGGGAACCCACTTTATGAACCCACTGGTTATTATCCTTAGACGCGCGTGCGTGCTGTCTTTCTGATGATTGCAATCGACAATCGGGTATGCCACACTACATATACTATACTATATAGTAAAGAGCAAATGCGACCCAAGTCGGGAATGATTTATGGGCAGGCGCAATCAGGCGAACGCGATATCCAGCGCCAGTGTTAGATTTTGATATATTGTATGTTTTGGGGGCACGCGCAGGATGTTGTTGCTGTCCCCAATGGTGGCTGATGTTGCTAGTTGCTGGTTGGTGTTGCTGTTATTTTTGTTGCGTTGTTGCTGCTGCCCCATGCCAACAATTAACGCATGCGTGCCACAAACAGCCGATAAGCATCGACCGCATTCGAGTCAAATGGGGTTAAGAGAATGACTGAGTAGGATACTCAAAACTCAGCCGTGTTCAGTGATCGAAAGTATCGTGAAATTTGCATTAAAAAAACCTTATTAATTACCTTATATGCAAAGAAAAATGTTTTAAATGGTTGAAAGTCTTTGTAATTTTATTTAACAAAATATTAAAATTCAAATTTTCATCCATTTATAATATATGCATCTTTCTATAAAAACATTTAACCTTATGTTTTAAATTGCTTAAAAATCAAGCAAATTTTACATATATATTTGTATATATATATATAATAAATATTTGTTGTCAATGATGACAACGCTTCGCATGAGTAATATTTATTACTCATACGTGTAGATGACACTGCTTTCATATTTAATAAAATTAAATTTCCTTCTTCTATTTTGAATAAACTTAAAATTAACTTTAAGAAGAACGCTTTTAAAATAAATAACAGCCATTAATTTGCAATGCTGATTTAGTTATAGGATATGAACAGTTTTCGGCATACAACAGAGTGTTTTTCTGCGACTGAATTCTTCTGCATATATTCAGTACATTCGGTATTATCCCACAACCTCCCACTGATCCCCCTGAACAAACGGGTTCACCCATATCATTAGCCCCTTCGCTTGGGAGCTGCTAAACCTTGCGCCATTATAACACAAATATTTGCTAACAATAAGGCCCGCGGAACGCCATTAGTCTCGCTTTTCGCTCACCACAAAACCCGAAGAGTCGAGGTCTCCTGGGCTCAGAAACCCAGAAAATCGAAAAACGAGCCGGTCCAGGCCGAAAAACTGAACTCTAACCCTCATTTGCGATCAATTCGTGGCGATTTTGCCGGCGTCTGAATATTTGCGCGCGCTTTCGTGCTGCGAACGTGCAGAAATCCCAGGCCGGCGAAAATTTAGTTGCTCACTTTTATGTAATTTCCCTTTTCTTTGTGTTGCCTAAAAAGTCTCAAAGAAAAAACGAAAAGCCAGGGGCCGCCCGCTGGTCTAAACGGGCCCGAAAGTGATTGCCAATAATTGCATAATCAGCCGCAGCATTCGGGACTTAGAGAATTTCGGCCCAACAGGTTGCAAGTTGAAAAGTGAAACTTTGACATTGGCTCGAAAAAAATGTAAAAAAAATACAGGTGAATGGACGGGTCAATGTCCAGTGAAAAGTAAAACCGAAGTGGCAACAAAGAACTTATTGAATACTTTCGGCCCAAGGCAAAACATTCTCACACGAAAGACAAATAAAAGCGAATTTATCACGCACCATGACTAATTCGCCCCTGCGAATTTACGACACTATATTATCGGTTATACACACTCCAGTACACTCATGTTCGCCGATCGTTAAATCCGAAAAACAAAACAAAGACCGGACCGAGGTTTCAGTTGCATTTCCATTTGCATTTACATTTGTTGCAATATTTGTTCTCCTTATTTTTACTGTATTTAAATTCAATAAATAATTTTCATATTTTTATGAGACCGGCAATTTCTGCTAAATTATTGCCCAAGCTGAAGTTGTTTGAGCGATGACTGATGCAATCGAAGCATGCAATCGGGGAACTGAATTACGCGGAATTGGGAACATGTTATCAATAAATAATTATGGGAAAAATATTATCTTTAATGCCTTTCTTGCGCTTACAATTTCGTTAACACATTTTTGGGAAATTGATAGTAAAATAAAAATTGTAGAGTGAATTATATTCCCCAACTCCCTGCGTATAAATCCTCAAAGCAATTGCCAAATACATGTTTCTGCAGGCAGGCCACAAGCTAATTATGTACGAGCGGAAAAACTGAATGAGAAAACCAATTCTGGCGCGGCCAACAAATATTGCCAATTGCAATGAAATACAACTGAAGGTTCAAAAAAAACCAAAAAAAAAAACTGAAAAAAGAGCAGAAAATATCTGTTCAAAAATTGAACATGATAAATTCATAATTGTCCATTCAACGAACACGAACTATAATTCATGTTAGAATAATCGAATTGGACGCCATTCAGAGAGGCAATTGAGGACGGCGACGATGGAGACGGTGGCCAAAGCCCAACAGCAACACTAGAAATTGCAACTGCAGCAGCAACACTGCCAACTAGCAACACCAGCAATATAAACAACATAGGTCAGGCGTAACGAGTCATTCATGTTGCAGATATTGTTGGTATAATTTCTGCTGTTTTTTGCACCCGCATAAGTCATACTCTGTTTTAAAAATGGCAAGCCAAAGTCGAAGATTAAGAAATCGTTTAAGCCTTTGTGGGATTTTGACTTTCAAGCAGCATCTTTAAATCAATTGGGAAATGAAATGCTTTCGGTAACTCTATCCGTTCAAACCTGTTTTCTTCAGGGTTCGCGACGGCAGGTGGCGCCACTCGATTGCCATCACGTTCGACTCGATTGCAGCAGCAACAACACTGCACAGCAGCAACATACCCAACAGCAACACCACAAAACTGGCGATTAATACGCAAAACGCTTTGGCATCTTAAATATTGTGGCGTGAGATATTTGTTGATAGAGAATCTGGGAAGGGAGTGGGGAATTGGGGAGATTAATGTGAATATTGGCAATCAGCATTTGTATTTGCGAGCTTGGCATTTGCAGCCAGAGGAGTGGAGACCGAATTCCTCGTAGCGTTTTCAGATCTCAAGATAAACAATCCTTTTTGGCTCATTGTGTCCTTTTTCATTGGAGATCTCTTGTAAACATTTATAGTCACTGTGTGCAATGCAATTAAATTGAGAAAAAGGATGGTCGATTCCACCTGAATTCTTTAAGTAATTAAAATCTGATTTCAATTAAACAAAACTTGTAAGACTAAATTGCAAATTAGATGGTATCTTTTCCCCTCTGATGTGAGTAAACACATTTAATCAATGTCTGAATAGTATTAAAAATCGAGCAACTCTTACACTAAAAGAATGATATAAAAAGCTAGTCGTATTACCAAGAAATAAATATATTGATGTTTATATATTGCTATTAGTAGTTTAATTATCATATTTATTTATTTTAGTTCTTTCAATCGTTCTTGTTTATTTCTATAAGAAATATAATTCAATTAAAACTATAATTAAGCAAAGCGCTTATTTATATTTAAGTTAAATCCGACTTTAATCTATTAAATTTTATCGTAACGATGCAATTAAAAAAGACGCCTAAATAAAATGTCTATTAAAACGGAATGCTTGATAATCTTTATAGCATTTTTCAAATAAGTTATATCAATTATAAAACTGGCATTCACTTTTCAATTAACCAAAATAAACAAATTAAAAATCCGCGTAAAAGTAGGACAATTTCATTAAAATGAGTATGATAAATTTAAATGATCTTTTAAAATATCGAATAAATTTTCCATCTGTAAAAATAAACTAGTATCGAATTGACATAATTTCAATTTGGTTAAGTTTTATTTCTTCGCCTGTAATCGATTAACTTTGATATTCTGCACACAGTAATAAATTATAATTCTCGAGCTGGTAATTCAATTATTTTCCCACCAAGCTGTCTAATTAGACCGCAGTTCTATGGCTCGAAGTCTTTGAAGTGCAGCTGGAGATTTCCCGGTGCCTCGTGCATATTTATGAACTCGGCGGAATAACAAATTGAAATTGTTGAGCAGATTTATTTGCTGCAATTAGCGCCCATAATTAGCGACTTTTCCGTCGATTTGTGGGCCATAATTTGATGGTTCTCCGCAGCTTTCAACGGCAGTCAGCGAGACGTCTGTGATTAGAGGCGTGTGGGTGCCGCAAAGAGTGCCTGCCAAAAAAATGTGCAGTAAATCCGGTGCCAAATATGGCCATCGATTAAATGATTTTCATGTGCCATAAACGACGCGCGCCTTTAATAAGCCCGATTTTAACGAGCTGCAAGTCTGAAAGCTGAAGTCTGAAGTCAGCAAACTAAAACCGAAACCGAAACCAAAACCCGCTCTTGCCCCTCTTCTCATGCCACTAAACTGTCGCAGACGTCGAGTCTCCAGTCTTCAGTCTTCGGTCTACAGTCTTCCGTCTCGGGGTTTTTCAATCCTCGAATGCGACATGTTTAGATATGCGTTTGAGTCGCTTAATTGCAACTTTTATGGACAGTTCGAGTTGCAGGAGGAGGGATAATAACTTTAATGCATATTTGATGGATATTGACTCTACCGGGTGTAAACAGCATCGTAAATTCAACAGAGTTCCGCCTAATGAATGAAAGTCTAACCAAATTGATAGCGAGTTTGTCCCATACTGATCTCTGCGAAATCCATAGGTCAAATCCGGAATAATCGCTTTGATATCAACAGGCTGTCATTAAATAATGCCACGCAATAAAGGCCCCCAAGAAACACACAAACAGCCTGGGCTAAAATAATAACAACGAGTTAAAAAAATGTAAGATGATTTTATATAGTGATTGGGACAAAGGTTATAAAAAGTTGATGTTATTTTAATCCTCAAAAGTAAAAGATGTTTCCGAATTAAAAGTTTAACTACAAATAAATATTTAAAAGATTAATTTTTTTAAATCAGTAGTTACCAGACAAAACCATTTCGAAATCAGTTTTATTTGATCAAAGTAACTTTCCTCTCTAAGCAATTACAAAAATTGATAAATGGCCTTTGAAGTATGTTTTGCGGACATTTTACAAGTCCCACAACTATTAATTTGAACACCATCGTACATATGAAAATGCAAAATGCTTTCAAAGCGATATTTCCACAATTTATTAAAAATTGATTGTATTGCCACGCCACAAAAATGGCAATTGCAACGGGCAAACACTTTGAGCCTGGCCAACTGCACTTGTTGAGCGGGCGAACATGTCCAAAAAAAACCAAATAAATAAAAAACAAATAAAATATGGGAAAAATAAAAGAAAAACCGAGACTCGCCATGTGAAAATGGCATTTTAATAAATTCAGATCGGGCTCTTTATCGGTGCCGCTTGTTCGTTGTTCGTGGCGTGCGATATGAGTTCCATAAATGATTTTAATGCGTGAGTGTGCCAATAAATTTGCAGCCAGCTCTCAAGATAAAGCCCCGATCCGATCCTCCGGCTTTAATTAAAACCCCTGCACTTGACCCGCTTGGGAATTTATCGGGCGAGATTTATCTCTCGATTTACCGTCGTCTAGTGCCGCTTGTCAAAATACAGAAATAATTTCTCACGTTGCAGCACCGAAAATTATGACAAAATATTAATAAACATTCAGTTGCAGTCGCTGTCTCTGGTCTCGAGTTTATTTATCTGGGCTCTATCGATTTGACCCGCTCTAGAAATGAGCGCAATTCCAAATCCAACCGTTTGCATGTACGAATTTAATTAAAATCCGCGCTTGCGTGCATATTTCATAAATAATTATTACCGCTTGATTTGCCGGCTGATTTCGTTGTTTATATTATTTATAAGTTGGCGGCGGCGGACTGAGTCTAAATCATGTTCGGATGCTGGCCGAAAAATAATATTAATGAGAAACCGAGAGATTAAGGTTGTTAACACGGTCGCCGATAAACTTGATTTTGGCTTTTCGGCTTGATCTATTTGAGCCAGAGTCGCTGATTTAAGTCTAGCAGATCTGATCTGATGCATGATGAAAAAATGCCGCTCGATAAATTCAAATTTTCACAGGTATTTTATAAGGATTTATACAAAAGTAAACAGTTACAATGCCATTTATAATAAATTTAAATAATTTATGCGTGTAAGATAATATACAGTGATTTTAAATTAAACTATTTAAAAGTTTTATTTTAAAATTCATTTCTTAAGTAGTATAAATACGTTTTAATTTTTTTAAAAGATACATATCCATTTCTCACTTTTCAACAAATCAACTTCAAATTAATATGAAAAACTAATCATCTATTAATTTTGGCTTTGGTGCTCAACTTCTGAAAAGTATTTTTCATCGATACCTGGCAGTCATGCGATTGCCATGCATTTAATTAGCCATAAAAAATGTCTTCTGGTATTTGGTAATCTTTCCATTCCACTCCACTCCACTCGACTCGCAACTCTGCTCCATTGGTAAACTGGCAAATAAAAATGCCTCACTTGTTCAATGCGGACGCCCGATTAATTATGAACAGCTGAAAGCGCGCCATTAACATGAAAAGTCAAATCTATCTAAATATTTGCCATGGGCAACGAGTTGGCCCGGACTGTCCGACATTTTTGTAGAGGCTCCCCCGAATCCGAATCCAAATCCGCCGAGAGCTCTTGGCCAAATGTGCAAGTTGGCAAGTCATTTTTATCGCCCCGCAGTAATCTGAGCTGCACGAATGTGCCGACGTTGGGGAAAAATAAAGGAGGACGGACGGAAAATATATAACATGGCATCATTTGCTGCCAGGCGCGCGTTTGCTTGTTGTACAATAGTTGGCTAACCTCCGGCCCCAGCCCCCTTTTTTCGTAAGCCCCCTTCCCCCTCCACAGACCAAATCTCACCTCTTTTATCGCAACTCCTCCTCCGCAATGATGATGCAACTTTTTTGGACCAACAAGTGCTGCGAAGACCAGTTCCAATCCGAGCCCCCTCGGATTTCAGCCTTTATCTCCCAGCTAGAACATGTTCGCCAAAACAAGTTGGCTCGGACCTTTAACTGGGTCACTAAGCCAGCCATGATCCTGGGTTACGAGGTGCAGAAGGTGGCAGAAAGGGGAGGAGAAGTCAGAGGAGTTCAAAAAGGAGCTGCCTAATTAGCACAAAAGACTTGGACAACGAACTTGGCTAGGGAGAGCGAATCGAAGGCGTCGACTTACTATCTATTTTAAAATTTATTGTATAATCATAAACCTCTTGTTTTTAAATATATTTTGTAAGTTAGCTTAAATTATAACAAAACAATTAAATACATTTTTAATGTATTAAATATGGAATTCATACGGTTAAACTAGATTTAAACAGTGAGAAACTAAAAAGAAACATCTTTAAGAAAAAAAATAAAATATTTAATTATCTGTAAATCCTATCTTATCTAATCGAATAATTTTGGTCCATGTTTATAAAAAAACTATGATTGTCGGAAATTATAAGCTATGTATCTGGTTGATATAATAGATTTTCCCCCTCAAAGTCAGGGTATTCACTGGGTTCTCACCCTGTACTTAGCGATATTTTATGGCGGTCCGCGAGCATGATTGTCAATTGGCCCGGGGCACATCCTGTCCAGATCCGAGATTCCATGTGCCAGATCCCAGAGATCCGAGATCCCAGATCCCAGATCCCAGACCCCAGACACGAAGTCGAACGGCCGTCGGCTTGCAGCTTGTTGTCTTTATTAGCGTTTTGGCAATAAATCAAAGCGCCAGCTCTCAGCGACGACGACTCAGCTCACATGTGGCCCTGGTACTGGCAGACATAGTCGTATTCGAACTGGCCAGTATGTAGTGTTTCTGTTTTGTCCCCTAGAGATACCTTTCTACCCCTCGCTGGAGGTTTCGTTTACTTTACATGCGCATAAACGACGTTTGACTGCCCGGCAATATTTCAAAATTAATCCAACTGCCAGCGATGACGAAGTGTGGCTCACTTTCCAAGCGTCGCGTATTTGTCTAGTTCCCCCGATAGAAGAGAAAATAAATCAATTGTGAATTGCGGTTTGCCGGTTAGTTGGGTTATTACTCAATCTCTGTGGTTGGTTCCATGGACTCTTGGCTGGGTTTCTAAGGGGGAGGGACTCTCGGAGGAGGAGGATCGTTTACCGCCACAGTGTTCCCTTTTATGGCGCACGGAAAAATTAATTGCCCGACTAATGAAGCACAGCATTTGAGCAGCGATCGCACAATGAGATCTCCGATATCTGATATGGCCACAAACTGTCGAGATGCCTTGAAATACAGAGATAAACGACAGTCTGGCCAATTGAAAGCCCGAATGTCTGTTTTATCTGGTCAGATTAGGGGAAGTTAAGAGCTTCAAATGAGCAAATAGCCAGATAATTTCAGTCAGATTTAGCAAAAGTAGTTGGTCAAATGACATGCCTAAACACATTTGAAATAATTGTCCGAAAGAAACCTTTTAAATATTTGAAGCTGAAGAAGCTTTCCAATGTGACAGAAAACAAAGAAGCTAAAATAATAAAAATAATACAAGGAAAATTTAACAAAATTAGTTTATATTTTCATAATTTGTAGTAAGGATATTTTCTATATTTTCTGCATGTGCAGTTGAATGAGAGGGATATATAGTAGGTCATTGCTTGGCGATCCATCATGGCTCTGCATATCGCCGTCAGAGCCTGCCTTCGTCTATCAGCATATTTGAAATGCCCCAGCATCAAAATCAAACTAATTGCAAGCTTAACTTCAACGTCATGCCTTAGTTAACTCAACATCGAACCTTTCCACATGAGGGGCTGTATGGGAAGGGGTTTTTCAAAGGGGGTTCGAGGCACCCAACTGCGTTGGCCCATGTCAATGGGTCCGTTTGTCGTGCCTCGAGACATGAAAAACGAATTCGAGTCAAGCAACGGGCTCAAATCCGAAAAGCAAACGCACGTGCCGCACAAGCGAAACAACTTCATTTTCTGATCATTTGTGGAGCTGCCGAGGAAATCCCCCACTCCATCCTTACCTTTCGGAATGGAGGTTGTAGAGCACTATTTTTGACATTTCTGTGGCGCCAGCTGAACAACGGCCAAGATCCAGCTGACATGCGTCAAACAACAATCAAAATACATTCGTTGTTTGGGTTTTTTATTTCTATTTCTCGGGGAACCTCAAAACGTGAGCTTGCTGGGCCGGCCATTCATTAGGAACTCGTTTTTATTTCATTTTCGAGGCCCGAGAATCCAAATACAAGGGTACACATATAAACACACATGTGACAGAAAATCTTTGGGATGTTGTCGGCTGCCAATTAACCGAATGACCAAAAATGCGTACAACATCGTAGACAGCTCCATATGGCGCGGTTGTATTTCTTATTTTATCACCCGCCTTGAGATCTCACTTATGAAATCCCAGAAATCATTAGTCTCCTTATTTTACGTGACAATTTTTGCCCGAATGATAAAAAATCAACTGGTGAAACAATGCTGTTTATAAATTATTAAGTTGTGTGTTTTTGAGCAACTGGAATCAAGGTGAGAAAGTCTTACAAATTAATCAAAAAATCTTTCAAAAATTTTACTTGACAAATTTTGGGTCGTATAATAAAAATCAAGTCCAAGTCGCTTCGGAAAATATACAGTTGGCGAATTATTAAGTCGTTTTCTCTGAAACCACGGGACCTAAGTTAATTAAAACATTTTTGATTTAAGTACAAGTTTCTCCCCTTTGTTTTTTTTTTGCAATTTCAGGCGTTTAGGCCTCTTGGCGCAACGCTTTAGCCAAACAATTTCGGTCGAGTAATTTTCTTGAGCCGAAATCAACTGCCAAAAGGCTGCAACTCGAATGCAAAACAGGCAATTTTTCTATAATATTGTTGGGAGGATTATGCAGTACCCTAACCAAAAGTTAATCAAGTAACCGATGGATTTTGCAGCAAAAAAAGTTCCTGGCTTAGGAATCTTCGAGATAGAGTATCTCAAGCTTGGAGACTTGATTTTGTTAATAGTTTCGGTTTTCCTTTTTTTTTAGCAACCAAAGTTATTTGACTTTCAAATGAGCTGAATGCGCAGCCTGCGGCAGTTTTTCAGTATCTGTTTTTTTATGAGTTTTTCCGCAACATTTCCAACTGCCGCGATTTCTGTGGCAATTTGCAATGCAAAACTGCCGAAAACAAAGAAATGTTTTCGGTCTGCCAAAACGGACGACAATAAAAAGCGACAGTTGACTCGTGTTGCAAGATATATTGTTGTTCCCATTGTTTGACAATGTGATGTGCAAAGAGCCACCGAAGTTTATTGGGAGATAGAGCTGGCAACAGATAGATATTTGTTTCGATCATATCGACTGTGTTCCTTTAAAAGCACTAAGCAGGTTGTTTATTGTTTTGATTAGCTTTACAGAAAGTACCCTATTGAAATATACTTGCACATAATTTTTCAATGATTCTTTTTAAATAACAACTGCACAAAATAAAATAAAACTTGTAATTCAATTTACTAAAAAGGATTCCCATTTATTTTAATCCTATCTATAACTAACTTCGATGTGTAGAGCATCTCTATTGAGAGGTCTAGGCAGGAACCCAACTCAGTGGGTCAAAACGCATTCGTTCAACAAAGGCGACCACAAAAATGAATAATTACGGGCGAGCATTGCCAGATAATGACACATATTTATGGCCCCAACGATGAAGTTGTCTCCTGGCTAAGAAGTAAAGTAGCAAACTGGTAGCAGAAATATGTCCCAGTAATTTACCAAACATATTATCACAACAATGTTGGCGGCATTAACGGTGCTTTCCATACGTGTAAGGCCACAGAAAAAGCCGCCTGAGAAGCGAAGTGCTGCCAAAAACCTCGCCGAATGAAATATTTGTAACACATTAGCGCAAAGCGATTTATAATGGCCGCCGCATTTGTTAGCTTGAAGTGGGGGATTTAGTCGGTTAGCTGTGCAGTTTCGCCAAATAACCGGGCCATAACTCATCTGTTCTCCAGTTTGGATCTCGCCAATAATTGATAGTTGGGTACCGCCGCTGTAATGGAGATATTTTTCCCGAGAAATGTGTAAATTAAATGATTGCCATTTTCGGATCGCAACTGCGGTTATTGGGCAAGCTGGATAGATCGACGTAATCGAATTGATTTTAGGGAGTGTAGAAGAAGATCATTCAAAAAGTAAGAGTTTCAGAAGATGATTGATATTTTCATGAAGGAGATTATGTAGCAAGTTGACGCAAACAAAAACAGATAATGTTGTATATTTTATTAAAACTTGCATTAGAACATGTGTCATTAAAGTTATCGACCAAAAGGAAAAAATGTGGTATACATTTTTACAATGAGTGTGGAGAAATTAGAATTTTTGTGGATAGTGAAAAATCAATACATTTGTGAACGTACCTTTAATTGCAGAGTGAAAGCCTGGCGTTTTCCTATCGAGTGCGTTTAAAGTGTCTCCAATTCGGTTGAATGCCTACTGCACATTCCACATTCCTTCAACCAACATCTCTCAAACACTCTGAATGCTTTGCACTAACATGAGCATAATTAAACAAACATTTACACACTTTAGTTGTCCAGTCACTTACCGTTTTGCTTCTGAGGTTGCTGCTGTGTTGATGTTGCTGCTGTGTAGAGGTTGCTGCTGTATTGATGTTGCTGCTGTGACATTTGTTTTCGTTTATCCGCTGACCAAGTTGCTAACGAAGTCTCGATCGAAACCCTTTTTGAAGTCGACAAAATTTTCCCTTTTACTTAGGCAAAATATCAATATGCCACCGTGGAAAAGACAAACAAGATGCTTGTTTGTAGATATTTCTTGGCCATGATTTTCCACTGATTTTTATTTCTTTATGAAGGGTTTTTTTTATTATTTTTTATTGGCTCAATTAAAACGAGAAACGAAAAAAGCTGGGCAGTGAGTGATATTCATAACCGAAATTCCAGCACGCTTTATGACGTCGCCCGATTTCTGTCCAGATTATTCACGGTTCCCCGCGACCCTTTTTATATGGATTTTGCTTTTTATATTTTTTATATACTTTTTCTTATTGCTCTTTTCTCTGGAAATCGGCTTTCAGTTGATTTTTCATTGTGCGCGGCTCAGAGAAATATTAAAATGAATCTCGTTGACGAAATCTTTATCGTGGTAACCCTATATATAGTACTGGGGCTACCGTTCGAACTTCGAAGTGCTTGACATCGTTTTCGGGGACCGGGTGAAATCCATCCATCCATTGTGCCCATTAATTTGTCAATGATAATACGCCGTCTCTTTATAATTGCTGAATGATATAACTCGCCGTCACAATCGATCAATTTGGCATACATAAATTTGCTTTGTCCGCGCACATCGGGCGAGTGAGTTATATATCCCCGTGTTTATATATCTTTTACCCGTTCACGATCTGCGATCTCAGCCACGTCATGTTGCCCTGCTGCCATGTTGCAGTTGCTGCCGTTGTGTTGCTGCCGTGATTTTGATGTTGCTGCGGTGCAGCAACTTGAGTGCTGCACAAATTGCTTGTTGGCTGCTGTCGCTGCTGCCCGTCTTAAAGTAGCTTTAATTAAAGTGTGCGTTTTAAATGTCGACGTTTGGAATTTATTGGCTTTTTATGCTCGAATCTGGCCGGGCACTCTCTAATTTTATTTGCTTTTACGTGGCCACACAATTTGCATTGTCCGTGTTTAGTGGCCTGGCATCCCCTCTCAGATCTCTGATCCATTTCCCAGTCCTGTGCTATCGTTCAGTTTTTTTATGGATATACTTAATTGAACGGCCGCTGCTGCCGATGTTAAATTCGCGTTTAATTGTTCAATTGCAATCGCTGACCACTTAGCCAATTCGCGTTTCCAATTAGCCGGAATGGATGCACGCAGCTGGTGGCCCATTAACCCCTGTTGGTCAGTTTCCCAGGGCCTAGGATTACGGTTACCATTGCCAGTACCCCATGTCATCCAATACTCACATCCATCTGGGCTCCTCGGCTCGAGTGTCAAATGCCCATATTGTGCGCGGTGATTTATTGTGTGTGTAAAGTGTCACGCCGGCGACAACAGCCACCGCTGTGAATGTGACTGCGATTGTGACAGTGACTGCCATTGAATGCTGCACAAAAAATCATTTCTAGTCCGACATTCACAAATCAAAATTTTATATATTATTATTATTATTATATATATAAATAGTTAGTGAACCGAAATGGTCTTCAAATGCAAACCAGAAACATAAATGATTTAACATAATATAGTTTAATAAGTGGATTTAAGAAATAATTGTTGTAAGACTGACATTCATTAAATCATATATACTAGAATACTGAAAAATATCAATTTTGTCTTGTCATTACCCGATTTTACCTTTGGAAGGGTATACAAATTAATAACTATACTCATTTCTTTCAAAGCTCTAGAAACTTCGAGTCAGACTGACAACTGGAAATGTCATATTGCAATGCATATTAAATGCTGGCTAATAGGAATCTAACGCTCTGGCAATTATGGCAGTGGCAAAAGGTTGGCCCAGACAAACGATTTAAATCGCCAGATTTTCCATCTTCGGCGTTGGCGTATTTCTTAGCCGATGTGCGGGTGTGTGTCAGAGATTGCCAGCCGCATGATTTGTGGATGATTTCCCACGATTTGCGAATGCTCCTCCGAACAAAAATGAGTCATTTTTCAAAACAATAACTTGTAAGTCCGACCGAAAAAAATCAGCCAAAAATCTAGACGCAAGAGATTTTTGTTTTGTAAACACTCGAGGGACCGAAACTAAACCACAGAAATCAATAAAAGAAGCGGCCAAAAGGGAGCAACGGCAACGAATATTGCGCAGGCGTAGCCTTTCTGGGGTTAAGGGGCCATCAGGGGGCTAAAGCGGTCGAAGAGTGTGACTAGCTCCACAATTGAGCAATTGAATTCGCACGCTTGCGCGCCTTTTTTTAGCCAAGTTTTCGTAGTTCGTTTTTTTTTGTGTTGCTTTTGCTGCTGCAACGGATGTCGCAGATGCATCTCGGAAGTTTTGTTGTTGCAGTAAAAAGCCAAACAGAAATGAGTGCCAGCCAAGATATTACAAAAATCAATTACCAACACCTCAAAAAGTTGTTGCCATTGTAGCTTGTTGCTGGTGCTGTTGCTGCCAGTACAGACACAGCAGCAACATTAACAACGACGACAACACCAGAGCAAAGCTACACAGAAAGAAACTATCATATAACTTAACAACCTATAATTTCTTTTAATTATTTTGTTCCTAAAATTTCTTTGATCACTCTTGACTTATATTATATATTTTATAAATAAACACAAGAGGTAAATTAATAAAATGTAAAGATATAATTTAAAATATTAAAAAAGATTTTAATAAAAACATTTATATATATTTATTTTGTATTTGTACTACAATAGGTAATCACATAAAAACAATATAAATGGCCATTTCATCTTTAAAATCCCTTCTTTAAATTATATTTATTTGTGTAAAAGCAGGCAAGCCCAGAACTAACAATGGGAACAGTAAAAGCTTTGGATAAATGTTCCTTACGAAGGGAGTTTAGCTCCTCTGGAATATTCCTTTAACCATCCCTATAAACTTAACCTGCAGCCGATCAAACTTGTTTACAAAACATCTATGCCCCGTGTCATTGGAGTTAATTTGGAATACGGCAAAACGCGCGTGGTTGTTGGTAATAGACACAATCATAAAAATGAAATATATCTGAGAATCTGCCATGGGAGACGAGGCGAGGCGCAAGTTGCGCAACTTTGTCTCCGTCGCTAAACTTAAAAAAAAACTTGGCTGCCTCATCAGCAGCTGGGGAAGAAGAAGAAGAAGCAGGCAGGAGTGGTTAAGAGTTGCAAGTCGAGAGCAAAAATCGAAGCTGGAGGCGATGTCGATAGCCAAAAATGGTAAATGGGATAAGCCAGATCCAAGAGAGAGAGCCACGCGTGGGCTGTCAGAGGTAGACCCCCATAACCCCCTGAAAACCCATTGCATAAGCCACTCTTGGGGGTGCTCACTGTATCTGCAACCTCCCGCTGCTGCCCGCAAATATTTAAATTATTTCATCGCATAACCAAAATGGCCAAAAGGCATGGCAAGATACAGGAGATCGGGAGACACGGGGGATCGTAGATATATATCCTGATCCAAGCTTCCTTGCCTAGCAGACCCATAACTCATGCAAACGCCAAAAGCCTTGTGCTCCACTCGCTTCCAACTCGTTTAACAATTATTATTGGTGATTAACACGGCATGTACAAAGGCTACAGGTGTTTTTCCAGGGAGGGGAGGGGGGTGGTGCCGGTGGTGCAGCGACAACCTTCGACACCTGCAGCCACCAAATCGCGGCGGCATGTGGAGCACTCGGTGGCTCCCAGTCGCGACTCACGTTTGCCTTTTAATTAAAATATTAAACGAAAATGCAACTGCAAAAATGAAATAGAAATATTGCAAGTGGGGCAAAGTGGGGCGACAAGGGGTTAAGGCAAGGGGGTGGTGGGTTCAGGAGGCGGTGTTTGTTGTTCTCTATATTGCAAACAAATGGAGAACCACTTCGATGAGATATAGATAATGGAGGAGCTGTGAGAAAAAAAATCATGAATAAAATGGGGTAGCTCACTTATTGAAAAGATCAAGTACTGGTAGAAAAATTGTACATTCCGTACTGATTAAATAATATGTTATAAGCTTTATGAATAATTTCCTAGTTTCATTTCAGAAATTATTATAAAATAATGGGTTAGTTTATTAACAAAGATAAATATATTTAGCTTAGAGGTTTGAATTAGATATTAATGAATTAAATCTTTGAATTAGTTTAAGTTAATTTTTTTATTCTGCCATGCTTTTATTTTATTAATAGTTCTACTACTTGTGTAAGTAAAGTTGATAATAAATATTATTCGTCAACGGCCATAAATAATTCAAGAAGTCATGGCTAATCGTTTTGATATATGTTATGGACATAGAAAAGCATTGGGTCTTTCACCATGAACCTCCAGCATTTAACAGCCTCAAACTTAAATTTCCCCAGTGATCTCATGGTCGAGAGTGTTAATTGATTAACCGGCGATCAGGTTCATCGATCCCCATAAGTTCTCACTCTGGGCCAAACATAAGCCGACACTCTCTCTGTGGCAGCCCGATCATCTTTGGCATATCGATCTTCGATTAACATGCGCCGACAACTCGACAACAAATTTCCGATGTCGATGGCATGAATAATGCAGTGATCCGGCCAGATCGTGCCAGATATGCGAGGCATTAACCCTAGCGCACAGCACTATCTTAATTTCGATCATAATTTCGCTGACAACACTTGACTATTTCTGTTTCTACTTCTCCAAGGGGCGATTAGGGCCCACGCAAGACCTTTTGTTCGGATTCCGATTCGGACTCCGATTTGGGTTCGGATCTGTGCCAGCATTATGCAAATCGCCGGGTTGAAAGCCGAGGTTGAAAGAACTCGCCTCGACGACCTCTGCGCCGATCGGCTGTCTGTCTTTTTTGTTCTCTTAGGGGGATTCAATCAATAAAAATTATGCTAATTAAATGCCATTTCATTGAGGAACATAAAAATCCACACGCCACGCCATGGTCTCAGTGAAACTCGAGTTTCAGTTTGAGTTCATTCACAAAAATATACGAGAGCAAAGGCACTGGCAGAAATACGGGTTAACTATCACAAATATAAAACAAATTATCTTTATATTGTTAAGTTGAACAATAAAAGTGTTAAGGGAGTAGGGACTTTCTGTGCTTAACCATTGTAAAATTTCCAAAAATATTAGTTTTGTCAACTTTTTAGCTAAAATGTAATAAATATAAATCTAAAAGGACTACACCTTTACTACTACACCTACTACTATCCACAAATAGTAATATTCTTATAAAGTGTTCGTGAATAGTTCCTTAGATTGTAGAGGATTAAAACCAATTTGTATCATCCTAAATATTAGATCAATCTTTTGAAAGAGATAAAATACTTTTACATATTTTTTGTCTGACTAATAATAAAAAATTAATGAATGTAAGTGAACAATATTTTTTGGGTTACATAAAAATGTTGAAGTACACATTTTTTTAAGTGTTCCAATATAATTGGTGTCTATTTGGGATGCCAGCTTCTAAACACGACCGTTAACAAATTCTTACGCAGCATACAAAACACATTTTAAACGTGCTGGGTCGCCTCGTTTGGCTTTTGGATCTTTTGGGTTCGATCTCCAGCTGTTATTGAACTTGGCCAACTTAGCAGAGTGACTCATCGCAGACCCAGAGGCCTGAGGTATCCAGCCTTAAGTCCGATTGTCTGACTTAACCTATCCAGCTGGAACAGGCTGAGGCAAAAGCAAAAGTGTGCCAAGTGGTCAGCAAGTCAGTCGGCAACGGAAGTTTACTTGCCCGCATTTTTTGTCGGTCGGCGAAGGCCAAGTTTTTGCACTCTTGGCCAGCTCAATCAATCAGTTGGTAATGAAGAGAGTTATTTCTTGGGATGGGGGAAGTGTTTCCCAATTCAGGGGCAAAGGTTAGCCGGGGTGCATTGAAAGAATCGGCGGAGAAACCCAACAAACGCTCTCGGTTTCTATCAGTTGCAGTTCCCTGTCTCATAATGATATTGAAATATTCCCATGATTTATGTTCTCTGATCTCCGCCGAACCGCTGCAATAAATCATCCGTCGCAGAAAACTGGTAGCCAATTGGGTGAGTCGCAATTGCTGGTTTTTTGAACAGTGAAACGCACAACTTTGGTCAAAAAATGTAAAGTTAATTACAGGTAACTAAGCAGTACTGAAATATATGCCATGTACGATCTTCAGACTTATCCATGACGTTGCCCTATTTATTCATAACCTTTTGCTGTTTTATTCCCTACAATTCTCTTGCTTTTAATTAAAAATAACTTTTTCAAATGATTAGCAAACTTTTCAACTCTTACTCCTTGAAGATATTTTTATTTGTTGAAATAGATTAAATTGACAAACCTCACATGCGGAAAATCCAACATCTCTTTTCCCACTTATCCTAGAGATTAAAATCGCCTTTCCCCCAGAAGTTGGCCAATAAAAACGCGTCAAGTCTTCCACTTTTTGTCCCAGTCGAAGTCCGAGTCTAAAATCCAAGTCCACCTTGGCCTGTCTCCAGTATTTTTGCCTCGTTAATGTGTCGCCTTTGAATTGTGTGTCCGCGGTGGAAAATCGGACGTGCACTAGTTTTCGCCTCGGTTTATTTTTATCTCCCTGTGTGTCAGCGACAACACAAAACGCCGACTCCTGGCGACTGCCAGTAGTGGCCACTGTACAGTGTGCCCCCGTTGATCAAACGCAAATGTCAGCCCAACTGACAGTTTGACAAATATTGACGACGCTTCGCGCAAGGCGAACCTCACGACTCGGTGCTCCACTTTAAAGGTGGCTGAGATGGAGGTTCCCCACAGGGTAATTAGTAGCCCCAACTGGAAAACTCAGGACCCACTTCGCCGCCACTTGCCACCGATACTCGCCGGTCTTTGATCTCCGCTGGATAGCCGACCAGTTGGTCTGCTTAAAGTGTATATATTGGGGGAAAGGCCAAGGATTGCGGATTAAGTGTGTTTTATTAGGCAATGCAAATGGTCTGCCATTTCAAACGACCAAACACTCACCTCAGAAGAAAAACTGTGATCCAAACATTACAGTGAGAAACCCCAACTAATATAATCTAATCACACATGAGGTACGAATTTATTCCAATTTATACAAGAAACAAATAAATATTAGTAAATATTAGTAAAGGGACTACAAATAAAATATATATTGTTAAAATTCATATTCCAAAAATCTATTAATATAAAATCTAGAACACAATATGCAAATACCATTAAATTATACAAGGATTGGCTATTAGTAGTTACTCAATATTAAAAACAATTCTGACCACTTAAACGAGCAATTAAAGTAAGTAACTGGTTCAATAATTCAATCTTTTACTGTACTTTTTTGCCTGCTTGGCCCACTTTGCGAACTGCGGCATTTGGCTTTCTGCGATTTGCGATCTGCGATTTGTATCTGCGAGATACAAACATGCTTTTAGCAGCATTATAAACATTTTGTTGCCCAACATTTTTGCTACTATTTGTCATCGCTAACGCATTCCGCGAATCAAAATCCGAGAACGGGGCATTTTCGGGGATCTTTAATTGCTTTTGATAAATCGCCGCTTAATCCGCTTAAGTATTTCGCCTGGGTTTTTATTTTCGACTAATTTTTCAGTGCACTAATTAAACAAAGGACACACATTTTAAGCTCTCGAAATGAATGTGTTTTTTATGCGCGGACCTCAAATAAATTGGAGTTTGTCTGATCGGACTTGGAGTTGGAATCGTAGTCGGGGCTTGATTGGGCCATGGCTAATTAGCGTGGGGGCAATCCATCATCACGGCAAAACACCGCATCATCACTTCCCCCAAAAAGACTTCACAACAAACTCTCCACATTAATTCGGCATTAAATTTCATTTTCAATTGTGGCCGCCAACTGAAATCCAAGTCCAAATCGAATCGGATGAATCGATTATTGGGCAATTTCGAATATGGAAAAAATTACAACGTGTCCATTAGATTATTAACTTGGCTCGAAAAATCAAAAACCTGCTGAGCTGAGCGGCATGTGTGTTCGGCTTTCGGCTTTTGGACCTGGAGTTGGAGTTTCAGCTCATTAAAGCGCTCCAAACTGAATCGGAGTCGGCCGTCGCGCCTCCTTAGTTCAATTATAAAGCAATTGAATTAGCCTACGAGTATCCAAATGGCTCTCTGATCTCGGACCAATCCATCAATCAGGTAATCCAGCGGTTACGCAATATTACAGACTGCCAATTTTGGCGCGTGAGTTTCTTGGGCTAATTGAAGGCGAAGTACGCGGCGGCGTGATGTGCAAATTTGGATTTTCGTTCGGTTTTTGTGTGGAAACTGGGTTACCGGCTTAGTGGGTTAAATGTGCCGCACGGGTTAAGAGGTCCACACAACGGGGGAGGCCCCTAAGGAGATTGCGCCAGTCCCTTTGTTTGCATCGTATTACAACCTAATCAAATCTCACTGGCTTTAAGATCCTATAGAAATAAACTTCATTACTTATTAATTTTTTTACTTAGGAAAAAAAAATAAAAAAGGAAAATACCTTTGTGCTTATATTTACCATACAAAATATATATTTAATTGACTAGTTTCTAGCAAAGGCGCGATGCTAATCAAAGAAGTGAAATTAATCTGTTGATTGCTACGGACAAATAACGACCAATGTTATAACTATTTGGTTACATTTTAATGTATTATAAAATTCTGACAAGTATAGAAAATTTCATCATTCGATACATCAGATGGTTCTAAAACCTCTTCAAATCACAAATGTGTCCCTTCACCATTTAATTTCCTTTTAATTATTCAGCTCTTCACAGTTTGTAAACCAGAAGGAATATGTGTATTTCGTATCCCTTAGTTGGCATATTGCGTGCCTCGTTGGAGTAAAAACGTTGCCCACCTTTCAAGTCGACCGGCACGCGCCTCATAAAAAAACATAAACTTCAGTGTCGACAAAATGCGGCGTAATCATTTGGCAGCGAAATCGGAGGTGGATGGGGTCCCCAAGTTCCATAGGTCCATGTCCATGTGCCATCGGAAAGTCAGACGGTAATAAAAACAACCCCAGAGGTCAAACAATTTTGTGGCACAATTTTAACACCTTTTAGACCGGGACTCGAGCCAACTGTCCGAAACTGTAGCGAAGGATCCTCGAAATATTTATGGGAAATGGGAATGCCATCTGAAAGGCACTGAAAAAAACGGTTTTAAAAATCTTCTTTCTCTTTATCTTTACTGCTCTAAGATTAATCCTCTTAATAATATAAACACTATTTTAGTTAAAGGATGATTGGAAGAGGAATTAATCAAATTTAAATAGAGTGAATTTTATATTTGGTTTTCTTTGCCAATAAATAAAATGACTAACCCATCAACAATAGAATCTTATTTATAAGAAGATGTTATTAAAATGAATTTCTGACTATGTTATTGTCGTTTATTGAGATGCATTTCCCCCAGTGTATGCATGCATTTTTATGTATTTTGAGTCATCCGAAGTTGGGCAGAAATCGTGGCAGGACACGCGACCCCGAGCGCATAATTTAATTTTCAAGGATTCCCGCGATGGAACGGGGGTTGGAAAATGCGAGGGACGTGCGTGTGACATATGGTTAATGAAAACGTTAACTGATGATAAACTGGCAAACTGGCAAACTGGCGGGCGGAGGAGAACTAGTCCCTCTGCATATTAGTTCCTGACATTATCATTAATTAGCGACGGAAAGGGGCCAGAAAACGCGATAGGCGTAGTGTGATAAATGTTGGTTGCTCTTGAATTTAGCAACGTTTAGCATGCAACAGTCGATGCCGACTCCAAGCCGGGTTTTTCTATAACTGCGCTTGGAAATCCGACGACCAACGCATCTTCCACAGTGAGTCAGTTCGTGGGCTTTAATGTGGCTCCGGTCTTTTATTTTTATTTTTCTCGGCTAATGTTTTTCGCCTGCCCGCCCATGTGCCATGTGTTTTGGAGCTGTTTGCGACACTTTTTCGGACAGGGTAAAGCTACTTTGCTGGGAACTTTGTAATACCATACGTTCCGGAAAACGCAAAAAATGTAATTGCAATGGTGAAATATTTTATGGGTAAGCCTTGATAATCGTCAATCAGAACAAAATAGTAAAACCAGATGAAAATACGTTCCTGAAAACTCATCAATAATCTTTACTTGTATTTACATATTTAAGAGTATTTAAAATTTCGACTTCCCTTGACCAACCTTCTCTGGTTGTCTTTAAGTTTGTTTCTTCCATGTAATTGGTCTTTGTTTGCCATTTGATGTCATGTTCTCTGGGCTTTGGGTTCTCGATTCTGTGGGGTTGTGTAGGCTGCAGGTTGTCTGTCTTCTTTTTTTATTTTATTTTGTATTTTTCTTTTTAACTCACAACGATTGTGCAACACGCAATTGCGATTGCTTTCATGGGCGCTGATTCGCCGCTCTCTGCCTGCCATTTGCATGGAAATGGAAATGTTTGGCCAAATTACGCGTGCTCTTGGCTCAGTTTATGGCCAATATCCCTCTGTTTCCCCGCCCCTGTTCGCGTTTATTCGCGCTATATTGTTGTAAATTATTGCGGCTCCTTTGCAGCTTTTTCAGCGGATGTGCGCAATTTAAAGAGCTAGTTGCGAGTGCTAGATTGTCACTCGAATGTGGCAGAGGTGTTGGCCACACTTTGGGCCTAAGTTATGGCATGAGATGGCATAAATTACAATTTTTTAGGTCATTAGAATCATTACTACTGCATGTTTTAATATACATAGGTTTTAAAAAGCAACTTGAACTCTTAAATAAAAGTAACAATACCAATACCAAACAATAATATGAATAATAAATTCTTACCCAAGTTGCTAATTGGAAGTATGGAAACTAAATTGTAATTAATTTTGATAAAATAATAATAATTATTGTGAAAAAACAATATATAACTCCTTTATTTGTAAGATTGAGCCAAACACATTTAAGCAGCCCTATTCAGATTTACTAGAACTTAAAAACGAGAACAAAATAAATACAAGCTTAAGTTTAAGCTTACAAAATTAAACATTTTAAGTTAAATAAATTCCTTTTTCGTTCCGGTTTACTGCCACGTACCTTATTAAACCGAAACTGAGCTCCGTTTATAAATACCTTGCGATCATTACATGCCCTTCGAGGCATAAACAAGCCAAATAAGGCGACTCCTCCGCGCAGTAGCTATCAGTTTAATTGAGATTGATTGTGGCCAACTTCCGCTCCAATGCCCAGCCATTTCGAGTACATTCCCCAGAAGACCCGATAGTTGGCCCTCGATAAGAGGACTCTGTGTGGGCACCAGTCGCCCCGTGACATCTCCGATTTCTGGGGTCGACCAAGATTTATGGCTCCTGTCATTCGATTCCCTTTTTGCTCCTTTGCCACACTTGCTCATCTCACACATTTGCAGTTGCATTGATTTTTGTCACTTGGGGCAGCCGATTGGCATCGCATCGTCGCGTGCCCCACAATTAATCATCGAGTATCCAAGGGGTATCGCATCCAGGACAAGTATCGAGTATCTGCAGCTCATAAACGACAACCCGCGTGACATATGAAGAGTGATGTTCAGGAAGCGATGGTTCATTGTGCCACCGCACTCGCAGATCGAAAACGTTTAGGTATTTCTCAAAAATTGAGAATTCTTTCTACATTATGCGTTTAAAACAATGGAAGTAAAACGTTCCTTATGCGTCCACAAACCACATATTACATATTACTTATTTTCATAAAAATTAAAAAAAATTGTTCTTCAAAAACTGATTTTTTAATTTATTCACCATTTTTCATGTACAATGTTTTTTGTATTTATAGAAGAACATATATTTAAGTTTATTGCTTTTCACTCTCTTACGAAAACAGTCCTCAAAATTTAATTTCCAACTCATGAGGTAACGTTTTCGTCGTAAAGATTCATAATCTATATGTTCAGTCCAAATAATGATTTAAGACGAACAGATTAATAGAGGAAGTAGGCAGCAGCTCTGAGTAGGATTGAAAGTGCTCTGGCAGGATGGTGGCGCATTAGGATTTCCAGCGAACTGTCCACCATCATGACCAGTAGTACTTCTCCATGGAAGTCTACCTGGCCCAAGATTCTCCAAGGGATTTCCAATGCCCTTGGAGGGTTCCAGATAGGCATCGTGACGTACTGAACCCTGTCAGAAAGCAAAGGCCCGGCTCCAGGTTGTGCCACCAAATGGACAGACTGCAATATGGTATCAGCATTCCGGCGATGGGACAAACGAAGCGGCAAGAAGTGGGAGCCATCCAATTCCGCACGACCAGAAAGTATAGTGATCCGGGGCCTCAATAACGGCGGAGACAATGAACACAGGAAAAAGACAGCTCGATCCGTTTGACCTGCAAAATTCGCATTGGGGGCCATGGATCTCATCCTCTGGATGCGACGGATGCGTTCACTGCGCCTAACTCCTTCGGACATTGTTTCAAATTTAGTTTTGATTTTATTTAGTCCAATTCAACAGTTTTCGTTGTTCTCTGCTCTGCAAACTTTCTCGGAAGCCTCGTGTTGCAATTGCGCACTCTGCAACACTGGAGTGCAGTTTGGCTACCAAACAGTATTGGCAAATACAAATCAGCTGTTTTTAAACTTAATATGAAGTTTAAATTTGTTTTACGTCTTAAAATATTTGTTTTTTGTGCAATATTTATAAATAAAGTTATTATAATATAAGACTTTTTGTTTAAGACTCTTTACTAACTACAATGGTTTATAGGCAAATTGCTCTCTACAGAGACAAATTAAGCTTAAGGGAAAACAAAATGGTCATATATTAATAGACTACAATATTATAAATTTAATAAATATTTGACCCACTTGAAATATATAGTTACAAACCAAATATCCCCATTTAAGGACTCGGTAGAAGATTTGCAAGTTTATTTGTCAAATAACATTTGAAAAATCTCGGTACAAAAAATCAAATTTTAAATTCAAGCTGCTAAAAGTTTTATATTTCGAAAAAAAAAACAGTGTTTTAATCTGTTACATTGATTCCCAGGAATTATGTATCAATTTTAGTATATTTTAATATAGAAAGTAAGCGGCAATGCGCAAGAGGATGGACATCGTTCTGGAAGGATGGCTGCGCATGTGGGTCTCCAGCGAGGGGTCGGCGATCATGGCCATCAGGAACACTCCGGTGACATTGTCCGGAGAATGGTAGATCGGCCCACGGGTTAGGTGACCAGCCCATTGGGATAAAGAGGTGTACCGTATCCGTTCAAGGTTTGAAGGTCGAGTTGCCGGTCCTCGCAACAGGACGGCCCTAACCACAGAATTCCCATTTCGGCGATTGGACGAGTTCAGCGGCATGAAGATGGTACGATTGTCATAAGCAGGACCAGAAAATATCTGCACCTGGGGCACAAAACGCCTTCGACGAGATGGTCGCGCGGAGCTGGTATCCAATATAAAGAGAGCTCGAGCAGTTTGACCTGCAGGAATCGGGTTGGAGGCCATGGATCTCTCCAATTGCATGCGACGAATGCGTTCACTGCGCCTGGTTCCCTCGGACATGGTTCCAAAATTAGTGAAGATTTCTTTTTTATTATAATTAATAATTTTTGAAATGGCCGTAAACTTTTCGCCTTGGTTTCTAACACAAATGCTTACTTTGCAACTCTGGAATGGAGGGCAAGATGGCAACAAGTGTTGAAAAAAAGTTGTTTCTATGTAAGTCATAGAAACAACTTTTTTCAACACTTGTTGCCATCTTGCCCTCCATTCCAGAGTTGCAAAGTAAGCATTTGTGTTAGAATAGAGTTAGAATTTGAGTTACCAATAGAGATTGGTTTAAGTAACCAATCTCTATTGGTATCTCAAATTATTTGGTCTTATTTTTTACTTACTACAATACATGGCCGTTAAGATTTATAATAAATACAAAAAAACCTACTTGTAGTTAAAGTAATCGTAATTAAAGGATCCTTACACGATGCGATTTTTAGGTGTTTCACCACTTAAATGGAGCAATTAAAATAATTTATGGTTACCTTTATTCCGTGCTTGAATCTAAGATGCTAGTTCAATACCTTAGACCAGCACTTACACCATTTGACCTAAAATTAAGTCGCAGATGAGAGGTCAGATCGTGTAAGCAGGCCTTTGATGACTCGGGCTGTCAGCCCAAGCGTCAGAAACTCTCACTCTGCAACACTAGAGCTGCCAAGGTTGCCACAGGATAGGACTGCCAGCTCTTGGCGCTAAATATGGTAAATATGGCCATTAGTTTTGGCCAAGCACGACTTAGTTTATTCGCCCGTTGGGCACTTTTTGGTCCATTGAGCCTGTTTGCGCCTGATTATTATTATGCTTATGCTTATTATTGCGAAAAAGCGATTTCGCAGCAGCTGCAGCTCATTTATTGTTGTTGTAGGTGTTCAATTAAATATGCAAACAGTTTCACAAATGTGTCTCGACTTGACCGAGTTCAAAGTCAGCTCTTGCCAGCGCATTTCCAGTCTAGACTTTTGTGTTTTTTTTCACTGCGAAAAGTTCATTGCCAAATGCAGCAGCCGTTTTCTGTTTTCTTAGTTTTCTGTTTTCAGTTTCCAGTTGCCACGGATCGATCGGTCGATCAACTGCAGCTGCATTGAGTCACAAGCCGGGTCGAAAAGCCCAGAAAATGGACAAGAAAGACCAGCGGACAGCGGCCAAGTTCCCAACCTCCAACTTCCAACTGCTAACAACAACGGTTTTTGTGGGCGGACACTGGCCAAATGGCTTTGAGTACCCTTTTCTAAGGGTGTCTTGAATTGATAATGAACTAATAAAGGGGGTGCATTTATAACAAAAAGATTTATTGACTCCTCAATAGAACTTAGAAAAAATGGGGCTCAGGCTAATCCTAAACTAAGGATTGACTTTTTCCAAGGGTGTTTTAAATTAGTTGTATCGGGGGTAGATGTAAAATGAAAGATATATTAACTTTTCAATTATCAGAGGTTGCTACTTCTCCAATATTATGGTTTTTGAATAGACTCCAATTTGCCTTTCCTATAAGTTTTTGTTAGATTTATAGACAAGATAAATATACTTAAAAGAGCTTTAAATTATTCATTATATATTATTCATAACCGATGGTAATATTTACTTATTCTTAAAATAAAATATTTTACTTAACTTTATTTAAATCTCCTTCTATATCCTTTTACTGCTATAAATAGCAAGGGCATTTTTCCTGTCGGTTTTGCCCCAACTTGTTTTCCCCTTCTTTGTATTTTCGATTTCACTGTGTTCTGGCTTTTATTTTCGTTATAAATTCTGGGCATAAGACCATATCGTTTTCATTTTGATTTTGATTTAATTTACGGTTCTCGCTCGGACACTTTGAATAATGTTTGTCTATTTATAAATATGAATTATTTCCCAGCAGATTAGAGAGACCCGGTCATTGTTGTTTAACCACCGATCGCTGTGTGCTGCATTTTTAATTGCTAATTAATTTCCCCGACACACGAAATACAATAAGAGTGAGCGATAAGTGCGCTTTAAGTTTTCAATTACCCAGATATCTGGAGCCACACCCCCTCTGCGGCCCGAAAAACACCTGGTTAGGCTTATTTATCGCGTTGAGATTCGCATTATAAATTTAATTTAATTATACCTGAAGTGGTGCGTGGGCGTCTGTCTCTCTTTTTGTATTTCTTTAGCGGGGAAACAACGGCGAAAAGTTGCCCCGACTCGCACTAAACAGCAATTAAGCTTAATTATAGTTGTCGCCGTTTTTAGCCAGCTTGTCTTGTGTTCGGCTGTCTTGTCTTGTCGCATATTGTTGTATGCAAAGCAGGCGCACGTCTGGCCAAAAAGTCTTGCCATTTTACCATTTTGCCGTAGAGCAGGCCAACTCGGCAGACTAGTTAGCCGCGGTTCCTGTTTCGCGCTTTTCCGTTTTTTCGGTTTTCGATTTCGGTGGTTGAAGGAGGTGCACGCAGAGAAAAAAGGGTCGGGATCCGTTTAATACTCTCATCAATATATACCCTTAATTACATTGCTATATTGCAGTTCAATACTTGTTCAAAAATATGAATTCGATATTGCAACATTGTTGGCAATATTAAATATCAAGCTTAATACACTTTTGTAAGGATTCGAAAGTTCTTAATAGACTTTTTGCTCACATATTAAAATGTGTGTATAAAAGTAGTAAAATTTTCTTGCAGTAATGGTGGATGGCCACCTCTGCTGTCCCCCCTTTTGACCAAATGTCTGTCACGATTACCAGACGGGCACGAGTGATGGCGTCTGCTTCCCCCCCTTTTGCGCCCCTACGCCCCTGAAAAAACCCCCGGGGGGGTCCTCCCCCATTTGGCTAATGGGCGCTTTTATGTTATGGCCCGGCTTAAAATGGATGAGCCTGCTCAGGAGTTGCTGTATATGTCTGAATGTGGGTTTTTTTGAGTCACTGTGGGTGTTGCGGCAGCTGGACTCGTGGCCCAAACGAAAGTAAAAGGTGTTACCAAATTGATGTTAGTGGTAGAGGAAGTAGGAAAAGCTAACAGCCAAGAAATAAGGGGACATCTTGTAGATTTTAAATGGATTTTGGGTGGCAGTCATGTTATGTGCCTAGAAGTGCAGGTTTTGGGCCTCTTTCCTACAAAGCCATTTTTCAAAAATTTGGAAAGGGGTAACATCATTAAAATGACGGAAAATCGTCTCCTAAATACAAAACAAACTAAAAACACAGATTTTTAGAGAATTTAACCACAATCATTTTGAGGTATACCACTTTAAAATCGGATGTCTTTAAGAAAAGTTATGGGCTTTGAAGTGCAGGTTTTAGGCCACATTTCCGCAAAGCCGTTTTTCGAAAATTTGGAAAGGGGTAACATCATTAAAATGACGGAAAATCGACCCCAAAATACAAAACAATCTGAAAACACAAATTTTTAGAGAATTAAACCACAATCATTTTGAGGTATGCCACTTTGAAATCGGATGTCTGTAAGAAAAGTTATGGGCTTTGAAGTGCAGGTTTTAGGCCACTTTTCTGCAAAGCAATTTTTCGAAAATTTGGAAAGGGGTAACATCATTAAAATGACGGAAAATCGTCTCCAAAATACAAAACAAACTAAAAACGCAGATTTTTAGAGAATTAAGCCACAATCATTTTGAGATATGCCACTTTGAAATCGGATGTCTGTAAGAAAAGTTATGGGCTTAGAAGTGCAGGTTTTGGGCCTCTTTCCTGCAAAGCCATTTTTCGAAAATTTGGAAAGGGGTAACATCATTAAAATGACGGAAAATCGTCTCCAAAATACAAAACAAACTAAAAACGCAGATTTTTAGAGAATTAAGCCACAATCATTTTGAGGTATGCCACTTTGAAATCGAATGGCCGTAAGAAAAGTTATGGGCTTAGAAGTGCAGGTTTTGGGCCTCTTTCCTGCAAAGCTATTTTTCGAAAATTTGGAAAGGGGTAACATCATTAAAATGACGGAAAATCGTCTCCAAAATACAAAACAAACTAAAAACGCAGATTTTTAGAGAATTAAGCCACAATCATTTTGAGATATGCCACTTTGAAATCGGATGTCTGTAAGAAAAGTTATGGGCTTAGAAGTGCAGGTTTTGGGCCTCTTTCCTACAAGGCCATTTTTCGAAAATTTGGAAAGGGGTAACATCATTAAAATGACGGAAAATCGACCCCAAAATACAAAAAAAACTGAAAACACAGATTTTTAGAGAATTTAACCACAATCATTTTGAGGTATACCACTTTAAAATCGGATGTCTTTAAGAAAAGTTATGGGCTTTGAAGTGCAGGTTTTAGGCCACATTTCCGCAAAGCCGTTTTTCGAAAATTTGGAAAGGGGTGTAACATCATTAAAATGACGGAAAATCGACCCCAAAATACAAAACAATCTGAAAGCACAAATTTTTAGAGAATTAAACCACAATCATTATGCCACTTTGAAATCGTAAGAAAAGTTATGGGCTTAGAAGTGCCATTAGTCAATAAAATTCGTTAAAATTACAGAAAATCGACCGCAAATTTGAAAATGGTCAATTTATTACAAATTAGTTCGATATTTAAAGAAAACAAAAAAGATTCTCTCATCCTTAAGTCCTAAAATACAATACCAATAAAAAACAACATTCTATTATGATATATGTACATATTTTTTATTTAAAACAATAATAATTGTAATAACTTAATAAACAATTAGAATAATGTTAGACAATAGAAACTAGCTTAATTTATTATTAATGTTCTATGTATGTATTTTTATTTAAGTTATAAAATAATAAGCGCTTAATATAACTCGTCGCTGTTGAGGTGGAAAAAGGAAGACGACGACTGGTAAATCCTGGATAACCTTGAAGACCACACTGAAACCCGGCACAATTCCTCCACAAAGCTGATCCTGATGTCCTTACCGCATTCCTGTACATATAAATTTTTTTGGTTTAGATATATCGGTTCTTAAATTATATAATTCAAATAAAGGTGATTTTATACAAGAAAATGTTGCACAAGTTTTATTTCTGGGGACTCATTCATTCTTTTTTATATTTTCTTAATAAATAAGTATCGTAAACCTTTTAAAAGTTAATTTAAAAGGAATATATGTTTTAAAGCTTACCGTACTCTCAAACATCATTAAAATGACAAAAAATCGACTCCAAAATACAAACCAAGTTAAAAACACAGATTTTTAGATAATTAAACCACAATCATTAAGAAGTAGAAGCCATTTGTAAATCGGATGGATGACTGTAAGAAAAGTTATGGGCTTAAAAGTGCACTTTTTATATGACTTTTCAGAAAAGACATTTTTCGAAAATTTGGAAAGGGGTAACATCATTAAAATGACGGAAAATCGACCCCAAAATACAAAAAAAAACTGAAAACACAGATTTTTAGAGAATATAACCACAATCATTTTGAGGTATACCACTTTGAAATCGGATGTCTTTTAGACAAGTTATGGGCTTTGAAGTTCAGGTTTTAGGCCACATTTCTGCAAAGCCGTTTTTCGAAAATTTGGAAAGGGGTGACATCATTAAAATTACGGAAAATCGACAAAAAAAAAAAACAAACTGATAACACAGATTTTTAGAGAATTAAACCACAATCATTTTGAGATATGCCACTTTGAAATTGGATATCTGTAAGAAAAGTTATGGGCTTAGAAGTGCAGGTTTTGGGCCTCTTTCCTACAAAGCCATTTTATCGAAAATTTGGAAACATCATTAAAATGATGGAAAATCGACCCAAAAAAAAAAAAAAACTGAAAACACAGATTTTTAGAGCGTTAAACAACAATCATTTTGAGGTGCCACTTTGAAATCGAATGTGTGTACGAAAAGTTATGGGCTTAGAAGTGCTGGTTTTGGGCCTCTTTCCTGCAAAGCCATTTTTCGAAAATTTGGAAAGGGGTAACATCATTAAAATGATGGAAAATCGTCTCCAAAATACAAAACAAACTAAAAACGCAGATTTTTAGAGAATTAACCCATAATCATTTAGAACTATTCCACTTTGAAATCGAATGTCTGTAGGAAAAGTTTTGGGCTTAAAAGTGCAGGTTTTGGGTATTAACTAGTAATAGTAATAATTTAGTTAACTGTCAATTAAATAAAACTGATGATTTATTGAAACAACATAAAAATGCTAAAAGGTTAGTTAAATATAATACGATATCAAGAGTGTTTTGTAGTTAGCACATAAAAATGACTAATTAAAGGCTAGGCAATGCCATTTTTTATTAAGAATATAAAAATCCACCCACAAGGAAGTGGAGTACTTAATTATTGAATCACCTTTCGAATCGCTGAACATCTCATTCATTTCCATTCATTTGTGTTTCGCTATTCACAATTCCCTGTCGATTCGCCCGGAATCAATCAAAGTTCAGACTTGAGCTTAATTAGCTGCAAATTAAAACATATTCTTTGTATATCATTATAAACTCCACTGACACATTAGCCAAGTTGGCATAATGAGTGCACTTCCACTTCCCCTCGCTTTTCGCTCACAAATTAATTGAAATCATAAGATTTATCACATCTGCGATCTGACTGAAGCCGAATCAATTTCATGAGGCTTTGTTGCCATCGCGCACAATATCCCATATGGCCAAGTGGGTGCTGTAGACAAAACCTTTGTGCGACGTACTATATGCATAATATCCAGTTGTGGGGTCCCATTCCTACACGTACTTTAGGTTTATCCGGCGATCTTAAGCCAATTTAATAAGCGGGTTGCCCCGTTGTGGCCGCAAAGTTGAGCTGTCAGTCGCCAAATGATTAATCAGCCTGAAACGCACCACAATTAAAGAGTGGTGCTGGAATGGCACTGGATGGATGTGGATGTGGATGTGGTTGGAGATGTGGATACAGATGGATGTGGGGATGTGCCAGTGGATGCTGAGATGCTGCGATGAATGAATGGGGGCATGCCAATGTCTCAACGCCCACGCGAAGAGCATAATCGAATGATTATTACACATTTTTATTACACTTAAAAAAAAAAACTGTAGAATGAAAAATATTTTAACGTATTTTTTATTAGATTCACAAACATAGATTTGTAATCTTAATTTTCTTATATTTTTTGCTCAATGTAGGCATGGTATAGTAATCTTCACCAAAATATCAGTTTTGCTTATTGTTGGCAATAGTTTTAAAATACTGATCTTAAATTTAAACAACTACTAATGGTTTGTCGCGTAGTTACCTAGTTAGCATATACATTTCTTGTTGAAACTAAGAAAATATCAATGTTTACCCTCGCTTGTATAAATGTCCCTCTCCATCTTAGCCAGACCTCAAATCATATAATCCCCTAATTAATTGCTTTTAAAGTTTCTTAAAATTATGATAAGTCAAACAGGTTCTCTCCGAAAATATCACATAGTTCTTGAACTCTACCCTATAAATGAATACCCTCTCTAAGGGGCAAAAGCGAAATGATTTTTATCATCGCTCCAATCAAAACAACATGACGCGTTCGAATCGAAATGCAGGCAGACAATTGAAATTATTATTGTTATTTTTAACAATTTATTCGGGTCGCTTTCGGGGGTTTTTGGGGGAGGGGGCAAAAAGACATTTGCTTGACATGTTTGTTTCGTGTACAAAATATTTTGATAATGATCGCGAGCCCAGTACAACAAAACCCAATTGAGTTCCAAGACATTGCGTTCGGCATGGGGTCACACTTATCGGGTTTACATTCCCATCTAAATGAAATTATTGTCTTTTTAGCCGATAGAAAAACTTATGACTGCCTTTGTGACGTGTGGAGAGTTTCGAATAGATCTCGAATGGGGAAAACTTTCAGTGATTTGTGCTTGCCTTGCCAGGCACGTATGGGGGAAATGTTAATAATTGTTTAAAGTCCAGCCAATTGCAATAAATAAGTGGCCAACAAATCAAGCAGTGAATTGCTAATAGAATAAGCTTTAAAGCCCAAGTACAGTCACGCAGAAATAAGCACCCATATTTAACACAGCGAAATAAAATAAAATAATTTAGATAGAAATGAATACATAATGTATGTAAGTAATTTGTAGTACTCATCCGCTTTCTAGCTGTAGTTGAATGGCTGAATTGTTTTCATTTGTTCCATTCTAAACAAGCAAATTTGTTTGCCAAAACTTCAAATCTATACCCATACAGATGCTAGTTTCTCAATAGATTTTGGTGTCAACTCTGATTCTTAAACCTTAATGTTACGAAAAAGTCAAAGAGTAGGCCTGGAATTTAGTTGTTTGTCGCTTTCAACCCCTCGTTCATAAAGGTATGTTAGTAAGCATAGTAATAATTATTATTGCGATTTCTAATTTTGTTGACCAATAAGAAAATGCCGGCCAGACGAAGCGAGCGGATTCGGGCTCGTCGGGAAGCAAGTGATGCACCAGCAGCTACCACTGAAACCAGTTCGCGCCTTTCAATTAGACTTCAACGAATGCGCCCTCAGAATGCCCCAGCTGGAGGATCTCGGGTGCTAAGAGCTCTTTCGGTTCCTGCCAGTGCTCCTGCTAGTGCTCCTGCTGGTGCTCCTCCGCGGAATCCTGCCAGTGCTCCTCGACGTGCCTCTCGTCGTGCTCCGCAACGTGCTTCTCCTCGTGCTCCACCTCCTCCCCCTGCCGATGAACCCACAAATTTAGAGGTCGAGGTGGTCGTGCTGGACCGTGCGCCAATGTCCCTGCCCGAGACCGAAGTGCCCACTCGAGGAGACCCCATAGCCACCGCCAGACTGCGGAAAGAGTTCATGGGGTTCGCCAAGGAGGCCACAGAGGGGTGCAAGGTGGAGCTTGTGGGCGAGAACATCTTCCACTGGATAGCCACGATTCCAGGTCCGCCGGATACGCCGTACGAGGGCGGATTTTTCAAGCTGGACCTGGTCTTCCCCACGAACTATCCATTCCAGCCACCCCACGTGGAGTTCCTGACCAGGATTTTTCACTGCAACATCACGGTGTCCGGCTACATTTGCCTGGACATTCTCAGGGAGAACTGGTCGCCGGCCCTGTCGGTGTCCAAGGTCCTCATCTCCATAATGTCCCTGCTGGCCGATCCGAACCCAAGCGATCCCCTGGAGCCCGATATCGCCGACCTGTACAACTGGGATCTCACACAACACAATGAGAATGCTCGCAAGTGGACCAATCAATATGCCAAGCCGTAAGGGAGCGACTCGAATTCAAGTGGTTTTTCAAAGATGTTTATTGAATGTTTTTGTGCCAGCACTTTTTGGTGATTTTAAAACGGTTTACGACGACACTAAAATACATACGATAGCGATATACATATAGAGTACATGGAATTACGGCTACTTAACCCACCTATGTTCCAAATTCTGATTAAACATATATTGTAGATCTAGTGCCCTATATGCAAAGGAATATATTTATACATGTTAACTTAGCTCTACATTATTCTAGTTCAACTTGTGATTGTGGTGCCGAAGTCGGTTAGTTGGTACAGTAGGATGTTCGTCAAGCAGGTGGTAATTTCATTTACTTAACCTACTTCGCATTTGAGTTATTGAGTGGGCGATATGTGGAATACTCCCCCCTCCCGATTGGTTAGCTGTTCCTAAAGTAGTAGTTAACCTTTCAACTAAACGAATTCATTTTATCTACGCTAAAGTCCTTTGGATTGTGGTATAGTTGATTTTGTAGCTGGGCCCGTGACCCCGCGCCTTCCTCATTTGTTTTTGGGCAAATGGCGTTTCATGTGGAGTGCCAGGTGATCGCTTCTCGCGAAACTCCTTTCGCAGACGATGCACTTGAAGGGTTTGGCCCCCGTGTGCTTCCGGTAGTGTCTAGTCAGCTCATCGGATCTGGCGAATCTCCACTCACACTCAGGCCACTGGCAGGTGTACGGCTTTTCCCCTGGAAAAACAAAATGTTGGATCGAAGATCAGTATAGTGAAGAAATATATATTTACTGAAACATTCAGGGGCTAATCTGAGATTATTGGCGAAGTTTATGGGTGAAAAATGGAAGATATTTGGTTATTTCTATAAAAGAAATATTCAACCTAAAAAATTGCACAACATAGCGGAAATAATTGAGAATTAATTGATACTTCATTGTTTTGGCCATAGCAAAATGACAACAACAGAACGGCAGCTGCAGTAGTTTGCTACACAAGTTTGCATGTTGTGTATTTTGTACTTTGTGATTTCTATTACCATTTTTGCGACCCAACCAAAGACATTCGAAAAAATTCCACCGGCCGGTGAGCGAAACTCTTTGTTATTGGCACCGCTCTATGACTAATTCAGACCTGCCGAAAACCCCTTCAATTCCGAACGCGACATAAACATAAACATTCGTGTTCAAATTTAATTTGAAATTGAATGAAATAATTATTGCGGCTGGAGATTTGTGAGCGAACTTGACATTTTTTGGTGGCCTGGCTGAGTTTTATGGAGCGAATCGAATGGGTTATCCATGGGCATAATCCAATTGGATTGGTCGAGGTGTGCAAAGTCGAGATTTCGGTGCTGAAAGACAGCGATTCGAAGGGGCCCTAAAGTCAAGGAATTGATAAAACAATAGACATTTTAATTGGATTAGGTTCTAAGGTAAAGATATTTAAGCCAAGTTTAAGACTTTTTTTTTAAATCAATTGCATCTTTCAACCCGAACTTTCCCCCATTCATCCAGTTTTCCTAGCCTCTTGAGCCCATCTCCCATCTCAATTTCGAGATCTCAGCCAACATCAAAGCGAGTAGACTTGTGATTGTTGTTTATTATTTTGTACATCGAACAAACGCACAAATTTTGTTTGGTTTTCTCGGACATTTCGGGGGCCCTCGAACCCAAGAGATCTCGAGTGGCACTCAGCTGACACTTTGCCGGGGATTTCGGATAGAAACCCAATGCCCCTCGACTCGTGGCGTGACTTATTGGTTTATTTAGATCTCTTTTAATGAACTTAAGTGCCTCGAGATGCGAACATAATCGGGGGATCGCGGGCTTAGATGGACACGTGGGGCTTTGGATTCCAAAATGGCCAAGCCTGGTGAGTCACCTGGCCCAGAATGGGACATTAAAGACCTCCCGGCCGTGGGAATTTAATTTGGCAATGAGGCAGCCACAACTCGGCCGCAAACAAAGCTGCCTGGCAAACAAACAAAAGTTATGTAAATGTTGTTTTGTAATGTGCGATGAACGCAATGCGATAAGCGCAGCGGAATTACTTCATAATTTTACTTACAGCCGCGATAAGGTCTCCCAATATAAATAAATTCAGGCTCCAATGGACTAGAGCCCCGGGCTGTACCAAACCATAAAAGACCTCCTCCAGTCGCTGGGCATAAAATCAAACTAATTTATGGCAGCGCGAACGTATTAGCAAACAAATCAGTACAAAATAAGCCAGTTCCAGCCCGAATCCGAATCCGAATTTGAATCCGAATCCTAGGGCCAGGCTGTGGATACTGGACTGCAAATTGGAGACTGGCTGTGAGATAGCGAAAATTTATGCGTTCGCCGCTTGCATAAAGATTAGTTACCAAGTGATTTTCTAATCGACGCAGGTAGATAAAAACAAAAAGCCCAAATAAAAATGACAAATTTACGAGCCTCTAGGTTTTTGTGATGATATGAAGATGAGAAGAAGTGGGAATGGATGGAAACGAGGCAGGGAAAAGGTTGGAAGTAAAAATAAACAAAGGAAAAAGCCGATTTCAACATTATTTTAACAATGTACACTACCCTACAAATATTTCCTTATTTCTTTACCAAATCATACAAGCTCAAAGCATATCAGCTAAGTTCAAAATATTATTAAGTATTAAAAAAACTGTTCATAGACAACATTTTTGCCTTGACCAATTCTGCTAATGGATCTCTTCGCTCCTCGCAAACGAAAGACTTAGGCAACGAACTTACCACGGACAGCTCGATGACTCTGGCAAATATTTGCGGTGGAAATCTCTCAATCTCGCCACTTTTCTCCCCTCCTCTTCCCCCGGAAAAATCTTCAGTTCTCAGCCCGGCGTTGCTAATCAGCAGAGACAACAGCCTGGTGGCGCCTCGAAAATGGCATGAAAAATGTGTGTGTGCTTGCACCGAGGGGGGAAAATCAATGAAATCTATGAATGGGCTGGGCTTTGCCGGAACGCTAACTAACTCGAAAGCCAAACAAACCGACAGCCATCAGACGGTAGCCAAGCATTTCTGCATCTCAAGCTGTCTGCCACTCTAAGAATTGCGAAAGTTCGGCTTTAATCAAATCCAATATACCCGGCCCGGAATTCGTGTTGGCCTGAAGCGGCGTGTTACGATTTAGCCTCAAATTGGAACGAATACAAGAACTTTTAGCGATCTCAAGGGAACCCAGTTAAGGCCGGGGTAACGTTAACCCACAGATGCCGACCTTTCGACGATGGGGCGTTAACTTTATCAGCTTAGTGAAAATCGCCGCTGCGCACAAAAATCATAATAATAAAAATGTTTTTAAAGGCAGCGCTTTAAAGTGCGCATAAATCAGCTGGTCATGTGCGATTAATAAAACGGCGGAGAGATGGGATTCTGCCATCCATTTTTTTTTATTTTTCTTTTTTTTTTGCCTTTTAGTATTATTTTTCCCTCTTCTTTTTTGTGGAGGTATTAAACGTGCGGCCCATAAAACGAAGACAGGTGATCTCGGTGATCGGTGGCCAGCGGATCGTCAAGTGTAATCCGAGCAAGGAGGAAATGCAGGCCAAACGTGCGCCCAGCTGATGGCGTTGGCGATTGCCGATTGCCGATGTTGCAACTGCCAACTTGCAACTGCAACTGACCACAAAAAATGGAGAAAAAAACGTAGCCAGAGCCGCAAAAACAAACCGTACAAATCACGATTTTCGCTGCGGTTGCCTCCGTGGTGCAGAAATTGAAAATGAACAGCACACAGAAAATAATTTTGAAGATCAACGAGATGCGATTCCATTTTGAATTAAAATGGGGCCTTGAAAACACCCTTAAAATCATTTTATTAATTTGACCAAAAAAACTTTTAAAGTTTTAATGAAATGACCACTAAAAACTGATGAGATTGACGAACAAATCTTTTCAAAAACAATCAAACTTTTATCAGTTCAAAAAATGTTTAAAGTAATAAGTTGTTTGGAAGAGCCTTAGATTTAAAAATATACAAATATGTTGATGCCCAATTCTTTTCATATCAAATGATAAAAGGTTTTTATATTTGTTCTCAGTGCACGGCACTCAAAAAAAAGGCGCTCGAAGCTCTCTGGGCCTTGGCAAATTATGTGCTGGCAACTACAAATATGAGCGCGCGAATTAATCAAAAGGCGACGGTTGCCCAACGTCCCGAAAAAACCGAGTGGTGCAGCTGTTCGCCGGTGGCTCATCGGTGGTTCAGTGGTGCAGTTGGGTCGGCTTTTTGTTCAGTGGTGCACAGCCCACATGCGAGCTGAAGGATCGCAGTGGACCAATCCGCGACAGCGGGTCATAGTCGGGGTCACCAAGTGGGTGGTTGGGATTTAAATGGGATCTTTGCTCAAGGGAAAACTCACCGGTGTGTATCCTTTGATGGGCCTTCAGATGCGAGCTCTTCGTGTAGACCTTGGAGCAACCTGAAAGGAAATTATAGGAAAAAGATGTAAAACCAAGTTTCGTCTTTTTAATTTTTAGAGTTTTAACTAAAGTACCGATGGCAAAACAAATTCAAGAAAACTCACAGTGTCTATTAAATCGTGAAATTAATTACACCTTACCAAGGCTAAAATAATCTAATAGGTCTTAAAATGGTTATGGTTAATTTTTTGGCGCCCCAAAACCAGAGCTTAAAAGTATAAAGTGCATATATCTTTTAACTATTAAAATTGACTTCACTGAAAATATTGTGTCTTTAAAAACCACAGCTTAAAACCATTTATTGCCTGTAATTGTTTTTAGCTTCGAGCATCTGAAGGCCATAACATTTGTTGAGTGCACTTGCTCACTTTCGCATTTCCCCTTCAACACAATATCAGATATCACAATAGAGGAGCATCGAATCTCGAGTCCGGATAGAAGAGCCATTCCCAAAAAAGTGGGTCAGTGGGCGTGGGCCATTAATTAGCGAGTGAAAGTTGCACGAGATTCAGCAGCAACCTGCAAGATGCAACATGCAACCTGCAACACCGCAGAGCGAGTGACATTTATGAGGCACTTTAGTGCCCCTTTCCCAAAAAGGATTTCCCGGGGATCCCCGCACGTACGGCTCTAATTGAAAGCTGCCTTTAAACGTGCCACGAAACACAATGCCTCGAAGAATGTTGCTGACAACCAGCAACTTGCAGCAGCAACTGGCGACCAGAAACTGGCATCCAGCAACTGGCATCCAGCAACTGGCAACTGGCAACTGGCAACCTGCAACTTGCAACGATCGGCGACAGTTAGACAGTTGGAGATACCAAAAATCGCAGCCGAATCGGAGGAACTCCAGACATAACTCACTGTCTGATGCGTGCGCTTATGGCATAATAACTTCATTTGGACAGCCTTTCGGCCGCAGTTGCCTCAAAATGGCCATGGCCAACGTGTCAGACAATTGTCAATTATTTATTAGTGGCAACGCACGTAGTCGGCTTCGAACAAGCGACATTGGGACACGGACGGCATGGAGTTTGGATTTCTTAGATTGGGCCAGACAGCGTCGCCTTAAGTGCTTTTTGGGCCGTAATAGTGATCCATCGATAGCTAATGGATAGTATTTGAAGCGGTTCTCTGCGGAGACTGCGGGTGATGTGATCTCATCCTCGGTTTACGCCGATCTCGCCGAGATTAAGCTAACTGTGAGTTTATTTCATTGGAAGATCGTAAAGTGATTCAAAGCCACTCTAAAATTAGATTCGTTCGACGCGAGGGTGCTGTTAAGTATTCCAAAGATTAATTGCCAACGATATTTTCTATTGATAAATCTTTTTAAGTTCTTAATTACAAATATACTTATGGCAGAAAATGTATTAAAATTTTCTATTCATTTGCTCACTGATAATATAATATATTCTCCTGTATCTTAATTCCTTTCAGCACAACCGATCATTTTTCCCCATTGATCATCGCTGACTCAATGATTGCTCGCCCACCTCTGACATTGAAAACGCACTTGGCCAGGCCAATATAAAACATGCAACTGTAACAAAAGCCCAGGGAAGTGGAAGGTGGCTCGAAGCTCTTACATAAATATGGCTATTGGCTAATTAGAATTACAAAGAAGGCAATTGAAAAAGCGCCACAACAGCGACTGCGACACCAGAAACTTGGCAGCGGGAACTGTCAGTCGCACAGCAAGAAAACAGAAAACAGAAAGATAATAAATAAATGTATAGATAAATAGAGAATAAATAAATGCCGATTGGAAAAACGCGGCACGCATGCGCAATGAGGATCGCACGTGGAGTGGAGTTAGCGGGCTGAAAGTGGGCGGAAAAGGGGGCGCAAGGCGACTTTGTTACGAAAAGTGTCGCAAAACGCGCCAAATGATAAATGATATGGCGGCATGCAGCGACTAACAATCAAAGATGAGGAAGCGCATCTCCAGAGATCTCGAGAAGATGGCATCTTGACAAATAAAGGTACGTAGAAAGCTTTTCTATTTTCAAAACTATGCCAACATTTTTCTTTTTATATTTATTGTGATATTTTCCCAGTTATCTGCTTTATTTACTTAACATACTTATGACAAACTCAAATATTGTTAGACGTTTTCTAATATTTGGTAGAGATTCTCTTGGCTTAAGCTAGATATTTTATCTTGTTATTTTGTTTAAGGGGATCAGTGAATTGGATTTTAAAAATGTTTTTAACTTTTGAAACTATCGCATTTTAAAGGCCAATCGGTTTTTCCTTAAATGTATTTTACTCACCCACGAAATCACAGTGGTGAATGCGTCGCTTCTCCAACTCGGGATTATTCCGGCGGTTGTAGCGCACCGTGCGCACACTCATCAAACTGGCGATGTGGGCCGCCGTTCCCGGTTGGTGGTGCGAGTGCCGGCCACGCCTCCCGCCCCCCGAAGAGCGGGGGGTGGGTGGTGGTTGCTGTTGCTGCTGCACCTGCTGCTGCTGCTGTGGCTGCTGTTGCTGCTGCTGCTGAATGGCACTGGCGGGCGTTAAAGTAGTCAGAGTGGTGGTGGCGGTGGTGCAGCTGCCGTTGCTGCCCGTGACTGCACCACCCAATAGTTGCAGCGTGGGCGGTGGGTTGATCAGGCCCAGCACATGACCTTGCTGGTAGGGCGGCGGGGGGGTGGTGCGTCGTTGGGCGGCTGCTGCGGCAGCGGCGGCCACCATTGAGCTCCCTGGACTGCCGGGATCCGAACTGGGCGGGGTCAAAGGTGGCACGAACATATGGCGACTGGCGGAGGAGGCCGATGACGAGGAGATGGACGAGGAGGAGGCGGAGGGGGTGCTGGGTGCCGCGGGGGGGCACAGTTGCTGCAGTTGCTGTTGCTGCTGCTGCTGCTGTTGTTGCTGTTGAGCACCGAGTTGAGCTGTGGGCGTGGCAGTGGCGGAGGCGGTGGCTGACGCAGCGGCCGATGGCGGGTGTATTTGGTATTTGGTGTGGAAGGTCTGTAGAGTTCGATAAGGGGGAGAAATTTAAAATACTTTAAAATTGGAGGTGATGTAATAACTATTGGAATTACAATTTACATCTGATTTTAAGATTCTATATTTCAAAGCACTTCAATGTATTCTTCTTAATCTTTTAAAACCTCATTGATTTAATCAATGTAAAAAAAAATATTCGAAAAATAAAATTATTTAAATAGATACTCTGAGAACTGTCGATTTTTAAGGGTTTTCATGCTCGCCTTTTAAAGGATAAAAATCAATGTATTTAACTTAAGTAACAATAGTTTGGAAATTGTTCTTGAACTTTACAAAATGTTGGTTTTGTCCTATGTTGTTCATGGCTTTTTTGTGGATTTATATTTTTCTGAGTGTTATTGCTTATCGCAGATGTGGCAATGTTGCAAATGCAAATCCCCGTCACTCACCTGACTGCTGTGCCAGCTGTAGCCGTAGGAGTTGCTGCTGCTACCGTTGAGATAGCCGCCGCCCGATCCAGCGACCAATTGAGATGCGTACTGTTGCTGATAGGAGGAGGTGTTGCTGCTGCTGTCGCCGGGGGTCGCCAGTTTGGGGCTGCTGCTGCTGCTGCTGTGCTGCAGATGTTGCAGCTGCTGCTGCTGCTGTTGCAGTTGCAACTCCACCACCTCGACAGCGGGTGGCAAGCCCGGCAGCGACAAACTGGGATGATGCTGGTACAAGTGCTGCTGCTGATAATGTTGCTGATAGTGTTGCTGCTGGTATTGCTGCTGCTGGTGCTGCTGCTGGTGTTGCTGCTGCTGTTGCTGATGTTGCTGCTGTCGCTGCTGCTGCTGCTGTTTCTCGGTCTTTATCTCCAGGGGACTGAGCAATGGGGTCGAGAAAGTCTCCAGCAAACTCTCATCGATCGCCTCCATCTTGACCTGCGGCAGCTGCGATGTTGCAGGTTCGCCGGTGTTGCTGCTGCCGTTGCCGCTGTTGCTGCTGCTGTTGCCACCGTTGTTGTTGCTGCTGCTGCTGCTGCTCAGCATGAGCGCGTTCTCCGGATCGATATTTTGGATTGAGGTAGTAATATCGTCCCAGAGCACGGGTCGCTGGTAGGGATCGTCCAGCGGATCGGCGTAGAGAGCCTCTTTGTTTTTGGTTTCTGTGTGCAATCGAAAATGGATAGAAAAGCGCCTTATAATCGTCTGCTAACACTTTATGCAAATCGCCGGCATGGGGAATTATTAATGTACACAATGAAATCTCGCATATGCATGAAATTTCTAAACAGCTGCTCATTTGTTTGACTATTTTTAGAGTCGCTATTTAGCGAAGGGGGGTCCGCAATCAGAATTGAAACTTTTCGTCTACGGTTGGAGGTGTTTATTGATAGGCTTGGGTTCAGTGATTGATGGAGGGGAATCTACTTAACTAAAAAAAATGAAGTCCCAAGAAATGGCATTTTGGAATTATGGCTTAAAAATGATAAACGCCTTTTACCTTTAAATATGTGTCTTTTTAATACTTAGAGTTTTGAATATTACACTAGACTTTAATCTGTTTATACTTGAAAGTATTTCGAATTTATTTTAAAAGTGCGGATAAATTTAATTTAATTAATCGAATACCAGGTATTAATATCCGATTTTAAATGTTCCTTATTTATTTGATTGTCAACTAAAGCTCATTGCCTGTTCGTAGCGACCCCAATCTGTTTTGTGAGCAGGGTCTCCGTCTTGTCTGCGTTGTTTTTTGGGCGGTTTCAGATTTCACATTTCGGCACCGAACCGCAAACACGTTGCCATCGCTTGTTTTTCTCTACTTTGCTATTGACTTGCGAGATTTCACCATGCGTGTAATTTTGTGTGCCCATCAAATTTCCCATTCCCACTGGCAGTCTTCCCCGATTTACCCACCATATAGATACTCCTTGTCACTGGAGGTCGCACCACCCGCTGCCGCCACCACCGCACCACCGTAGCCCAAAGCCACATCGTAGGGCGCACCATCGTAGAGTGGGGCACAGCCGTAGGCTCCGTTCGAGTTGGAATTCGGGGATCCGGCGGGCTGGAGTTGCTGGTGTTGCTGCTGCGTCTGTTGGTGTTGCTGCTGTGCATGTGCAACATCGCCGACGTACGAGGGGGCGGTGAGGTGGGGCCACGCCTCCGATGCACCACTTTCGCCACTTTGCAGGCTGTGCGAGTGGTGCTGCTGGTGCAAATGGTGGTGCTGGTGGTGGTGCTGATGGGAGTGATGGTGGTGCAGGTGGTGGTGGAACTGATGTTGCTGATGGCCGCTGGCCGCCAAACTGTTGTTGTTGCCGGTGGGTGTTTGGCTGCCGTTGCTGTTGTTGCTGCTGCTGTTGCTGCTGTGATTGTTGTTGCTGCTGCTGCTGTTGTTGTTGTTATTGTTATTGTTGTTGTTCCCAGCTGCTGCGGCTGCTGCCAGAACCTCAAGCTCAACATCGGCGGGCTCGATTTTATGCAGACGCCCCATCAGCTCGTGCCGATAGTCAAGTTCCGGGGACTGAAAAGGGGGGAAAAACGGAGAGAAAACTTATGAGCAATTGAAGAAAAACACTTGCAAAAATAAAAACTTAAAATGGTCAAGATACGTATTTTAAAAATAAATGTTTTTTGGCCTTTATGATGCGCTCTGGCTTACAATTTTCTTGTCAATAGAAAGTTGGTAAATATTTCGTTTCCTTAAATATAAAATCAATATCTAAAATTACCTAACCAACAAAATAAATGAAAACTAGTTAGCGTATTCGTGTAACCTTTGTGCGAGCAATAATTGTGTACAAAGAACTCTGAGAGACTTTTTTCCTTAGTGTAAGGTCTTAGCAACTCGAGTGCTAACATATATGACCCATTCGGCAATCACAGCTCCATACCATCTTATTTCTCTTCTTTGGCGTCCAGCTCTATCTGCGCCGCTTCCCTCCCATAAATTTTGATTAAACTTTTATCGCCCTGCAACACTTTGAGCTGCCACTTGAGCAATCTCGTGCCCACTGCCCCCTGTCCGAATCATTCGAGTCTTATCTTTACGTTCATTTCTTTTCTCCGACTTTATTTTTATTGCATTCTTCGCTTCAATTTCGTTTTGCTCGGCAACGAAATTTGTTGTTTGTAGATTTGTCCTCTGATTTTTATTTTTATTTCGATTTTGATTTTTATTTTTATTGCCCAGCCCGGGATCTTAATGCTTATGCGCTTTTAGGGGAATGCAAGTTCGTTGTCTAAGTCATTCGTTTTGAGTGGGGTATTTGTCGAATTTGAATATCTCTTCGCGAGCTGCGCAAACGAGAACAAATAGAAACGCGCTAAACTTGTGGCTTTTGTCATGCAAAGACTGTTTTTTTATTTTTGTTTGCGGACTTGAGGCCTACAGATTGATAATTCTGGAGATGATTTACACATCAAGTTTACTTCCCGTACACCACGGTTTCTATGGAATTTTCTTTGGCCTTTTGTTTTAACTTGTGCTGTTACTTGAAACGTGTTCCTTGTTTCTGCGACTTGATTGTCTTTTGTTTCATTTAATTATAAGTGAACAGAGAACGGCTAATTTATGGCAACACTTAAGGTGGTTTAGGCAAACATAATAATCGTTTGGCAAATTAGTGAAATTTTTTATACCCGATCGAGCCGGGCTTTTCACATGCAAATGATGAGGCCAAGGGCCCATATATCAAACCAACTGTCGATCGGCGAAGGCTGGCCATAAAAAATAGCAGAAACCAACGAAAATCTGACTCAAATTCGAGAAATGCCCGACACTGACTCACTCCCCCGAACAAAACTTCGAAACTCCGACAACAAATGTTGCCTCGTTTCTGTTTTATGAGCTGAAAATTTACGAGCGTGGCAAATTATTTTAGCTGCAATATTTTTGCGCCAGCATTTTTCATTTTATTGGCTGCGGTCGCTTTATTTTCTTTCCTTTTTTTTGGGCTATGGATTTTTGCCAGACCCCCACGGTACTATTTTTATTTTTGTTTTTGGGCTTTTGAGTAATGTTTGCTCGCCGCTGAGGTCAACATGGCGTGTGATAATTTTAATAGATTTTTGTGTTTCATTGCGGGTCGTATGAGTAATGTCTGGAGCTGCCATTTTCCGCCGCGAAGTGTAGAGCTGTGGTTTTCCACGAACCACCGAGTTTTCCAACTTGGCAAATGTTCTGTGTTCTGAATGGGGTTTTTTCATGTGTGGAGTGAGTTAGTTAGTTGTCGAGCTAGGGCGCATTTAGTGGGCTCCCCACGCAAATGACCTCATAAGAATGCGTGGAGCGTCGTCTTTGGAAGCCTCGCGGAATCTTTAAGTGGGTTCGATTGGACTTTGGGAGCCAGCCCCAAGCACCAAGCACCACCGTCCAAACGGTAATTGTGTGACAGCCAACAGAACCACAAACATGAATTTCAATTATGAACTTTTCTGTTCTTTTGGACATTTCTTCTGGCGGAGGTGAAATTATGCTCAGGTACTTATAATTTCAATTTCTTTGTACCGACTGGCACGCAAAAGTATTTTTATTTATTTATGATTTTTTCGAGCATTAAAATGCCGTTGTCAATAATCACTTCTGACGGCAGCGTCAATAAATGGGTATTATGTACGTATAAAAATTTGCATAAATTGTACTGGAGAAGGGAGTTCGAATGGCCGGTCTGTCCCGCTTTTGTCTGTGAGTTATTTGCCCATTTTGTGTTGAAGTCTTTTGACTTTTTTTGTTATTGTTTATTGATCTGACCCATTTGGAGTGTTGTTGAATTGGGTTTTAGAGCCTAGTGTTGTAAAATTGCAGCTGAAGCAGTCGCGATAATGATTTATGTACGAGAAATTATAATTACAGAAAGGGTCAATTGCTTTTACAATTACTTTTAGAGAGGTGTCATTTGCTTGAGTAGGAAACTATTTGGGTTTATGGAAGTGGCCATAGTTATGATTTAATAGCTAAAAGAGACAAAAGCTTAAAGAAATTCAATTATAGAGGTGTCATTGGCTTGGTTATGGAAATATTTTCGTTTTTTGATTTGTTAGCTGAACCTTCAATTTGCTACCAAAATAATTGTGTCTGAGGTGTGACTTTGCCACTTATAGAAATAACTGCTATTTATGAGTTAAACGGCCCAAAGAATTTATTTTTAAGAGCTGCTTTCAATTGGTTTTGGAATCACTTTAATTTTTGGGGTTACCACAACTTTGTTATTTGTTGAAGATGTGAATGTTAAATTTAAATTGTTTATGCCCTTTTTTTTGCCACCTGCATATATTTTAAACAATCTGTTTAATGGGTAAATAACAGTATTTAATAATATTTAATTTAACTGTCAAAAAACAGTCAAATCATACTTATTATTTTTTAAAATAACATTTAACAAATCCTTAATATCTGTGAAATTATTTACAATAATTTATTATCGAGTCAAAACCTCTCGTGCCACTTTCCCTGCAATTCAACCTGTCGGCAATCTCAAAAGGCAAACAAAGGCTTCGTTTTCACCGGCAATACTTGTATAATTTGAGTGGATTTTCTCATATTCCGCGTCTCGAATTCGGCATGCCCCGTTTCGAGTGCATTTTGCGGCTGTTTAGCGATTCGTTTTGGTGATTTTTCATAGCCATCTCTGACTTTTATGTGGACTGACAGGCGATGGCGTTGACTGGTTGCGGCTTCTGCCGCAGATGCACTGAGCAACCAGCACCCAGCAACCAGCAACCTGCAACATTGCAAGTGCAACTGCAACTGCAACCGAAGTTGCTGCTTTGGCATTTCTCAGGTGAATGGCAGCCGAAACGTGATGAGTTGCTTGGGTCTTAATGGCCAAGAGCGTTAAGTGCACAAATAAAGTTGTTAACTATTGTTTAACGCCACCGCCATGGAAAACAAGACATTGCTGTACCTACACATGTAGTGGGGACAAAAAACAAGACACAAAAAGGCAATATTTATATGAAAAACAAGCAGAAAGCATAAAAAATAATGACAAACATAAATATCAACTTTACGAGTGCAACGTGACTTCATTTAAAATCGAACAAAATATGCAAAATAAAGCACTGGCAACTCGGATACGCACGCACACATTCACGTACGGACACCAATACATATAAGCCCGTCGCACGTGCGTGTTCGTGGTCAAGAACCTCAGACCAAATTTGGCACTTGCTGCGAGAAATGAAAACAAACAGGGAAGCTAACAAATATACCTCCAAAAAAAGCCCATAAAAATTAATAAATTTTATGTTCCATTATATACGTTGTTACTCTTTTTTGTTTCTTTAACCAACTTCGGAGGCCGTTTTGCATTTTAAAGAGCCGTCTACCGCGAGCCCCGTTCACCATTCATTCGGCTGACATTTCTTTTCAATTTGCCTCTATCTATTAACGACCATCAATATGCCAAAAATAACTATATAAAAAAGATGTCAAATTGCCAACTGTTTATCTTGTATTTTTACCTCTATTAATGCGAAGCATTTTCTTAGCCTGACTTGATATTGAGCCATAAAATTGGCCATTTTGCGTTCGATCTCGGCGGCTGCGACAGCTGCGCATAAAGTCGCTCATAAATGTCGCTCCATAAAACCCGTAAGAAATGGGTCCAAATCATATCAATAACAAAAGCATTTGAACTGCGGGAAGCGATAAATTAAATGCCTAAATGGTCCGACCAGAATGGGGTTATAAAAAGTCAAGAGATGCCCACACAAAAGGCCAGCGGATAGCGATCTAATTGGTGCTGTAATTCCCGAAAACACCCAAAATATGATAGTCTTTACAAGAGATGTGCTTTCTAAAGCGGGCAATCGACTTCATTAACGGCACGTGCCGAATATCAGTTCATCAACGGCTCAAGTAATTCCCCCCCACACCCAGTGCAAAAAAAATATATAAAATGAAACAATGAGTACCTGACTTTTGTGATAAGGCCAACAAAAGGCTGCTTAGAGCCAAGTGAGATGTTTTTGGCAGATAAGCAGAAGCGAAAAGTAATTGCTAGGCCAAGACAAAAAGCCAGAAAGCCAGAAAGAAAGGCAAGAAAGCAATGGTAGAAATGCTATAGCACCATATAATCGTTAAATAATCGATGGCGTATTGTTCGGCAAACCAATTGCCAATCGCGCCCCAGGGCCGAACTTCAATTGAGTGCAAAAAAGAGAGATATGTATAGGAAGGTAGGTAGGTGGGTATATAAAAAATATATTTCCTGAAATTTTGTTTAATGAAACGACGGCTAATGTTTATTATCGCGCGCCAGTGAAAGTTTCCATTAAGGCAGGAAGCGAATAGACTTGACGCCAGAACAAGTTCGCTGCCTGAGTCTTTCGTTTGGTGAGGGGCGAGAGCAAGTTCGTTGCCAGAGTCTTTCGTTTTCGTGTTGAAACCAATGTCAAATCTCCCGGGTTTGACCCTCTTCAAAGCCCACGGATCGCCGATAAGTAACCCCAAGCCCCCGGGCGCCATAAAAACTAAACGCTAAACCATAAAACCCAACTCAAATCCAGAAGATCGTAAAAATAGTTTAGTTTCAGCACATATGCATATAGACGGTTTGTTTTGGCCATGACTCAGCCAAGGAGCGAAAAGCGATTTGCATAAAAAATCGCTGGCAATTATTTTATTGGACCAACCGCACATAAATCTTGGTCAGCTGAAAAGAGTGCGCGAGTTAGAGAGAGTGAGAGGGGAAAAGTATGCCAACAATGTTTTTCCGCATTTTCCGCCGGCCAAATCAGCATGGCAAATCAAATTTGGAACAGTAGTTGGATCGCTCTTTTCCTCGGAGGCCAACGACAAGTGCAGCCCATGCTCGACATGCGTTTTGCATCGTTTCGTTTGGTTGCGAAACAGCCAACTCCCCGGATTTTCCCTTTTTCCTCTTTTTGGCCAACTTAAATGTCACCAGGGGACTTGAGGCCCGTGTGTCTCCTCCGCGCGATTTGCAGTCAATTTCTGGGAATTGAATTTTGTGTCCATTTGTGGGTCGCGGGGAGATTGCAAGGCGACCACTTTGCATTTGCTTAGAGGAGGCTTTCCGTTGGCTGGCCGATGGATTTGCATCGAATGTCGAATGGGCAATGCCCTGTGGGATGTGGACCCACAAATTTAAGTTAATTTTCCAGGCGGACTTACACAAGGAAAACGAAGGGTTAAATAAGTCAGGGAAATGTCATTAAAAGTGCTTGGGATATCTTGGACTTTATTTTGTAGCATTTGATGTCTTATAAACATGATTTATGTACGAAATAAATGAACTAGTTTTTATGTTTTGTATTACCTATTACTAATTAATGATGTTCGAATGATTTTAATTTTTAAAGTTCTCATTCAGTAAGGACATTGAAATTCCAGAGTAAAATAAAGTACAAATTCCATTCTATTTAAATATAGTTTACATTTGATAATAATACTGAAACCATGATCTCAGATGATAAAATAAACTATGTTTATAATTATTTTTAAACCGAAAAGGGAGCTGCAAATGTGTAACTTTCTGTGAGAATTGTAGTTGATTACTGTTTGGCTAAGAGGGAATTTCAAATTGAGTTAAGTGTACGTCTGAGTCCCCTATTTCCGCAGTCTAGGCTCCCTGCTCGTGGCATGCCACATTGCCTTTCGGTCCGCAGCAGGCGTGTAGGTATTGACAAGCCAAGCGCTACCTGCTACCATATGTTGCTATATGTTACCCGCGGCACACCGCCTCTCTGGAACTGGGAACTCTTTACATGGACATTCCCCGGCGAGAATCATTTACACGCGAGCAAATCGCGGGGTGGAGAAGGGGTAACTCTGCGGGTTTTGATTCTGTTTATTTGCTTGTCGCCAGCCACAATTTGTCGGCACAGCTGGACGCGTCTCCTTCGCTTTGCTTTGGCACCTGCGAAAGCAAACAGAAACCCACAAGCCAGACTTCGGATGCCTAGGGAAAATCTCTTCAGTCCGATCCAACTTTAACACCTTTATCTGAGGCGAACTCATCAATTAGGTAAAAGAGCGCAAGACGGGCTCATAAATATTTAAAGTGTATTAGGCTGGGGAAAACGAAAGGGCAAGGGAAGGGGGACGAAGCGGAATTTCGGATACTCAAGAGAGTTTCGGTGCACTGCGAAAAAATAGGGGACTGCTACTGATTTTCTTTCTGAATAATCATATAAAATAACATTGTGTTAAGAAGTTTAAATGAATGCATTTAAATGGTGGTAAATATCAAACCACTTAAGATTTATTTTTCTTTTGATTTAATAATTGCTTTTGCTTACTATTTTCTCTGCGTGTAAAAGAGGTCTGGAGAAACTGCTGGGGGACACACAAGGTGTCAATTTGACATAAATGGGTCTCGTATCTTCTACTCGAGCCACGCTCGTGTCGTTTACATAATTAAATGAGGTCTGCCCCTCGCAGCCCGATCCACCTTATTTTCTCCGTTTTTTTTCTAATCGTAAAAGAGGCGCTAAGTGGCAGGGCAAACAACACAGTACAGCACAAATCTCTCGAAAAGGTGTTAAAAGAAAAGCATGAAGCGTTTATCTCGCCTCTCTATTTTCGATTTCTCAAAAGTCCATTAAAAAAATCAAATGTTGCTGGTCATCTTTAATAGGGGCAGCTGCAAATAAGTCCGGCTCATTCATCAGCTACGGTCAAATGGGAGATCATCATCATAAATTTAGCTCAGCCCGCCCCCATATCGTTTTAAGGATCCGCCGGTGAGACCTTAACCCTCTGGAGAGTTCGTCTGCCGTATTGACACCCTCTGCTCTTCAACTTTGACGTCAGTCGCCGTCAGTGTCTCTTTCATTAGCGTTCGGGTTATTAACCACCTTAACCCCTGGCACCCCTTGTCCTTTGGCGGGCATTCTGCCCTTTGGAGCCGGCATTTTAACACCTTTTGCGAAGGTGTGCTGCCTTTGGCATTGGCGTGTGCTGTCGGCGACGCGTGCGCGTCTTTAAAAAAATTACCTCCCAATGCCGGACATTGTGTATTTTTTCCGCTTTTTAAGTGCTTACTACGAAACGAAGGTTAAAAATTACGAGTAATCTAGAAGGGGAAAGAATACTACCCGCAATTTCTGTAATATTAATTCTTTTTAGAAAAAAATAATACAAAAACATTGAGGTAGATTATTTAAACAAACATTTTGGCATTAAAGCAAAGCTACTAACACGATAATAAATAAATCGATAATAATAAAGCAAAGCCACTAACAAATCGATAATAATTTCAAAACCATAAAAGTTATTTAATCAAAAATAAAATCAAATTACATGAGCTTTATACATTAATGCACAATAAAGTGGCGTTATTGGCTTATTGGTTCAGTTATTGCTTTTTTATATTAGGAGCAATAAAGGGAATCACTTGGCAATCAAAGGCAAGTAAAATAAACATTTGATTGGATAATTTTGTGGACTTAATTCTATAATAACGTTGATTATTAATAAGCTAAAATAACCAAATTTAAGGTATAGTTTTTATTGGTTTAGTAGCTGTCTTGTCTTGAACGAACAATAACGAAGCAATGTTCTTGATTTAACAAATCAATCGATTTTAATGTATACAAGTTAAGTGATCCACATTTTTTTAGACCACTTAAATTTCCCATTTCTCAATCTCCCACCAAATATGCCAACCTCTGCTTCTGCTGACCCAGATTTTAATGGCGTGATTCATTTGAAAAGCTGCCGCATGTTGCAATCCCCCAGCCATATATACTATATATTCTCGATTGGCGATTCAATGGACCTTTTCAAATGCCATTCATTATGCCACTAAACTTATTAGCTACAAATGTGTCTCCGCAATGTGTCAGTTGCAGTTCCCCAACGGCGGCATAAATCACTTGCCAAAACGGCAGCTCCACCAGAAAACTCGAAAAGCAGAAAAACAGAAGCCACGACAATGGAAACCACAACAAAAACACAATGCCGGGCAGCCAAAGAAATGCGTTAATCAATGCAAGACCCAGAAAAAAAGTTTGCCCAAAAATGGTCAAAAGACCAGCCCACAAAAGTCAGTCGCACGTGAGTCCCAGATGATTTGCGAGGGGATTTAGCGGGGGTTTCCAAGAGGTATTCCACTTGCTAAAACATTTTAACTTCCTCATTTGGCGAGACCACAAAAATAAACTCAATACACTTTTGCCGATCTCCTACACCCGCCAGCGAATCTGAATCGCACTTCATTAAGTCTCGCCGGAATATTTGTAAAAATAACAAAACCAAAAAAAGGAAACAAAACAAAATTTAAGCTTAAAATATTTGCGCTTTTGTTAACGAGTTGCAAAAAGGCAGTTCCAGAAAGGCAGCAGCAACACAGGCATTTTGCGTTAATGATGCACATTGTTCAATGAAAATGAGAGGCTGAGTCTGAAAAACCGAGGCTGACACCTGCGTAATGAAGGATTTCAGATCTGGAGGTTGATTTTGGCTTTCGTAAACAAATATTGAGATAACAAAAACAGGGGAAACTAATTTTGTAAGGTGAAGAAGAAAACAAATTAGTGTTTTTTATGCAATCAACAATAAAATACAACTTACTTAAAGTTATATATAACTGAAATTTATTTGTAATATATTTTAGCAAACATTATTTCCTTAAAAAAGTTATTACATTTTATTTGGAAACAAGGAAGCGGTTATCATGCAATTACGAGTACTGTATGCGCACTTTGATTCAATGACATAAGACTTTCCCTTTAAAATTTGATGAATATTCAGGGGACTTGGGATTTTACATTTTTATTCCTTTTAAAACATACATAAAGAGAAACGAGAAAACATTTTTATTCGCAATGTTACTGCCTTGGACACTTAATTCTCACTTTGATTTATGCACATCTCAGCCCACTCTGACGTCAGATGGGGCCCCTCTCCTCTTTTTTTGCAGGTGGGCGTCAATTGGAGCAGCTGCATCCAAAAAATAAAACCCAAAAGCCGAACGACAAACGACAAGCAACAAAACAAGCCACAATGATTGCCCGCTTCCTGCTCAAAAAAAAAATAAATAAGAGTACTGGCAAAAGGGGGCGGGCAGCGAATTATGCACTAAGCGATTGTCATTACAATAAATTTCGCATATTGTGCGCATAAATTTCGCAAATGCTTCAAAGGAGCTCAAAGGCAGCTGGGACATCCAAAACTGGAGTTTGCCATGAGTCACGGGTTCTTATTGTACCGGAAAACTGGGTCACATTGCGGCGTACGCGAGTGCTTAGAAAACAATGAGTCAACGCCGCGTATACGCAATGTGGGCCAGGCAGTAACTTCTTCCAAGTGACATTTCCAGCTGGGCTTTTTGGCTTTTTCGGCCGCATACATATTTCGATTTGGATTTTAGGCAGCTGTCAAGTTGTCAAAACGTTTGCCTTATCGACATTTCAATTAGCTTTGCAGCAGGGAGAAGTTTGCCACATTAACGATATGAATTGATAGTTGGCCTGTCAAAATCTTTTGGCACATATCTATTTCGTCTGACTGCCGTTCAAATATCAGCCGCATTTTGTGCCGACTTGGCAGTCGCATATGCAGATTGTGTGGCAAGTTAAAATGCCAGCAGACATCGCAGGTTTAACATTTCTCGACTTCTGTTTGGATCGGTTACCCCATCCAGAAAATCGGCTATATCAGTTGCTCATTCAGCAGTCTATCTGTCCAATTAAGCATTTATTTTGCGACATTTAATTAGGCGAGATAGAGCGTTTAGTAGTTGACTGCGATTGAGTGGAAATATGACAAGCTTTGAGGAGTGGGAAAATGATATTGAGGAGTAGTTCAACCACATGTTTTTATTTTGAGTGTATTTACAATGTTGTAATACTACAGAACTAAATGCTTCCTTCCCTAGCTAGGCATAGTTATTATTTAAACTGCAAATTAATTGAACCATTACTTATTTTTCTTATTCTACAACAAGTTTAAAATGTCAATACAATTACCATTGTCTTTGTTTAAGATAACTAATTCAACCTTAATGTTGATTAACCTTCAATCTCCCCTTCTCATCTCCCGGAATTTACTTTCATTTTCGGTAGAGATTTATAAATTACAATCCGTACTCAGTGAGCTTTGTTTATGGCTAGCTTCCCTAGCTAGGCATAGTTATTATTTAAACTGCAAATTAATTGAACCATTACTTATTTTTCTTATTCTACAACAAGTTTAAAATGTCAATACAATTACCATTGTCTTTGTTTAAGATAACTAATTCAACCTTAATGTTGATTAACCTTCAATCTCCCCTTCTCATCTCCCGGAATTTACTTTCATTTTCGGTAGAGATTTATAAATTACAATCCGTACTCAGTGAGCTTTGTTTATGGCTCATTTAGCTAATTTCACTTATTACCCCTTACAGCATACCGCCTTCCATTTGATTTATTTTAACGATCCACCCAAATGAGTTTAATTAAGCAACGGAGGAATATAAACAAAACAAGAAATTCGCTTCCCAATTATTCGAGTCTGCTGCTTATTTGCTTAATTCTCGTGTTAAATGCATTTAATTTAACAGTGACATATAAATTATCGGCAACCTTGGGCAATCCGCGTTCTATGTAATTAAATAAATTGGCGGGCGAGAAATGATACATGCGGAGAGTGTGGTGTTTTAAAAACAAATAAACTAAAGTAAGGATAGCCCGGGGGCACAAATATTTTGACGATCGGCTTGCACAATTAATAAACAAAAATTGTACAGAATACAGGGGCATAAATTATAAGGCTAACATATGTCTGGGCCTGGACATTATACGTATGTATATCCCCCCAACCCCCGGCAACTGCCAAATGCAATCACGACTCGCAGAATCGGCTGGTAAGAAATCATAGCTCTCCCGCCTGAGACAAATGCGGCATGATGGCCCAAGGGGACAGGCCAAGCAATTACCCACAACTGGGAAATTAAAATGCATGTGCAGTCGATTTTTTGTTTTTTTATTTTAGTTTTCTCAGTTTATAAGGGGGCTACTAAAGGGTAGGGGGGAACCTGGATGCGTGTGGGGCTCTGTGACCCCTTGGACATAAAATATGTGACAGCTTTGACACCAACAAACAAATAACCGCAGCATCCAATCTTTCGTATTCACTTTACTCGCGGGGAACATCATGTCCGACAAGATTTTCGTTTAAAACGCGAACAGGTTTCGCTTTTATTTTCCCTCTGCGTGTGCCGCCTTTCTGGGAACACTGTACTACAGGGAAGTCTCATCGAGATAGCTTTGCTTTTCAGTTGGGCAGAGATATCAACGAAGTTAGATGAGAATTCATTGATATTCCCAACTGATATTGGTACTATCAGACACTGCCCTAAATTTATTTTAAGGTTGTCAAATCTACGAAATGTTTTTAAAAGCTTTGTTTTTAATACTTCATACTTAAATTATTACTTGTGTAACATTAAAGTCTATTTTAAACAAAATAATTTAAATAAGGCCGTTCATATTAATCTGATATAATATTAGAAACATTATGATACATACTTAAAATACAAACCAATAAATTTGGAAATGAAAAGCCAGTAAATTATTATTGTGTAGACCAGTGTAAGCCCAGCGAGAAAGGCAGGCGCAGATTATGCTAATTTTCGGCATTTCATTGAGGAAAAAGTCTTCGTATCTATGAGTCTGTTTATCGGGTGTGAGTGTGTGGGGCATTTCATTGAGGCCAATCGATATTTACGCAACCAGTTAACAGAAAACTCGAATCCCAAATGGACATGGCCGGCAGAAGTTATTGGGCGAAGGGGCAAAAGGGGTGGACAGGTGGGTGAGACTCGGACAAAGAGTTGAAACAAAACTCCCAAAATAGATAAAGGTCCAAGAGGCAAAATGAAATAAATCAACGACCAGACGACGAGGGAATAAACAATAATTTGGTTAAATTAGAAAATCGGTAACAAAAATCAATGATGCTGAAAATTTTCATAATAATAGCGTTAATAGCCATCATAACAACGGTCGGAGACCAAACAATGGATCGATATTTTCGTCTGGGAGGGAAAGGTGGGAAAAGACACTCCGCTGGAGTTAGGATTGAAGTTGTTGTCGGACTTTTTGTAGAGAGGCACTAATGGTCGACAAATTGCTGAATGAAATTGATATGGGAATGGTTATGGGGCTGAGGTCTTTGAAACATTTCGGAGCAGAAATATGTGCATGTAAAATCTGCATAAAAGCACTATAGTGAAAAGTTGATAAAAAAAAAGATAAGTACTTATTTCGTTTATATACTTTTGAATCTATTCTACAAAAAGGGAACGTAAACAGCCAGACCTCTTAATATTTACTTTTCATTTACAACAATCGCTTAAATAAATTAATTTAAATTTTTTGTAAAATGTTTGCCATACATCTTTTACATCTCTAGTTTAAATGGATTCTTGATTTGAGTACATCTCATCCTTTATTTAAGCAGAAAATTTCATTAACTTTACGATTTTACTTGGCTTTAGTTCAATTCAGAACTATTAAGAATTTAAGTTTATTTTCTTAACTTTTACTATGGTTAAGCTCAGATTTCAATTTTTTCGCTTAACCAAAATGGCGACTCACGAATCGACATTTTCCGTTCTCGTTCTAACGGTTCCAGCGCAATTGTCTTCCTATGTACCGATTATATAGCCATTATATGTACATACTTCCCGTTGTCGAGCGGTACATGCGCAGTGTCACGCAGTCGCTCAGTTGTTCGCGTTTTCAGTCCGCTCCGCTCGACGGCTGTTAAGCACCATTAAGCAGCTAAAGTCAACGTCGCCATGTTGAGACAGCCCCCCGCCCCCTTCAACCCCCTACGGATTGCCGTGCCACCCACCCCCCTTTCAAACACCCCCTCCCCCATGGTCGCTTAACACCAACCAAAAGTCGGCAGAGAAATAGCTAAAGCTTCGCAAGCGCAGCAAATCAAAACACATTTCATAGCTTGAAACAAAGCAAAAAACTCACAAGGAGAGAAAAACGGCAGCTAAAGTTGGGAGAGTAAGGCCAGAGGTGGTGGAAAGGGGGGTATATATTTTGTTAAATATCTTATTTTATTAAATGGGTTTCATTTTAACAAATACTTTATACAATCTAACTCATAAAATCACGATATATTATAGCTAATTTTATATCATGAAACTTACTTAAATGTTGGACTGAATTATTAAATGTTTTTCCTTTCTTTAAGTCAATTAACTTTTGATTAAGCGAAGGTAAACCGAAACAATTCAGATGACTTTAAAAATATGTATATTGTATTTGTATACTTTAAAACATTTCGATTACTTTTGCCTTATAGGTTACAACTAAGTGATTAACCCCTTTAATACAAAATTCCCACTACACCTTTGCTTGCTAAACATTTAAACCTTCTCATATTTATGCGTGAAGAGTCGAAAATAAAAACAACAATTATTTTATTATTTTACATTTTATTCTTTTGCTGAGACAGAGGTAAAATAGAAACAAAAGCCGCTAAACGTTGCTGCTGGAGTCCATCGCTGGCAGCTCCCTGTCTCCCTCCCACTCGCTCGTTGTACCGCTCTGGCCCCACCCCCCTTGGGCAGTTGGACCCCCCTTATAAACCGACCACCCCCCCCACTGCCACGACGCCATTTGCCAAGCGTTTTGCCATATAGTTGCTGCCGTGTTTTTGGTGTTGCTGCCGTGCCGTCGATGTTGCTGCCGTGTTGTTGCTGCTGCTGCCGTCGTTCTGCTCATGTGCGCATGACGAATGACCGCAATTTGCGACAGTTTTTTTTCCCCGGCTCTTAACTATTTTTATTTTTTATTTTATTTTACTTCGCATATCTGCCCGGCTGACTGTTGTTGTTGACTGTAATCTATCGATTGGTGTGTGTATCTATTTTCATTATTGGCTGCCTTTAAATGCGGCTCTTATTTGCCTTTGCCTATATATAAGTTTATTTATTCTAATGACAAGTCACTCGAAACTGACTGATATTGATATGGTTATTGTTGTCGCTATTTACTGTTCCCGTCTAGCGCGCCATTTTGCTTTTGAAAGCGATTTGGTTTAGTGGGTTCTAGCGATCGCGTTTGTAAGCGGATTTAATTAAGTCTATATTGGACCTGGCTTTGAATTTGTTTACGCGAAAATACTGTTTTCTAAAGATTCAGGGACATTTTAAATGTCTTTATTTATTTATGTTAAGAACATAAGGTGATGTTTCTTTAATGCAATGTTTTAGTATAAAAGAACCATTGGCATTTGTTTGCATTTAGTAGGCCACAAATTTCTTTCTTCCGTTTATTTTTCCCAAAAGGTGTATTTCCAAAAATGTTATCCCCATAAGGACAGTTTTCCACCACATTTTTAACACTTCCCCAGAGTTTCTTAGCAAAGTTAACCCATGGCATTTGCGGCATTTTCCACCCCCGCACACTCATTTGCATAAAACCATTCGCACAGCTATTGCATATCACCGGGATATTAAATATCCTAGGCTATCCTTCACGAAGGACAAACAGAAATGCATAATCAAGCATTAATTGATGTCGATGACGCGCCGCTTGGTAAATATTCTCACAATTTCACGCTGGGCAATCATAATACTCAGATATATTGGGGTGGCCAGTGAAGCTATGAATAAAGTGCTGTGAACACAGGAAGTGCCCTGAAACCCTGGGCCTACAAAACCAATTTCCGATCAGAGCTGGAAAACCGCTCAGCCATATCGAGGGGCTCCTAACGTAACCCATTCAAAACTGGCATGCGCAACATGTAGATTGTATGGAATCAATAAAAATTTGGAATGAAAACTGTTGAATAAATGCTGATCGGTCGAGCACAGGATTTGCGGGCAATTAATTTGTGTTTTCCAGGAAACTCGAAGGGCGGCCAGGGTTCAATGGCCAGCAGGCGATTATTGACAGGCCGAATTAGTGGGTCAATTGCCTAGGAGAGATCTCAATGCTGGACCCTCGTACCTGGCGCCTCTTTTCGACTTACAGCCACTTCGCGTACCTTTCTGTACTCTGGCAATTAGCGATCGATCGATCATAGATATCTCGGCCGGGTGATAAAAGTTAAGTAAGCAAATAATGTGAATTGAAGTGATTTTTGGCGCATGTTCAGCTGCGGATATCGCAGATCGGTCCACGGATTATATATAATAGTACCTTACGAAATGTGCTGCGATTTCGATTTCAATTTAAATTTGCAATTCGATTTCGAGTCGGGCTGGCTTGTTTGAACCTTTGTTGCGACTTTACGACCGATCGAGATCGAGACCATCCGCTGATGGCTTTATCATCACACCCCGATCAAATGTGTTTTATTTTTCTCACCTTGTTGCTGAAACGATTTCGGCACTGAAATTGAAATTTACAGCGACGGCATTTGACATCGGCTTGGGTCAAACTATTTGAAGATTTCACGCAGATTTTGTTTCATAATCAAATAATTGATCTTAATGCGGCATCAGAGCTTTAAATAAAATTTATTCCCCTCCATTCGCTGTCATCCACTGAGCTTTTGATCCCATCAAACTCGAAACGAATTGCGCTTCAATGTTGTAGGGGTTTTAGCACCTCTGCGAGCATAAAGCCTTTTTATATTTTTGGACAAACTAGTTTCCGCGACAATTCGCCGAACTCGAACATGTTTTCTTCCTGGCTTTAGGCCCGGCAATCTATCAAAAATTTGAGGCGATACTTTTTGCTGACTCGAAGAAATGTTGGCCAAAAGGGTTTGCCTTCGACAACAAATGTTCACTCACGTGCCATAAAATTGGGTTAAAAAAGAAGAGCAGAAAAGGGGTGAATTGGGATAAATATATCGTGCGGATTCTATTGAAAAGCTTTTAAAAAATATCAATCCAAGATTGATGGATAGTCGGTTTTACTGTTTCAGACATCGGTTCTTTTAGCTCTGATTAAAAATGAGGAATTATTTATGAATTCTGCGATTTTATATGGCTTAATTTATGACTTTTCAAAGATTCTATAAAAAAGTTATAAAAATGTCATAAAATAAAAACAAATTGACAGATTCTTATACAGAAAAAGTAACAAAAAAGTAGAATAGTTTTGAATTTGAGTTAATTAGTTTAATGCAAATTTTACGTTTGTTTTATTTGGCTGAGAACTAATTCAATTTCATTTATGTATAGAGAAACCCAGCTTCCAAATTATTTTTCTAGTTGCAACTTCATAATCTACCCCTGACTATCTCTAAGACCACAACAATTCCACGGAGTTCTGTGTGCATTCAGTGGATTGTGAGTGATTGATTCTCGTGGCCCGATTGACCTCCAACTTGGTGAGGCGGCGAATCAATCAAAACTGGCTGCAAATAAATGATATTTTTTAGCAACTTTTTTTGTGCCATTTTTGGCGCTAGTTTGGTGTGCCAGTTTTCGTTTTCATTAGCATGAATTGGCAAAAGCAAAATAAGGCAACGACTAGAAACCAAAAATCTTGGCATTGTGATGGAGGAAACCGAAATTACTGACGGGATTTGCATAGGAATCGATCGATCGACCGATCGATGGGCGATCTCCCACTGGGCCTTAATGAGATTTTGGCCAACTGTTTTCATGGCTTACTCCAGTTATTATTTAACTGCCATTGTCTGGGCGGTGTGTAATTGGCAATCGGTGTTTTGTTGGGGGTTCGCTCCAATCTTGAACTCATTTCGAAATGGAAAGTCTACTAGGGACATCATTATCTTATCGTGCCATTATTTGGCCGTTTTCTATCTAATTTGCCACGATTTTTTATGGCTCAGATGAGCAGACGGCGGAGTAATTCTTGTTAAATTTCAGCACCGATTCCGATTCTTTGAAGGCGGCCGCCTTTTGTACGACTTCGATTCGCAAATGCAAATATTTTCCTTTGATTCAGATAGGCCATAAACTCGTATACGTTTATTTTCGTACATTAGAAAATTTATTTTATTGACAAATCACTGGAGCGACTGCAAGTTTCGTTTAGACCACCAAAGTAATTTGCATATTTCTTGGCCGCGTGCTGACAGTAGTAGTCCCCCCTTTTTGAGTTCCACCAAACCACATGAGTTATCTGATTGGTATCTATATTTAATTATTTACGATTGAAGCACAATGGTTCAGGGCCATTAATCAGAGCTACGTGCTCGATTAGTTCCATTATTCACTGAATGTATCCGATTCCGATTCCGAGTCCGATACTGATACTGATACCCCCAGTTGTACTCGCTAATTCCCTGTAAGCGATCGTAAGATAATTTCGTTCTTGGCCATAAAATACGAAAGTTTTTCGTCATAATCGCCGTGAATCGTGGGAAGTACCTTGCTATATCTCGCCATATCTGCTAAATCAGTGGAAAACGGAAGAAGCCCGCCCCCACCCCCTTTCCATCCGAAACTCGTCACTGTCTGGGGGGGATTCCAGGGGGCAGAGGGGGCCAACAGCGCTTTGTACTTTTGCGACTGTCTGTAAATATTTGACAACACATGCCTAATTAGTGCAGCCATTGATGGTGACAGGCGGAACAAGCAACAACACTTGTCGAACACCCAGCTCTTTTACGACTCTTTTCCCCGGAATCGCCAATGCCTCGGGTTTCTCCATCGCACTGCGATATGTGGAGTTCCATCCTTATCTTTGGGTGAAAGGAAGTGTTCTGAAGAGTGCCAGCTAGAGGCACTTAACCCGAAGCTTTGTTGAGTAAGGCTGGACTTCCGGGGAACTTATCAATGGGCGTAAGACAGGTAGGCTTCTGGGTGTAAAAAGATAAGTTGGTGTGATAAAAGAGGGGAGGACAGGAAAATATACGACATCTCGAAAGATTTATAAAATCTCTTATAGGTCAAGTCTGTTTAGCAACCATTTAGATAAAATTATATTTTAGATTAGTTCATATGATTTAGTTGTTTTCTTAGTTTATTTTTTGATAATTGCAATCAAAAAGACATAAACATTATGCTTACAAGTTTAATTGTCAAGTTGGTAAATATATCATTTTGATAGTTGTCTTATTTATATTACCCTTTTTTTAAATTCTCCGTATATGTATATCCGCCTGAAAATTTCAGGCCTGAAAACTATTCAAGAACACTCCTTCTCTTTGATCATTTCCACTACCCTAAAACATTTGTTGACTTTCAGCGGGGTAATAATAAACAGGATAAACAGTGTTATTTCCCTAGAATATGATATTACTCATACGCAGGCTGTCATCCGTATTTATATTCCCGTGTAGCCAGCACTATCCATCCAGTCGATGATCAGGCTATAGCTATATGTATTCCTATATAGGAGCCCTGATGAAACCTATTCGCCAGTCAGCTGGTTTGGGTTCGAGTCCGGCGAGGGGACACTTGGCACATTGGCAAAGTGTTGTGGGCTAATATTTACCCAGAGCTTCGCAAGTAAGCGCGAGTCAAACAATTGAGGCAAACAAACCGGGAAAAACAGGCTGCAAACATGGATATTGGAAGGAGGAGTGAGGACCGGATCGGATCGGATCGGCTTGGATAGGCTTGGAACAGTTTCCCCGAGGAACGCGTGAAAAGTGTGGACAAGTTCAAAGGAGCCAACCGACCGAGTGTGTTTGAAAACGGCTTAAAGAGCCGAGAGTTCCTGCAGGTGATAACAAGATTTACAAATCGATTGTCGCTTTTGGCAAACAAAAAGGAACATAAGGAACACCTGAGGAAATCCAAGGTGCTAATCTCTGCGAAAACACACTCGAAAACACACACACGCACACACACTCCGCAGCTCCAACTCCTCATCTCAATCGATAATCGAGCTAATTTGTTTTCGGCTTTATTGTAATTTGCGATTGCCGCGTGCGTTTTATTTATACCCGTACTCAAAAATCGACCAAAATCTGGTCTGTTCAAGATTTGCATTTTGATAAGCGGAAGTTGTTGGGATTGAGGTGCTTTTTGTGTGATTTGTTGGCTCTCGTATTTGTTGTGTGCTGGCTTATTGTTTGTCAAATTTGGCTAAAATTAATTTGCAATAAAAGCGGCTTAATTAGCGCATTTTGTTATATTTATGGGTCGTAATGGTTTACGATGATTTTGTTTAAATTCGGTTTGACAAGGAACAAGTGATTACAATTTAATTGACTAACATTTGGGATTTTTAAAAGTTAGGTTTATTTATTTATTCATCCTTTTTTCGTAAATTAATACTGTAAAGTGTTTTGTTAAGCACATCATTTAGCAATCGTTCTTGTTCTATATTGACTTGAATTTAACAACTCACCAGAACTGGGGATAAAATTCTTTCTTTTATACATTAACCTTTATAACTTGAATATTATAACTATTTATTTATTATTGTGTGGTTCATGATTGTGTGGTTCAGTTTTCATTAAAGTTTTCTATTGATTTCAAAAAAGTTCTGAGGGATTCTTGCTAACAACCATTTTCAAGTTTGTAAATTATGTGGATGCAGAAACTCAAGTCATTTTTAATTATCAAGAAGTAAATGTAAAAGATAATGTATTCACTAGGTTCATGATTATTTGTTTTTAGGAACAGAACTCACCTGCATCACCCAGTAGTTGTTGTTGGCGGCAAATTGATCACCAATTATGATATCCGTATGCATTTAAGCGGCGTTTTTCGCATGAAGCTCAACTCGAGTGAGGGCCAGGGGAGATGGCTGGCGGGGGAGGGGGTTGCAGCGATTCCACCGATTCTACCGATATTCTACCAATATTTAGCCCGGCAATTTGCGACTGGGCTCCGTACTCTTATTTGCGGACAATTAAATGGCGCTGCTCTGACTCACGAGTCACGATCAGTTCAAGGCACAAAATGATTAATCAATTTTCGAATTCAGATTTCAGATTTCGGGTTTCGGGATTATTATTGAATACTTCTGCTTGACATGGCACTGCGAACAACAGACATTGCGGCACGTTTTCTTATTATTCAATTACTTTTTTGTTATTAAATTAATTCAATTTCAATTTGCAAGGATATGCAAATGAAGGCACTCGATCACTTTCTCTCACTCTTTGTTTCCCTTTGTTTGCACACTTATTTTTTATCCTTTGCGTTAATTGCACAAATTATTAAAAAGCCGCCGGCTTTCGCTCACTTCCGCATTCGTTGAGCTTCGGTTTTTGCTTTGTATTTTGTATTTTGTATCTTTTGTTCCTGTCGATATGGATACTTAATGGGCAGTAAATTCGTTGCAATATTCTACAGATTATGGTAAGGCACTTGGGTTGTGATTTTTCAATTATTTTGTTTTGCTTCAGAGGAAGTTGAAGGTGTTTCACGCGCTCGTCGGCGAAGTTGTTACTGCGCTGGCGGGAACCGAGTTCGTACTGATTGGACGAGCGCGGGCTTCGCGCAGACGAGCCTCGAAGTCAGAAAGCCAGTCAGCTAGCTGCCGCTTAACCCCCGCCGCTTAACCCTCCACTGCCCGCTCTCTCGCACTCACCTTTCCGTACCCGACAGATACTCTGCTCACCAGGTGTTCTGCTCACCTGGATCGCTCTCTTTCGCCAGCTCTCCGTAATCACCCAGGTGATCCCGAACTCTTATACTCGCATACTGCCAGCTGATCTTATTGGAGGTGTACGCGTATAAGAGCCGCGATCGATTTCAATTGAATGGGATTCGCCATTTTAGATTTGAGCTGCCGTAGAGCTGGTTCTGGGTAAAAACTTAAAAACAAATTAAGAAAATACACAGAAAATAAAGGGTACAAAAGAAAATCAAGCTGAAAAACAATCAGACTGCTCAATAAATTTGAAAAAGTTAGTGAAGAAATTCTTAACAATAGATTTCGTAAGGAATTTAGGCGGAGTAAATGAATAACTATATTTTTATAAAATATGTACATTATATTTTAATATGTATAAACAATAGGTTTTGTAATATTGATTTTGTACGATCTATACATTTTGTGTGAGATATATTATTGAAAGCCGAGAAAGAATTAAATATATTTGAATTGTTATTTAGAACGTTTAAGTTTAGTAGGACTTTCACGTTAAGTAATCTATAGATTAAAACTTTAAAGACTATTAAACTATAATTCTCCAGAAGTATACAGCTTAAAGCTTTTAAAAGAGTAATAAATCAAAGAACAAACATAATCCCCAAAAAATCCTCCCCTATAAAAACCGCTTTACTACACCGTTCATTAAGTTTGACACATTTTAGATAGTTTCTGGCCAAACTAAAAACTGTCCAAATAACACGCGAATCCTTCATAGACCCCACGCAGTTTTAGATGGTAAAAAACATAATTAAATAGAATTAAAGCATAAATTAAGTCAGCTTATGTGCTTTCTTTTGAGGGAAATCAATAAAGCGACAATTAAAAGGTATCTGTATCTACATATTCCAGGTGGAAAAGGGGAGGTCTGGCTGTGTAATTCCCTGAATCATAAAATTACCCCAACGCACGCCACACATAAAAGCCATTTTCATTTTGACTCATCCCCCGGGCTTTTATTTCCTTTTTCTGGCCATTAGGGAGCCACAAGTTTATGTTTTCCGCGGGGGGAAAATGGGGGCCAAAGTATCTGGAATATCACGCAAACGTGGTTTTTCGAGGGGTTTTTTTTAGAGGTGTGGCCTCTCCGGAAAGCGGCGCAGACTCAAAAGCCAGCCAATCGGCGGTCGACAGAGAGCGAGAGATACAAGGTACAAGATACAGCGAGTGAGGGAGACAGGTGATTCGGTTGGACAGAGAAAGCGAGACACTTTTGCGTACGCGGTGGCAGTAGGCAAAGAAAACAACACCACACGCAGGTGGAAAAGCAAAAACATCAACACACCAGGTGAGACACAAGAGTATGTACACTCGCACACTCGCACACTCGCACACCCGCGGATACCATCGCCCATATTCAGCGCTATTGATAATTGACTGTTCCCCCCGTTTTCGCTATTGACTTCGTGCAAATTTGCCATTAATGCCGCGCAGACGTCTCCAGATACAAGCTCAGATACACTTGCAGATACATTCGAATCTGTTTGTCTTGGCGCTTTTGTTTGCTCCCGAGCTGCCTGTCTTACGTTTGGCATCCGTGAGATATGCCAAAGACACATTTCCAAGTCCGTACTTGACTCCGTTCGCCGGTTGACAAATGCCAGCCAATTTATAACGCTTTTGGCCTAGAACGCAGCGCTTGGCTGAGAAGATATGCACGCTCTGGGGATATAAGCTTCATTATTATGGTCGGGGGTCCACAATATTTATGGTGTTTATGGTTGTTAATTTAGAATTATGCAAATGGGTAAAAGAGCTTGACTTAATTTAAGCAAATGTTTGAAACAATTGAAAACTACTCCAATTTACACTTAAAACAACCATTGAACTAGAAGTCGTATAGGTCCAAAATAAATAAAGTTACTAACATAATCATTTCAGATTTTAAACTCAAGCCAGTCCTTCGAATATACCTACAATACAATACTTACATTTTTACTAGAATAGCTAAACAAAGAAACTATGCAATTTAAATATTTAACTTACATTTGTTACAATTGTAACAAATTTATATCAACCTATAAAAACTTTTTATTAAATTTGCTTGATAATTATATTTTTTGAGGATCTCTTGATAGCTTTTGGTTGTAACTTTGTCAAAATAAGACGCACAGATAAGAGAATGACTGTTTTGTGCAGCTGAAAACCTATACAATCAATTCCAGGTGGATTTGGTAAATTTTAATTTTTGACCGATTTTCGCATTTTTTATAAGGGGTAACACTTGATTTTTTGCCAAAATTTGGCCAAAATAAAATTTTTAAGCTGAGAATACCAATCGATTGCAAATTTTGTAACGAATTCAACGAGGTATGACATTCCAAGATCTGACCATTATTTTCAAGGGTTTTGATTAAAAAACTAAAAAATCAAGTGGTTTTTTTTCCGGATTTTTATCATCAAAAAAATATATTTAAGACACATTTTTTGAACGTTTTTTGTTGTATTTTTGCCAAAATAGGCCGCACAGCCAAAAGAATGACTGTTTTGTGCAGCTGATAATCTAAACAATCAATTCCAGGTGGATTTGGTAAATTTTATTTTCTGACCGATTTTCGCATTTTTGATAAGGGGTAACACTTGATTTTTTGCCAAAATTTGGCCAAAATAAAATTTTTGAGCTGATAATACCAATCGATTGGAAATTTTGTAACGAATTCAACGAGGTATGACGTTCCAAGATCTGACCATTATTTCTAAGGGCTTTGCTTAAAAAACTGAAAAATAAAGAGGTATTTTTCCGAATTTTGGGCACCAAAAAAATTTATTTAAGACCCATTTCTTAAGGCTTTTTTGTTGTAACTTTGCCAAAATCAGGCGCACAGCCAAAACAATGACTGTTTTGTGCAGCTGATAATCTAAACAATCAATTCCAGGTGGATTTGGTAAATTTTATTTTCTGACCGATTTTCGCATTTTTGATAAGGGGTAACACTTGATTTTTTGCCAAAATTTGGCCAAAATAAAATTTTTGAGCTGATAATACCAATCGATTGGAAATTTTGTAACGAATTCAACGAGGTATGACGTTCCAAGATCTGACCATTATTTCTAAGGGCTTTGCTTAAAAAACTGAAAAATAAAGAGGTATTTTTCCGAATTTTGGGCACCAAAAAAATTTATTTAAGACCCATTTCTTAAGGCTTTTTTGTTGTAACTTTGCCAAAATCAGGCGCACAGCCAAAACAATGACTGTTTTGTGCAGCTGAAAACCTAAACAATCAAGTCCAGGCCGTTTTGGTAAAATTTATATTTTGACCGATTTTCACATTTTTCATAAGGGGTAACACTTGATTTTTTGCCAAATTTGGGGCAAAAAAAATTTTTAAGCTGAGAATACCATTGAATTGGAAATTTTGTAACGAATTCAATGAGGTATGACATTCCAAGATCTGACCATTATTTTCAAAAGTTTTGATTAAAAAACCAACAAATCGAGCTAATTTGGTTCCGGATTTTGGCCATCAAAAACATATATTTAAAAACCCATTTTTAAAGCGTTTTTTGATGTAACTTTGCCGAAATAAGACTCACAGCCAAAAGAATGACTGTTTTGTGCAGCTGACAATTTATACAATCAATTCCAGGTCGTTTTGGTAAATTTTATTTTTTTAGCGATTTTCGCATTTTTTATAAGGGGTAACACTTGATTTTTTCTTAAAATTGGGGGAAAATAAAAATTTTTAGCAGAGAACACCAATGGATTGGAAATTTTGTAACGAATTCAACGAGGTACGACATTCCAAGATCTGACCATTATTTCCAAGATTTTGGTCAAAAAACCGAAACTTGAGTTCATTATTTCGGGCTTTGTGCCATAGAAAATAACATTTTTTAGTGTTAGTTGCTTATTCCTAAGTAAAAAGAAAGACTGTTTTGTGCAGCTGAGGATCTAAACTATCAATTCTAATTACGACGGACTTCCCTTAAATATTTTCTGTATTCATTCCCTTCTTGGTTAGGTTTTCCCTTAAATTCTCGCCCTGAAAGCCTGTAATGTATCAATTTTGGCGCTTTATGTCGAGATCCGAATAATTCACCATAAATATTCAAATTGGAGGCGGGTTCCCCTGCAGGGTTATTGATTTTCCGCCAGCGATACCCCTTGGATTTATTGGAGCCACTGTTTCATCTCGAACCTCACACAAAGATCGAACTCGAAGGGTAGATCTCGGAGAACTACCTGTTATACATAGCTCCGGAGATCCGAAACATTCACTGCACTCGACCGAGCACAACTTATCGGCCAGCCCGACATGATTAATTGCCCTCCGAAGACCCTCGAGATCAGTTCGTTTGAATTGTGGCCAAAATATTGTCACGCTTCGGAATCGGAATAAAACGAATAAAATAAAGGAGAGGGTCTCCAAGGAAATGGTTCTCCGCTTGATTGATTCCACTTGGCGGCACTTGCCGATAAAGAAGGACAAGTTCCCAAATGATTCCGATTTATTGTCAACCTGGAGTTGTGTTTTTTCTTCAGGAAGAGAGAGACGGCAAAGATTACGCGGCAATTTGTTTTGTCTGCGGTATTTTCTGGGAAATATTTTCATAATTTCTTCGGCTTAACCTTATCGCCCGAATGTATTTGTTTGCATAATGCGAGTGGGTAATTGAAATCTCAGAGGGGAAATTGGGGCAGGGCCACCTCGAATTCCGTCTAATTCGATGGCCAGATCGGAGATATGTTAGTCGACCCGAATAGTCGCGGCCCAAAATGTGCATTCTATGCAAATGCGGCCGAGATGCAAGATGCAACTGCGAAATTTATGCGAATGCTAATCAAGTTAACACCAAAGTCGTAGTCGTTGCAGTCGTCTGACAATTTTTAAGTGCGTATCTGTGTCGCGGCAGCGGCGCAACAATTATTAATGATTTTGCTAAATGTTACAGAAAATAATGACAGCACAGTGCTGTGCAGCTCCACAATTACAAATGCACACAAAATGCCTTTTGGATTTTTCATTTCGTATTTCGTATTTCGCTTTTCGTCTTTTGCCTTTCAACACCTCGCAGCCCACATTTTGGTTTCGTTGAATGAATGATTCGACATGTTCCAAGTGGGCGGCCCGCCTGAGGGCGTGTCATTTTCTGTTGGTGGGCGGGGGGCGTGGCAGGGGTAACAGCAGGCGGCTGATTCTTCCTCAGCTTCATGGGCACTTTTTTGACATTTAGCGCGTGCGCAAACGCAGAAAGAAAGAAAGAGTCATGATCTAAGCATCTAACGATCTACGGCACACAGAGAAAAATATTTTGAGATTACCCAAAGCCCAATTAATAAATAAAATAGTTATCGAAGTGGGTTGACTTTTATATCGTTCGTCATATTTATTAACCAGCGATGCCATAAACGCAGGGTTTTGCTTTGTAAATATCCTGTCATAACATAAATGGATTTTATAACTTTACTATTGGACACTATTACTATATAGGCACTTAAGAATATTTTGCACGAATACTTTAATGTTGTAGAACACTAACTTTTTGAATAACAGTATTCCATAATTGTTTTTATTTTTTTTTTTTTTAGCGTTAAATTTATTATTTAATACTGTCCTTCGTGGACAATCAATAAATGGGGTGATGGGGTACTTGATTTATAGGTATTACAGGTAAAATAGGTCAATGGTTATTAGAGGTATATCCATAAATGTTTGCGGAAGATAAATGCAAACTATTTTGAACGACCTTGAGTCACAGATCTCTTCGACCCATTTTCTTTAATAGACCAGTGATGAAGTGGCAACCATTTTAGGTGTTAACTTCTCGCAGTGAAAGGCCTCCATAATATTCCCGTTTCCCTGTCCCACTTCAGGTGTTGGAAAGATGAGCCCCAGTGCGGTACTCCTCCGACATCATTTCTATGATCGCGTTAATCACCTTTCAAGCCCACTCGAAGCGAAGTAAAAACGATATGGCACTTGAGAGTGGATGGGATCGGGGATCTGTGATCTGGGATCTGGGATCTCGAAGGCATGGGGGCAACTTACAAACGATATCATTGCTTACTCAGCAGGTTTCGGGACAGGGACCCAACTATTTCGGGGGGTACGCGCTGCTAATGATGCGACTGCACAATTGGATTGAAATTAATTTCACGCGGCAATTAATTAAACCCGAGCTGTGGGCAGGAGCAGAGAAAGCCAAGGCCTCCCACACCAAAGCCCTCTGCCTCTAACTACGGCCCATGATAATTATTGATTGGGCCAACAAGTCTCTCCGTTTTGGGTTGTGAAATCTCTGTTTTGAACGCTCGCCTTGGCCACAAGCCATAAACAACTGATACACCATAAATGCGACGACGCACAAAACAATTGCACCGAAATAATATAAATTCGTGTGAAATTAAATCATAAACGTAACAATAATCTGGCCAAACCCAGAAACCCACCAGTCCACGTCAGACGGCGCAGACATCGGCCAGACTTCAGGCATTACTCGATTCGGTATTCGGTACTCGGTACTCGGTATTCGGTATTCGACACTGACACCGCACGGCAAACACAAAACGTCGAGCAGCCGAAAATTTCCATAAGATTTTCTATCGATTTTTATGGCGAATCGGAAAAGTTTATCAATGCCGAGAACTTTTCTCCGAATGCGACATGCAAATTATGAAATTTGTTTGGTGAACCCCAATTCCGCCCAAATTTCCATATAAGGTTGCGTTTTCTATTTGTTTATCTTCTCTGCTGCGAAGTGGTTGTAAAATGTCTTATCTGTTTGTTTTCGTTTATGGTGCTCTCCATCAAACGATTTTCTGTTGATTTTTATGGCCAATTGGAAAAGTTTACCAGCGCTAGAAACAAAAGCCGAAAGGTTCTGATTTGGTAAGCGTTAATTCGCACTAAACATACTTTATGGTTTGACGGGGTCTCCTAACTTTGATAAGAGTTCGTGATATAATCTATTGGTTTGTTAAGAACTTAACTTAAAAATTGCAATAATACTACACTATTTTCTATTTTTCTGTGCCATTTTATTTACTGTTTTTAAATCTGGAAAGGCCTTGATTTTAGTACTCCCTAATTCCATCGCACACACATCAAAATTCTCATCAGTCTCTAGTAAATTAAATTCCAAAATGGGTCCAAATTCACGGCGCTGCCTTACGTTGCTTTTTGTGGCGGTATCTTTTCTGGCGCTCCACCTAATCGATGACCATATAAAAATGAAGGAGCGTAAGTTAGAGCTGCCAAATATATATAAGGGGTACTTAATGGGATCTATATTTTTGAATAAGCGATTCTCGCCTGTCGTGGCCAAGAAATCCAGGAGATCCAAGACGATTTGGTGCATCGGGCAGATCATGTAAGAGCGTTTGCCAAGAGCCTTCCTTCATCTATACTTTTATTACCAATCCCCCCAAAGTGCACCATAGAGAAGATAGTAGTGGACGACTCGCTGGAGTATCTGCAGATCAGCTGCCACGTGGACGAGCTGCCAGAGGGCTATGTGCGGAGGCTGAAGCCCGTGGATTACGGCCGCAGTTTCTTCCTGAACCAGCGCATTGCGAAGCCCCTGAAGCGCCAGTGGAATTTCCGAGTGCCCACGGATGCCGTGAACGGACTGAGCTTGCTGGCTTGATTGATTCGACTCCACTAGACTGATAAGGAAAATGTCAAAGCGGATTTCTGTGGCGGCAAACGCTTGACCACCGGGGGAATTCAATTAATCCGGGGGTCAGCGCAGAAGGAGCCGCTACCGAATGATCGGTAATGATCCGCGGGCCTTTGTCTTTAATGAGCTTATCCATCATCGCGGTCACAGCTCCCAGCGACTTCCACTTCGACTTCGACTTCGACTTCGACTCATCTGTCACAGGGCTAATAGGTTTCATTAGTCATCTCCAATCGGGCGGTTTATCAGCTGCTTTTTCTCTCGTTTTCTGGTCATTTCTCAGAGACACAGGGCCGAAAAAAACAAATTTTCAGTTCTGGTTTTGCCTCTCTACCTTTGCCACCTTTTCGCTTCGACTTTGCGTGTCGACAGCAATTTTCACCTTAATTATTTTTGGTGGCAGGAGTCGTCGGGTGGACAAGGATGTGTCCAGCACGCGCTAATGTTTAATATCCGCCAGGATAATGGAAAGGGCTGCAAGGAGGGGGTTCGGGGGAGAACAGAACAGAAAAGAAGAGGACAGTCCAGACGGCTATGCAAATTTCCAACTTTATTTGTACGTTAAAGGGAGAATAAAACCTCCGCCTCATAATGATGAACCGAGGGAATACCTTGTGACGTGCGACAATTTGTGGAAAATTTTAATAAATTCTACTTACGCAAATGTAATGGGTTAATAGTGCCGCAAGGTGTCAAGACAATAAATATGAACCATAAATATCTAAAAAATATTCAAATTTTTATAATAGTTCAATAAATTGGCGCCATTAAAGCAAATCGAATAAGTTATATGGCGAAAAAAATAACTATAAATCGATATTTGAATATTCATAAAAACAGGTGCGTAAGTTCTAAAGAACCTTGAATAAATATTTAGATTTCTTTGAAGGTTATATCATATATCTATTAAGTGTCAACGTAGTTTTTACAATACTTTGAACTGAACTTGTTTAGTTTTTATTCACAACGATTTAAAATAGTTATCAGTTATACTATTTAAAAAGAATAGTAATATAAAAAGTCATATACAAAGAAGAAGTTTTAAAAGCAATAAATGCAGTCTTAAATAAAGAAAATGTAATTTCAGTGACCCTCTTTTTTATCTTTTGAGGCTCTAAGAACTAGATTATTATTTATAAATACATATTTTGTCTCTTATAAGGACTGGAGAATACCCTAAATGTTACCAAGCTTACAACCAACCAAATGTTTCCCGAAATTCGAAGAGCATCTGCAAAACGGAAGCGAAGCGTGTGCTCGTAAATTATTGTGGCCACACACAGATACAGAAGACACACACACACCGACACCCGCAGGATGTCAGCTTGATGTCCCTGTGTATGCTAGTGTGTGTGTGTATCTGTGTGCCTGTGTTTGTTTGCCCATTTGGGCCATCGTCCTTTCGTGTCCCGGCTGTCTAACATTGTCCGTTCATTGTCTTGCCATGGCCTGTTTTTTGAGAGGTGGAAAAGCGGAAAGCGGGAAAACGGGAAAATGGGGGTGGGGTTGTCCTTTCTGTTTGCCATTCAATATTGGCGCCATTGTGGTTCCCCCTCCGCCTCCGCGACTTCTTGCAAGTCCTGGCCACGACACCTTCACCTTTCCCCGTCTCCCATAAAATGTTCAATTAGTTAATGAAAAACTTTCCAATTGGAAAACAACATTCGAGTTCAACTAACGACGTGGTGGGCAGTAGGGGGTTAAGGATAAAGGACCAGGGAAGGGGGTCTTTTGCCTTTGTAGAATATGCCTTCAGGTCGGAAATTTATGCATGTGATTTATGCACAACAACGATTGCCAATTACAATATCATTTCTCTTCTTGTCTCCTCGACTTTGTGTTTGCATTTGTTCATTTTGTCTTGCCTTTGGGTCCCTTTTTTTTACTTTTTTTTACCTGTATCTTTTGCTGAGTGTGCGTGTGTGTGGTGCCATTAAGAAATGTGTCAAAACATGTGAGGAATTATATAAGTTAAAATACGACAGCGGGGGGTTAAACAGTGGAGCAGAAAGGACGAGGAACTGGCCTGAGAGTTAATTGATTTTGGTGGCTATTGCACACCTTTTAAAACGAACACTAATACCAATAGTTTACAAATTGCGTCAAAGTTATTGTGTTTATTTGGCTTCCTAAAGATGATCTTAATAACCAAAACTTAATTTATTCGTAAGACATTTCGTTCTATTTATTTTTTTGTGCTCCCAAGTTGAGCAAGTATTCAAAATATTCAACCATAGGACATAGTTTTGCGATTTCAACAGAACATGCTAACAAATCTTATAAAAAAATAGGACATAATCAATTTATCTTTAAAGGAAAAACATAAAAGCACTTAGAGTTATTTTCCTTTTAAGCAGACATAAGATTTAAGCCATTACAAAATGACTAAGCCGACACATAATTTTCGTCTAGTAAAATTTCACTACCCCTTCCCCCCCCATTAGCCACCCATTTTTTATTTCACTAAATTCTCGCTCAATCAGATAATGCATTTCAATTAACATCGACTATCATCCTTATTGGGATGGCAATCAAAAGTTCCGCAAGCGCATCGGTTCATAAATCACATTCGTTTTATGAATGAAGAGAACAAACAGTCCCCCTTCGCAAAATTCTGCAGATACCTGGATGCGGATAACTGCAGACCCAGGGGTTATTTATGGGCCAATAACTTTACAACTAAACGCTCATCTACATTTAATGGCGATAATTTTTGACGCAATTCGAGAAGCAGGCACGTCGGCGGTCTGAAGCCTCTTCGGCTCTGGCATCCTAACTTCATGATGTTGGCCTACAAACAAGAGGCAGCAACCGCAGAAGATAACGCAAAACACTTGACACCTCGACTTCGGTGGTACGGTGGTAAGATGGTGTGATGGTGTGATGGTGTGATGGTGCGACGGTGCGACGGTGCTTGGCCCCGCTTTTGTTTCCTTTGCCTCGCCAGCGGGCAACTTCACTGAGGGAAAAGTCGTTGTCTTCTTACCTTCCAAATCAATTCATTTTTTGCTGTCTTTTCAAGTATATTATTATAAAACCAATCAGTAGCACATGTTAGTAACTTCCTAAAACTGTTTAACTTACTATTAGAAGTCTATTCAATATTTTAAAAACTTCCTGGTGAAATTAGCACTCACATTACTTCTTTAAAAAACTTGTTAAGAATGTCCTGCTTAGGAGTTCTCTATTATTTTACCTGGCAGACCAAGAATTTTCTCTAAGTGTTCGGAATGCGTGGGGCTAGTATAGAAGTCTGTATTTAGAAGGAGAGGCCAATAAAAAGAGCACTAATGAAGAGAAGTAAACAAAGGCAGCGATCGTAAATTCACTCTGAAAAGGAGAATGCCAGCAAAAGGAGAAGGAATGCTGTAAATTTGGGGATTTCGGGATGGCAACAGCTGGCTGTCGATCGCATGTCCACTGGATCCCAACGAAAATGTGGGTGGCACAGGTGTCTCAGGCGGGTCAAGTGGTTCGGTGGTGATCACCCTTCGCTTAACTCGATCACAGGGGAACACAGCATTGTATCATGCCACAAATCGATTTCAGGCTTCATTAGCCGCCCTGCACAGGAAACTCCCGCATTTTGTGCCAAGCTTTTCCTTTGTTTTTCCCCATTTTTCCGCGGTGGAAATCCAGCAAGTTAGCCGCTCTATTGATGCTCGGTCAACCAGCGAGTTTCTGTTTTCCGTTTCTGTTTGCTGAATGTTTTTCCTTTGTTTACCGAATGCCGCGCGCCAAAGTCTCGACTATTTTTTGGGTTTTTGCTCTTCTCATATGCGTTCTCAATATCTCCATCATTTCCCTTTGGGCGTTAGGCGTTTTCTCCATTCGCACGGCAGTCGCCTTTTTGTTCTGCCACCACCTTTCTTCCCTGAATTTGTGTCATGCGTTGGCTTTTCCTGTCCGCCACTCGTTTTGCTTTTTCCTCTGGCTTTAATTTCTGTTTGCTGGGAAAGTAAAACAAAGCGAGAGTTGTTGACTTTTGATTCTGGCGATGGTTGAATGGTTGTGTAGTTCATGGGGTGGGGGCTGTCGAGGGTTAAGAGCTCTCGGAGGGGGTACGTGCCAATGACCAATGTTCTGCTCTAATTCGAATTTGGTGCGGGCTTCAGTTTAATTTTAGAGAAGACAAGGGAATTCAAAGTAAAAACTGAATGATACAAATTTGAATAATTCCAAATTATTATTTTCTTAATTAAAATTTACAAAATACATTTTAAAAATGCATTCGTTTCTTATCTATTAGTGCTTTAGTCACAAATTAATTTGGTTTAGTTTAATGGGAATTTTATAAACTAATTTTATAAAGAAAACATTTTTTTTCTTCTAGGTTGTACTTCCACGAACGAGATTATTAGACAAATTGTAGGCATCCAATTTATATCCAGCGAGCTTCAAAATCCGACATGAGGGACCAGATAATCCAGCATTCGAGCCGCTGCAATCCGATGGAATGAAGAAGGCTGAAGCGAGGACACATAAGCGATCTCTGGACAAAAGGCCGTCAAAAAGCTCCCTTCCCGAATCAATTATTTCTTTCGTGAATTTTTCTAGCAATTGTTAATTAACCTTTTAAGAATTATATTAGGCTTTTGTAGATAAAAACATTTTAAAAAGTATTAAATACTTCTGGGAAATAACTGCGCTGTTGCATTTTAATTTCTTAAAGGTGGCATTTGGTCAAATGTTATTGTTGTCAACAGCTTTTTTTTATTTTTATACTGCTGTTGCTGCCAACGTTTTTGTTGTAAATATTTTCGTTGTTGTTGTAAATTAGTTGTTGTTGTAATTTGTTGTTGTTGTAATTTGTTGTTGTTGTAATTTGTTGTTGTTGTAATTTGTTGTTGTTGTAATTTGTTGTTGTTGTAATTTGTTGTTGTTGTAATTTGTTGTTGTTGTAATTTGTTGTTGTTGTAATTTGTTGTTGTTGTAATTTGTTGTTGTAATTTGTTGTTGTTGTAATTTGTTGTTGTTGTAATTTGTTGTTTTTGTAATTTGTTGTTGTTGTAATTTGTTGTTGTTTTTGTAAAATGTTTTTGTTGTTGTTGTAACAGTTTTTGTTGTTGTTGCTGTAACAGTTTTTGTTGTTGTTGTTATCGTTGTCAAGCAGCGCCTAAATGCACGCAACATTAATTGATCGGCAGCCCAAAAGTATGCTACAGATAAAATAGTTCAAAAATACATTTTTAATTTAGATTCGTTGAGATCAATTAAACCAAATATTATTAATACTGTTTGCTTTAATTTATTTTTCTGTTTAGATTAATATAAAACTAGGTATATTTATGTTATACAAATACATATTTGCGTAGATGGTCAACTGTCGCCACCTATTGTTCGTTCGAAAAAAAAAACAACTAAAAACGTGAGTTCTTGCCTTGGCCGTAGGGTGGTGCTGCATTGGTTGCCAAATAAAAATACAAGGTTGCGCTGCAAAAAATGTAATTAATTTTAAAAATCCATTTAAAAACTTCCATATTAACTTTTGGTTCACATGTTCGCCCATAAACACGGTTCGATCTTTATCATCAACACCAGTTTTGTTTGATTGAGATTTTTCTCTTAAGCAGTTCTCAACTTGTCGACTTTTAATTGCCCTCAGACTGCATGAAATGGCTGGAAAATTGTTTTTCATTCCAATAGATTCTGCGTAAAACATGACTGCCCTATTGTGACTGCAACTATCTGATAAATATATAAATATTCAAAGATAGAAAAATAGTCAAATAATCATAGTTACAAGCCTCATGCAGTAGCTTACTGGCTGCAACCACATCCAAATTTTCGCATCCTGGTTGCGGAGCCTGCCCGAAATTGGGATAAAAATCGACTTTCCCTCGAGGTGTTATGTCTCCGAACAGAGGGTAATCCGTGTGGATCACATCCACAAACTGAGCCGCATTCGAGTGCAAGCTATCATCCGATCGACTTGAAAAAAGGGGAAGTGCCGGGTCCAATCCCGTAACTCTGCCCAAAGTGCCATTAAAGTACAGGCCAATGCGCCCTGCAATATGAGCTCCCAGACTGTGACCTATGACATGAACACTTTCTAGATTTACGCCATGTCGCTGGAGGAAGTCCCTCAATGATTTCGCCAGAATCCGAGCCACTTTTTTCACAGCCAAGCGGGAGGTGGGATAATCCAAACTGGCCACTGGTCCCCAGTCAGCCACCAGCACATTCTCATAACCTTGGGCTGTGTAAGCTTAGAGATTTGGGGTTTTTACAAGATCGAATAGTACTCAAAATAAACTCAGTATCCAAGCTAGGCTAAAGATCACACTCTTCTTTCCAGTGATTTCAATTTGAACTCTCACCATTTCTCAGAGGCATTATAGAGCCATGGGTGCGTGATCCAAAATAACCATGAACGATAAATTTGACGGCTTTCACCGACTTTAACATGTCCACATTTTCCAGGAGCACATCCCCTGATGATTTCAGATAGTATATTTTGCTCTCATCCAACAAAGAGTCCAGCAGAGCGGCTTGTAATCCCAAAAACTGGCACAGGATCGGGACTAGACAAAAACTGGACTTGGCCATGTCTACACTTGACCCTCTCGAACAAGCAGAGTTTCCATTCCAATCCCACCTATTTATACCCAAAATATAGCTTGCGTTCCGCTAATCGATCGATTAGGGATAATCTCCCAGACATGTCGAGTCTTTAGGCAACTTGTGCTAAACATCAATGTATCATCTAAGTATTAAGTAATTTTCCATAAATATTATGTGCGTGTGGGCAGAGAGATTTAAAGCTAATGCTAGAGTTAAAATGCATGCAATCGATTGTGGGTAGTCCCTGATTTCTGAGATGGCAGTCGCATTTGAATAAATGCACAGATATATTATAGCCCGAGCGCGTCCGATCCTTTAATAGCGCGTATCATCCAGCGAACCTTTTTCACGGAGTAATCTCGTCCTCGGAAGGTATCCCAAAAGATTCCGGTCTCACCAGCTTCAGCAAAGCGCTCAGGGAAATGTTCTCCGAACGAGTTGCTGGTGGCACAATTTTTATACCACCCAGCTCCCTTGTGTCTTATGGCACAGTTGCAGTCTAGGCAGTTGTCATTATCATTATCTGATGTGCTGAATTTGGCACCGGCATGGTAAGACAGGGCATCGCCTGCCGTATCGGTCCTGCTAGCATTGAATTTCCCCAACAAACTAAGGGGAAATAGCTCGCTTTCGCTGCCAATGGCAAATAAGGAATAGGTCGCATTCGCTTTGACGCCTGTATAGTCCTCCATCTCGATCTTTAGCTCATGCAAAACCGATGAGGTCAGGGCATGGAGTTTGGTTAGACCAATGAAGAAATCCGCTCCCAGGTTGCCGAAGCCTTCTATATAATCCTGCCAGCCACGTTCAAAGCTCACGTCATCGGAGCTGCGACTCAGGATCACTGTCCAATCTTGTTCGCAGGACACGTAGAAGGATGCGGATGCCGGAGTGATCTGTATCTTCAGGATTCCGTCGTGTCCGAGCTCGTAATAATCGCAGCTGTTGGGCGTTGGGATGGTAAGTGGTCTGCCATCTATTCCAGTTGATCCTTGGTAGTTTGTCATCATAAGGGCCAACTTCTGTACAAATTTATTCTGATCCCTGAAAGTGATTTATTTTGGATTAATATACTTTAATTTATAATTTATGTATGTAAACAATCTAATCTTATCTCCATTAAACAGCAAACAATGAATTTATTTGCAAAGCAAAGTTGCCAATTGCAATATTTGTCAAGTATATAGTTTTTGGCTATTTTATCTTGTTCATGTTATCTTGAACGAGTTTTATCTTGAAATTAAAAGCTTTTTATGAAAAACAAACGTTTGTGATTATATGCAGTGCTATTTATAAATCCTTACCTAATGATCCGTGAAAGATTGGCCACTTCAATCTGCGCTGATCTCACACCGAGAGCAGTGGAAGTCAAAAGAGTTGCCAAGGCCGTCAGGCGATTTGATACTGTTATACTGGGACTATTAAACCCACCAGGACTCTCATTCTGCGAAACATCTCTGACAGATCGCGAGACAGCTGTTAAGGGAGAATTTTTGTTATTTAATATTTATTTATAAGGGTGTTTAATACAACACAAAGAGTCACAAACACAACATCAATAATTCTAAATTATTTCTGGATTACCATTCAACTTTTTACGATTATTGAGCTTGTGTTTCAACACCCTAACACGCCGTGGACCGGAAATCTGGTCGGTTTCACCTTTAATCTCATCCAGAGTTTTTCTCGACAGCCGCTGAATATGTTCGAAGCTGTCCAACCGCTGCTGGAAGTCCAATTGCTGGGCCTTGATCGATTCCATTCGGGCAGCACTGCTCTCTCCCATGAGATCCAATCTGATAATAAACAAAGAAAAATTATAAGAGCTTTGAAATGCCTTAGGAATGAGCAAACTAAGAATTGCCCTGAGTCCAGAAGCGGGTAAAGCTCTACGCGGCTTTCTGTTTTTTATTACCCCACTCTTCTCTTCACTTAATTAGGAATTTGACATTTGATTTCTTATTTCAATTCACAGACGTTCAACAAAAGCAAAGCCACTAAAAATATATTATTCAAAAAATCTGAACGCTGATAGCCGATCTATAAACATTCCCCGGCGGCGTTCGAAAATCAGCAGGAATTCTTGCGAATCTATAACAATAAATTTGACCCAAAAAAAGGCCACAATTGATGATTACTTCATTCATTTGTAGGCAATTGACTGACTGTTTGGCCGACAATTAAAATTAAATTCTTCTGCCAAATATATCGCAGTGTCACAGAAAAGTTTCCGAAATTTCTTGGTGCACGTTTTTTGTTCTACCGGTTTTGGACGAAAGTATTTATGATCTGTTGACTATGTTAAACCAGTTCTCACTTCTTATCGATGGCTTCCAGGCGGTTGCGCTGGTCCTCGTCCAAGGTCACCAAGACGCCGACGCGATCGTGCATATTGCTCATCAGATCCTTGTAGTCGACCCTCGGCGTCGGAGTGCTGCTCCCTAGACCCTGGGGGTTGGCAAACAAAAAAGGGAGACGCTACACTTAGTCAGTCACGAGGCAGCGCATTGAACTTGTTCTGGCCAAAACGAAACCGGCTGGCCAAAAGTCGACATGCCTTAAATTCACACTACAGAGGACGATCGAGAGAGCAAACACCACGTTACGCTAACCAGTTTGTGTTTTTAACAAAGGTTTTATTTATTTTATTTTGCTCGGTGTTTTGCCTTCCACAAAAAACAGATGTGCAAAGCTGTGTCTGTTTTATATACATATTCTCCTTTGACATAATCTCGTTTTTGCTTTGTAGCTTTTTCTTCGTTCGTTTTATTGAGCAACAAAATTAAAAATATTTCAAGAATTGCGTCAATAATTTCGCAGTAAAATTTGAAATTATTCTGTTGTAGTATTCAAAATCTCTGAATTTTACAACCTTGTTAAAGTTGAAAATGTAAATTCATTTCCATTTTATTTCAATATTCGTAAAAAAGATTAGAAAATTGTCTTTTGAAGAAGGCTATGTCTTAATTTTGTTAGCCTTCGTTTTTAATAAAGACAATTTTATATATAGGAAGCAGAATCCGTCATTAAGACACCTTGGACTAGATGGCTCTTTCGATCGTCTGCCGTATTCGCACTGTAACGTACTCGTACTCGCAGCCACTTTTGGGTTGTTAGAGGGGCGCTTGTGGGAGGAGCAGGGGCGTCGGTAACTTCCAGCACAGCAGCGGTGCCAAAACCGCAGATCGCCAGCACGATGGCCATCACCATTTTTTGGGCCCTCATCATGTCACCTCGTTTACGCGTCTCCCAAGTCAAACGGATCACTGCCTAGCATTCGATAACTTAACACCTGGCTGGGCTCCACCCAAGATCTTGGAAAAAACACAAGATCTTTGAAAAACCGAATATAACTTTATAAGAAAAAAGCACGACCGTTCCGCTCGATGTTCGCTAATAAACTGAGCGTATGGTAAGACCCATTCGCTTCATGTTGCATTTCGAGTGGAGCTTTTGGAAAAGCTCTTGTGAGATGCTCGAATGTTGTATTTTATTGTGGGATCGTTTTGTTTAAACATTTGTGCTGAGAAAAATCCCCTGAAATCACCTCTCTGGCTTAAGAGATCACTTAAAATGCCTAGCACGCCAAAAAGATTTGAAGCGGGCTGTCTAGAACGTGGAGCACGAGATGGGAATTTGTAATTGCTGGTGCAAAATATGGCATGGCATCACCCCTAAGAACTATGTCTTGGGCTTAACTTTAGTCTTTAGTTTCAGTATCAGTTTAATTCTAATTAGTTGGGGGTTTAACTAATGTCATAACTCATCAGCTTAAATATTATTTCATTATTAACAATTACAATTGGCACGTCAAGTATCAGTTGTAGTATTTAATGCTATTTAAAACTTAATTAGTAACTATGAAGGTCAGCCTACCCAATTTTAAGAATTTTTCATGTTGTGTATAGACAAGTAATGACTCAAATTTTATGTTCTTTAAAATCCATAAAAGTGGTGTGCTAAGTAAAACGCTTAAATTTATACACTGCCAGTAAACCTACTTTTTGGAAGCTTCAGCCTCAAGTCATTAATGCTAATTACAAGATAATTTTATGCAACTGATGCTCTTACCTCACCGTTCAAAAGTCACTACGTAGTTTGCATGGCGATGATATGCAAAACCCATTCATTGGCAATTCGTATAGGCCTGCCTCAACATTGAGCCATTTCCATATACTGAACCATAAGAATGGGTTTACCTTAGCTGAGTCACATGCAAACTGTCTGGCAAGACATGGACTCTCGGCCGTGACAGACACGGTCGTCTTCTATAACCACACATCTTGATTAACTTATGGCCGGCTATAACCACATCTGATTTGCCCAAGAATGGAGCACCCGCTACCCTCTTTTTTTATCTTTAGAAATAATTTGACAATACACGAAAAGAAGGTCCATCCTTGTGTGGCGTGTTCAACAATAAATTATATAGGTTGGCAAAAAATAAAACCAATAAAAAATCCCAACTTCCTAACTTTAAAAACACCAAAGTTATGGCATTTCCAATCGTTCATTTATTTGGCAGCTATAGCTATCCAGCTCGTTCCGACTTATTTACTACCTGCAATAGAAAAACAAGAGAGAACGCTATAGTCGGGTGCCCCGACTATCAGATACCCGTTACTCAGGTAAAGGGAGTGCGAGGGAGATGGAGATAGAAACTTTGATCACGCATAACTTTTTAACGAATGGTCCGATTTGAAAAATTTCTTCTACATTTCGATAGGTATTGATAAACACAATAAAACTGCATTTTTACTTTTCCGAAATATTTAAATTTTTAAAATCGTATATAAGCGATTGTGGGCGTCAGAGGGGGCGTGGCACCATTTTGAAACAAACTTGCGCTGCGTAGGAACTCCTAAAATCTATATGCTAAACGCCAATCTTCTAGCTTTTATAGTTTCCGAGATCTCAGCGTTCATACGGACAGACAGACAGACGGACAGACGGACAGACAGACGGACAGACAGACGGACAGACGGACAGACGGACATGGCTAGATCGACTCGGCTAGTGATCCTGAACAAGAATATATATACTTTATAGGGTCGGAAACGCTTCCTTCTACCTGTTACATACTTTTGCACGAATACAATATACCCTTTTACTCTACGAGTAACGGGTATAACAACTTTTGGGAAAGTTTCAAGCAGATAGCTTTAAAACTGACGGACGGACGAACAGACGAACAGACGGACGGACAGTCGGACATGGCTAGATCGACTCTCCTGGTGAGAAGAATATATATACTTTATAGGGTCGGAAATGTCTCCTTCACTGCGTTGAAAACTTTTGACTGAAATTATAATTCCCTCTGCATGGGTATAAAAATAAATAAAACGGTGACTAATCGTATGTCTGGCACTGCAGTGAAAAGTTCCAGAAGTGCCCCCTGAGATTTTCCCCCGTTGAACATTTATTTTTAGAGTCCTACGATTGAGATTTTGTTGATATGGATTTTGACTTTAGTCGTCATCGACTGTTATAATGAAACCCTCACGAGCAAAATAAGTATGGATATGTAATTGCCTTCTCCATTTGGCTTGGCAACTTGTGCACGAGCTTACCTTTGATTTTCCGATCTTCCGCATTATGTCACTTGTGATTGTTTTGCTCAATTACAATGGTGATGGGTTTTATGGGTTTTTGAAGGTTTACAGCTGCATCCGAGTTGGTCATTGGACCTGGGGAACCTTTTGAGTTGGCCAGCTGCAAATAATTCGTGACGACTGAAGATGCCCGCCTGCAGATACCAAAAGTCAGCCGAGTCTATTAGTGACCATGATGAACTGCCAGCGCAATGACGCAATCTTTGGATGAGAGGGAAAAAAAAGCGATTGAGACTATATTTCTTTGTATGTATATAGCTTTCTACTTGCCCGAAAAAACAGTAGTGTAATTTATATAATTAAAGCTCTTGGATCCCATGGGTGTTACCCATTTGCCTCCCTCATTTTTTCGCACTCTTTTCATTCCGGAAAAACATTGTGTCAATTCCTGGAACTGGGGTGAGTTATGTTCAAAGCAGCCAATCCAAAATTTGTGGCATGTGTTTTTTTTTGTAGCTAGAGCACTTAAAATTTTTGGAAGTCAAACATGTTTTACTTTTCATTGGCCTGGGCCGCTTTTTATTTAATATTAAATTATTGTACAGGTTTAACTTATTCAAATTGTATTTAGTTGCCATCCATTTCTTGTTAAATTATAAACAATTAGTGTTTTCCAAGTAAAATTAACCCATCTTGTCTGCTTCTCTTGCCGAATATGGTTTTGTTCGTCTTTCGCTACTTAGAAATCAACTAAAAATATTTACAAAATTCTCCATTCTTCGTTCATATTTTTGGGGGTTGTGTGGGCTGTACCCAGTTTTCGTTTAACTATACAAAAATGCTTACGAGGTAAACATAAAAATTGCATGCTCCATCTAAACTATCGCCTAACTGCATCGAGAGTTCGTAATTTGTGTTAATAGATTTATTTTGTTTTCAACAAAGGTACATTAAATATTTACGACAAATTCAATGCATTAAAAATATTTAAGTTTCTCCTCGTTCCAGCCCTCCAGTTGAATGTGTTTTACCTTTCGTTCCAGGGTTCCCAGGGTTCCGAGGGAGGGATTACCCTGCCGCTTAGCTACTACATAGAATACGTTCCGCTAAAAACACTCTTAGTTTAATTACTCGTTTCGATTACGTTATTAGATTAGATTAGTTTTCGCCCTTATCTTTTGTTTGGTTTGCTCATCTCGAATGTTGTGCAAATAATCAATTAGTTGGAAAATGCTTCGAAAAATCATTTCTTTTGCTGATTAAACTAGCAGTTAACGGAAACAAAAACGAAAACCTGTTCCATCATCGCTAATTTCGTTCGATTCGATTTGTTCCATTGGCTCATTGGCTTATAAACTATGGACGTAACCTTCGGGATGGGAAAAGTGCAAAGTGCGTTGCCATGCTGCGTTACCTTTTGTTTCACGATCCTATAATTAATTGGGGGAAATTCGCAGAAAACCGAAGAGCAAGAATTGCGTAAACATCCTCCTTGCTAAATTTCAATTGCGTGCAAAATTTCTCTTCTTTCCAACAAATTACTATTCATCTCGGCCAGCAGCAAACAATTCTAAACAATTTCGCTTGCCCAGCTCCTACGCGGGTTCTCTAAAGTGCCTAATTTGTTATCTTTTTTAGTTTTTGTTTACTTTGTGTGTGTTTACCTTGCTTCACTGTATTTTAGTGTGTGCTTTTTTTTTGCGTACTTTTTTCATAAATCACAGAAAAAGTTTATTCATTTGAAATATTTGGTTTTTTAATTCGCTTTTGTTTAAATTTGACTTTTACTTTTTGCTACAAAATATAATCTGGCTATTAAAACGTGGCCCTAACCGAGTTGCTTGGGTACCAACTGTCTTAACGGGCTTAATATCTCCATAGAATCGGGTCTTAATCAGAGAATCTTAGCAATTTGATTGCCTACAACTCAAATTGGCTCTTCTTTCTCATCGATCTATACGATATTCATAATATATTTTGTTCTACGCTTTAGTTTGCTCTACTCAAATCGTTTTTGATTTATTTTCTTGTTTCAAAACCATGTGAAGTGTCTTTGATTTCAATTTGCACATTTGTTAGCTCTTCTTTGAACTTCTCTTGCATATTAGTGGGACCCGGAGATTTCGGGAGTCCTCTCGTTTTGGCCAAATACGATACGTTTCTTAGAGTATGGAAATGGATTGGGCTTGGTTTCGATTCTTCTCGCTACGAACACTATGTAAAATACTTGGTTAGGTTACTTTAGTGTTTAGTTGATGGCTATTTTATCTCGAATTTACTTTTGGTTGATTGCTAAAAATTTGATTATACTATTTGCGTTTTTTGCTAGTTTAATTGTTTATCTATTCGCTTACGTTTGCATCGAAAATGTTATGATTCGTGATCCGCCAGCCTCCCTTCCGATATTTTACTTTTTCTAAATGTTCCTAGGAAATCCATCATCATCCACGCGGCAGCAACTCTCTGCGAAAAGAACTCAAAAGTTAATTCAAAAACAAAGGAGAACAAAACAAACCGAAATGATAAGATGATTTAAATTTATTTGTTTTACATATCTTTTAAGATTGTTTTACTTGCTTTTTACATAAATTCATTTAATAGATATAAAATTATCACTTAAACAGCGCGGCGAATTTATTTATTTATAATAATGACAAAGGAAGCTTTAAAAATCATACGATCAAACGAAGAATAAAATAGCTGCGAGCGAAAGTATAAGCAAAAGAATCTTTAAATGTCTGCTGTGCATATTTAAATTTGAAAGTATATATAAATTTAGGTTGAATAATTACTTGGAAATGATCGCACATCTGGTAGAAACATTTTGGTTGATTAATTGATTCTTGAGGCAAATTCTCGCCAATTCATTAATTTGTTTAAATTGCACTCTATTAAAGCAGCCGGCAATCAGCAATTTTTTAGTGCGATTTCAATAAACACTCGTCAGCCAAACATTTGCGTTGAAAATATCGACTAAAAACTAAAGAGAAAAGAATGGAAACGAAATACACACGAGAATGTTATATAATGCAGACACGATGATGATTATCTCTCACTCATTGCAAACGAAAATATTGCGTAATTCACAGTGGCAATTCACTCACTAAAAGCTACCTTTAAATGTAAATTGTTTTTAGCTTACAAAAGATTACAGAAAACCAAGTCTGCGCTTTGACTAAACTGAGTATCCTTTTTCGACGCGACTGCAGGATGGCGAGAAATCTAAACTAAATTGAAGCAATTTGACTGAAAATAAAATGCCGCCGTTGGTTGCATGTCTTCTGCTAAGCTCCCTCAGCTAAACTCACTGCGAAATCGAACTAATAACTAACAAGTATCGTAGAATTATAGTACAAAACTTCTGCGCGGGCGAGAAGTTCATCTTGCATTTATATATGGCTGTCGATTGCTGGATGATGCGATAGGTTGATTGACAGATCTGACGGATAGTCCTGGAGGATGGTGATTGGGTGATGGGTGCTGGGGACTGAGGACTGAGGACTGGGATCCTAACAGTAGAAACGTACGCCATCCACGGAGAGGACTTGCTTTAACTTTCATTTATTCTGTCGATTTGGCTCCGTGTAAAGCTGCACGCCTTCCACGGTGAAAATTGAGGTTTCTGTTTTTGGGGCGAGAGAAGACATTGGTCATTAGTGAAATAAAATAAAATAATATTTGTAATTAAAAAGTTTGAGTTATGACAACATGTTGGGCTCTGACCATGACATAATTTAATTTACGGCCATCGACGAGCGAGCACAATTAAAATGGCCATTGGCAATATTACATTTTCCAGCACCACATGATACACTCACACAGATGCTGTGTCCACCCCAACCACCCACAAATCGCACACGGATGTGCACAGTGAATACTCCAATTGGTGAACACATGGCACTTTGAAATTTTGTAACTTTATTTAGACTACGTTTTGTAATGAATATCTTGTGAAACAATTCCCTAAAGTAAGAATACCTAACATATATATCATATACCCCTCTAAGTGGTTTTCAAATCAATTATAAAAGTTGTTTGGTTGACTAGAACGAATCTTTACTGTGGTACACAGTGTGTATGCCCTCCTAAACCGCAAAAACCGCACACGGGGTGTGTTGACCTTTTCGTGGCCATGATAAATGAAGCGCATTAGTTGCGTTTTAATTGATTCTATCTGTCCACGCTGCGTATACGCAATGCTGCATGGGCAAATACCAGGAAAAGTCCCGACTTTTTCGTAATGAGCTGGTCTTTAGAGTTTTTCCGACAGCGACTGTGATTTAGCCAGAAATTAGCATAGCACCCTATCTGGATTTGTGTGTAGAAAAAATATAACCAGTTTTGTGTAAACAAATCACGCGCTAATCGCATTTTAAGCACACTTTAAGCTGCCCCCGATTAAATGCAAGTTCTGCTCGGGGGATTTGCACTTCATTCATTTATTTTCGGTTTTTCCACTGCATTCTCGAGTGGCTTTTGTGCCCCTGTATATATGGATTTTTAAAGCCCTTGCTATTGCAGTTGATTTTCTGCTCCCCAAAACTGCCTGCATTGCATTTGCCAAATTGCATAGTCCACAACTTGATGCTGGTTTTTGGGGCTGACCCTTAAACTTTCTTTTTTTTTCGGAAATGTTTCCATTTACCAGTAGGTACCAGTATCCAGGATAGGAGGTCTGCTAATGAATGCAGGCCCTCAGGAAAAACGGAAGTTAGTGTGCATTTTATTTACTCGGAAATGCAGGGAATGCGAAATGCGATTGGCAAAGATAATTGCCTATAGATACACGGCAGAATATGAATTATATGTTTATCCATTGGGTATTCCACAATTTAAAAGATTTTACCCCGTATAAGTATAAGAAATTACCCAATACAATATAAAGCCCCACTTGAATATGATAATTTCTTTTGGTGTATTCTAGATTGGATTTGGACTTTAAAACAAACCATTATTTACTTTCGGATGTTCACTTATCGCAATCTAATTAGTAGACAAGCTTGATTTTCTGTCGTAGCCCTGTATTTGTCCAACAAGTTTGTCCTTTGCATTCGGTATTTATTTTCTCCCAACTTGTTGCAAACTTTTGCCACCACTTGAAATACAAATTAAAACTGGTAAATGCAATTACTGTTAACTATACCTCGGAAAAACTCGCTAAGCAGACCCCTTCTCAGCCGAAGAAAACTGCTCGAAAGGCAAACAAATTGTCGCGAAACTTAAATGAGATGTCCTTACAAAAGAATGGGCTACCTTCACGGGGATTTTCCCTGACTTTCTGCCAACTTTGAGCAAACATTTCATCCTTTTTTGCCTTTTTTGCCCCTTTGCTAATTGGTTTTCTTTCCGGCCACACACAGACAATGGCCGAAAGTTTCGGCTGTAAATGTTTAATGCACTAATTCAATTCAGCAGGACTCACCGTCTGGCAATTCGTAGAGTTTCTTTGGCAACTGCGCAAAGTACGGGTGCTGCAGTGCATCATCGGCGCCCAGGCGCTGCTCCGGATTCAGTTGCAGGAAGCCGTTGGCTATCGTCTCGCCCTCGATGATGTCGTACAGCCGTGGGAAGTTGTGACCCAGTTTCCGCGGTCGATAGAAACCTGTTCCCAATGATAGTTGGGTGCACCCCAGATTAGCTCCGGTTCATACCGATTTACCCGCTGAATACTCACCCAACTTGTGCGGCTTGTAGCCGGGGAAGTGGGTGACCCCCGCCCACGTGTCCTCGGTGGGCGTGCCCAGCAACTTGAATATCTTGTCCAGCTGATCGTAGGTATCACGTATGCCCGGGAACGTCGGCATCCCGGTCACCATCTCCACGAAGATGCAGCCCACGCCCCACATGTCCAGCGAGGTCGAGTACTCCGTGCTGCCCAGCAGGACATCTGAAATGGTCACGAGCTCTCGGTTAAATAAATGCACTTCTCTGCTCCTCTGCTTTGTTGCAGAATAAATTGCCTTGTTAAATAAACAAGAGGGAGAGATAAATAGAGGGAGGGGAGTTGGAGGAGGAGGAGGAGGAAGAGGAAGAACCGGAAGAGTTAGCTCTGCACTTCCTGTTCACCTTTGTGTTTATCTTTGCTGCCGCTTTTTGGGGCAGCCACTAACAAAGTTTAGCACTCCCAAGGGGCACATACTGTTTTCTGGTTAGGTTACTATTTTTGTTTCAATAAAAGGAGTCAAAGGTACCCACATCTTCAAAATTAAAAAGCGTAAAAGGAACAGAAGTTGTACAGACATTAAACATTATTACGTTAAAACAAATTCAAGCTCCATTAATAAGATTTAAAATGTTTGATCTTCGAAAGATCAAAGATCTTCTTTTAGGGACCTTTAAAAACGTTCTTACCGAAAGAACAATTAGTTCTTAGTTTATCAATTACCTGAAATATGAACTATGTTACTTAATTACTAATCAACATAAAAAACATGATTCTTAAAACTTACGATTCATGCAGACTGGGTATTGAATTGATCTCAGGCCTCTGGAATGCCAAGCACGCACTTCACACACACTCATACATTTTATTATTTTTTGTGGCCTTTGTCATACTTTGTATATTTTTAGCTCACTTCTGATGAACGTTTCTGAACTTGCTTTTGTTTATGTTTTTTGCAGTGTTTGGGTTTCTTAAGATTGGTTGAAACTTATAAATTCTTAATAATAAACACAGACATTTTAGTAAATATTATTATGACTAAAGAGTTAATAAAAGTTGTACCTAACACAACCAGAAATATTCTAAAAGGGCTGTTAAAAAATATATGAAAAACCTTTAAGACAAAAAGCAGTCCCATAACTAATATATAAAAAATGTAAATGTTGTACCAAAAATAGTCGTATAAATATTCAACAAAGAGATGTAATAACCCTATTTTGTTGTACCTAGTGCACCTATGCTCCTTGTTGCGACCCACACCGATTTTCCCGGGCAGGTGGCGACAGGTGCCCATGGCAACCACATCCGCATCCGCATCCGCATCCGCATCCTCATCCGCCTCTTTTTCCCCTTTGTTTTTTGCACGCTTCTGCTTTTTGCCTGCCGGCGTTGTCTGCCAAGAAGTGCAGATTAAATTTGTTTAACATGCTTCCGAACTATTCCCCAGCTGACGTTGATGGCGTCCACAGGTTAGGGGTCAGGGGTCAGCAGTTCGGGGTGAGGACTGCAGTGCAGGTAGACCTCCCACACAAAGTGTTTATGCCCAGGGAATTGCATATTAGAAAAAAATTAACTTTATTCCTCTATCCCGACTCCTTCGCTTTTAGTTTTCCATTTAGCTGGCTCGCAAATTGATGGAAAAATCTTTGCCATGCAAAATGAATTGTTTACCCATTGTCGAGGGAGGGATCTTAGTGAAGCATTAATTTAATCCCACTCAGGCCGCTCTGCTAAACGAACAATTTTCAGCCCGTATGGACGCCAATTAACTGGCTTCGAGTGCCCAAAACAAACGAAATAATTTAATGCGATTTTCAAATTGGTTCGACTTTGGGGCTTGGGCTAAGCCTCAAACTGCAAATTGTTTGCGCTTCCGAAAAGTGATTACTAGCTTTTTTTTGGCTGCGAAAAGCAAACATGGAAAGGCTCTTAAGTATTTCACTTTGAAGGGATTAAAAGATAGGGAAAAACAAATTTCACACACAAAAATTAAAGCTCTATCTATTCTTGGGATTTTAAGCATTTTTTGTGTGCGAAAATAAATAATAATAATAAATAAAAATTCATATTTCTTACAAATAAAATATGATTATAAAAAACACTTAATAAAAGGACATTTAAAACGGAATTTTGAAATTCTTTTGTTGAAAAACCCACTTAAATATATAAATTAATATGTCTTAAATTTTAATTAGAAATGACCCCCATCATGTAATATTTTCTTTAACCTCTCCCTCTCCAGTTTCCCCCTTAACCTATTATTCTATCTGGAAAACTCACCTGGAGGGCGGTACCATAACGTGACCACCTCGTGGGAGTAGGTGTGGCTGGGTACGCTCTTGGCCCTGGCCAGTCCGAAGTCGGCCAGCTTGAGTTCGCCGCAGTCGCTGATGAGCAGGTTCTGCGGCTTCACATCCCGATGCAGGACACGCCGCTTGTGGCAGTAGGAGAGTCCACGGAGCAGCTGGAAGAGGAACAGGCGCACGTTGCGATGGTCCAGGCCGCCCGGGTGCTTCTCCATGTATTGCGACAGATCCGTATTCTGTAATCGGAAAGAAAATTCGATATTAGCACGGGTAACAACATTAAAAAGGAAACGATCCAAAAAAAAGGTTTCTATTCCGAGACCCTTTGAATAACTAATTTATAAGATTAGCTTTTCAAATAAACATTTTAATTTATACTTTTCAGTATTGATAATTGTTCAAGGTAATAAATGTTAGTTTTCATTCATTAAGTAATTTCTATGTTTCGGATAACCTGTGAAAAGGTGACCCAAAATTGGGTCTAGAGTCCATAACTTTATCAAATTGTATCCGATTTCAAAGTGGCATACCTCTAAAGACTTGTGGATTGATTCTCTAAAAATCTGAATTAAAAATTTTCATTTTATCGTTGATCGAATTTTTGACCTATTTTCATGTTGGTTATTTCCAAGTTTCCAATGACTTGTAAAAGGGTGACCCTAAATTGGACTTCTACAGTCCATAGCTCTATCAAAATTTTGCTTTTTTTGCTTCGATATATTGAGGCATATTACAGGTACTCACCACATATTCAAAGACAAAGGTCAGAGTCTCGCGCGTGTGGACGATGTCGTGCAGCGTGACGATGTTGCTGTGTTTCAGTTCTTTCAGCAGCGAGGCCTCGCGAATGGCGGTGAACGGGGCGCCCTCCTCCTCCTGCAGCCGAATCTCCTTTAGCGCCACCCGCTGGTAGGTTAATCTGCAATGCAAACGGGACGGAGTCGGGGAATTAATAAAATAAATACTCGAGCGGGAATGTCCGACAAGAACAACAATTGCACAGCTGCCGGCGAGGCAACAAAGAATTAGGCCCGCAATTTGTGGTAGGAACCCGCCCAAAATGTCGTCCTCGCCGAAAGTCAGGACATGTGGGGAGGGACCTAGGGAGCCTTTGTATATTAAACAGACATAACGACCCAACACGCAGGGAAATGTACGGCAAACACTTAAATTAGGATAAGGCACAGGCCACAGGACATGGAAGAGCAGAGAGGATACAGCTTGGTTGGCAGTGATGGCAGCTTAGCTTCTTTTTTTTAGTCTTTAATGGTTCGCTAAAGGTCAGATTTTAGATGAAATATGTTTTTAGACACCTAACAACCAGTGGAAAATAACAACAATGAAAAAGTAGTTTTGGCCCTACAAAACTACTACTGTTAAATTCACTTTTTACTTAGATCACGTGTTCAATAAAGGTAAAGAATACATAAGAAATACCCTATATTTCAAATGTAAATTAAAACGTTTTAATCACAAGAACGGAATTTAAATTAATGAAAGAGCTGTTTGATCTCTTCTTGCTAAAACATTTTTTATTTTTAGGAAAAACCGACATCTCTGGAAAAAAGATATAGACGGCAGAGAGAAAAGGACACAGCGGAGGACATTTGAAGTGTCAAATTAGGTTAAATTATTTGACACTGCCGCACAGACGTTGGCAATTTATGCGGCTTTCTCGCATTGCCAAGGCAACATTCTAATTGGCAGACCAAAAAGCCCGAAAAAGAAAAACCAGAACGCAAATCTTGCCATAAAGTAGTTGACTTTAAGGGCAGAAGCTAGAGTGAATTCACGAAAGTTTCTTTATGGCTCGAGCATGCCGGCATGAAGATGTCGCTCGAATGTGTCAAAGTGCAAGTTTTTAGGGGCTTGAATTTATCACGCCACCAGCTAATTGGGCAAGCGAGGGTTAATGACGATGATGAGGGCTCCTGATGACGGAACTCAAGCGCATCAATTTGTCGAGCAGCATCGTAAACTCTTGCTGGCAAGTAAATATGCTCGAAATACCCTAAACTTTTTATCGCAGGCATAAAAATTCACAGACTTCTCCCTATTCCCGAACAATATCTTCGAGTAGCGGCGAATTAAACCTTTTATGTGATATCAAAATGTATTCTAAAACACACTCGGTTAATAAACCTTCCATCTAGGAGAAGCCGGAGAAAAATGCTATAAAAAGCTTATGTCCTTACCGCATCCTCAGCCATTTCCATGTAAAAGAAAAACAGCTGCCAGGAAAAGAGCGATTTTCCCATGAAAAGTGTACACAGAAAATAAGGGGAGTTGAACAACAAAACTGTGGGGATTAAGTTAAATTAAAATCATTTAAAATATCTGTAAGGTACAATGCATTGTATATTCAATAAACTTAGGAAATATATTTTAGATTTCACATTTTTTAAGGGAAAAATCATTTCAACGCCCATTACAAGAGACATTTTTCTGTCTGTGCACGAGAAAAGCTCTAAAATCTCTTGATAATTTTTCAAGTGTCGAATGGTGGGAGATCGTGAAGAGGATTTGCTGGCTGAGACCAAACTTTGTCTTGTTAATGTTAAAATAATACGATTTAGTTAAGCATAAAGCGAAAATTGCGTGTGGCATCAAAGTTTGGGAAAACTTTTAGCAATCGAAAATTTTCCTGTGACAGCTGACCTACTAAATGCTAATCAGCAACTTGACTTTCTGCTCGAAGGACTCCTGGCTTGATTTCTTGCCCTTTTCTGTGTTTGCATAGGTAGGAAATAGTACGGAAAATTCGGAAAAGAGTACAGTGGCAAATACAAAGACAACCAGGAACAAGGCAAGGAAAAACGAAAGTCAAATAGAAGTGAAATCATTCATGAAATCTTTTACAATTGGCAAACAGAGAAGGACTCGGAGCTGGGGGACTTATTCAGAAGAAGAAAAAAACAGTCCGAGAGGAAGCATAAATCTTGGAGAAGGAAAGTGACCCAATTTCCATTTGAAAAGGCAAAAAAGCAGCGCGCAAGGAGTCGCAGACTCGCAGCGAAAAGGACTCTAAACAAAGCCAGGCCTAAGAAAAGTGAAAGCCAAAACTGAGGGGTCACATTTCCATTTGGCAGATAAATTAGAGCGAATTAATTGCATTTCGTATAAACAAAGGCTAATTGGAACTCATTTCGCATGTAAGTGCCGTCGTGCATAGCAAATGAGAAAAGAAAAGCCGGGAAAACTAGGAGACTTAGGGGAACGCTAGGGAGGAAAAGCGGAAAAACTCGAGCAAGAGGCTGGCTGTCAAACAACTTTGTTCGTTTTTCACGTAATGCCCATTGTTAAGGGACGAAGTTCCAGCCAACACCAAAGCAAATGATTGTCAAATAAATCAAAAACAAAAGGGAGAAGGAGAAGGAAGATGAAGTGTGTGAGAGCGATGGGAAGTGGAAAATGGGGTGGGAAAACCAGGGGGCAAGTGGCTGTGACAGGCGCAAAAAAAGGGGGACTGGGTGGCATCTATCATCGCAGAAGCAGGACAGCAATCCTGTCAAAAAGGTGACGAAGCTGCTTCCCTCTCTGCTCGCCTTCCCAGGCCCATTTGTCAAATTATGAAGGAAAGACCCCACAACCCAACAACCCCAACCCCAACTCCAAACTCCAGCTCCTTAAACAACTGAAATCAGTGCCAGACGAGGCGCAAATGAGCCAGTATTTTGTAATGCCATGTTTTTAAGGGTGGGGTTAAGGAAAATAGGCTACGCAAAACGCAAGGAAGTCAACTCAATTGTGGGGCAAGTTTTCAGAAAAGTGCGTGTCCGGCACTGAGGAAAAAATGTATACATTTAAAAGTGGAATTTAAGTTCAAAAGTGGATTCAAATGCTGAGCTCAGCTACTCCCAAATCATTTAAGATTAGATCACTTAAAGAAGTTTATTACCAAACATAATTTATTAGGGCAAAACTGTGTGGAAAGTGGTCGCTTTTCCAAAAATAAGAATTTAAAATAAAGATTGCAGTATGAATTTAATTTCTTGGAAATGTTTTCTTTGTTGTTTCATAATTGGTTTAATATTGTCCTATCTGAATTTCAAGTTTTCTAAGCTTATTGAATCTTTCTTTAGATAATTTCAGTGCGGAGTTAGACCAAGCTAACAATTGGGGACAAAGGAATAAAAGGAGCCGGGAAAAAGGACATTCCCGCAGCTCCTGCTGCTGCTGCTGCCAGTGCAATCTTTGCTTTCCCGCCGGGTGACCCACATAGCCGCCGGGTATCCCCAACCAACCGACCGCCCTTTTGGCCGTGATTGATAGCCACATTTGCATGGCTCTGGCTGTAATGAGTCTGCCAACGGGGACAAAGGGATTCGGGTTTGGGCGAAGATGTCAGAAAGGAGAGCTCCGAAAATAACTGGGAAAACTGATGCACGAGGGAAACTAGCGAATAAATCAAGGCAAAATGACGACACACATTTTTTGCCGGCTTAAAAAAGGGAAATCCATTTTGATCGGGGGGTCCATCACAAAATGCAAGCTGAGTGATGCCGGCAATAATTTTTTATTTAACCCACTGACACGGCAACCCATTTCGGGGACCCCTCAGTTTTTCTTCTGGGCGTGGTACTCACTTGCTAAATCCTTTGTATACCGTCGCATAGGACCCTTCGCCCAGCGGTTCGAGTTTCACATAGGCGTCCTGCTTTCCAAACGGGGAGTCGCCCTGTGGGAAAAAAATACAAAAATGGAGTTGAGTGAAAAATGTATCATGTTTGTTAATTAATTAAGCAAAGTTAGTTGGCTGTGCGGTTCACTTCGCATTACATTGGCTGATGATGTAATACCCACTTCGGAAACCCACATGTTTGTTTCCAGTTTGTTTTTCAATTAGGCTAAAGCATACGATGTTTTTCAGTAGGCATACAGGGAAATATATGTTTGTTTTAATTAATTACTTAATGCGAGTTCAACCCACAAAGTAAACATATCACGTTTTCTATTGTTTTAATTCATTAACATTTAAATTGACATATTTTGGTTGGGACATTGCTTAATTAAAAGAAGTCTTTTTTTATTTATTATAAGTCTCATCACTTATAAAATTTTTAGTGCCTAAAAGTAGGCTCTGAAATATTTAAAAGTGCTTAGTAGTTCATTAGATTGCCATCGGTTTTGCTGGCGGCGACACATAAAAATGTGTGAAAACTAAGTCAAAGTATTTTTATATTAAAAGTAACGTTGATTAAAGTTTTGAATTTAAACGCGTTTAAAAATTTCTGAAAATTAATCAATCTTTACAATTAAAATGGTTGCTGATATACTAAAAATAATTAAAGTAACTTTAATAAAAGTTTTGTATAAACATAAAAAATTAAAATTTCATTCTATATAATTTTGTTTTTCTATAATCTACATACTTTAACTGAAGCTAAATTTATTTATAATCGGGAACTCTCAATGCCTAGACAAAGGGTCCCACCAAGACAAATTTCAAAGAGAATAAAAATTTTCAATACACTAGCAGGTTTCGCCTGAGCTACTCCATGCAAATGCAGTCAGAACCAGTTGCGAATTATATGGACTGCCAAGGCGAAAACTCAATGCCCACAAATGTATGCTATATAAAAATGATAATCATGAAAATGGGGTAGTTTACACACTAAAGTCCTTACATCCTTGCTTGTTAACCACAATTGACTGGTTGGACGTATAAAGCCAGTAGATTCGTGAGGATTTCATTAAAACTAGAGGTAAACATTCAGAAATAAAGTTTCTTTAATACTCACACCAAATGCACTGAACCGTTTGCGTCGCGGATGCGTTTCCTGCTTGTTCAGAAAGACCTCGGATTTTGGTCTGGGCGGCTTCTTGGGACGCATGACCACGTGCGAGTGGTACTTCATCTCCTCGCGGATGTCCTCGTCCAACAATTTGCTGTCGGAGGACACGGAAAGCTGTCTCTGGACGCGATCATGATGGTCGGTGCTGTCCGTGCTGCGCCAGTCTGTAAATAGTGGGAATAAAAACAAGACGGAAACGGAATGCTTGAGTAACAGGCCAAAACAAAGTGAAGCAGGTAAAGACCGAAGTAAAGGCCAGAATGCAAAGGAAGAGCCGCTTAATGAGCAGTCGCCGGAGCAGCAGCAGACCCACTTAAAAACCAAATTAGTGGCCCCGACAAGGACCTACAAGTGAGTCGGAAGTGGATGGCAGAGCGGCCTGCTCAAAGGACTATTAATGTACACTCGGTGAAAAAGGCTGTCTAGAATCACCTTTACAAAACTTTACCTAAGAAGCTGGCCATCTTGAAGTGCAGCATTAAGGCTCATTATATTTTAAACCTTTTTTTTGCGATGGTAAGAACCAAATCTGTTCTAAAGATTTATTTCTGAAATTTTGTATTCCCTTTCAAAGAATTTTTGTCAGCGTAAGAAAATAATTGGTGGATGGACTCCGCATTTCTCATTTCCGTAATGAGCACAAAAGGTGCAGCAACGAAAAAGGAACGAATTCCGGCAGCCAACTCATTATGCACGTCATCAATATTAAATATAACGAAGGAGGAGAGATCGCGGGATCTTTGGCCGAAATAAATCGAGTTTGGCCAACCTTGAAATGGCCGGCTGAATGAATGCGAAAATCGGGCAGTGAAAAATGTGCCATGTTTACCCCACAGTTCGCTATAATGAAATGTTTCAAAAGCAACCGCAGCAGCTGGCGAAAGTTGGTCTAGGACAAAGTTTTGTGGGAGGTGGATGAGGGGCAGGGGGAGGGGCACAGGTGTGCTGCCTGTCCAGGTGCGAATTCTGGGACTGGGTCACCTAGTAACCCGCTGATGATATTTCTTCATTCATTGACTTTGCGGGAGCTCCGGGGTTTCGGGTTCACCCCTGAGTTCACGCCCGCCCATCTGCGCTCACTGTTTGTTTGGTTTTCTATTTGAGCACTAATTACATTTTAAATTATGTTTGCTTTTCCCCAGTTGCAGTTCGCAGCGTAACCGTGACTGACTTTTCTGGGGGGGTTGAAAAAGTGCGGAAAAACGGGGTCGGGGGAAAGGTTTTCCAACCCAGGTGCAGCAGCATCTGCTTTCGCTTGAAATATTTATATAACAAAGTTGCAGCGGCGCTGTAAATTGCTTTGCTTAAAGAGATTGCTCTTAAAGATTTAAGCTGGTTCGAAACTCAGACCCAGAGACACACATAACACTAACAATAACACTAAAATAAAATAATTCCGAATATCTTAAGATATTTTCCACTTGTGAATTCGCAACATGTTTCCCATTCGGCTTTACTTTTTCACTTATTTCTTTTGCCGCCTTTGCCGCGCCTCCCGCCGAACCATAAAAAATTTAATATTCGCTCGCAAGATGTTCTTCCGGCAAGAGTTTCCTTATTCCTGCAGAATGTTTGAAAAATTACTAACATAAAAATTAAAAATTCAACAGCAGCTGATTGTAGGAAGGAAAACTTTGAGCGGCCCACAGAGAAATGGAGTGGGGTGGGGTGGATTTTCCAGGCGGAGGAAAAACTGACGAGCTGCCGTTCAAAGACGATCCAAAGCCCCGCACGAAAAGAAAAATGATTTTCTAAAACACACAAATTTCTTTTTTGTTAGAAGAAATTAAGAACTACTCATTTATTAAAAAGTTAAGTGTTCAGCTTTAGGTGTTTTTCAAAATATTTTTATAGTTTAATATTCCATATTTTGGGACGCACTTTTAAGAGTTCTGCTAAAAGAAACTTGTTATAAGCCACTAAGATTCAAATGTTTAAAATTCTAGCTTATTTATGAACGACTAGATTTTGTTTTCAGTGCCTCATAGAAGGATACACATCCTTAGCTCCGTATCCTCTGTATGCTGACAGCGATTAAATTCGCAATATGCGCCATAAATGAGCCAAATAAAAGAAAAACTTCAATAAAACGGAATATATATTTCAAAATGTTCTCCTTTTTAGTCCTCCTTATTTTCATCCTAGCAAGTCTAGTCGCTCGACTGGAATGGTATTTGGCGTCGTCTCCTTCTTTGTCCTGGCAAATCAGCGAAGGAAGAACAACAAACGATGGCAAGCATTTGATTTGCAAAATTGACTGAGCATTGGAAAAGTGCCTGTTAAATTGGAAAATGAGAGCGAACTCAAAGGGGAAAGGGCAGGATATCCGCTCGCTTTCTCAGCAAGTCCTTAAATTGAATTGCCAATGTGTGCGAGTGCCAAGAGCAGCCAGCAAATGTCAGCCAGCAAATATAGCTTTTTGGCAACGATAATTGGATACGAGAGTGGCAATGCGAAAGTTGCCATTTTTGGCATGGATATTTTCGGGTCATCAAAACGATTATTATTATTTCCATTATGGATATCGATTGGGATGTAAAAGCGAATTAGGGCAGAAAACGAGCTAAAGTGTTTTAAAGGTTTTATTATTGTGTGCTACATTTCTTGGCATCGGTTTTTTTGGGCTATAAAAACTATGGGCATTTTCTTAAGTTTTTTAGAAACTTAAAGGGCGTAAAGAAAAATATTCATTGACAAAACGAATTCGTTAGGAACCGAAAACTAATATTTTAATTGATAAATGTTGAAGAATACATATAAGAATACTTTCTTTTCTTTTTCGTAACATCAAAATAAATGTAGCAATAATGTTTTACATATTTCCATACAAAGTTTTGAGGTTTTTGCGAAAAACTCATTTGGTTTCCCTTATCGGTGGCTGACCCACTTTGGTTTTATCTACCTGCGGCTCCCTTAGTTACCTTTCGCCACACCCCATAAAGTTATTTAGTATTCCATTCCCTCCACTCAACTCTTTTTATCGCCCCAGCTGGCTGCCCTTCCCCTATATTATGTTTCCTCCTTCAACGCCTTCGTATAAAGTTTTATTGCATTTCCCTTACACACATCTCTCCGCCAAAAATAAAAAAGTATATAAATGTGAAAAATCTGTGACGCGAAATCTTGAAATGCAAACAGAAATCAGTACAGGAAGCTGTCGCCAAAAAAACGGAGAACTAAAATGAAAGAAGATAAGTTGAGGGAAATTCGCTTGTAAAATGAAAACAATGAAAATTATGCAAGCGCATCAAGGGAAGCACTTGCAAAAAAAAGATAAAAATAGCACGGGGATTTTCCGGGGGGTTCAGGGGATTGGGGATGTCCACGGAGGCTGTCGCTGATGTCTGGTATTCCTGCCCCACCTCCCTCCTCCCAGCTCGTCCTTCGACCAGGGTCTCTTGTTGATATAGTTATGCAAATGCTATGCAAGGATGTCACGTCCTCCCGCTGACTTAAAGCCACGCACACATGGGACAAATACAAAGTGAGTGTGCCGGGGGATTGGAGTGCGTTCCCCATTCCCACTTTTTGGTACACTTAAACATAGTGGGATTCATTTGAATTTAATAAAGAGAAAAACAACGCCTTTAAATACTATTCTAAACAATATCAGACTCATATACTTCTTTTATTTATTACTGTTGTCAGCATTCAAAGGAAGTTATGCAATATTTTCAATCAAGAAACTGTATTAAATAATAAAAACCAAATAATGCATGTTTAACTCTTCACCTCTATGCTTTTTAAGTCCCTATCTTGTGTAATAAATCGAGCTATTTAATTTAACTCTGTATACCTCTATGTTTTTTAATGCCTGTCCCAAATATTTTGTAGCCTTCCTACTTTTCCAAATACCCTAACTGAATTATAAGGCCAACTAATTTAATTAATAAAATTATAAATGCTAAACTTCCTAACTTTTGCCCAAAATGAAGTCATAAAAATGTTTCGAGTGTCCCTTATTTGTTCAGTGTGTGTGTGCTCTCAGTCTGCGGCCCCATGCGCTGTTGTCCTTTTGCATTATTGCATATTATTGTAATTTCTGTTTACTATTTGTTTTTGGCTTTGCAACAATATTTATGTCTCCCGGGGAATGTCTGGAGGCTGCATAAATGTCATAAAAAAGAGCGAAATCACAGCGGCTTGTTGCATAATGCTGAGTGGGTCAGCCAACAGCCACGCCCCTCGGCAGTAGTGTGCCATAAAAAACCATAAAAAATGTGCACATAAAAGTTTTTACTTTTCATTTGCATAAGGATGGGGGATGGGGATGGGGAGGGGGTCCCTGTCCCTTCAAGTATTATTCTTTTTTTATGCATGTGTGACTGTACATATATATTGTTATTGATATGCGCGTGTCGAGCATTTGCGTACAAATTTAATAAAGCGACACTCGAAACTCGACACTTCCGCTTCGCTTTTCGCCCACTTCCGTTCCCCATTTTCTTTTTTTTTAGCTTTTCCCAAATTTGCAGGGTTGCCTTGGCCAGGAAATGACATTTTGACATGAGCGATGGCAACTCTGGTTGGCCATCGACAACGAATTTCAAATTGCCCAAAAATAAAGGAGTCACAAATTGTTTCTCCGCATATTTCTCCCCCAAAAAGGGATGTATCCATGGGGCTTTATCTGGCGACATCTCAGCAGCCTTCCTTTTTTTGGCCCTCCCACATTCGCTGTTTATGTTTGTGATTTATTATTCAAGCAAGAAATTAAATTTTCTCTTTTTACTGCAGTCCAGCACCGATCTCATCCCATTTAACCCCCTCCCGTCGACTGTCTGCCCGTTTTGGCATCGCTTTGGACCCCCTTTAACCCCCTGTTGCCGTTGCCTTTTCCGTTTAGTGCCTTAAATTTATTGTGTTGTTGTAGAATTCAATTACAATACAGACAACGAAGACCGAAAAGCGGCGTAGAGACAAAAATCGACTTGAATTGGGGGAGCTTTGTGGGGTTTTCTGGGGTGATGGGATATGCAATGTTGCATCCTCAAATGTTTGCTTTCCATTTCCGAAGCCCCAATCATAAACTCAGTTTGAAATGCCTGATTAAAGGCAAAGTGAAATTAAATTGTAGCTGAACTCAAAAGCTGAACTCTTTTGATATTCCTGAGAATTTCTTTTGGAAGCTATGCATGGGGAAATAGGCAAAATTGTTTTTTCAATTTATTTTAGAAAAGCCTGGTTAAAGTGAAATTGAATTTGTACTCAATTAAACTCTTTCAAGGTATTAAATTAAATTCCTTAATATCTTTCTCAATGCTTAAAGCTTAACAATTTAATCCCAAATTGTTAAGACACATCTATTAACTCCTGCCTCTTTTAAAACCTAAATCATTTCTCATTAATTTGAACTATTACGATGTCATACTCTAACCAATATATTATCTTTATCTTGTTGTATTAATAAAGATTTCTAGCATTTAAAATATAGCCCTTATAAATCATTATCTTCCATTTTAAACTATTAAACTTGCAAATGCTAAATTGAGCTCAAGAAAAGCCTAATGAAATAATCCCAATGTTGTCAATAAAATGCTTAAGAGTTTCCTAAATGCTCCTGCTACCGAAATATCCTTTTAGTCCTTCGGAAATGTCATATTTTAATGGCCACCCCCTTGTTTAGTATGCAAGATTTATAGTCGGCCAGAATTCAATTACGGCGAGATGACATCCTTTTTTGGGACCCGGACTGCATCCTTGGATCCTCGGATCCCTGAATCCTTCGCTAAGCCAATGGGCTTGTGCAAATGTCTCAATATGACAATGGTGGCCCGCTGCGTTTTGTCATTACTTTTGGCTGTCGCCTGCATTCGTCCTTTCCCCAACCTTCCGTTTATTGACAAAAGGACACGGATCCTGCGAGCACAACAAGCTGACTGCTTGACATCTATTTTAATGACATTCTGAAAGCTTTGGCGCATAAAATATGGCAATTTAAATTGCTGTCCGAAGAAAACTATTAAAAGTCTGGGATATTTCCGGTGCGAGGAGTAAAACGGGTTTAAAAAAGTCAAGACATGCTGTGCGCAAATAAGAGTATTCAAAGTAACAGATTTAAGGGGGAATAATAATAAAAAGCGTTTTACCTTGTGGTTTGTTATTATCATTTTTCGCAGACTCTTGTGCTAAAAATAAACAAAATAGAAAGAAAAGGGGGGAAATATTAAATTAAAATTTGGTTTCATTCAAGCAAGCAGCAAAAAGTGTTGGGAACTATGTAACTAAGTAAACAAGTGTTAAAGTACGAGGGCAAAAAGCGGTTAAAAGTGCATTTAAATAAATTTATGGCCTGGTCCAGTTAAGCTCTGCTTTACCCAAGAAATATCCACTTGTTCCCGGAGTTTATCAAAATATGGTTCAGATTTTATGATTTACAATCAATTAAGTGTGTTGGGTTACGATGTTTACGAGGGTTTTTCGCCCTCTGCACTTTGTTGACAAATAAAAGCATAAATCGCGCGTAATAATTGGCCAAAAACAGGAAAAGCCAAGCCAGCGAAAGGAAAGCACATTTAATGGCTTATACACAAGCGCATTGGACATGGTCAGGAAAAGAGGACAATAAAAGCCAACAAAACAAGGAAAGTAAGCGAAGGAGCACATAAAAGTCGTTCAAAGATTAACTCTATTCCTGGTAAATGCAGTGGAAAAAACTAGTTTCAACTAGACAAGAAAATAAATTGTTTATTAAGGCAGATTAAATAACTTGAAATATATTTTGTTAAATAATATAAGTAATACATATTTAGGAATTAAATGTAGACTTCTTCTCCGGTTTTAATATTATTTAAATTATGATTTTTTATATATGTAATTATTTTTCTCTGTGTACAACACTCTTAATACGTATTTATTCCTCTTTTCGCACTCTTCTCTCTGTAGAAAACTTTGCTCGTGTGTTTTCGATTTTTATTGAATAAGGAATTGACATTTGATTAGAGATTTCGGATTTTCTTCTGGGACTTGTTCTAGTTTTTGGGCGTGAGCGCGTGTCTGGGATTTAAGCTCCAGTCCCTGGCGTTCTTCACTTCCAATTACACTCTTATTTATTGCTAACGAAAAGTGCAGAAAAATGGTGAAGCATCAGCAAATTGATTTGTGCGTTTGGATTAGCAAAGGGTATTTTATATCTGGTTGTTTAAGGCTTTCCAAACTCCGGTTGTCACCCGCTGGTGTGTTTTATTACTCAAACCCTATCGAAAAACAATCAATTTTGGGTGCAAAAGCATTTTCCAATTAAGCAGAAGAAAGGAAAAACCAAGAATGGCCAACGAACACGTACAAACAATTTTCAAAACGTGGCAAATTATTAATTGCTGACACTGGAGTCCTTTATTTTTTGCGACGCTTGAATTAATTACTCACTCCCACATTTAGTAACTCTATTAGTGCGGGAGTGTTCATATTCGGAAATGTGCCAGATTCAACACTTGAAACCAATTTTGGGACTGAGAGATTGCCACATCAATGGGTAAATCCCTCAGAAAAGGCTCAAGACTTCAGCAACAGACATCGACCACTTTGATGTTTTGTAATTAAGGCGAACAAATCCTTCCTCGTTCGAACTTTTCCTCTTTTCCGCACTTTTCCACATGCCACATCCTGGCGAGACAGACAGGCAAACACACACAAAAGTGTGTGTATTACTTAACAAATTACATACAAATTACTTTACTCCGTTTTCCTTGCTGGAAATGAATGGGAATCACAAACAAAGAAAGTGGAAATCGCTAAGCGGTTATAGAGAATGTAAGATGGTGGTGGGGGACTTTTGATTTATTTCACCAAATTAAAAAATCTCCTTGATTTATTGTTAAATAAATATCTATGTTTTTGGGTTACTTTATTTTATTTTTGAAGACAGATGTCTTATAACACAAAGTAACTAGAACTGTTCCATGTAAGACTTGAACTATTTGAAATTCTAGATATTCTTCAAAATCAAATCACGCAACCATCCCTAATATCGCTTGATATTGCCGCCTGTCATGTCAAAATGTTTACTTTTGTTTCCCTGGGAGAAGGCTTCAACTTATTCTTCCTTCACTCTTAGACATTTGTTTGTAATTCGCAAACAAAAACAAAAAACAATTGGCGGCTCATCATTCATCATGTCATGAGTTCTTTGGGGGGAGTGGTGGATGGAAAACATATGACAGCATATTTGTCTGAGGAAAGGCAACCCTTTCTCCTACGCAGACATTTAAATTGGCTAGGGAAAAATGCTTGGAAAAATCTGAAGGCACCCAAAATGCCATGCAAAACTGACGTTGATGGTAATTAAAAGCGAGTGGTTTTCTTCTAAAAGGGTTGAGTGGCGTCGGCAGTGTTGGCATGAAATGAAATTACTAACGGAAAATTAGCGGCATGGCACACATGGCGTATGCTTAATTTCCTGCCTTTGCCTTTGTCCTTTTTTGTCCTGGCAAAAAGCGTGCTGGAAAGAGCGCTGGAAATTATGCTCATCATTGTGACACAATTAGCGGGGCGGCAAAAGCGGTAAAAGCTGCACAAGCTGCACTTGCAACTTAACCCTAACGGATGTCGACGCGTCGTCCTGCGGTTTGGTGGCAACTCTGGACAGGGGCACTGAGAGAAAAGCACTATAAGATTGGACTAAGGGTGTCCGAAGTGAAGAGTAATAAAAATGTTTTAGAATTCTAAGGATATATTAATAGAAATTCTTTGGCTATTTATTTGGAATTGTTATGGAGTTTCTCATTTTGGGATAAGAAGGTTTAACAATATAAATTCGATATAAAAATCAATAGAAATATATTATATATTTTAAATGAACAAAAATATCAGTTACTTTTTAAAGATCATTTAGTAATATTTCGCAGTGCATTAAGAGTAGACAAGGCAGGCCAGGATATTCTGGGCTAGGCCACTGCGCACACACACTGCAATTTCGCCATTTTTCTATGAAAGTCATTTCATGCATGCGGAATTAGTTTATGTGCGCAATTTCAAAAGAAGTGCCACAACGAGGAAAATGGGAAGCGGCAGTGGGAGAATTTCACACTAAACGCTGGATATTATGCAACATTGTTGCCGCGTGTGAGGTGGCCCCAAAAGAAACGGGAACAGGAAGTGAAAATGCCTTAAAAATATTTTGAGGTTTTGCAGCCAGCTAATGGAGGAACCGAGAGAAAATTACCGACCAGACATTTTTAAATTAAACCACCCAAGCCAATCTATATCTACCCGTAAACCAGATTAATTCCAGCCAACTTCGCCTTGACCAATCCTCTGCCAAATTGATTTGTCACAAATGCTCCATCAGAGGAGATTTACAACCTCAATTTGTCGTCTATTTACCGGCTATTTTTACCCAGACTCCTAAGACGTATCGGAAATTGCACAATAGAAGTGAAATGAATTGATTTCTAATGCGATTCTCTTGCCACACTCTTTTCCCCTAGGTCAAAGGAAAAGGTGGAAAGTTTCGAGGTAGCAACTGGAATCCAATTTATTTGCAGTTGCAGCTTCTCTTCCTCCGCTTTGTTGGGGAAAATATTAATAAGCTATAAAATGAATTTCGCTTTTTACTCCGCCAGTGAGATAAAGATTTATCAATAATATTTTTACAACCGCTCGTAAAAAAGTTAAGGCCCACGAGGAGATGTTTGAGTAATTGAAACTGCTGGCTGGCTTTCGTTTTAATTAACTTCGAAAGGTTTGCTCGATAAACAAGGCCCGAGGCGATGTATTCGTATATAGTGGTATCCGTTACCATCAGATTTTCATCCCAGTTATTGGCCACTGATTTGCGGCAACTGCAAACAAAAGGCGGTGGGCGTGGCCGTGGCACTGCCACTGCAATATATCATCCGTTGTTTGTCATTCCGGGCAGACGAAAAAAAAAGATATTTACGCAAGTGCACAATGCTCCCTTTGGAGTCTCGTCATATATGAAAACGCCGCATTGTTTGTCCGCTGCGAATCGCTCAGGAAAATGGCAAAAATAGAGCAGAATCGCCGGGCAATAACACACCGAGCTATTGAGAGGATTGGGATTGAGCTTTCCACAAAGGACACACGTAGACAATTTTAGCCCACAAAGCGGGGAAATTCAAAAGAGATGTTTGGTCAGTAAATAGGCCTCCACTTTGGTTGGGAGGCACTCCGGGGAATAAAGTAGTGCTGATTGATCTGGGAGAAGAGACTGTATGGAGAGTGATGAAATACCCTTTAATACCCTTTAAATTAACATTAAATATTCGCAGAATTAAAAGGTAAATCGATTACGAATGTCAACAGATCTTCTAATTTACGTTATTAAAATTGTAAATCGGAAACATTTTTACAGCAAAACACTCTTCTCTTTAATTATTCAAAAGACTTACACCTCGATAAAGCATAAATTAGCCTTACAAAACTTAATAGATTTCATGAAATGATCAGAAACCCTTCCATAAAATATGCAAATGTAAGCACACATTTAATGGTGGAATAATCGACGACTGATGAATACATTATTGCAGAAATCACGAGGCTCAGGCTGATTGCTCCATTGCAAATTGTCCAACAGCTATTCCTATTGCGAAACTCAATCATCCAGTGGATGGCTCTTCCCCCTGCAAACCTCCAACTCCCTTTCCTTTGGTCTTTGCTCTGCGAAATGTAAACGACAATCAACTTGAAATGCAGCCCTCCAAAAACGTAATGGGAATAATTTGCAGCAATTTCATTCAGAGCGGCCCTCGCATAGATACAAACGCACACATTCGCAGTCACGTAGCTGACAATCAAAATTTGAAGTGGTCTGTGTGGCAGGAAGGAGACGGAAACGCCGGCTGACCAAATGAAATGCGTAGGCCATAGGTAAACCAGTGGGGATAAGACCCGACGATGGCCACAGCCCTGGCTTTTGGGGAAGGAGTTCGGCGATGCCCCAAGGCTGTCACAGTCAACACACACACATAACGGACGTTATCTGTTTCGAAGGCCAGGACAGGCATATGACGAGCCTGGCGGAAAAGGAGGGGAGTGGGTGGACCAACGACCAGGAGGATGTACTGAAAAAACTAGTTATTAAAGACACTTATTAGAATTCAACAGGCAATAGTATTTTCCTACTATCTTTGAAGTCATATTAGACCCAGTCTTATGTTTTCAAGAAAGTTCTATTACATTTGTTTGGATGAACATTTAATAATTTTAAAACTTTAAATTATGTCCAAATTTAATTTAAAAATCGCCGCCAAGGGGAAGATCAAAATATTTATATTATGTATATATTCAATTCTATAAGGCTATTCTCTGTTACAACCTGTGAGATATTTTCATTAAACACAAAAATAAGATCATTTCTTATTGACCTCCTTTTCTCTCACTGCAAGGATATAGAGTGTCGGCCGGCTTTTCCCTGTGGACCAATACCCAAATGTATGGGAATGCCAGCCTGCGAATGTGTTTGTAGGCGTATCTATGTGGACAACCACATTTGCAAGTTGCTTATAATTTACGCACACCTATGTGAGTGTGCCTTTGTGGCTGTGTGTGTGTCTCAAGGATATCAGTTGGCACACGCAGACGGGCAACCTTTAGTTACAATTGCCACCCCCGAAAAGCACACTTCTCCCACCCATCCACTTAGTCATATTATGAATCCTAATTCCGTTTTTGGGTTCGGGTTTTGGGGCATATGACCCGAGGTCCTTCGATGACGTTAAAGATACTTCAGCTGTCAGTCAAAATGCACGCTGATTGCAACTGAAATGGCCCCAAGCTATCCTAATTCCCATCCTCTTATTCAAATATACTTAAAGAAAAAATTGAAATTATAAAAATATTCTAAATTATAAATTCATTGTTGTATCCTGATATCCTTTCAGACAAGTAAACTAAAATAGCATTAATATTTTGGGATATAAACTTTTTATTAACCTAAAAGCGATAACGAATTTCACAAACATTCTTTTTCCAGTGTACCTTCATCGCATTAACAACTAAAAGAAGTAAAACCTTTTAAGGCACTGTTGTCCATTTTTTGTTGTTTGTTCGCCCCATTATTATTTTTATTATATCTAGCGATGTTGGCCCAGGAATTTATAATGACAAGCGAGAATTTTAATATTGTGCCACTTTCTTGGACCAGTGGGCGTGGCACTGCCCATGGGGCATTGTTAGCCACAGCAAGATGCAATAAAATAGAAAAGCTCATCAAAACCAACGGGGGTGTTGGCTGGGCACTACTATTAAAAACTTTTCCAACACATTTTCAAGACCCGCCCTTCGGTTAAGGAATAATAAAGACGAAAAGAGGAATAAAAAAGGATGTTCTCTGTGCTTCAAGTTGGCCATAATGAGCTTAGTATGCATAAAGCGGCGAATTGTCAAAAGATATTTTCTGGACAATTTTCTTTTTCGTCATACAAACGGGAAGCGGGGTTTTTTTCTTTTTGTAAGTAGTAGTAGGACAATGGCGAAAATTGCCAGTGGTAAGCCAAAAGTTGGTGGGGCGTGGCTTGACTTTGGATTATTATAAAGCTTTCACTTTGCTTAGTTGGGCAGACAAAGTTTTCAAAGAAAATTGATTGCATTAGTTAAGGGGGTGTGTGAAAAAATTGGGCAGCTTGGTTGGGTTAAAATTTGTAGACATGACATTTGACTTCAAAGTGGTAAAGAAACAGTAAATGATTTTTTAATTTTTGATTCTTTACTTTTCTTAAAAGAAAGTAAAATTGACAGCACTACCGAAAATTAAGGTTATATTATTGAATTTAAGTACTATCCATTTTCACTTTATCATTTTACAATTTTAGAAATGTATTATTCTGACTTTGTTTTACAGTTTAGACTAATCTGAACTCCTTGTGCATTTCAAATTTAAACATAAAGTTGGCACCCCTATCTTCAGCTAATGAATTGAGTTTGCGGCTCAAAGAGTTGTTATACTTGTGCATTTGCCACAGTTATCCACTGTTTCCACTGTGGCAGCTCTTTTAAACAAGCCAATTAGCAAACTTTTCATTTATCAAAGCTTAAAAAAAGCCTTTGGCCCTTTGATAAGCTCACACTCCTTTCTTTCAACCCCATTTTCCCCACTTTTCCCTTCAGACGTCATGCAAATGCTGTGTAGTGGCCGGAAAAACACTGGAAAAAGGGGAAGAGAAAAATCAAACGGAGAGAAAAATGCGGACCGCAAATTTTCCATGTCATTGCATAAGTCTCTTCATTAGCCCAACCAAAAAACGACCGAAAACCACCAAAAAAATTGTCTCACGCAGAATGACATCAAACAAAAAGGAGAAACCGAAGGAAAAGCAAGAGAATTTACCGCCCAAAAAAAAAAGAAGAAAACTAAATCATTAAAACAGAGAATGGTTTTTGAAACGCGTCGGGAAAAACAAGTCAGCGAAGGCGACATGTTTTTGCTTCGTTAATAAACTGCAACGATTCTGACAGGGGGTGGTGGTGGTGACCTCAAAAGGGGTGAGTGGGTGGCTGAGTGGGTGGCTTTCTGGAAGCCACAAGAAAGACGCTGCCGAAACCGCAAGGCGTCGGGTAAATTCTTTGCAGGGATTCTGGTTGCGGCTGCCAGTTAGAATTTTAAAATGAACCGCAAGAGAGACCCTTAATAGACGTGGAAGGTATAAAAAACCAGACCGAAAATTGTCAAAGGGTTGTTAAAAAGAAAGCAACACCTAACCCCCTAAGACACGTACACAAAACAAAGTGAAACAAAAAGATTTACTTTAAGTATTTTCCCAATAAATTTAAATCACAGACAGCTCAAGGAGCGAAAAAAGGGTGGCTAAAAAATAAGAGAGAGGAGGAAATTGGGGCCCAAGGAAGCGGCATTAAAAACAAACAAACGCACAGGATCCTGCGAGTCAAAGTACAAAATAAAAATAAACAAAGGCTCAAAGGAGAAAGGATGGGAAAAGAAAGCGCGTCAGAAGCCAAATAAAGCGTTAAAAGGATTTATGCGCAAGTTGAGTAGAGTTTATATAAGGACCTTCTTCTTTCACCCTATAAAAGTAGCTTACAGGTGGAATTACGCGCCTTTAAAAAGAATTCATGATGCCTGGCAGAAAACCTTCTCACACTTTATCACCGAACTCAAAGCCTCTTCGGATTTTTCCTTGGCAAATTAAATTTATTCCTTATATTTATGCTTCACGCATAATTGTAAAACATGATTTACCATCATTGTCGGGGTGGTTTTAAACAGTTTTATGCGAATTCTTTTGGCCAATATGTTTTTCGCAATTTTACACGGCCATGTTGGCATAATTTGCGCATATAAACAATAATCTTTTGCGAAAGCGTTGAACATAAATTGTTCACATCCTCTGCTTTTCCCCCTCTAATGGCCAACAGCGTTGTTGTTTTGCTGAAGATAACTTATAAATCATGTAATCAGAACAGCAAAAACAAGAGAGAACGCTATAGTCGGGTGCCCCGACTATCAGATACCCGTTACACAGGTAAAGGGAGTGCGAGGGAGATAGAGATAGAAACTTTGATCACGCATAACTTTTTAACGAATGGTCCGATTTGAAAAATTTCTTCTACATTTCGATAGGTATTGATAAACACAATAAAACTGCATTTTTACTTTTCCGAAATATTTTCCGAAATCGTATATAAGCGATTGTGGGCGTTAAAGGGGGCGTGGCACCTTTTTGAAACTAACTTGCGCTGCGTAGGAACTCCTAGAATCTGCATGCAAAATGCCAATCTTCTAGCTTTTATAGTTTCCGAGATCTCAGCGTTCATACGGACGGACAGACGGACAGACGGACAGACGGACAGACGGACATGGCTAGATCGACTCGGCTAGTGATCCTGAACAAGAATATATATACTTTATAGGGTCGGAAACGCTTCCTTCTACCTGTTACATACTTTTGCACGAATACAATATACCCTTTTACTCTACGAGTAACGGGTATAAAAATGGGAGCAGCATGAAAAACTGAAATTGCTTTTTGCTGATAGGGAAAGAAAGGGGCTGGAAAATTCGGGGGGAAGGGAAGGATGTGCTGTGCTAACTGTGTGGAATTTCTCTGCTGCCTTTCACAACTCTGTAATTTATTGTGCGTTATACAACTTTATGATTGCGTGGGCAGAGGGTGGCTTAAATAAACTTATAGAATTGAATATCTATACATAAGGGAATTAAAAAGTTTGCATCGATAGTTTTCTGAGTTATGACAAAATAGTTTGGTTTCCGTTTTTAAAGAAAAATCCCCAGCTTAGAGCTTTTGTTTTATGTTTATCTAGCCAACAGCTATTATTAACTGTTTAACAATTCTAGATTTACTTACTTTTAAGGTCAATTTCTCGGTTTATTACAATTTGCTGTATATTTTTATCAAACAAAGCATTTAATTATGAAATATTATCAAGCAGATTCTATTTCAATGGCATTACTTTAAGCGCTGATTAAAATTGTTTGCCAACTTGGTAAATACCTGTCAACTATAAACATTCGTGTCATGACATCACGTAAACACTTTCCCCACCCGTTTTCCGTCCCTAAATGCATTTCCCTTTCACAGGAATAGTTTAACTACTTTGTTCCACAATAATCTAGGCTCCATAACAACCAACCCGATGGAGTTCAATGTCAGACGGCTATAACTTGGAGGAAAAGCAGAATACCGGCGAGGAAAAGGCATTCCAACGGCGAAACAATAATGGCATCGAGTTTAAAACCCGGGAAAGATATATGGAGCATGCACAATTTCCATTTGGTTATGAATAATTCCCTTGTTGGTGTGCACTTGCTTGTTAATATTTCCATTTCCGTTGTTTTATGGCCCGATTCCGAAAGGCCTAGACATCGGGAAGACAAAGGCTACACAAATATGAACAGGGAGGCACCAAAAGGGAGTACATTCAAGTTGAGTGCCCCGCTTTACAAGGACAATAACAAGGAGCAACAGCTTCAAGTGCACGAGCAACAAATGAAGCCATTACATTCACAGGCTTATCGGCAATGTCAACGAGTCGAGTCTCGACTACCTCACTTTTTGCCTGCCCCCACAACATCCATTGTTTGCATAAAATTGCAATTTACAATTATGAGAAAAACAAAAACAGGGGCAAAGAAAATGATGACAGGGAGCCACGCTTATCAGGGGAAATTTTCGCTTAGATAAGCTCAAACGGTGAAATGGAACAGAAAAAACTTGTTTGCATTAGCTAAATGAGACAAAAATTTGATAAATTACAGAGGAGCAGTGGTACACAGAGAAAAAAGTGAGTGGCATAACATAAATAATTTTCTTTGCCTAAAAAGTTTAAATTTAACTAAAATTCTGAGAGTGCTTTTCCCAAATTTGTATATAATTTAGTCTCATAAACTATATGTTGTTATATCTTTAATAAGTTTCTTTTCTGTGCAAAGCAATATGTTAAGTCGAAGTAAGGGAATTCCCCAGTTGCACCAAGGGAAAAAGGAAAAGCTGGGAAAATGGAACTTGCTTCCATAATTAGACACGCTGCTCACACAAGACGGAGGCATAAATTATTGCCAGTCAGTCTGAAGGAAAGTCGGAGATGGAGGGCCTGGCATCTTATCATTAAATTAGTTTCGGTGGAGGAGGGCAGCTTAAATGAGAGATTATTGCACAAGCGGGCGATAAATTAGGCAAAGCCTTATGAATGGGCCTCTTCGGGGCTTAAATCTGCTTCAATTTTGGTGAGATGCTTATAAGAAAACTACAATTCCTATTATAAATATTATAAATATTCCTATTTCAAAGAAAACAAATTATTATCTACAATAATAATTCTAGAGTTATATTTATGTATACTTTCTCCCAGTTCTAAAACGTTTTTTCTATAGTATTTTGTCTAAAGAAATTATAAAACTCACCTCCATATCTGCAATTTGTCTTGTCAGCGGGTATATTGCCATTCGGTTCGAGTCGGTCCAAGTATTCCTCCGAATTGTAGCCGTTGTATGGAACTTTGTTACCGTGGTTGTGGTGCCCGCCGTGGCCACCGCGATGGTGGTGGTGGTGGTGATGGTGGTGCGTCGACTCGTCGCCGTCTTCGCGGGAAATTGCTGCAAGGAGGAACAAAGGAAAAGCCACAGTTTAGTTCGAGTTCTCTTCAGGTTCAGGCTCAAGCTCAGGTTCGTCGTTCTCCCGGGAAACACTGCCCTAATTAAATTACAGGCGCCGGCCATTGAGATGTCAATATCCATAAACGCCCAAGTGGCAGGAAAGCCACTTCAGTTTCGGGCCCTCCCTCTTCACTTTACAGTTTTCACCCTTCGAGCCATTAGCTCCGACAGTTAACTATAGGAGAAAAGGAGGAGAGTTCGGTTTTCGGGATGCCAATCAACGCCTATTGGACAGTCCCCCTTTTTCGGGTCAATATGCCAAGCTCTTTGTGGTTTTGTGGCTGTGAAACCACAGTTTTGTGGCCCTCTTTTCCTGACTTCTCGCTCTGAATCTGACATTTGCCTGCTCATGTTTACCTTTTTTTCCAATCAACTTGAAACCCAAGTGACAAATTATCCCTCAACTATTTTAAACACGAAAAATAAGCATTATAAATTTGTACCTCACAATAGCTAAATATATTTAAAAAATAATATTTTATCTGATTCGCTAACTTTTGTGTGCCCTTTTGAAATAATGTTAATATATTTTCTCACTCTTTAAATTCGGCTTTAACCAAACACCACTGATAGTCGCTGCTCATAAAGAGGAGAATGAGTATAAATGGTCAGGGTTTTTAGAGGGTGTTCCGGGCAAACATGGAGGGTATTTTGAATGTGCCGAATATGCAAATGAGTCGAAGACGACGACAACGCTGCGGGCAAACGAAAGAGCGAAAAAATTGCCTAAGCTTTTGTACAAATTTATATGGCAGCGCCGAAAAAAGGACACAAAACGGGTGAAATCACGAAGGACACTGGAGAGGCGGTACGCGGTGCTTTTTGGCTTCCAATTTCTAAAACGGAAACACAAAAGGCAGAACCAGCAGGGCCATGTTGGCCAAGTTAACCAGGTGGTCCGTTGTATCCCCTCCGAAAAAAAGGCGAAAACGCGAAGCGAGTCAAACGGAAATTGGCTGGATATTAGCTTACCGCCAGCACACATGCAAATCCTTTTTTCGGGTGTCCTGGTGAGCCTGCAATTTGCTAACGATATGCATACAAGTGGGCGTGGCTAAGTCGCCAAAGGGAGAAGGAGAGAAAATCCAAGAGGATTTTCCATGAAAAAAGTCAATAAATTGTAATCAAGCAGAGTGAGTGGGCAGGCATGCAAAAGGCCAAAAAGTGCCACAAAAAAGCTTGGGTTTCTCATAAAATTCTTTGATTTTGGTCATTTCTTGTACTTCCACTAATGGTCATCATCTGGCAGCAGACAAAATAAGTTATGGCAAGCCATAAGCTGGGAGTCGGAGCTGCAAATATGTTTAATTAATAGCCACGGCAAATATGCAACCCGAGGGAGACTTAGACACAATTCCACCCTTGTCGCAAAAGGATGATGTCACCCACCACACAAATCACAAATTACCGCAAATCGTCGCTACAAATAAGCAATTTATTTGCGAAGTCAACGGAGAAACGAGGGACTGGGTGCCCAGAATGCAATGCGAAATGCCCCAAAATCATCTTTGAGCAGTCTGGGGGAAAGAAATCTCATAAAGTTGTGCCAAAACACGCCGGAAAAGTGGCCGGAGTTGGAAATGCTGGAGCTGGATATGTAATCAATAAAATATGTTCAACATAAAGTACAAGCCAAAAGGGAGTTGGCTGATTTTTTGAAAAGCGGGGGAAATAACAGTTGAGTGTGGAGTTATAGAACTAGTCAATAAATATAGGGATATATATAAAACATGGTTTTTGTTTCAAAAGCTTAATAAAAGTCTGCGATTGTCGGTTAAAAATTGAAAACAACAGTTTCGATATAGTCATAGATTGTGGCAGTTAAAAAAAAAACACAGAAAATAATCATGAAAATAAAGTTGTTTGCCTCAATCTAAACGGTAGACTATAAACCTTAGTTATACTGTTCAATAAATATCTGCTTATATTTTTTATCATACTTTGTCCTATTACTTTGACCATTGCTGTTTTCACACTATGCAATTCCACCGCAAAACCCCAGTTGTCATACAGCATTACATCAACCTCGGCAATGTTCTTCCTCCCCAATTTATGAACCACACACTTTTTGGATGGATCGCCGGGCCAAAAATATGAAATAAGCATTATGTGGCAGGAAAGTTTTGGCAGATCTGCCAAAGGAAATCTCTCAACTTTAAAAAGTTTACTCCGGGTGATTTAAGCGCCAACACCCAAACAAATACCGCTGACGCATGAGTGACAGGACATGGCGAGAACACAGAACTCGGACATTGGCAGGACACCAGAAAAGCCAATTGAACAAAGCTCGCAAATTGCAGTGAGCCCAGGGAAAGGAAAGTACACGGGCGAAATGGAAGGACAACGGAGCGGGCAAATTAAATCAAAGCAAAACCACAAAAGGAAAAAGGCCAGCAGAAACGAAGAAAAAGTGCGGAAAACTTCATCGAGTAAATGCAATAAATTTGCAAGGATCTGCAAAAAGAGAGGGAGGAACGTGTCAGGACGAAAGGAGATATATGGGCGGCAGAGGGAGACGAAGCTAGCAAACCTTTTATGCCTGGGGCACATGGAATTCGTTTCTAGTTCTATCCCGAAGGACTTAACGGGTACTAAAACCTAAAAAGCCCCCGAAAACTTCGAAAACTGAGAAAGTGTTGAGCTGGCAAAGGATTGCCAGCCTTAGATAACCATAAAAGTGGGATCGAAGGAAAACGCCCGATGATTATGACGAGCCAATGGGTAATCAAATGGTTAAGGCTGGGCCATTTCCTGGAATTTTATGCGATAAGTTTGTTCTGTAAGATGAATGTGTTGCATTACACTTGCTAAAATGCTAGAAATGTTAGCTTTGGCTTAAAATCTTTATAATAATTTACTTATACACCCTTGATTTTTCTCGGTGTCACTACAAAATCGCTTTTTCAGGATTAGACCGCTCTCAACCCAACGCCGTCCAATAGTAACTAACGCAGGCAACGGCAGACAATAGACGAAATCAGTAATTTATCCCTCAAATTGGCCACCGCAGTCGAAGGGAGCAGACAAAGCCAAATCCAATTGAATCCTGCGAATCCCGAGCTGATGTGACACTTCAAGTGCTGACAAAATACATCGCATTAACGAAGCTTCCTTGGAATCGGGACAATGGAGATCGGGCACTGCAATTTGCAGACCGAGTCAAATTAAATGTTAAATTTCGAGGGATTGCACTCTGTGTGACTGATGTGGTCATGCAATTAAGGCTTTTCGCAATTTAATCAATTTATCAATTAAGCAAGAAAAAAGAAGAGGGCCCATGAGGACATTTTCAGCTGCTGTTCTGCTCTTCGCTTTTTAGTTTTCAGCTCTCAGCATTCGGCTTCTGCTTTAAAAGGCAATTTCATTAGCATTTCAAAGTGCCGCTTGTGGGTCCTCCTCCCTTTTCACCCATTTTCCCAATTTGCCGGCGAACAGAGTCAATAATGTTGTTAATTGCCCTCCTCCAAGTGGGCGTGGCCCTTGTTGAACAATGCTGTTGCGCGTCGGCAATTAACTTTTGTAAATAATGCATAATTGTCGAGCGGAATGTGAAAAAAAAACAAAAACAAGGAAACAACGGCCGGAAAAATATATACATAAAAAAATAAATGCAAGTACAGCGTCCAATGAACTGTTTAAACTTTAAACTACTGGAATCTGGGGGAAAAGGGTTCGGTTCGCGGTTGATCAGTCTGCCGAGTTCAATTGAATCAGTTGGCCAGACGGTCTGGTTAATTGTTTAAATGATTTGCATATTGGAGATGTTAACATGGATATAAACTACAGGATATACTCAAGTCTCTAAAGAAGTGCTAAAAATGGGGTTTAATTAATTCACACTAATTCATTTTGGTTAAAGCTTAAAAGCATTTTCTTTATCTAGTTTTTTATTTAATTCCCTTATTGCCAGGCTTCTAAAACTGCAAAATGGCTCTCAAACTTGATTCAATTTATTCCCCACGTTCTCTATTTTATTAATTTTTTTTGCATAGTTGGCTGATGAGAAAGTGCGAATGGAAGGGGCATCCATTCTCGTTGACGACAACGATGGCTGTGAACTTTTTAATTTAATTAATAGACGCCGCCGCACCAACAAAAACGACAAAGAATGAAAACGAGACAGACGCCCTGGAAAAACAGAAATATTAACGAGAGGAAAAAGCAAAGGCAAAGGCATTGAATTACACAAAGTTCGGGGGGACTGTGAAAATCTGGGGAGGGAGTTATCAACTAAGGTGTGCGCCACTGCCATGCCAACGCACTTAAAACTTATTATTAATTAAAAATAATTTTTGCAGCCGAGGCGTGTGGTAATTTATGGATTCGAAGGATTTAAGGAGCTCAGTTTTCGGCGGCGCACCGCAGAAATGTCAACCACTCAACCATTGCAGGTGTAGTTACACTGAAAAAAGCCTTAATCTTTTTAAAACCAAAAAAAGTTCATTCCACTTTGATTAAACTCGCATATTAAGAAAAAATCTGGGCTCAAATTAAAAAATATTTCGGTATATTAAATATTAAACATATAATTGCTTATTTACAAAACAATTCTCAAATATATTCCTTTCAGTGATCTGATAGTTGTTGCTCTTTTTCGCCACAATTTTCTTCACTACACAATTAACTTTAATGACTGTAAAAAGAGCCATGTACCGAGGCACTTAGGTGAAGAATATTCGGGTGAGGAACCACAGGCGGCAGACAGTTGAAATTGTAAAATTGTTTGTGGCATTAAGTGCGGTTAAGTGGTTTTCCCAAGGTGTCCTGTCGCCATCGTTCGCCTTGATTCTTTTTGACAGAAATTGAAAATTACAACAAGCTTTAATACTTCGTCTTCTATTCGCACATCAAAGTGAGTGAGCTTAAGTCAGTTGCCAGAAACCGATTTATGCTTTTGTCAGCTGAATTTGAATTGGAGTTTAGTTTGCAGGCCCCGAGGCTCCCAAAAAAAGGTGAGCAAAGGAAACCAACGACGACTTGTAAATCTTAGCCAAACAAGTTAACACTTCTGCGGGACATTTTGAGGAAGAAGTGGGGGTAATACGGAGTTAGACAGCCAGACAATCAGACAGGCCTGTGGGCTATATGGGGAGGATTTACCAGGAGGAGGATTTGGCGACACAACAACTGGCAGAAGGTTCAAATGCCCGACATCGAAAAGGCGCCAAATACATATTCCTTAGGTTGGTACTGAACTGATGTAAATACACTACCAAATTGAAAGAGTTGGTGGGAATAGTCGGAAGAACTGGTCCAAAAAACTAGTAGAGAATTACAAAAATTGTAACTAAAATAAAAGAATGATTACATCTAAAGGAAATACGTATTTTTTGATAAAGAGAAACTCAATTTGAATTTGTTTTTTATTTTAAGAATATATTTAAGAGTTTAGAATTACCAAGCTATAAGCTAAAATAAATCAAAGAGTATTTTCAGTTCGCCATTCAAAGAAAAAGAAGTTCATGAGAACTTCATTCAATTCCTGTCAATTGAACACGCAACATTTGGGGTCTGAAAAGGATATCCATTGGCAAATAAAATATTTAAGCCAAACATTGCGCCAGGACATGGCCAAATTGAAGGCTCAATAAGGCCAAACTTTTCTACACTTGCCAACTCCCCGACTTCCACTTCAGTTTCCCCTTCCTCGCCACTAAACCGTTTTGCAAAAATTGTCAGAGGCCTGTGGCAAACTTATCCTTTGCCATAACAAATAAGAAAAGAAGAGCCGAGCCTTTCTGACAGAAATCAATAAATATTTGAGGAGCCGGAAGGCAGAGAACAATCCTTGAGATTGCATTTAATTTAAAACTCATAAATACGAAATGCGCTCGCTGGCTTGATAATCATAATAAAACTGTGAATAAATTGCTAAAGAGATGCTTCTGTAAAGCGAAAAACAATTTGTCTGAGCTTCTTCCTCCACCAAAAATCAAAGATGAAATGTTATGGAAAATTATTGAAAATTTTTAAGTGTAATTGAGTGTTAAATGCGACTCATCGTTCGTGTTCAAGTCATGAAAATGTCAGCAGGAAATAATTAAGAAAATATTTAGCCAGTTTTATTCGAGGCAAATTGAAATTGTTCACAAAACTTGAATTGAGCAGCAGCAGCCGCAGCAGAGGGGTAAAGTCAAGGAAAAGCCAGCAGACACAATTGCCGCTCTACTTGAGACACTATTCCCGATGCTGGATGGGAATTATAATGGCTCCCTTACTGTCTGTTAACTTGGCAGATGAGCATGCTCGAGGATTTCATTTGTTGAAGGCTTCACTTGTACTTCAACATCAACTTCAACTTGACTTCAACTTTCCTCTACTCACGCATATCTTAAATGCACAAAATATGCTGGAAAGGGTTGAGAAGTGACAGGGGTTTCCCCCCGTCGGCAAACATTTTTGCAGCAATTTAATTTGCTCCTTTGCATAACAATCAGCGGGGAGTATTTCCAGCAGGGATATTCAACGTTCTCACTCATTATCATTATCAAGTCGCTGACTTTTCCCCTCCACCTCCCCCTTCCTCTGTGTGTACATTATCTACATATATTTTCTATCTGTATCTCCGCGCCTTGAAGTGCCCTCTAGGGTCTTCAGCTAATGGCCCGCGGCGCCGGAAGTATTTTTGTGTAGACTCCGAACTTTGCATTTCCCCGGTTCCACTATTTCGGAGTCCATAGTGCACTTGACTTTACAAAATATAAGGCAACTCTTCCAAGGCAGAGAAAAAAAATGTCCTATAATGGATTCTAGCAATAAACTTGGGTAAACTTGTGATAATGCAGTCGATTGCTTTTCCGGCAATTTTACGATTTCTTTTTAATAAAAAAGATAATTTTTTATTATTTAATTTAATAAAATATAATATTAAGATACAAGCTTGTGAGAGTTTTCACTAATAACATTTTGTTTCTAGATATAAACTAAATACTATATACTATTTATACTATAAATATGTTCACATTTCTTCTCTGTGCATAATTCCCTTTTCCCCACTCTTTATCATTTTGGTTGGAGTTTGTAAATATGAAGTTTGATAAGTGGGCGGCTCAGGAGGGGAGTGTCTAAGTGTTTGGCCTGGTTTAGGAGGCAACTTACCAGCCAAAATGGAAGGGGGAATCACACAAAAAAGGGTTTCTCCTCGTTTGACTTGGCGCAGACGGCAAACGTCGCCGAAAAAGTTTCACTAGGTGCAGATTCTTTATGATATTACTTGGCTTTTCAAGAGATATGAGAATGGAGGCACTCCACCCATAAAACAAGTGCATTTTCCCTTGGGGAGGGCACACACTTAAACTCCAAATAATAATTTCAATGAATGAAAATGAACATTCCACGAAATCCATGAATCATTTAATGGAATTTATCTAATTAAGTTTTGGGCTTCTGGTAGCGCCCTTGAAATGCTTCTCTATTTTTTTGAGATTTCAGCCCACTGTTCTTAAGATTCTGTGCCAACCAGTCACGCACTCACCCACACCAACTTTTTTGCCAAACAACTTTAGCAGAATGCTTTTGTTTATGTTCTCTTAAAATGGCAATCGCTGGCTTTTCTTTGTGTTTTTTTTGGGTTGCCACAAATGTCGTTACGTGCACAAGTTGCGCTTTTAAAATAATTACAAAGGGAGACAAGCTGAGAGTGCAGTCTGTTCTCCCTCAGCAGAAAAAAAAATGAAAATATGGTCAAAGTTTCCAAACAGCAAAAATGATGGGAAAAAAGTGTAGCTAGCTTTTGTGCGATTTTGTGGGGAAGGGGAAAAGTTTGAGAGCCACTGAACGAGCAGCTGTTACACAAGAAAATGCCTGAAAAGACTGCAGTATGGCATATAGCTATATAGATTGCATAACGACATCAGTTACCGGTTGACTCAAAATAGAGAAAAAACCAAGTGAAGCCAAGTGTGGCTAATGCGAAAAGGGCGGAGATAGAGGCTTTTGAATTCAGCGTCTTGGAAAATATACTGCCAGTACTTCCTACCACATGTCAATAACTTCATAGCCGAAAATATATATATGTTGGATAAAAAATATAGCAAAAATACCGTTGAATACGCAGCAACAACTACAAAATAAGAACAGCCATGCAGCTTAGACAAAATGTATTATGCACAGACGATAAAACGTTTTGTGTTCGTGGACCAACGAAAAATAGGACAACAAAAACTGCAGGAAACTGTAGACAATGCAAAGCCCGAGGCGACGGGGCACTGAGGTGTTAATACTTGGGGTGGCTTTACCTAAAAAATGGGGGAGGAAAAGGGGATGCGGGTGTTCGCATTAAAATGCCGCCAACGCAAGTTGACACTATTTCTTCAGGAAGAACAGCAAATACAGGGAGTTCGTGATTATATGCGCAGAAACGATTTGGGTATATTATGCTTAAAAGATTAATAACTTAGTATTTTAAAGGGATTCTAAATGACTTTTTCTAAAATCAATAGAGAAAAGCCCAAAAAGGGAAATATATCATTTCTGTTAAGTTGTAGCCGTTATTTTGTAGCCTAATATAACATTGTGTTTAAAAGTTTTTTTTATGTTTTTTTAATGTTTATTCACTGTTGTTTTATGATATTCAACACAACGATTTTCGAATATATATCTAAAGATTTTGTCGGAGTATTTTTCCAGTGTTCCAAATTTGGACAACTTTCAGCCACGTCACCAGGCAAACATTAAACCAGCGGCAGCCTGAAACTGAACTAAACTAAGGCTGGCTTTTGTGGGGGCGTTAATGGGTTAAAAGTGCGCTTAGAGCGTGTATAGATTTTATAATGTGTTTGCTCTGAGTCCCACCCCCATTTCATCCCCCCTCCTTTGCATCTTGCATGAGTTGCATTTTTTTACCGGCCAAAAGAAAGGAAAAAGAGGACGACACCTGCAAGCAGCATTTTTCTCACTCGTCCTTTGCCATTTTCACTTCCGCTTTTGCTGAGCGAGCAAACTTTTTCCCAAGTGTACGTGTGTGCGTAAGTGTAGTGTGCGTGTGTGTGTGTACGTGTAGGTTGATTACAAAATACAGTTTAATGTTGATTACACATGCAAGGAGAACAGCCTGCAGGCCAAGGAAAAGCAATTGGATTACACTCAAAGAATTTGTCAAGAATTATGATTACCTCACTCAAAAAGAAGCAGAAATAAATATAGATTTAAAGTCACTAAGAACAATGTCAACAATTCTGAAAAATGCAGTTTATTTGTCATTAAATAACAAAAATGTATGTCCTTTATTTCCTTAAAATAATAAAAAGCATCAAAACAAGCTTTTGGTATTAAAAAACATTTTTACAGACTTTTAACCAACCGTATTAAGTAACAAATTATTATTTTGTCAAAGGCGTACTTTTATTGAACATATTTTTTTCTCTGCAAATACAGGCTGTTGCTGATGGCGACTTGGCTTATGCCGTAACAAAAGCCTTCTGCTGCCAGTGACTATCCATCTCTATCCTCCTATCTCTTTACGTCTCTTTCTGAAACTCAGTTGCTCTCAAGCCTCATTACTCATACAATGTTGACACTAAACTAGTTGTCTGGCATGCATGCGTTAATATAAAAGTGTGAAAAATGTCTGTTCTTTCTTGAAGTTGCTTTGGAAATGACACCAAACAGCTTGAACTTGCTTTAAGAAAATTCTGCGAAATGTTTAAGGCATTAAAAAAGTTTACAGCATTCTGCAAACTTTATAAACGACTTTTCATAGTTAATTACAGAGGTAAAACAGAGTCCACAGTTTGACATTTACTGACCAATCAAGCCCCTCTAAAAACTGCACAAAACAATCACGCAATCAACTTAAGTATGCAAATTATAATAAATTTGTTTTGTTTATGAACTGCTAATGATTTGGTTACGATTTTTATGTGTTTTCGTTTTTTTTCAGCTGCTTTTTCCTCTGTTGTTTTTACGTGTGCAGGAAATGAGAAAAACTGTCGCAAATTTGATTTACAACACCCCGGCGAGAGAAGGAAAAATTGCTGCAGCGAAATTTCCATGTCACCCACAGAGTTTTGGAAAGACTTGGCAATTGTCATGACAGATTATTCATTATTCAACAATGCGCGGCGAACGTGATGTAGCATTTCAAAAGCAAATGATGGCGATAATGATAATGATGATGCTGCTGAATGAGCGCGAGAGCTGCAAATGTGATAATCACAAAATTATATTAAATTTAATGCGATTTGACTAAGTTTTAACGCATTTGCTGAGGGCACACGTGAACAAAGTTGTTGAGCTGCGTGAAAAAGTGAATGTTAGCCATGAGTTCGAGTTTTAACACCTTTCCGCCCCTCAGTAAGTTTATCTCGTTTGCTCACGAAGGTGTTAAATGGAAATTGAATACCATTTTCTTTGTCATGCAATGTGAGTGCTTGTTTTAATGGGAACAGAGATATTGTTTTACTTGCGGAATATCAAATTTAACAAATGGAAAGTACTGGCCAAGGAATGGTAATGAACTTTCGGAATACTAAAGGCTTTAAATATTTTGTAAATATTTTTTTTTAGCTCTTTTAACCGGATTATTAATATGCAAAAGTAATGGGTAAGCTATGGTAACGTTTTTTATAACACCCGAATGCTCTAAATATTTGTTACAACTTTTTTTGGGGAGGTTTTACCTTTTTCTCCCCTCCTTTTAATGTTAAAATTTTTCCTTATTCATTAGCCGACAATGGCCCATAAAAAAGTGGCAAAAGTCTGTTCGAATCTGTTCCTGAAACTTTCCCCCATTACCTGAACATGTCAATCTAAAAGGACCACCCAGGAAGCGGCCAAAAAAGAAAATTGAATTTCCAATCTTTCCACCTACACCCCCAAGAAGAGTACACATTTTTGGATGAATGAAATTTAAAACTTTCGACAGCTTTAATGAAAATAAATATTAATTTTTTTTTTGGTCCTCCGCGAAGCCTTTTAACCCAGGGATTAGCTTGTCGGGTCTCGGGAAGCTGCAAGTTTCGACAACTTTAATTGGTTTAAAATTAGAAACAACTCAGAAAGTGGATAAGGAAATGGGAATGGAGGGAGCAATGCAAATGGAAAAAGTGTGAAACAAAATACGGCAGAGAAATATTTTGTGACAACTTCAGGAGGTGGACTGCTGCAGAAAAACACCCTGATTCACATCAATGGCTGTCAGGGGCAACCTGGCAATTTTCTATATAAATCATAAGCGAAAAAAACAGGGAAAATAAAAGGAAAACAAGCTCGCTTATCGAGTGTTTAACTTTGGTTGGGGTGTGGGTTCTTTTCAAGAGGATCAGAGTGGGGTTTCAGTTGGAAATCCACCTTTAGCGCTGGTCAAACAATTGTGTGCCTACCGCAAACTGCAGAGGGTTCTCTCATATCGATTGCAGGACCTAGGGCCCCCAACCAGCCCACTCTGATATTATGCAAAACCACCCCCAACAACAGTGCCGCCTGGCTGATAAGGAACATGGCAACAAAATGTTGAATGTTGCAAATGCCAACGTGTGGCAGCTTGTGATAGCAGCGCAGAAAACTCCCAAAAAGGGGGTTGCTATTCTGTACACTAGGGAAAATTAATAGAAGAAAGTATACAAAAATGTATCGCACTTCAAAATTGTATTTTTATATTAAATTATACATCTTTGAAATCTTTAAAGCAATATAGCATTAGAATCAGTTTGAAATGATGTGTAAGAAGCTTTTGGATTATACTCGTAAATTTTTTTCCGAAAGGGTTAAATTTACTAAGAATTTTTTTGCATGTCTGTTAGAAGTATTGTTGATTGTTGAATACAGAGTAAAGTTTTTCTTTCTGTGCATATTGTTATGCCCATTTTGAGTGATGTATGGGTGGGGTGGGTGGCTTGGGGTGGTGAGTGGTTGAGGTGGTGGTTTCAGGTTTTTGGTGGCCATGCAAATCCGTCACGGTGCGTCCGCCACTGGTCCAATGAACCCCCGAAAATGCTGCGACTTGCCGCAAAGAGGCGACGACAACTGGCACAGTGTGGGCAATATTTTCGCAGCGACTGTGCGAATGGTAACCCATGAACCGTGGACTGGGAAAAAAGCCCAGCGTGGCACGTGTCTGCACTTTGAGCTCAAACGAAGCAGCAGCCAACTCCATTAGCGGCAGCAGGGGCACCGGTGGGTTAAGGGGGTTGAATGAGACCCACGTCACCTGGGGCCACCGAAATGCGAGGAGAGGTCCTGTGTTATCGAGGGAGTCCTTGTTGCACGATTGCTGCCTTTGCCATTTTATTTTCGCCAGGCTCCTTTATTTTTTCCAGCTGTTTGTTACCTACTGCACTCCAAATGCAGTGAGCCATAACCGGATTTGCAAGGAGTCATGATAGCCTAAAGTGATCCCTTAAAGTACAAAGTCCTTTAAAATGTTAAAGAAAGAAAAATTATAGAGGAGTCTTTGATTTTAAAATCAAATATTTGTATTTGCCCTTACTTTATTGTATTGTCAGGCATTATTTTCTTTATAAACTCCAATTGGCAATAAGATTATGTCGTTTTCTTTTATTTCTCACTCTTAAAGTATGGCCTAAAATCATTAAAGATTTAACGAACTGAACTATTTTCTCATTTTTTTCCGGTTGTTTTGGCAGCTTAAATGCCTTTCCATCGATTCTCAATTTGGAAGATATTTGCTCTGGCATTTTCTCATTTTAAGCTTTGGTGCCCTGATTTCTCGGCTTTTCCCGCCCTTTCCTCTAAATCCACCAAGCTTGTGCTCACGTCTTGCTTCATTATTTTTTATAGCCAGGCCATTATCTATTTACATATGTCTAGCTTTTCTTTTATTAGATTTCTCATTTCCATTTTATTGGCAGTTCTCGTGCAATTGCCTTCAAACTGTAAATTCGCATTTAACGCAAGATATTCACACTTTTGGAGTTTGTGTATTAAACATCCTTCAGTGGCATCCTCTTCTGGCAAACAATTTAGCCTGCATTTCCCCCTGCCCTTTCGGCACACTCCGACTCTCAAGCAGATTTACATGCGATTTGCATAAATTGAGTGCTTCCTTTGAGGCCGCTGATGATGACGATGCGGATGTTGTCGTCCCAGCTCTTTGGAGTTGCTCATGTCCCGGTCCCCGAGGCCACTTCCTCAGATCTCCGCCTAAGACCCCCATCTTCTACACTCCCTTTTCAAATGAATTTAAATCTCTGACAGAAAAAATGGGCTGCCGTTTTGCAAAAGTTAATGTTTCAATTATAAATTTAAAGGCAAAGGAGTCCACTGGGAGAAATAGCTGGGAAACTGGGTGTAACTATTGCAGTTAATATTTCAGGTTTGGGAAAATCATTTATCATTTTATCAATTTAAAATATACAAAATGGCTGTTAGTGTTTAAGAAGTTGTCTTGGTTTTGTTTTAATATATTTTAGATTGCGACATTTATTTACATTTTTGAATGAGTTTTAAATAAACATCAAACCCCATTTTATTTTTTTTCTGTGTTCGCAATTAGTTATGAACCAATGGTCCTTTTTGCTTTTTTAAAAGCACCCCTATTGATTTCCGCCCGCTGGGAATTATTTTGATTGGAATTCTTCTTGGTTTTCGGTCACATTTTGTGGGGTCATTGAAGGGTTAAGCGTTTACTTTTTGCATTGAATTTTCCGGTGGCCTGAGAGTGAACAATTTGATTTGACATAATTGGGGTAAAGTCAAGCGGAAACGATTATTGTGTGCATGTGAGCGGGAGGAAGGGAAAATAGGAGGAGGTGTGGAGAAAAGTGGGCGTGTGCACGAGCAAAGTAATTCAATTTCCCGGCTTACAGCTCTTTTTTGGCTGCTGGTCAACGAAAAAGAGAAGGGTTTGCTTTGGCTGGGCATGTACAACCCATGTTTTTGTACACTTTTCCGGCTGTCGCATTGCGTCAGCGAATATGAAGGGGGTGGCTTCACCCACTTAACACCCTCTTTGCACCCACTCTTCACCTTCACCTGCCAGCCCCCACTTAACCCACCCAGGCAGTTAGTTTAAACTTGTTTGCTTCAACTTTTTTCCGTTTCTAGCTGGCCTTTGCATTAAAAATGCATGCGAAAGTCGTTTGACAAAAGTTCGCCTCTATGGGAGACAAAAGGGGAGGTGGTGGGTAAAAGGACACCTTGAAGGCCAAAGGCAAAGTTGCCCCCAAGCAAAGTTGACAGTTACATGCGGGTTAGACAAGATTCTCCCACAGATTCGCTTTAAAATGCAAAGACTACAGCAAAAGGGCAAAGGTAAGGGTTCCACGACAGTACGTACTCAGACAATCAATAATTTTCAGCATTTCAATTACGGGTTTCCAGGACACACAACACATGCCACAACAAATCGAAATTCCCACGCTCATTGAAATAACTTCAAGGCGAAGAAAATATTATCAAATGACAGCAAAAACATCCGAGTTATGTCACACAAATGAACAAAATGATAAGGAAAATTCATGGGGAAAATACTAAGGGAAATTCGTTGGCAAAATGTCAGGCAAAAATGTTGACATTGTTTGGCTTAAGATACAAAACACACGGACTACAAAAAAGACCAGGCATTGTTGGGCGAAGAAGTTGACAAATCAAGTTTTCCTCCTTCGTATTTTTCTTGTGCATAACGAGCAGCTCAGAAATGTGTGTGTTTGCATTGCAGCGAACGAAATGAAAAGATGAAAAGCAAACGAAAAGAAAATTATGAAAATGCACAAGATGCAGTGCTCCAATGGAAAGGCTTAAAGGCAAGCCAACTTGTCAAGTGGAAATGGGGGAAAACTCTATTTATTTTGTGAAATATATCATACGAATGAGCATCATACGAACCATACAAGTTAAATTTTAAGTCTTTTGAAATTATGCAACACGGAATTTAGCTCAAACTTATCTTAGGAAAGACATGATATTAACACATATATATTCTCCAAAAATTAAAGTTAATAAAATTTGCCTATTTAGGTTCACCCTAATACTTAGCAGCGCTCACAAATATCTCAGATATTTAAGGTACTTTTCAAAGCACATAACTCACATGAACTCTTAAGATTTCATTCAATAAGAATTGCATGTTTACGCAGTGCTCTAAATGCTTTAAGTTACTTAAGCTAATCTGGTTAAATACACTGAAGTCTAGGACTTAAGAAGTTAAAGTCTCATCCGCAATCCATTAGAGCCAGTCAAAGTGCCATAAATAATGCCCCGACAATGCATCAGAGGAGGCAGACACAAACACAAATCGCCAGGGGCGAAGGGCAGGGATTGGAGATTTAAGTTGGTAGCAAAGAGCACATGCTCACTGCACACCCATCAGGCTTTTATTCAAATTGTCAACTCCAAAATGGGCTGCAGAAAAAAAAAACTGTAAAACTGAAAATCAGCACGCCAGAAAAGAACAGAGAACTGAACAGATCCAACTGTAAAGTTCAACTGAGCGTATGTGCAATGTTTGCGAATGACAATTTACGAGTGGCCAGGAAAGGACGAATGCCAGGACTCACTTGCTCCGGCACTTCTCCGCTAATTGCCAGCAAAACAAGCTCTCAAATCAGCTTTACACACATTGAGAGAAATTTGAAACCACTTTGTTAGGTTATAAAACCTATAATATTTCCGATGAAGTTTAGAATCAAAAGGGAATTTATTTGTATTCAGAAATGCTTCCAATTAATAGTGTCCAAACATATATTAATTATACTGCAACATGAGAACGACTTTAATTTAAATATAAAGTCAAATGCCAAGTCTTTAAAATATTTATTCCATATTTAAGTATTCAACAAATTTGTTTATTGTATGTGCATAATCAGTACCAAATAAAAACTCAGCACACTCTTTTTCTCAAATTTTTAAGTGGTATTTGCAAGAGCGCGCATTGTTTTTTACTTTTTAATATTAATGGCTTGACCAACGAAGCCAGCCAACAATGACTCATATGCTAATTTTAACCACAACAAATGTTTGCGAACCAACTTTGCACACCTCCGAACTTAACCCACCGTCGGCACCTGTCCTGTCCTGATGACATTGAACGATATGCCGCCTCCTTTCAGGTGAAGGAAACAAGATGTTGGCCCACAACCCCCCATTTTGACCAACTTTGATTGATGGCTATTAGAACTTTTCTCTTTGGCTTGTCTGGTTCTTTTGTTTTACACTTTTTTGTGGTAACACTCAAGGACATTCGAGAATAACTGGCGAAACACCGAAAAGCTTTCAGTCAAATGAGTTACGATACACGCGGAAATACCAAAACACGCAAAATGAAAAAGTAATCTATTTGAGGTGGGAAAGTTTAGAAGTCTGTGGAAATCACAGTATCCATTGTAAAGGCTAAACCAATAAAATTATTAATATATGATCTCTTTTCTAAGAATTTCCATTACAAACTTTAGCAGCCTCTAAATCTCAACTTGACAACTCGAGAGCAGCACAAGTTCAAGAATTATTTATCATTTGGCCAGTAACTATTTCCGCAGCAAACTTCAGTTTTTAATAAGCCTGAAAGTTTTCACAACTTTTTTTTCAAGTAATTCTCAAATTTACTACTTCATTGCGGCGCCCTAAAACAAAAACCTAAAATATATGCCCAAAATAGGAAGTAATCCAAAAGAAGCTCACACAAGTAAAATAAAAAGCAAAAACTTGTTTATGACTTGCAAATTTCCTGTAAAAGCCAAAACAAGTGCAGCACACAAAAAAGTGGGTCTAGAAATGAGGGAAACTTGTCCAAGAAGCAAATCAACTTTTCCGAACTGGGATGGATGCGGAAAACGAGAAGCCGGAGGAGAACGAATGACAAACGAACTAGAAATCCCCGCACTTGGGTAAATAACTAAGACGGAAGTGTAGCCATTCGACCGGAGGCCAAAAGGCAGGAAGAGATGAGGTGGGTAAATGAACTTTAAAATGGATATCCCCGAGGTGGAAAGCGGAGCCGGGAACTCGCAACTAATGTAATCAAATCAAAATGAAACGCCAGCCAAGCAACTAACCAAAGGCAAATTGCCAGCCAGAGATGAGCGAGTTAAAAATTAGTTTGCAGAAGATATCACAGCATTTTAAATACAAGTATAGGTATTTTAAAACTTCTTTCATAGACGTAGAAAAACTTGCAAAAAAATAATCATTAGGAATTAAATAGTTAAATAGTAATTACTAATAATTATTTTACTATAAAAATAGTGGATTAGCGCGGACTAAGTTTTTATATTAATTATGCACTTATCCAACAATTTAATTGTGATCAAATTAAAAGCCAAACAATATATAAATAATTTAATTTATAGTTCGCTCACCAAGTAATCAAGCGATTAAGGCCCATTAAAAGCGAAATATAAAAATTATAACCGCATCATATTGTGCTCATAAACCAATTTCATACTTCTTTGGGTATAACAAATTAAATTGAAAAAGTAATTCCCATATCGCCGACCATCGCTGGCAACCGGAGAGCATTGGACTCGAGGCAATCGGAAGATGGCGAAAGGAAATATTGTCATTGAAATGCAAGTCCTGTGCCACCGCTGCTCCACCTGGGCAAATGCAAATTGAGATGGTGGAGGGACAACAATAATAACGATAAAAATAAAAATAATAATTTGCAACAAAAGTCAGTCAAGTGCTCGGCGGTCGAGTTGGTTAACCGCAGAAGAGACTCTTGCCCCTTGTTGTGCCATTGTCAATATTTGCCACTGTCGTCTGGTTTGTCATCATCATCGAAGTGATGACTTCTCCACCCGTCTTCATCGATATGCAGACGACACAGAAATCTCAGAGCGAAGACAAATTTTTGTATTTTCCCTTGGACTGCTGCGGGATTTGACTGCGAGGCCTCAATCTTTTGATCACCAACGCAGCGCACTTCATTTGCATGCAATCATTTGTTTATTTACTTGTAAATAAAGTCTGAGAGTTCCTGCTAATGGAAACGATAACTTTTTCCCAGAACATCACTACGAGTTGCTAATTGAAGTAGTTGCCTTGAAGGAAGTTGAGTCATGGTTGGTTTCAGGTTTACTAATTGAAATGCTTTTGATTCCTCCCTTAGAGCTTAACTAAACTTTTGAGAAGTGCGGAGGAAGGCGTTCGTTGTTTAAATTATTTAGAAGCGCGAGGAAAGGACCTTTTTTTTGCTTGTACTAAAGTAGTAAATTTAAATCAACATTATTCCTAAGTTTACTGCGGAGGCCTCGAACATTTTCTGGTTAGGAAACAACTGACCGACGGTCAGGGTAAATGTAAAAAATAATGGAAAATAATTTTCAATTTTCCTGGTTTCCCGTACTTTCTAACAATTTATTGGAATATGTTTCTCGGCCTTTTCTGTTCTGTTTCCATTTTCCCCCCACTCACGATGTATATGTACAACGGTAATTGTAGACGCTTGGTATGCGCCGCTCGTGGTTTTTTATTACCCCCCACCCCACTCTCGACTTTTGAGAGCTGCCTTTTCCCACTCCAAGTGTATGTTTTGCTCTTCTTGAGCCAGGCGGCCAGCCAAGCAAACATTTCCACCAGAGAAAACACACAATAATATGTGAAAAAGGAACAAATATATATATGTATATGAAAATAAAGGAAAAATGCTGGCCAGACCCTAACAAGCGAGACAATAGCCAAAAGCTGTAAATTGTGAGCGGGGGTGAGCGGCAGGCGGACCAAAGAACAAACTGGAACAATGAACAGCATACGACTGTCTACCGGAATGTCTACTGCCTTTCGGAGCAGTCGCAGCCAAACTGTAATTAAAACTGTGCCTGCGAAACTGTGCAGAGTCAAGAGTGTCAAGTGCAAAGATATGGAAAAGAATTTCCAAGGCGAAAGCTGGGGGAGAAACTCAGGCTCAGGCTGAGAAGGAAATCATTTTACGGCCGCATGACAGACAATAAACGAAAACAGGAAAACATCATGGGGGCGTTGGGTTGAAGGTTGATGGAAGGGAGAGTGCAAGGAAGCCATTACCTCGATGCAGGTGCCACATTTGTTGTGAACACACATGCACGGAGTCAACACCTTGAACCAGTTTAAGTGAAAAGAAAGGAGAAATTATGGCAGAGTGAGAGCTCGCTGGAAAACTCAAAATAATGAAGTGCGAGGGCGCCGACACTGACATTTTCCCGAAGACCGAGAAAGCCCCTGATGACGAGGAGGCGTCCTGCCCGGCAAGCAAGAGGCACTTTTGCTTATGAATTCTGGTTATTCATTTGGTAAGACCTGTAAGAATGTTGATTTAAATTGCATATTATTGGTAAATAATTTATAGACTCATTATGTTAGCTAAAAATCTTGTCTAATTATTAAAACCTGGTTGTAAGAAGGCATATATTTTTCAACCCTAGGTCCAGTGTACAGCTGGGTAGGTGGGCTCTTGGGCTAGATTTGTGGGGTAAATGCCGACAGTTGGAGCTGTCAGGAAATGCAGCAAAGTTGGCAGCCTTAGGCTGAAGAAGAAATTCTAGACGTGAGTGGCGGCCACTCCTCTGCAATCTTGCCTCCTGTTGTCATGTATGTGCCCCATGTCAAATATTTAACACTTGGTTTACTTTGCATTTGTTTCGCTCCCTGTGGCACATGGAAATTAAATGTTTACGCTTTTTGTGGCAGCAAGTGGGCGTCGACGTCCCCAACTCAAGAAGGCAGCGCTCAAGTGGATTTCATGGGGCAACAACCAAATGGCAACCAATTTACAGAAACTGCCCCTTCCCGCGACTCCCGAAACTCCACATTTCCATATCCAGCTTTATTCGCCTACGCAATCAATGCTGCAGAAATATTTCACAATTGCAGAAATGCAATCAGAAATCAGGAATCGGGAGTCGAGCCAAATGCCGGCCAAATCACGTAGCATAATATTTTGTTATTTTGTCGGTCTGCACTGTGTCTGCATTGCATTGACAGGCATAAGTCTGTGAGATATGCCACGGCATGGAAATCTATATGCGAAAGCATATTTTCAAAGTCACGCGCCACCAAACAGCGGAGAGCATGGGTTAAGACCCGCGCCACCACAAATGGCTAAAAGTCAGACAACAATCGATGATGAGCACATAAAAAGGGGTAAGCGGAGGGGCTGTGTGGCATAACATAGAATTTGCAGAATGCTCTTTGGCAAACGAGCTTTGAATTCAACGAATTTTGATTAAAGTGGGAATAATTCTGCGAAGAGGTTTATTGAATGTCGCTGAAAGGTAAAGTAAATATTGTGAGAGGAGCTAGGAGAGCTTCAGTTAGCTTAACTTTATGAGAAGCGCAGAGAGAGGCGCATGTTTAGGATATGTAACGTACATTCTTTAAGAAGCGTGTGCATAAATATATTAGAATGGAAACTTAAAAATATTAGTTTCATCTATTTTTCCATATTCAATATACCCACGAGCTATACGGTGTAGCCTTTATAAACTCCTACCCGCTGCCACAATAAGGAACATCAGTTGGGCTTGAGTCGCCGCGCAAGACGCCAGAACATTTCCATTAAAATGCGAAAAGCCTTTTGTGGGCGCCCCTTCCCAATTCTTTTTAGCATTTTCCTTGTTTATGCGGTGTCTGTCTGGCTGTGTTTATCGCCAAAGCTTCTACTTTTTCTACTGCTGTTGGCATTGCACTTTGCATGCAAAAACATAATAATCGGAAAGGGAAGAGATAGTTGGGAGAGAAAGAGCACAGACGTGTTAGAGTCTTCCGATCACAAATGTCGTGAACGTTGTTTGACGTCAGCATAAGCCACCGAAAATAAACAATACAACAGGGAAAAAAAATGCAGCGGCATAGATAAACAATAAACAAAGACACGAACAGCATCAGCAGAAATGGCAAATTGAAAACTGCATTAAGAAATGGCAAAAGAAATGGGAGCAGAGGAGGATCCCTTGACATTCACTACAGAATTCAGAGTCATTGAACGAGTTGAAGACAAGGAAAACAAAATTAAAGAACAACCTAAAGATGCCAAAAATAAAGTTGTAAAGGAAAAAATGGGAGCCAGACGAAGTGGCGGCAATTTCCCTAGCTATACACTTTAAAAAGTTATTTTCAGTTTGATTTATACTCATTAAAAAATAATTTTAATTTAAAGTTTCTTTTTTTAAAGTAATCAACATTTATATTTAAAAAAGCCTCTCTGCTTTGTCTTGCTTTTCAAGTGTCATATTACTACGTTTTTTTTCCCTCTGCAGCTAATTGCTAAATGACTCTCAAACTGCTTCAGCCTAATTGAATTCTACCCGCGTTGCCAAACAACAGACAAGAAAAAAAACCAGTACACACCGCCAAAGAAACCAAACAACGAAAATAGTAGAGCCGCATTGAAAACAGAATTTTTACGATTTACGTCGGAAGGTTGTGAATTTCACTTAAAATACTTTTATTATGGGCGGTGAGCCTCCAAAGAAAATAAAAGGGGGGAAAAAAACGGGGGACCTGCTCGCATTCAAGGCACGTTTTCCAGGCAACGTTGACGCTTGGCCTGGCATAAAAAAAGCTTTGGTTTTTTCTTCTTCAGCTCCAGACAACACATGTACCTGTAATGGGCCCATTCGACAAGAGTCGAAACGGCAGCAACAGCAACAATGAGCCGTTTAAAAACAAATTATCGAACATGTACGAAACGCCTGTCACCGGCAGAGAGTAAAATAATAAAATGGAAAAGGAGAAAAATGTTTATGGACAGTCAATGATAGTCGGCGAAAATGCAGAATAATCCTGAACACTCGAGGTCCCAAGGGGTTAAGCTGTCTGAAATGGGGAAATGTGTTTGGGGATCGCTGAAAAAAGATAAACACTTATAATTGACAGAAGTAGAACAAAGCTAGTGATGTAATGCAACTCGGGGACCGCCAGGTAAATGTTTAAGTGCTCCTAGTTGTCTACTAAACATTTAAAAACATCTGTTTTTATTTGTAAACATTTCAAACGTTGATTATCTATTTTGGTGTTCAACTTGTGTTTGGTCATAAACCAAAAATTTATATTTAGATTAGGCTTATTGAGGAATCTAATGGAATTTATAAATCAATAAGGTAAATCTGAAAACATTTGGTTGCTTTTAAGTACATTTTTAACAGATATTATATTGGAAAAAGCCAAACTAACTTATTTCCAAGTTAAATTTACATTCCCAACCCATTTTCCGTTGCCTTAACCCTTAACCCCTTAACCATTAACCCCATATACAGTTCACTGCCCAGTGCCACTCATCAATGTCACAAACATAAGCGCGGAAAAATCGAGGAAAACCCTCAACGTGAGGGGCCTCACTAAATTGCTTAGAAATTCAGAAATTCGTGTAATAAAACACAGAAAATACCCGCATAAATTTCTTTTCAACGCGCTGAGGGCGTAAAAAATTCTTCCGCTTTATGGATTTTGCGCTAGAAACATATATGAGTATTTTTTCATATAGCATATTTAATAGTTCAGCATTTAATGAAAAAGGGTGGGGGAAAACTGCATTAAATGTGCTTAAGCGAGCGAGAGGTCATGTGCGTGATTACTCATACGACGTGTGGCCGTCGCGGAGATCATCTCTCATGCCGGAAAATAAAACTGAAACGAACTGAAAGAGCGTTTCATATCAATGACATGACATATTAAACGGGCCACCAAAGCGGATTTGTCCACATATACGTACTTCAAATCTTTAGATAAGTTGGTCCGGAAGGTTAGGGGGAAGTGGGCGGTGGTGCTAGGTGGGCGGGGCCGATGGCATCTGTAGCGTTTTCTGCTCTTCACAAATCAGAGCGTAAATACAATGCTGAAAGGCTATGAGAAAGCGAGAAACGATGCGTGTTCTGATAGCGGAATCTGCTCAGTGGCACTTGAATGGACGGTACAGTAATTACTCCAAATTAAGTGCCAGCTACATTTTCTTTAAACAAGTTTTTTTAGATTATAGTGCAGTTATAAATGATTTTGTATGATGATCAACCAATTTCCATACTCATCAACAATATGTAAAATCTTTATTTAAATGTCAAACGAAAAAGAATTACTTTATTAATTTTCAAAAATATCTGGAGATTTTGAATATTTTTTATACCAAGCTGTTTTGTTTAAAATCATTTAAAGGTTAAAAGAGTAAAGCTTGTAAGGTCATTCTGAGTAATAATATAACTGCCCTGAATCAAAGTCAGTCAATCGGATTTTAATTGATTTCTCTGGTCACCCGCATTTCTCAGCAGAAAAGCCTTAGCCCACTCCATGAATCATTCGCAGGCCGAACTAGAGATCCACTTAACGCAGTTATCACTGTACCAGAAGCACATATGCGGGCAGGGTCCAGTTGAGCTCATCCGTGGGCTTTGAAAGACCCGGGAAGTGGGTGGGGGAGATACCATGTAACGAGGGTGGGTGAGTGGAGTTTTCTGGGAGATAAAAGCGAGTCGATGGAGGAAGCATCAACAGTCGGTGGCCATTAGCTGCTTATCGCGCTCCGTCTTCGGCTGCTGATTCTTTTATATACATTTTCTATATTTTCTCTCTTCTTTTTGCCATTGAGTAGGACTGAAAATAGCAGCGACAGTGAGCTCAAGTGTAAAGTTATCAAGTGGCTGCGACTGGCAGCCAGTGGGACGGACACCAGTCAAGGGTTAAAGCCATAGACAACGTGGAGTGTGTTTGGCCATGGCTTGTGACATAAAATGTTATCAGAAAGGATTATGACAAGCCTTCAAAAGCGAGCAAAAAAGTTGTAAAGAGCGAGGTAAAACACTGTGTAGAGAACTGTATCACTGGCACAAAGAAATAGAGACGACGATGATGATGCGATGGCGACGATATAGCCCACAACCAAGTGTCAAAGTCGGACATTCGACGCCATAAAATATTTACACCAAAAAGGAGCAAAGGAGCCTCGAGGTTATCTCAAGAATCTCACTTCAGCCGGGAAAGTTATCCTCTATTTCTTAGGGAAAAAATGGGAAGAGAGATAAGTGTCACAATTGTTGTTTAAGTAAGTTGAGGATTTCTCACTTGAGTTCAGTGGAGTTTGTTGCCTTTTCTCCGTCCAATTCGACAGATTTAAGTGAAGCTTAAGACCCAGATTAGAGTTGATTTTATATCTTGCTTTTACTTGTTTTTTTATTTTTGGCAGCCAATTCTCAGTTAATAATATCAAAATCATGTGAATATAAATCTTTAAATTTGTAAGGAGTACAAATAACAATCATAGATTTATTCTTTCTTTACCAGCATGACTGAAATTTGATATGAATATGAAAGCCGTAAAATACCCAAACAAGTAAATATCACTGTATAGACATCATCAAAGAACACGAACACAAGAACCATGACTCCAATGAATCATTCTCGGTTATCTAAAGCTCAACGAGAAAAAAAGGCATGATGACAAAGAAATCTCGATGTCTGTAAGTAAATATGTACGTAGTTCCAGTCTGTAATTCTCCGAACTATGGAATGCACTCATCAAAAGCTGAAGAGGAAACGCGATGAATTCCCTAGTTAACTGCAAGTTACACTGGGAAAAAGAATATGTTTCAAGAAGATTTTCAATACAAGTAAAAGTCAATCAGCAACAGTCGGCTCTCTCTACGATTCTTGAATTCTTTAGCTAAATACTTTACAAGTGTATTGTTCTTGCCACAACTGATATGATATCATAATTTCACCAGCTAAAGCTACGTGCATTTTCTTCACGTGTAGGTACTTAACTTCTTGTGCAAGCTCTTATAACTTCATAACTTATATGGCCGGCGAATGAAGCAGTTTAGAAGGAGCGACAGTGAGATACAGACACATAGCTGGGTATAATTAAAACCGAGGGGAAACAAGCGGCAGCTCGTGCGGCAATTAACGATAGTTAAGCTGCAAGTATCAGTTGGCTGACAAACAACCGAGACAAGTCCAACGACTGGCAACTACAGTTAGTGGGTTGTTGTAATGGCCTTGGCAGACAACTTGCAACTTGCAACTCGAGTGACATTCTTTGCTTTTATTTTTCCCCCTTTTCAGTTTGATCAGCAGCTGCTGCAGAAAACTCCTCAATAATGCAATGAAAACATTTAAACAGCAGCAGCTGAAATAAAATCAACTTTACTAGATCTTTTTTTTGGGGTAATGCAACATTTATGAGCCGAGGCGAGCACAGAAGCTGCTCCCAAATGGCAAAATCGTGAGAAATTGTTTCAATGCAAGCTCAAGTTGCATTTGAAATTGTTTCCGCTTGAAGGATTGCCCAATTGTTGACGGGGGTGTTGCAACTCCAAGGAGAAATCGCTGACATATCGGGTGTAGTGGAGAAAATTCGCTGAAAATTTCATCTTTCATCGAGACGAAATGGTAAAATTGCTCACTGAACATGAGTTGTGAAAAGAGTGGTGCAAAAAGGATTTTATTGTTCAGGGTCTTATTGATGAAAGAAAATCAGTTAAAGAAATATTTGATTAAGAGTATTTCTTGTAGACTATGAATATTATGAATGGTTTATTTAATTAGTTAATACTTTTATTGATTGTTTCCACCACAAAACAAAAGCCCTGACACGAAAAGTCAAATAATACTCAAGCCAAATATGGACAGATTTCCAGGTAAACAAGACCATTAGTCAGATATTCAGGGGTTTGCCTTAAAAATATGACTTTGTTTTACATTTTGTACCGCCATGTCTTCAACTACGGCCCTGGTTGGACAAAAACACTAAGTCACTCCGCTTATGGGAAGAAAAACAGCTGTTCGCCGAACTAGTTTCTGGAACAAGAAATGAAGGCAGCAAAAAAAGGCTAAACAAAACCGAAAATAAAACTGTTTCGTGGGCGTTGAAAGACAATTAGCCGCATGCCGCAAAATCAAGCAACCGAAACGGGTTTTTCAGTGAGTCAACGTGATGCAAACTATACGGGTTTCCATGTCATGCCTAAATAAACCATCATAAATGCATGGCGAATTTTATGAAATGCCACAAATTAGAGGGGAACGTCCCTCCATTCACATTCGATCAAGTAATTCATCAAAATTTGTTTACACTTCCCGCCATTTTTTGCATATTTCGGGGTCTTTTGTCTGTCAAATTGCATTTGACTGGGAACGAGTGCATTCAATTACCCCGGCGAAAGGAGCTGAACTGACAACCCATCAAAATGCTTTTTTAGACCATTAAAAGCTTTTCCCACCATGCCAAAACAAAAAATCGATAAGTTTCTGTCTGAAAATGCGAATTTGTTTTGCATTTCCTTTTTTGTTTTTGTTTTTTTGTATCTGTTGCGGTCTGCCAGGAGAAAAGTTTTTTAAATAAAAATTGCGTTTACTCCTTTTTTATTTGTGAATTGTGTTTTGGTCAGAAAAACCTGAAGGACAGTATACAAGAACTGCAGTTTTTGTTCGTCTAAATGCAAAACTTTGTGATGGAATGAGTCGATGGGTTTTTGCAGCTGAAAGATGATTGAAGTTGGGGTTCTTCAGGGCAGGAAATGTTTTGAATTCATAACAGCTGCGAAAAAACATGATGTTTGAATGGGAAAATTGAACGGAATCTGTTTTTCAACGCTGCAGTTACAGGTTTTAAAAGATTGTTTAATTTAAATCATTGTTCATTGATTGACTCAACTATTGACTAACAAATTTCTTAAGCTTCAACTTCGTATTTATCCATTTGACATTTGCTGCAACGCCTGCTTGGTTTAAACAAGTTTTTCGAAGCCGCAACTTCAAATGCATTAATGCATATATACATGTATTAATATCTATGCACTTTTGCATTACCATAACTAACTATTGTTTGAAAAACTGCACCCACATGGAACACAAATCACAGAATGACTCAACTTCATTGAGAGATATTTCCTGGGAATATTGACAAATCAAGGCAAGGTAACCGCAGTTTTCTCTTGGACATATTTAATTACAATCAATAAATTTATAATTTCTACTCACTTAATCTGCCAAAGCTGTGCGATAGCCTCTTCTTGAGCTTTTGGAGGGCTCCTCCCTTTTTCTCTCGCATTGTGACGCCTGAAAATAAATAGGAAAAATATACATAAATACATTTACGCAAACAAATCACTTAATTGCGCTGAAATGTGAGAGATTTATTAAGTGACATTCAGTGATTGCATAATGATGGCTCCAATCAAGTTGTCTGTTTTCAATGTATATATATGTTGGGAAAACTTCAAAACAAACAAACGGGGGAAACAAAACGCAGATTTCGTTGTTATAAACGAACATAAATCAGTCGAGCGTGGTCGCCCATAATAAACAGTGTGACCCCAGAGATGGAAAATCGAGGGGACTGCATTTCCATTTCCCCCAAATGAATAATCAACAAATTTTACACCAACTAAAAATATTCGGCCGAAAATAGAAAATGCATTTCTGAGTTTATTTTCGTATACGAGGGGGAATTTCCCATTCCCCTCTTTAATCCATCTGTATAATTAAGTTTTCTTTTTAATTCTGTTGTTTGTCGAAATGATCAAATAATAACATTTAGCAAAAAGCGCCTATTTGAGTGTTCAGTGAGGCATGAAAATTGGTTTCTGTTTTTATTTTTCTAAGGTGTTTTCAATGGGAGGCGTGTCTGGCTTTCCTGGTTTGTTGATTGCATTAATGATTTCTGTTTGTGTTTTTTTTTCGCTATTATAAAACGCACGAAAATGAGAAGTCGAAAATAAAGCAAGTGGGTCGGCGGCAACTATTGAAATGGTATAGGATCAAATGAAGAACTGATCTGATTGCTAAGTCTGATTACTCGAAAATCGAATTTAACATTTTAAGGTTGGAAAGGCATAAATCAAATTGTTATTTGATTTTATCTAACTCCTACATCTCGTATTCAAATTTCCTCATTTACACTTCCTCATCACAGATTATCTCCCGGTTTGCATTGGATTACCAGCATCCCAATAAGGAAATTGGCACTCGAACAATCATTTGTCAAACTCTTCACAACTCTTAAGTCGCTCCTCTGACACTGATTGAGATGACCACTCCAAAACGACGGCCACAAAGCCCCTACATCCAATAATAATAATATCCGCTCCTTTCCCGACTGCCCACAGAACCAAATAACAACATGGAAACCTGTTTTGTCCGAGAATAAAAGCGACTTTGACAATTGCATACAGAAAATAACTAAAAATGTCTCTCTCACTCCCCATAAAATGTATTTCTCGTTATTTATTTACCCATATGTGAGCCGTGTTAAATCAGGCGATAAAGCGTGTGCAATGCTGTAGTGTCGAGATATCTTCTTGTTCGATCCCCTCGAGTATTGTTTGGGTGGTTGTCGAAAGCAATTTGGCTTAAACAATGCAAGAAGCAAGTCAAGCCCAAGCAATTTATGGCCATGGAGTGCTTTGCATAAGGCCCCAAGTACCCACTTTCCATTTTTCCCCCACTTTTCAACTGCAACTCAATTACGGGGGCCATCGGAGTCATAACTATAAGCTGTTGTTGACTTCTAAAATGGCTATTCAAAAACATAACCCCGGCTTTTCAAGAAGGGGAGGTGATTTGACAACAAAGAACCGAAATACAGGAAGAAAAACTATGAATTTATGTTTCTTATGTCACAAAAATCTATTGAAGATTTAAATATAAATTTGAAGGTATAAAAAAAAGACAAAAAAGTCATTATGGGAAATTTATTTATTTTCAAACCCTTTTCGAAATATTTTCTAATTATTTATTGTAGTCTATCAAATATATACTTTTTCTATAAAAGACATTATTTTTAAGACATTTTCTCATTGTGTATTTTCAACAAAGAGGACCATATAGTTGCGTTGTTTTTGGTGTTGTCTATATAAGTGAACTGGAAATATGATTATGATGCTGATGGTGATGCTAATGCCTGTTGACAGAGCCAGACACACCGAACCGGGCGGTTGCATATAAATGGCACTCACGCACAGTGATTTGCATAAAATGGCGCCAGCCTTAATAGTTTTTGATAAATTGTTGTCAATATTGTAAGAGCCCCACCTCCAAAAACACGGAGTTGTTAACAGAAAACTTATTTAATTAAATGCGTGGCGGCAAAAAGTTTCTACTCCACGATAAAGTTGCAGTTGCAAAAGTGGCATTGCATTAATGAGTTGCATATGCAAACATCAAACTTTGCAATCAAAATCAATGTCAGCGCCAGACGACGACAAATTGTGGGCAACCAAGTTCCAGATCAAAGGCGAGCGATATGGCTATATAGCGATGTATATACACAGACAGGTAGAGTTGAGTGGCATTGAGTGGGTTCAATAGCCCAGAGGCTCCAGGGCCCAACCCTCAGCCGCCCATCCGCCCATGATATCTGCTGGCTGGGGGCGTGGCCAGTCAGGCGTGCCACAAGCAAAAATAGCAAAAGAGCACTGAGAACTGAACAGTCACTCCTGCAAATGTTCGTTAATGTCTGTGACATCTAATTAGAGAACAAATAACGAGGAGACACAAAACAGGCAAAAACAAATAATCAAAAATGCAAAAGGTAGGTTCCATAGAGTTCTGTTGACTTTCCAATGAAATATGGACATTGTTGGGCGCAACTAATAGATTGGATGACAATCAAGGGATTATAAGGATAATTGTATTTATTCTGAGGTTCTATATCAAACGACACCAAAAATAGTCCAATATCCATTTAATAATTGACTAGTATTTAAGTATTTATACAGTTTTATATTAGACTCACAATTGGTTTTTCTAGTTTTGACTAGACCACCTTAATAACCCACATAAACTTAGCAATAAACAATTTACCTCCTTTCAAGTGCAAATGTTTACGGAAAACTCTTTCCCGGAATCGTGTCTGCTTCTGCATCAAGTCAAATTAACCCCATTTACAATGCCTAATAGTTTACAATCTGCGCAAATAATCTGCTCATTTCTACGCCGAACAAAGTGTCTCCTTTCGAAACGCATTTATTACCCAAAAACAGACCGGCAATTACCCTCCTCAAAGAAAACAGCAGCCAAACAGTTGACACAAGCCAAATGATATGACGAGCACTTTCCAAATTTCTTGTTAATGACGTAATTACCTTCAGTAGAGCAAAACAAAAGCCAAAGGAGAGCCAGCCGGCGAGGAAAAGTGGAAAAGCGCGAGACAGGCGTGAAAATCGTGAAGGAGGCGAGGCAGATTCTGTGGCAGGCCACACGACGTATACGTGACATTTTGGCCACGACATACGGCAGCTCATCCCACAGATGTGGCCAATTAAATAGCAACATTTATAAAAAAAAAAAATTGAAACAAACAAAATTTAAAAATTCCTAAGACAATGTTTTTAACAAGATTATTTGTTTACTCAATTTGGTAATAGTTTAATTGTTTGAGCATAAATCGAATAGGTTCTACAATCTGTTTACATGGCAAATTCACAATTTGCATTATTTTTATAAAATTTAAATTTTAAGAAATATAAGTACCAGTAATGTTCTATAATTTTAAACACATCTGTAGGTATATATCCTTTCCCCTTGCTCTTCATCCACTGGCTCTTAGCCAACTTGCACACATTCTCTGATTCAATGCAAGGGAAAATAGAATGCTGAGTAAAAAAAAAGAAAGCTAAATAAGAAAAGGAAAAACTGTTGCTAGCAAAAATATTTTGACACTTTTCGGCGACAAGCAGCTGACTAATTGCAAGAGTTTTGCTCTTTTGGAGAATGCCTAAAAAACACTCTAAAAATAGTGAACGAGTTGAGTAAAATGCAGTAGCGACAGCTGACGGAACTAAAAGTCCAAGAATGCTCGATGATTAAATGGCTTATAAATGACGCGGGCATTTTTTTTATGGGCAAAAACTTTCAGGCAGCACAAAAAATTCGTGGCCAAAAATAGGTGAGAGATGGTCATGGCAAAACCCCAGACAAAAAACATAAAGTTTGAATCGATTTCCCCCTTTCCTTTAGTTCATACTCTCACTAAACTCGACAGCAAATTGAATTCTAACTTTTATCAATACTAAAACGCTGGTCAAAAAAATGTTACAAACATTTTATTTGCTTTGCGGTTAATTTATATGCAGGACAAAGACTCAGTTTAATTAAAATGCATTTGAAACTAATTAAATGTGGAATAATGGAATTTTTAAAGCGGATAAAGCTTAAACTAATTAAAATAACTATGAGCCAGAAACAAATAATTAAAATATGAAAATCTATTAGATCTTAGTATTAATAAAAAAGCGAAAAACAAATCATAATTTATTGAATAAATATTTAAATTGCTGGTAGCTTTTGCTCATAAAATTAGCTTTTAAATTTCTTTTAAATGCCCAACTTCACGCAATCATAAATTTTCAGTTTTCGCTGGCCTTAACCCTTGCCTGGCCAAGCTTTCTACGCCTTTGGCAGCCCCATCCATCAGCGCAGCTATAAAACACGCATCATCTATTCACCAGCAAATAACAAAATTAAAAAACCATCAAAAATACGGCCCCGAAAGGCGTGATTATTTAGTTTTTGAAATATTCATGCAAGCGCCCGAGGGCAAACACAAAGTTTATTACCATATAGAACTATTTTTTATCGCCGGCCCATCAAATCTAATCAAATAAAAGCCGGAGAAAGGGAGAGTTTCCTCAGAAGATGGGGCGTGATGGATAAGAAAAGTGGGTAGGAAATTAGTCAACCAGTTGCATGTTTTCGTAATGGAAAAATACGTATATATTTGGGTGAGTGTATTGGCCACCTGTTTTAATAGTTTTTGCACACGGCAGCGCCAGCTTTTTGACTGGAGTTGCGTGTTTGCGAATCGTTCATCTAAAACTTGCCAAAAAGCAGAAAACTTGGCAGAAAACTGGGACCTGCCAAATCCGATCTTCATTAAACTTGAAACATATTTTTAACAGAAAGGAAAACCCAAAGGCAACAACCTAATCACATTAGTGACTGACAAGCTTATATATAATTCAAACATATTTTTAAATGCCACATTTGTTTTTAATTACCCACAAATCTGGTATTCATTAGTTATTATAATTTATTCTAGAAACAGTTGTAAAAACTTAATTACATTTGTGACCGACTTTAGAAAAACATTAAATTGAGCTTTGAAACAAATCATATGCTGATAAGAAACAAGTGGGTTGGGTTGCATGAGATAAGAAAACAAATGAGGGAAATAAAATCTCTGGGCTATTAAAACAGGATGAATAACCAATGGAAATTAAGTAATAATTAAAAATTCATTTTATTTTCATTATAAAAATTTGTTTATGGTAATATAATACACTCTATTTCACACCTTTCATATATATAAATAAACAATCAGTTAAATAACTACAAATGTATTACTTAATTGTATATTTTTTGCATTCCCAAATATATTCCACTCATTTATGCTTATTTGCATCTGTTTTCACTTTAAAAGCTCTCATATTACTTAATTAATTTGAAATCAACTGCGTTTTTATCATAAAACAACCATAACTCTCTAATTGATTTAGCCATCGACTGGCAGCCTCAAAATTTAATCAATTTGACATTGTATTTGCGATGTAAAGGCGGCATTCATAATTAGAGAACTGAAAGCGACTTGGGAAATAATTAAATTGTATTTAGCCTAACAGCAACACCAAAACTAGTTGGCCACAATCTGAACGAGTTGCACTAATAAATCAGACGGAGATAGAAGCCGATACTCCATAATGAGTTTCGGATGCGTTTGTTTCATGTTTGCTTTTCAGATAAAAGGGGTTGGAGGTTGTGGCTTATCGCTGTCCATAAAGCATAATGCCTGATTAAATAAATGATTTCGATTTGCCTCGGGCCGTGACGTCAGTGGTTTGCCGGCGGCAATCGTCTTGGGTTCAATGTTCCCTAATAAACAAAAATAAAGTTCAATTCGACTTGAATTAATATCAATTGAGGAAGGAGAAGTCGGTGTTCAAACGGGTTCCTGAGAAAAAAGGGGGATACAAATGGGAGAAGGCAGAAAGAACTGGATTGCACAATTTTTCAATTAAATGCAGTTTCTGCTTGTGGCAGTCGCATTTATATAACTCTTCTCTTTTATTTTTCTCCTGCTCGTGTCAAAATATTTACGCTTAATTTTAATAAAATTTACTTTGAGGCCTGCCATTCTTCTTTTCGTATTTGTATTGCATTTTAAACAGGGCTTTTGGCGCATATTTTAAAATATGCATTTATTTATTTGCACTTTTTAAGGCAGTGCATCAAAATACATATACGTATATATAAATGTGAATTTTTTGCTGATTTTTCAAGTGTGTGTGGTTGAAAAGGATGAACGGCAGGAAGTTGGAGATTTGTGTGTGTGTGTTGGAATTTAAATTGAGAGTTGAATTTATGGGGGAATTCCTTTTTTATTCTGCCAATATATGCGAATGCATGACGAGGGAAATACAAAAAAAATTATTGAGAGCTTACGCAGAAAAATTTAAGATTATTGAGATTTAAAGAGTAAAGAAACTTTCTTTGATTCTACAGTTAAAACTAAAATATAGTTTTTCCTATTCACTAACATTCTTGAAAGCTCATTCAAAAGTTTTCCATTCCCTTTTCCTTTCCTTTTTCGTTTCGGAACTCACTGAACTTGTTTATATTTTAAGAGACTATGGAAAAATAAACAAACTCTTTATTACACTGTGAATTCCGCTTAACTAAAAATAAAACCGAGAAACCATAACAAATACCAATTAAAGCCAAATAAATATTTTATAAAAAGTGGGGAATCAACTTTTTGTTTATCTTCGTAAGAATTCCTCTCGAGCAGGAAACTCAAGTACAGCAGAGGAATTTTGTGTGCTCTAGTGGTCAAACAAAAAGATACAGTCATGTTATGTGGATTATTTATGATGTGTATATACGCACCGGCACCAAAATTATTGTTGTTAATTTTAGTGGGCTGACTGATTAATTCGGCCATGTTGCTGCTTTTAAGACGGAGGAACGCTCACAGTTCAGTTTATTTGAATGTTATTTAATTGATTATTTAGTTGGGCTAACACACTCGTTTATGGCACGCATTTCTTTGGTTTTTTTGGGTTCTCGTAAATTTCACTGGGTCTGAAATCCGATGGAGATATATGAACTCCACACTGCACACAGTCTCGATTGAAATATATGGGTTTATCAAGTTTTTTATCAGACGGCGACGCCGAAGTTGCAAGTAAACGAGGTCAAATATTATCTGCAGACAAAACAACAATAAATCTAGCGACCACAGACAACAACAAGCACCACAAAAAAAGTTTGCCGCTCTGAAGATATTTTTTGTTGTTGTGGGCTTTGACTTTTCCTGGGGTGGTTGTATGTTAGGGGTGGTTGTTGATTTTCATGCTTTTCAAGTGGTTTCAGGTTCAGATGGCAGTTTATATATTTACAAAATTATAAATTAAGCATACAACTATTTGTAATAGCCATTTTTTAGCGGAATAAGATAAGTAAGCAAATAAATTTTAAATATTAAATCACAGTGATATCAAATAATAATGTAATACAAAGTCACTTTTTACACATTTGTTACACAGTTTATAATAATGTTTTACAAAATGTAATCAAACTGCTCACTTAAACATGGCACAAATCAAAAACTAATCAAATAAATATTGTAAAAGAAGTCACTATTAACACATTGTTTAACAAATTAAAGTATAAAATATAAGTCACTTGTTTCAAGATTATTTGATTATCCGTTTTTAACTTATAGAAAATAAAATAGTTAATGAAATAAAGTTTATTTTTGTACACTTTTTTTTTTTGGCAAAATTTCGCAAAATTTTGGGGTGTTATTTTCGGGACTTTTTCGCCGGGACGCACAACCTGCCGCTTTGGATTTCGCACACGAAATGAGGTCAACGAGAAACGGGACAAAGGACGTCGACTGCGCAGCGACTGCGACGCCGGCGTTTTACGTTACGCCTGGCGAAGAAGAGGAAGAAGTGGTAAAAGTAGCGCAAGGGCGACCAAAAGTGGGTGGTGGGTGGTGGGTGGTTTTCGGTTGTTCTGCAGGGTGCTCCTCTCTTTCGGAGAGCACAAGCCGGCTTGTGGAACCTAAGAGAGCATCCTGCTCTTAAGGGGTGAAAACACCCCGTCCTACCCCTCGTATACGCAATATTACATGACTTAGGATTTAAGGGTGAGGGCAGGTCGCGACTCAGCAGGGGCAAAAGGGGTGGCAAATCAAAGGACAGGGGTTTAGCTTAGCTGGGTCAAAGGCAAATCTCGTTAAGAGATCAAAAACAAGAAGTGCAGCTCGAGTTTGCAGTTTTACAACCACTGCAATTCCGAGCATTTGCGTCACACTTTTCCGGTGATGCATGCAAATTGCGAAAGAAAAGGGGAAAATAGCTTAAGTCAGCTGATGGAAATCGAAGCTGCGACTCGGCTAGTAATTTACAGGAATCTTAGATAATATTACAAGTCGTTGTGATTATCTTTAATAGGTCTATTTCTATTCTCTCTCCTTTATTCTTGGGGCATTTTTCATTCAGCTTCTTCGCCCACAGACACAAGTTCATTATCACGATTATCTCGCATTGCCGCCAAATGTTTACACTTCAAAGTCACGCACCGCCTTGAACTCGAACGAATTATGATACACATTTATTTTTGGTACAGTGGTCACCTAAGTAGAAGTGTTTACATTTAATGCGTCATTTTGATAACCTAAAATTTTTGCACTTGTACCAAAAATAATAGTGTTAGTCTATTTTAAATTGTGTCTATAAGATACAAAAATGATTCAGGGGATTTTTCTAAAAAAGTATTCAGTTACCCTCCTAATAATTTATTTTTATCAAATATACATTTGTAAAATAAACTAACACTTTTAATTAACTGTGCTAATTTCTATTCATTAGGGCTTGAAGCAGTTCACATTTCGCTGTATAATATTTCCGAATCTATACAATTAAATACTTTATTTTCCAGTGACCACTGTATTTAAGTTTATTATTGAATTGGATCTCGTTAAACTGTGCGAATCGTAATTGCCAAAAAAAATGAAGAAAAAAACCCAAAGATAGCAATAATAATAAACTGCTCGGTCTCAAAAATAACCTTCAGTTTTGGTTTCCTTTTCGCAGCTGAACGCACTTCAACCCGTGCAAAGCCTCGCAAATAAGCGGAATTCAAATAAATGTGGGGGTGCTGGTTCGCAAGGGGTTAAGCCGGGGGGCTCTGTGGGGGTTAAGGGGGTGGAAGAGCGGACCCGAACTCGGACTTCTAATTGAAACTAGAGACCGCATATCGTTGGGGTGAGCACTTCGCGGCTCCGGCTGCTCAAATAGCAAACAATTCAAATAAACAAACACAAAACACACAGAACACGAGGCAAATAAATAAATAAGCTACACACATAACACACGGCGACAACAACAACAATAAGGGTGCACAAATTATTAAATATGATTATTATATTTATTGCTCTCCATTATTGTTGTTTTCGCTTGTTTGTTATTTAAGCTGTGATTTATGAGGCTGCGACAAAATTTCAAAATAAAAGCCAGCAGCAATGTGACGTACAATATTTGCAGTTTGAAAGCCACTGGGCGAGTGAAAGAGAGCGGTAGATGGCGCGCAAAAGAGACGGGGATAGAGGGAGCGAGCGAGAGCGAAACGTCAGCCGCGGCGAACGTACGATTGTGAACTAAAAGCACGGAAGCAACACCAGCGACACAGCAGCAACATTTCAGCAATATCGCAGCTACACTAGCAACATCGCAGCGACAGCAACAACACGCAGCAGCAATAGCACGCCAGCAACATGCAGCAACATTTCAGTTGCAGCGGCAATATCACAGCCACAACAGCAGCAGGAATTGCAGCAGCAGCGACGCAGGCAGCGACGTCGTGGTGAGTTTTCCACGACGATTTTCGCTACTATGAAAATTCATTCAGGCACAAAAAAGAGGGAAATAAAAAGAAAAGCGCAGCCGGCAAAGTTTGAACAGCTGAAGACGAGCTTTGCGTTCCGGTTTATTTCGCTCCGCTCGGCTTACGTCACAAACAACTACAGAGAACAGAAAACAGAAGCCATAAATGCACAGGGAAAAAATTAACTTTTAAAACATTCTTCTATAATAAATTAAAAATAAATTAAATATAAATTTTAATTAAATATGGAGTATTCCAAAACTGATAGAAAGGTATATTTATAAAATAAAAAATAATGTTTTTGTAGCTTTTAAGAGAAGAATTAAAAAAAGTTTAATTTCATTCATGATTACCTTTACCTTTTGACTACAAAATAAGCTCCTATTGATTTTAAAAAGTATTGAAACTATGAAAAAACATGGTGAGTTTGTTTTCTTTCCGACCATTCAGCACCCAAAACAAAGCACAACAAAATCAAAAAGTAAACAAAATAAGATAATGAAAACAAAACATAAGAGAAGAGAAAAGAAATAAATAACTGAAACAGAGAGAAAAATGCTGATGTTGCTGCTACGAGGAAGTGTTGGCGAAAATAAATAATTTAAGAAGCAACCCATTGTTTAAATGCAGCAGTGGCCAGAAGCATGAATCATCGCCAAAAGAAGAGGGAGAGGGGGCTACTCAGAGAAAGAGAGGGGGCAACACCGAAAGAGGGAGACAAGTGCAAAGGCATCCACAACAGAGAATCGGAGAAAAACGAGTATCCAATGAAGGAATGTGGCCACGCAACAAACAAATGAGAGAATGAATAAAACTCTCTCAAATAACTTAACTTCCACAACATTTTCACCACTCCATGTGAGGAGAGAAAGAGAGGGCTGAGGGGATGGAAAGAGAGGGAAGTCACCCAATGAAAGAGAGGGGGCTTCACATTGGGGCATCGCATATTTGGTGCTCTATTTTAAATTATTAATGAGCGGCTTGTTCAGTTATTAAAAGCCTGGGAATATCACAGAAGTCTCCCCGAAAGAGAAGCATTCTCTCTCTCATCTCCCCCTCTTTTTCTGACCATTTCTCCCACTCTCTGGGCAATTCCCCAGCGAACCAATTCTCAGCGTAACAGGAGCCAAGCAAAAGGCCCAAATTCCCCACCAAAAAAAATTTGATTAGGTTTAGCCCTCGGTTTCTTGAGCTTTGTTGCCAATAAAAAAAGGTTATGCTTTCCCAAAAGAGGATCCCACTTAGGGATAGGTAATGTTTTTCAGGTGATTCCTTAAGTACATTTATCTATATTTATTATCAGCAAATTAAAAATGTTATTAAGATAAAATACTTATACTGAATACTTATTATTTTGATTGGCTACCCTTTAAGGCCCCTCTTTATTTGAAACATTTTTCATTTCGCAACTCTTTTTCCCCCACAAAACACATTGAAAGCCATGTAAACATGTCAAACCCTAGCGGCTACCCATTTTCTACACCCTCGACACACGAACCCTTATCAGGACTTGCCGCAAAAAATATCAATCATTTCCACCGAGCTGACTTTTCACGCAGGACCTCTCCTTTGCGCCGTCCATTTCAATTACCCAAAACCGGGCTAATTTGCATTTGGATCGCCCTGAGGCCTGAAAATTCGTACCGCAAAAACCGCACCTGGAAAAACTTTTGCGGCTGCCATGCGAGGAAAAATAAATGTTGTAGTCATGGTGCTCCTTGTTGTTTGGGGCCCGAAAGTGTTGCATTTGTTTAGGCCGGCGAGACACGCACTCCCCCACCCGAGAAATCCTGGCGACTCCTCCTCGATTTTCCCCCGGAAAATGCCTTCTCCTGCCCCTTGTTTTCCTGACTTTTCCCCCAGGTGACCAAAAGGCGGAGCAACAGTCGCACAGGCTGAGCAAACAACAGTAGGCTAAAAATTGCGTGTGAAATGGTTTTAACTTTTGCTTTTTATCTCCAGTGTTGCAATGGCACGTGAGGGTCCTTCGGAGTGGGTCCTCAGAAGTTACGCATACGCCGTGTTAACCGATTCATGCTACCAGTTACCAGTTTATTCTGCTTTTTATCGTATGCTCTGAGCTGGAAAGCCGACAAAGTTTCCTACGCTGCGGAAATAAATCCTACATTGGGAGGTTTTCGAAATAAATTTATTTGCAAATGAAAACAATTTGTAAATGGGTTTAATAATGTATAAATGGATAACAAAATTTGCTAACAAATTATATTATTCAATTTAAAAAAATCACTTAAAAAATGTTGATTGTCTTGCCAAGAATGTTTTGTTTTTCTAAGGCTCTAACAATGTTTATATTTTCAAAAATAAAATAAACAAATGTATTATTTTTGAAAATAAATTCTCCTTGTGCACCTGCGTGTTCTCAGGCAGCTTTTCCATCTTTTCCCAGTCTTCAGCAAAAAGTAAATCTTCTTTTCTCTTGTTGTTTTAGTTGACATTCTATTTCTTACTTTGCGTAGGTAAATTTAATGGAAAACGACGTGCTCTTCCTCCATTTCCTGTCATGCAGCACAAACTTTTAGCACTCGAACTGAATTTTATTTGAAACCGAAACGGATTAAGGGCACAAGAAAAATAAACTCCTTCGATAAACGAAACTGGGCAATCAATTGGGAATCGGGGGCGGGTGTGTGTAGGGGCGGGGCAAATGGACCGGCCAACTTAATTGACTTTTGAAGTGACTAACCATCAATCCTGGACCCAAACACCCACCCACATCACATGGGGAACCCATAAAATCATTTAAATAATAAATGCTGCTAAAAGTTTATTCGGGCAAGCTTAGCATGTAATCAAAGTTTGGCTAATGAAAACATTTGCAAAATGTTTGCCCCAAATTTCCTTCCTGCTCGTTTCGTCCTTATTTTATGCATGTGGGTCCATAAAATCAATAAACTTAAATAACTACAAATAACTGAGAAATTGGGGCACAGCTCAGAAAAGAGGATGGGGCCCAAATGCAATTACCTCCCACGTAATCCTGCCTTTCCACAGGATTTTGTGGAGGTTGCGATGAGCTGCAATTTCCCACACGTTAAGCTTTCTTTTTTTTCCCCCAATATATACAAACATATTTGCTAATGAGATGGATTAAGGACCAAAAAGTTGTGGACAAAGTTGACCGTCCACTTCCCTACCCGATAAAACCGCAATATAATTCATGTTTATGTCAGCCAAATAAATATGCTAAACAATGTTTGCTTGTGTTTGTTGTGGTTTAGTTATGGCTTTGCGAGAGATGAGGAAGGAAATTGACAATTTCCTGTGGAGAGAGTTTCAGCGAAGGGCATTAAATCGGATTTAAATGTGTGTGGGAAATATAAACCAATTAAAGGCCTCGGATTCGATTAAAATCTATTCAAACATGAACTAAAAGGTTGGATAAAGTTATTAAAATTTGAATAAGGGTTCAATAGATAGTTATGAAAATAGTTTTGGTCTTTATTGCAAGGATTACGTTTTTTTTAATCGTTACAAAGTGAAAAGAAAAAGTATTATAACTTAATTTATTTTGAATCAGGACGAATTCCTAATTTTATTTTGCAACTTATATAGTAGACAACATTAAAAGCTAGAACCTATCCCATAAGAGAGGAAAAGTTCACACATTCCCAAAAACCAATAAAATCGCAACATCATTAAAACCCGAGCAACTCAATCGTAGGGATAATTAAAAATCCCCCTCGACAAAGTCGGTTTATAATGTCATAACATTCGGAATACGCCACATACGCCGCACATTGATTTCCTGCCCTCGATTCCTTATCCAAAACAGTCCCTAACATTTCCCCCTTGAATAAACCAATCGACCATGAACTGCCCCTCTTTTGGCCCCCCCTTTCCCATCCCACGCATATATATATGCCCCTCCACATATTCCGGCAATCAACAATGAGCGAAGCACAAACTTCCGGTCTCACTTTCATTCAATTCTGCCTGCACTTTATTGCAATAAAAAAGAAAAAACAAACGGAAAAAATCGCATAAAATGCAAAACGTTCTCGGTTCCACTAAAAAGGTCTATAAACATTTTGAGTCATCAACTTGACTTCTCTTTTTTTTCGCCGCGAGAAGAGTGAGAACCAATTTGCAGCTATGCCCAAAAAGAAAACAAAATTAAAGCAAACAAACAGCACGCACAAGCATTTAATGGAGGCCAGAATGGGGGGAAAATCGCAGTTGATGATGATGGAAAAAATAGGAGGACGAATCTCACATGTGCGAGTTTTGCAGCGAATCGAATTGGAATAAAATGGAAGAAACGGAAATCATTTGCCGTGGAAAGTGGCAAATGTCTCAAGTGGTTTAATTGCCCACAATCCGACAGATAGTTTTCACTTGCACAAAACTAATTTGAGGGCACAGCTCTCGAGTGGAATTAAATATATGAAAACTAGGGGGAGAGATACTTGATGAATGTCTCGAGTGCTTCAATTGCTGGCTAATTTGCAATAGATAAAATGATAGGACATGTAACACTATAAAAAATAAATTAATTCTTTGAAAGCCCAATAATAATACACAGAACACATAAAATAAACAATAAATCATAAATATTTTCATAGTGATTTTTAATAATATAAAAATGGCTTTCAGTAAAATATTAATAATAAAGGCCACGCGATAAAAAGCACACACCGAAATTTCCATAAAATTCATTTCCATATAGATTGCCTAAAACTAATTAAGCAACAAATATTCGGTGCGAAAATCTAAAACAACAACTCTAGCCGAATATTGCATAATTTTATTAGACAAGCAAACAAAGTTTGAAAGGGATTTTTTAGTTGAAAATGTTCTATATAATTTAATTGCCTGCAAAGATCTGCAAACATAATTTTGCCAAACTAATTTGAGGTCCAACTTTGTGGGACTTGTCTTGCAGACTAGTGTAAAGTTTAGTTCACTTTAAAATTTGCATAATTAGACAAAAGAGTTTGGCTAGAGAGTTGAGCCCGAGTCCTTGCAAGGAAATGAACTTCCTTTTTAGCTATCTACCCTTTTATCTCTCCTCTTCAAACATTTTCCATTTTGCATTCTGTTTATTTTGCGATTGAAGATGCAACTTTTGTGGCTCACAAATCTTTTTTGTTTCTTTGTGTCTGCTGGGGGAAGCAGAACTGCAGTTTTGGTTATTTATTTATTTGGCTTCGGGTTCGCTCTTTCAGCTCAGCTAACACAAAACTTGGCTGGCTGCAGAAATTATGTATTTCTCGAGTTATGAAATTTATTAGCCTCAAATGCTACAGTCCCATCTTTCTAGTTTTAATTGGAAGTTGCTGCACATTTAAACAAAATTTCTTAAAACAGCAATTTCTCAGAATATCTTCTGTGTTTGCTTTGCTTTGTCGTTTTATTTTGATTAATGGCGATGCGAGAACCAAACCTAAACATTTCGAAAGGGAGGGAAGTCGGGGTACATGGGATTTCGAACAGCAGGAGTTCGCATAGTTTTGATGTTATTGAGTTTTCAGGTTGATTAGGTCTCTTCAGAAAATGTTTGGCTCGGATTTAATTAAGTTATTTCAGGTTAATTATAAGGCAAACTTTGCGGTGATGTCATCAATGCAAAAGGCATTGATTTAATTTGCGTAGCCATTTGAATACATTTAGCAGGCAGTTCGATTGTCAGAAGTTAATTAAGCAACCGAAGACTGATGAAGAATGTAAGTAATTCTTCATTTCCTTTATGCAGCGAAGGGAATTTTCTCTGGCCATTCAACAATGAAAAACTCCTGGCGAAAAATGGAATAAAAACAGGACATGCAACCATGGCAATCCTGCCGGCAGGCGGTGAGCAAATTAAAACGCTTCGCAATGCACAAAAGGGTTAAATGGCTTAAACGCTGCCTGGGCGGTAGGCGTCGGGGGCGTGGCCATTGTAAAGGCCAATAAAACTACGTGAGTAATGTGGCAAATGGCGGCAGTCAAGCGAGTTGCAGGCCATAAATTGATTGAAGCAAAGGGGAAAATTGATATAGCAAAAGGAAGTGCAGGCAAAAATTTCCAGAGAAATATGCATAAGAAAGGTGCTACACATAAAAGAAATACAGAGATGTTAATTTTGAGGTATCAAAAAATAAATTAAGATGAATTGATCTTTACTTTAAGATATTAACTGTTTTTATAAAATATTGATAAAATGTAATATTCTTTTAAATTAAGAATAAAGCTTTGCTAAACGTATTTAAATAGTTTTCATATTAAAGTACTTAATCCTTTTAGTCATGCATATAATTATTTTTGTACAACATATTTTCTTATGTTTCTAGTGTGTAGGTACACAATTTTCTTTCCCTGCAGTTTGAAAGACCCCAAGCAGTTGGAAAAGCGAGAACAAGGCAACACCAACTGCCCAACACGTTACTTTATGTGTGCGATACCGAACTGAGCCCACGTGGCGTATGAGTGACGTGAATTTATGTAAGCTGTCTGGGGCAGGAAAAGCGGGGGAAAAGCGAAGGAAAACTGCTTAACTTGCCACACGTTCTAATCAGTGAATGCAACTGCAAACATTTTGTTTGCCTGCTGCCCAAAGTTACTTCACCCGGGGAGAGTGGAAAACCGGTTTCAGTTGCAGTTGTTCACCTTCAGCGTCCTTTAAGCCAGTTCAAAAAGAGAGTGACATCGGGGGGAGGGGGTTCTGGGGACTGGGTGTGATGTGGACAGGGGGAGGGCCCTCCGCCCAGCCAATGTTGCATGCCACACAAACCCCAACCGAAGTAAACCAAACACAAAACGAACCAAACAACCGACAACCGACAACTGAGAACTGAGAAGCGATCCAAAACAACAACGGCGAGAACAACAAAAATAAACCCAACGAGAAGAACAACAAGAAGTGTTTGGAATGCACAATTGAAATTGAGATTTATGTGGCCATCAGATACCCTGTACACATAGGTAAGTGCTGCAGGTCAAAGGGTAACCAATTTAGATTTGGATTAATTTTAAGACATCACCTGCGTTAGTAAACCATTTTTGAAAAGAAAAGAAATTTAGATATTTGCTTTCAAAATTAATTTCCTAAAATTACCATTTAACAAAGAACATAGAATTGACAACATTTTTTATTTACTTAAAAATAACTAATTATAAAATCTTTCAACACTACTTAAGAATCCAAAACCAAGGCAATCCATTTTTTAGTGATATCTAATATCAACATAAGTATTAAAACCAAGGCAATGGATTTTTAAAGAAAAGATTTCGGTTTGATAAATAAATTATTTGTGGCACCTCTGAGTGCACATATATTTTGTATCTTAGGTATTTTTCCCACCCATCCCCTCGACTCATGTTACCCCCCGAAAAGTGCATATACCCTGGAAGTCACAAATCAGCGACTGCATTGGCCGAATGCCTGGCAAGCTGCTGCCGTTGGTAACTGCTGGCGCACAGCTTGGAAAACTCAGGGAAAATGCGGAGGAAAAACTGGGGAGGGAGCCACAGCTGGGAATGACTATGTATGTGGGAAAACCAGTTGAGTGGCGATTCTCATTCCGCTGTCAATTCCAAACTCCCAAATCGGTGACACAGCAACAATAAGGCACTTTAGTTTGGTGATGGAAAGGCGGGAAAAGTGGGCCGGAAAATGGGTGGCAAGGTGGGTGGCGGAAAAAGAGGTACACCGTCGGCAATTACAATTCAATTAATGCGCTTAGTGCAATTCCTCTTCGCCTTCATTCCTGCATTCTTCGCCTACTTATGCCCACTTATACTTCTTTTCGCAGTATAGTAAACACATGATAAGAAGCAGGAAAATTGCTCAGGGAGGGTGGGCGTAAAAAGGGGGTGGGTTGAAAACGAGGAAGAGGCGGGATGAGTTGGAGTCCAAGAACTTGGAAATTTAATCGCCGCCGCACAAAGTTAAACGACCGCGCAAGTTGCTTAAGACGCAAGTCGTAGACATGGAAAAGTGGGCGGTGAGGCGGTGGGAGGTGAAGGCCAGGCGGACAAGGGGCGTGGCATTCGGCAGACTTCGTTGTAATCAGCTCATGTGTGAGCGTATTGCTTTCGCTAAGAGCCCTAGCAAATATTAACCCTTGCTATACCCTTCGTAAAATCGTCATAAAAAGTACAATTTCTTTAAATGGCATTTCTGTTATTAAAATCATTAAAGCACTGCGTTATTTTCATACTGAAAATTTACTGGAACAATATATGAACTTAGTTATTATAAAAACGAATAAGCGAATGATATTTTTTAAAAATTTGAACAGCAGAATGCATATTTTAAACGAGTTAAATAATTTTTGTAGTTTAAAATGTATTTGCAATGCTATATAATATTTCAAATATTTATAAACACATCTTGAAGTTGAACTAAAAAATCAATTATTTTAATAAATCTTATAAGTCGTAAGTTAAGGTTAAGGAAAACCACTTCCCACTCTCAATTTCTTCCTACTCTCCTATTCTTAACTTCAGTTTACATTGCATCCTTATAGGTGCCTACATAGCTTTTTCTTCTTCATTTTCCCCACGTCATGGGTGTTGTTTTTCAGGTTGTTAAGGGGCGCAGAAGGGCGGAAAGGGGTCTTTGTCCGTACAAGAAAAGGCAGCGATTGCACAATGAACGGTTTTAAATTGCATTTTATTTAATTAAGCTAAAGGCATAAAAGAAGAAATTGAGACAGGGAAAGTCGGCAAATATTCTTGAGAAGTTTTCCTTTATTTTCTTTAAACAAGAGAAGTTCCACAACTTCTTTTGAACCTGCAAAAGATTTGTTTTGTGGGATCGCTGAATTTGCTTTCAACTGCGCAAAAAGTTTACGGGGAAAACAAAGTAAAAACTTGATGTGAACCATTAATACTTAACAATGAATTAACAATGTCTGCAAGAAATCATTTCGAACTTATTTATTAAAAACGAAGGTTGTTATAAGTTAATTAACTGGATAATGCAGAGAAATTAATACCAATCTATTATTAACATTTAAGTCAAAGTCTTTTATTTTACAATTAGCTATCTGTCTTTTTCTAATTAATTGGGCCAAAAGGGGCCAATCTCCTAATGGTCCTTAAGTGTTATAAAAATCATCTTTACTTTGTCCTTCTCATTCTATTTATTTTTTGCCAAAATCTCACTAATTAGCAAACAAAATCATTTGCCCATCTCACTTGGCAAGAAAGAACTTTTCACAAAAATCCTCTTGTTGTATTACACTTTAAGCAAATAGAAATGCGAGCATTTCGTTTTTTTCGTGCTCTTAGTTTTTCTTCTTTTCCTCTCAAAGGTCGCGTTAGACGAGACGAGTCCCCGAACTAGCGTTAAAGTTACATAATAAAACTAATAATAATTATCAACGCCATTGTCAGGACATCAACAGAACAGCAAAACCAAAACAAACAGAGAACAGGCGAATAAAAACCGTAGAGAAGAGAATAGAAAGTTGGGGGTGGGTGGAGGTATTCGGATGATGAACACAGAAAGAAAAACTATCTCCTTTTATTATTCATTTTTACAACAAAACCACAGATCGTCATTAGATAATGAATTAAATTATTTGGAAAACTATTAAAAAACTATCTAAATATTCATCAAAAAATTCTGCGTAACCTATTTATACCAAAGTATTTTGTAGATATCCATTTCAAAGAATTTAAGTTTTGTGTAAATATATTCTTTAAGCTGAAACTGAAACGTGTATCACTATATCTTTAATTTACTTGGATATTTTTCCTCTGTACACCCACTAAAACCAACTTTTCTGTTGTTGGTGTTTGGTGACATGGTCTGAAAGAACAACAAGGAAAAGCGAACCGGCAGCAGTTACACCATTCGCTTGTTGTTGAGGTCCTGGCAGAACTCCCTTTCCGATTGTTGCTTTTCTCATTTCATCTGAGGAGGCTGGGGATCCCGATTCAGGATGGCTTCGCCTGCCCATCGTCATTGTCATTGTCTCCTGGCAACCACTACCAGAGAATCAGCCACAATGAGCGGCGCAAATGGCAGTCAGGACAATAAAATGTCATAATGAAAGTTTTCTTTTTTTTCCTTTTTTGAAAGCTATAGAAAGAGCGAAGGCGAACGCGACGAACGACATTTTGGAGAGTTATAAATGGGACAGACTAATGGGTTTGTTGACTGGTCTATATGGCGGTTATGGCCGACTATTATTTCGCGGGTTAGTCTCATGTTTCTGGGCAAGTTTGTCCTTGACAATGGACTATAAAAGCTTACCAGATGGGGTGGTACATTTATGAAAGATGATGAAGTAGTTCAGATGCGCCAGAGGTTTAAAAACTTACCTAAAATGAAAGAAGAGATAACAAATATTAAAATTATTATAAAAATCAACAGCTCTAAAAGATAAAACAATTTTATAGAACTAAACAAAAATATTTTAGGATTAAGAATAGAGTAGAGGTCAAAAAGTTTTCTTTGAAATTAAAAAAATCATGAACAGCATTAAGAGAAAGTACAAAAGCTTATGTATTTAACCGTTTTTAATTATATGTATTCATAAAACTGTCAAAAGATTATACAAAAAAACCTCAAACAAATATTAATCTCCTCAATTAATAAATTAAATTTTATTTACATATTATGTATGATTCGCTCAATTTAATATAACTGCAATCTGCTCTATTTACATGACAATGACAATTGTCGTCATTGCGCATTGAAAGCATTTTATTACAGAACAAAAATGAAATTACTTAACCCTAATTAGTATTGGCATGACAGTAAGTAACCGGAGCTGCAACTGCTACTGCTAACTGTGAAATTTTCGCAGTTGATTAATAATGAAAAGGCAAGCCAAAGTTTAGTCATGCAACACGACTTGCAGAAGTCTTCTTTCCGTACCTAACCTTCAGTTTTTGGCTTAGTTCGTCTTCGGTTTTTCCCCTCGAGTGTTGAGAGTGGCGTTCCCAAGTCTGGGACTCTGCCTTCACATCAATTAGTGGTTTCATGTTGTGCATGACAGGCGAAGTTGCTCTCAAGATTTATACGAAGCATATGTATAACTTCCTCTACGATTCACAGCTATCTCTTTCAATACACTGAGCAAATTAAATGGACCAGAACTACTCTTTTTTAATGTCAAAGTATTCGGTAAACACTAGTGTTAAATGACCTTGGAATAAGAAGCACATACGAGTTGTTTAAAAATATAAAAATGATACATTTTGTTTAGTTAAATTTTATTTCCATTAATGGATATTTCCTTCTGTTATCTGGTTAGCAACCATTTTTCAAGTGTAAGAGTTGCATGTTGCCTTGGCACTCAAGGATTGCATTTTGTGCCTCTGACGAGGCTGTCGTTCATCAACGTCTTCTTCCAAGAAGCGTTCGTCTTCGTCTTCATTTTCATCTCTGAGCTGAGATCCCTGTTTTATTTATTCTTTTTTTGTGTTATGTTTTCGGGACTCACAGGTGTTGCTCGCTGTCTGCGATTCCACCTGATAGACAAAGTGTCAAATGAGTAATGCAAATTGCAGGCAAAGGCAGCCAAAGGAGCTGCCAAAGGATCCTCCTCGAACGAAGGGTTATGGAGCAGACATTTGCATATGTAGACCAGTGCTGCCTTTTGGCAATTTCTGGGTGGGTACTCGGGGCTCTGGAGTTTCTGGTTAGTTAGTCAGTCACTTTGGCAGCGTTTTGCAGCTGTCATGCATATGGAAGTAGGTCGTAAATCTCTGCCACTTTCGGCTGGCTGCAACGCTGATTCCACTGCCTTTGCATATTTGATGAATGCGAGGGGAGGTGTGGCGCCCTTTTGATTAATAACTGCAAATTGCCATAATAGTTCACATGATTTGTTCAGTCTTCTGTTTATTTCCATGTGAAAATGCGAAATATGACGTCTGTATGGTGTGAAAATTAGGAGAAGCTTGAGATTTAAGTTGCAAAATAAATCAAAAAGCAGCTTACGATTTGTGGGATGTATCGGAAGTCGTAAAAAATGTTTAACAATGCATTTAAAATGACAATTAGTGTTATGCTGCTTAAATTATACAGTTTTATCTCAACGTTTAGATGCTTCTTAAAGCTGTAGAAACTTAAGCTTGTGCAAATGTTTAAGTGGATCTATTAATAACATGTACGTAATGATTTATAAGTTATTGGTGTCTCTGATAAATGCATTTAAAATTATCATTAGAGATAAACAACAATAGAATTTCAAGCACATAACCAATTTAATAAACACTGTTATACTTCTCAAGATTCCTCAAGCGTTCTAAACCCATTAAGCTTTTTATTGTTTTTTAATTTTACTGAGTCCTTTGTTGTCTCACGTTCGTAAAACAATATTAAAATATTTCTTTGCCCCATTACCTATTTATTTAACCATTTTCCCATAAAAGATTTCAAGATTTCAACCGCTCGTTGTTGCTTTAAGCTGCAAAAACTGTGTCAGTTCAGTGGTTCAACATGGGCACAATCGACCCACAATCCGCAAAACCTTCAACATCCAGCCCAACCTCAAAACCACCACCCATCCATCCATCCATCCATCCATTCGGCTTTCTCCTCGCTTGGCAATCATAATTGGCTGGACAATTTGCCTTCGGCAAACATTTACAACATTTTACATGTCGGACGGCTTCCATGACCTCCTCTTTCGGTCCCCCGCTCCCCTTGTGACCCCTCTCGATACTTTTTAATTGAATAAAGTGCACTTTGAACCAGCCAACCCAAAACTGCCCCTGGGCAACACGCCCATCCAACTTATGACACTTTCATTGTGCAAAATGTCCTGCAAAGAAGTTAAGCGAAAGCAGGCTACACAGGGAAAAGGATATTAAAAATGGAATTTATTGAAAAATAAAATACACTTTATTCTTAATTCTCACTCCTACTGAACATTTAAATACGTTTTGGCCTTTTTATTACTATTAAAAATATTATTATTTCAATACTGTAGACGTTCTCAAAGTTAATTTTTTAGGTGTAAAAAAAAACAGAACAGAAGGCAAGAGCAAATGAAGCTTGAGAAGTGAAAGAATCGTGCGACAGGCAATTTTTCTGATAATAAAAGTGCGCCAATAACCCACTGCACTTTGCACCACTCCGCCCAAAAGCCACTCTGCAGCACCCCCTCGCCCCCCTCCCCTTTTGGGCCTACTCTACTCTCTCCACACATAAAAAGCGAAGGAAAAGGAGGCGGTTAGATTGAGTTGTGTGTAGGCCACTCAACTGATGCCCCCAACCCGTATCCATTCATTTCTGTTAATTTATTGCCCTGTGATAGCCAAAAATGGCCAAGGGAGGGGGGTTCGAGGGGGACAGGAAGCTGTCTAACTGGGAAGGGGAAAAAGTGGGAAGTGGGCGGTGGGATGTGGGCGGAGGAAGAGCAAGAGCAGGGGAAAACCATTGCACGTCGCAAGTGCCAATGCTTAAAACTTTTTGCTACGTGACTCGACAAGTGGCCAAGAAAAGGAAGAAGGCGTGAGGGGCAAAAAGGGGGGAATGCGGAGGTTCTGGCCAGTACGTGGCTCAAATATGCACGCACGCACACCAAGCCAGAAAATACAGTGGCAAAAAAGGGGGGGAACAAAGTCTTTCGAAATATTTGCAATAATTACCGCGGCAGTTAAAAGCAGAACATATGCAAACCAAATATATATCACTATAATTGGATTCAAAAGTAAAAATTTACTTTTAACAAAACATTTTTAAAGTAATATGTTAGCAAAATGTGATCTTACCATTTTCGTATTTAAATCTTGAGCCCCAACCTAACAAAATTGTAAAATCAAATTTTATATTACATATATTTCAAAGAATAAAATTGTAATTTTGATATTATAAATTTATTTTCTTTGTTGTATGTTTTTTATATATCTGGACTTTTTTTCCAATTCAGTGAATATAAGCTTGCTTTATCATCACTCTCATATTTAATTCCAAAGAAGTGTTATTTGTTTGGAATGTTAAAGATTCATTTGTACTATTGCCAGTGATTCATTTTTTACAGGAAGCACTTTATATCAATTATATTTACATCGAAGGAAGGAATATAATAATAATCATTATAATACAAAATCGTAATAGGTTTTGATATTTTATTTCTTTGAAAATGGTATTATTCACAGCAAACTTTATTTTCAGTGGCAAACTCCAGCAGACTGTTGCCATCGACGTGGCTCCTTCGTGCTATCTTTTTTGGCCTGCCTAATTTCTTTCCCGCAGCATCGCCACCCGCACTTCACACAGATACACACTCACACACATGCACTCAGCGGAGAGACACCGACACGCATACATATACATAAAAATCAGGTCATGTTCGCTGCTCAAAGTAATGGAATTTGTAATGCGTTCTCCCGCTTTTCCCACCCAAACAACCCCCCTTTGATTGCCGCGGAATGTCGTTTTGTGTGTTCGTCTTCGTCTTGGTTTTTCCGGGCCCCTACCGCTTTTTCCCCCGCTTTCCCCAGACTTTTCCATACCCCTTTCCAGGCCCCCGAAAAAACAGAAGCTTTTTCCCATTTGCCAGACTTTTCCCTCCTTGATTTTGCGTGCCCGTCGCTGCAAATTAACTTCTTCTTTTGGAGGGGGAAGAGGAAAATGGAGTGGGCGGGGAAGAGGGTTCAAGGGGGAGGTGAAGACCATCTGAAGATACAGGAAAATTCGCCTGTCAATGCTCAAGTGGCGGGGTAAGAGTGGAAACTTCAGTAGCTTCGCTTGTTTGCCATTATTAACAATCTTTGTTGCCATTTTGTGCGGGGACTGCCATGTGTTCCAGCCACGCCCCCACCGCCCTCGTTTCGCAAATGTATTCAATTAGTTAACTGAAGAAAAATTATATCATTAGCTTGAAGTTCGAAGGGAAGTGGGAGAAGGACAGGAAACGCTCGGGAGGTTTATTAAAATTAATAATTGTCCTGGCCTGACATTAAATGGAAATGGTGATAAGGAGGGGCGAAGATGTCCTGGGGGGATGGAGATACTTTGAAATAATAATAGAAATTTAATGGAGTCGACAATGATGAAAGGAGGACCTCAAGTATGCAGTTACATTTGTGGAACAAAGACAATAATTGAAACCTGATTTTATTGAGAGTTTACAAGGATTTATTCATTAAATAGAAAAAATGTGACTTCAAACACTCAAGGCTTAAGGCATCATTTGACATTTTAATGACCGTTTTAATTAAAATAGTAAACTGAACTTGTTCATCTTATAGTAGTTAAACAATAATACTTTATTATGTGTACTAAAAAGATTTATAAGCTTCTTATAATAAACATACTTTAATTCCCTTGAAACAAACCAAAAATGATGGCTCTATTTTGTGACTAGTGCAACATAAGCTATATAATTGTGGCACTTAAATTGTAAACAATTATATAGATAGTTTATTACACCAAACTACTATCTTTGTTCCTACAATTTGCATTGCTCCCTCAACTTCATTATCATTTCACTTCAAAATTGATCAACCCAAGTTCTTGTCAACTTCAGCTGACTTTCATCATAATTTAATTAAATTGTGTGAATAGAGGACTTGCCCCGCCCCCTCCTTTTTGTGGTGTCCCCCAGTAAGTTCTAGTCAATCGAGCGACACAAGCTCTTCATTATTTGGGTCATATTGGAAGGAAAATTCCGCACAAGAAAAAACTTTTCAATTGGCCTAATGACGGGAAATTTCCTGGCACGAGCACTTGACTCGACTGGCTGGCAAATTGGCCAGCAAAATGAGCCAACTACAAGGAAAAGTCGATATTCTCGAAGTACGCCCACTACTCCGCCAATTGCACTCAACGAAGACGAAGTTTCGGCGTTCCGTTTGGTAAAAATGTTTTAAAAATACTAAACGCAAGTGCGGAAAGCACCAAGGAAATTAGGAAAGCAAACAAACAAACAAACAGCAAGCAACAAGAACCACGAAAACAAACCGAAAATGTTGCATTCCATTGCTGGGCAAAAAGTTTTCTATTTTCACACATTCGTTGGCCAAAATCCAAGAACTATAACCAAAAATATGCAACTTATATGTGTTCTTATATATCTATATCCAATGTGGCATCAAAAAGGGCGCAAAATGCTGGGAAATTGCGCAAGAAGTTTGCCAAGAAATAAATGGTTGGAGTTTGTGGGGAATAAAATGTGAGAAATGGCAAAAACTGGTTCAACAATAAACCAAGCCAAGAATCTTGATTTGAATATAAGATAAATAATATATGGGAATAACTGGATAGCTAAAATAAACTAAAAGATTTATTATTTATCACTCAACATTTAAATTTAAATTTGGTTTCAAAAAAGTTCGAATTAGATAAATAACAGATAAAAAGATTCTGGCAAAAATTATATTTATTCTAAATCATATAGCCTAATGAAGCTGAATGATCTGGAAAAAGTGAAATAAAATTATAACTTCGTTGACCACCAATTGTTTAAAATTTCCCCTTAATGCCCCATTTATTTTTCTTTTATAAATAAATAACCCGATTCCTCAAATCTGAGTTGATCCTGCCGCGCTTAAATTTCGATTCCTGGCATTCATCCCAATAAGGATTACTCTTTCCCGGTCATTACGATGTGCGCTCAGAATGCAATATGTATGCCCGACCATATAGCTAAAGCCCCTTCTAAATCAGTCGAATGGAGCACCTCGGAAAATGCCAGACAAAGTCACACAGACGCATCTGCTTAGCATATCAATGTGGCGCGATTTGCATTTAGAGCTGCCACCAACAGATATTAACACCATTTCGGTGGGGGAGCCTCCAAAAAGTCTTGGGTGTTTGTTATTTATGCGTCTGCCTGCACTAATTCCACTCGTACAGTGGGGCCACCTGAAAGAGGATGGTTGTGTTCCGTGGCCAGACAAATGGACAAAGGTCAGTGAGCAGAGGAAGAAGTCGGTGTGACGTCCGTGAAGTGAAGTGACAGTCTGCAGACTTAAACGGGCTTATCAGAAATTCTAATTGAAATCAACAAAGAAAAACACAAGCACCGAAAGTGAAATATAAATTGAATAACATATTTTATGCAAACAAAGGCAGGCGAACATCCCGGACCGTAACCCTTTACCCCGCACCCTTTAACCCCTTTCAGTGCGATTTGCCAAAACTTTTGCTTCGTGTCAACATGACGCCACGTTCGGTGTCCACATGTACACTTAGAGAAAAGCTGTATGAGTATTAGAAAAAGATTAAAATATTTATAAGAAAATATTAGAAATAACATTTTAATGCATATGTATATACTTTACTTACAAATGTTTAGAAAATCCCTATAGGAAATATATTTTGTTTTAAGATTCTTTTATTCTACTAATCAACATTCAATAAGATAAGAACTATAATATTACTTTTAATGATAATTGCAAATGGCCATAAATGTTAGTAAATTATTAAGAAACATACATTTCCTTCTTGATTTTATTAAAATATGCTAGATTAAAAAACAATACTTTTTTTCAGTGTTCTAGCAAATTCGATCACTTTCTTGGAGTGGGTAAAAGTCAAAAGGATACCGCTGCAGTTTCCCGCAAAGCCGCTTTCCACTTCGGAATATACCCAACATGTGTCCTTGTTTATTAAATAGTTGCTGTGCAAATCCTTTGGCACTTGCTTTGTGCCTTGCAGGAGCTTATTGTCCATGTTGGATCTCCGGGACAACCCTTCTATCTTGTCCATCAATTAGTGTAGAGTGCAACTATTTTTATGGCTTACAGGGCAGTTTGTAACAAATCCAGGGACTTTGTTGAGTTGTCCACAGCAGCAGGGATTATTTTAAGCTATTTTTTGTTAACTGCAACTTGACAATGTTGCTACTTTGGGATTTCTGCTCACGTAGTTGACATAAATTGAGAGTGCAGAGGTAAAAGTAAATAGGAATGGCACTTCTGAAGCTCTAGGAAAATTCAATGGAAAATAAAAAAATATCACAATTGAAGATATTTTATATTTATATAGAATCAAACGTTTTCAGCATTGAAAATCGAATGGAATATTAACTCATGACAAGCTGCATTGGGAAATTCCTATTTAAGACAGCACCAAATCCCATTCAAAACGCCATTATCACATATGATAATTAGGCACGAGTTCTCGCCCGTCTTTTTATCAAGCAACACCTTTCCCATAGAAAAAAACTGAAGGCATAAATTAAATTCGAAAAAATCAGATATATATCTGCATAATTTCGGAGACAACGTGAGGCGCCTGACAAAGCTCGATTTGCATAGAACAGAAATAACAGCATAATAATGAAATCAAATCAAGTCGGAATGGAGTGCAAAATCAAATTAAATTCTGCTGCATATGGAAATATTTTACCCAACTAATTCAATTAACAAGCACAATGCAAAAAGGGCAAATATATGAGGTTAGTGTTGGGGTGTGTGAAAGGATATTCCTTTTGTTGGGCTTGGGAGCACGGCGAAAAGACGGTCGGTCGGTGGGGTCCTTGCCCCCGGACTCGATCAAAAGGGGCGCAGGACAAAGGGGCCGAGGCCAAAAGGAGCCGGACCAAGGTAAAATTTCCGTATACAAAACACGCGCCACATGTGCAACTGCCAGCTCCCAAGGATGTGGTTGGATGGTTGCATGGTTGCATGGCAGGATGGCAGGATGCTGGTGCCGCTTGCCAGGACGCTGACGGTGACTCAAGAGCACTAAGCTCCAAGCGGCAACATCCGTTTCATAAACGCAATAGTTGGAAGCCCGAAACCTAAGCCAACTTGCAGTGGTGAAAAATGTTAAAATATATGCACTGCAAGTGTGTAAATTAGGCAGCTTACGCAGAAACTAATATTTAATACATTTTTAAAATAATTATAATACTTATTCATAAAAAAAATAAAGTATAAAGTTCTAGAAAGAAACTTCAGTTCTATTTGCAATATCAAAAATGATTCAAGCCAAGAAACCAATACTAATTCATAACACATAAGTAAATCGATTCTATTGAGAAACCATTTAGTAACTCAATTTGTCAATAATTTAAACATGCACTGAGTTACGCTTAATAACTCCATTCTAGACCTCTGAAGATCTATGATATCCATTTGAACAAACATAAATATTAATCCAGTCATAAATCTCCTCTTCCATTTGTCTGAACCCTGAACCACAGTGCAACTTCTTTTCACATCGGGCCAGAGGACCAAACGACCTGCCACACAAAACCTTGCCCAGGAGTCTGTGAACTCTCTGCTGGCTCAAGTTCCTGTGTGCCTGTGTGACAATTTTCCATGACCCCTTCCTGGTTTTCCCGCCCCTGCACCTATTTCCCCCTTTTCCCCATTACCTTTTGTGTGCTATTTTCACGCTTTTACGCCGCAATTGTTGTGGCAACGTGGAGCGGAGAAGGCATTGCATTGAAAGAGATGGGAGCGACTTTGCCTAACCATATGAAAGAAATGATGACTTTAAAACTAACCTACAATTGCCCGGCAGTCGACAGTTTGACGGAGTTTCCATTGTGGCAACAGTTTGAGAGCGATTGCTGGCAGGAAGTCTATTTAGGCCGGCGTCTATTGTGCGGAGGTCACTGAATTTGTGGGCTTTATGCCAAAGTTCATGAACTTTTTTGACGGCAAATAAACGAAACCCACAATCGAACGCCAAAAGGCGGGAAAACTCATTAACAAATTGCGGAAAGTGTTTTCCCCACCTGACCATGACGTGAATAAGAGAACAGTTCTGCACGAGAGACAATCGCAGAACACTCAGACATGCTCCACATTTGTCTCGGGTTAACATGTCACGAAGTCGCCACGTCACGACGGGATGGAATGGGATGGGATGGGTTCTGGATGGGTGCGGATGATGCACACGACTTAGAAACCATTAATAACTGGGTTATGTAATCGAGACAAGAACCATGTGAATGACAGCCCAAGAGCCAGGGGAAGCGAAGCGAGGGAGGTCAAGAGAAAGCCGGCTGTGGTTGTCAATGAATGAATGTGGAGCATTCAATTGTCAGTCTACACTGAAAAGGCTTCTTCAGAAAATTACTGCGAGGTAATTATTAAATGACGCCCAACGTGGGGGTCTCTTAAATTGAGTAATTGTAAATGTAATATTACGATTCAGGTTTAGTTCACCAACCAAGTGCTTCAATAAAATGATCTCATGTTGAAGAAGTTTTCTTGTTGTCCATAATAAAATGGCATCACGTTGGGATCCCTATTAAATTTATTTATCTAGTAAGGTATAATAAGGTAGTAAAGAAATGGCGCCCAACTTGGGGTCCTAATTACACTTGCCATTTAAATAACTTGTAAATTTAAGCTAAGGCATTTTGTAGTAATTCAACTTCTTCAGTAACTTTAAGTTCCCATTTTATATTCCATCTTCTCCAAGTGCATAATTTCACCGGTCATAGTAACCAATGCAACACTGACTGACATATGATTGCCATAGGAATTCGGTTTGGTTATTTTGGCTCCTCCTTCGACTTCACTCCTTCTCCGTAGCTATTATGCCAGTCAAAACAGGCGGCTCCCATAACTACGACAATTTCAATTTCGACTGCCTAGCCTGAGAGTGTGACAAGTGTCGACAATTATCAAGTATACGCCACCTGATCACGACTGCAACCAACACCAAAGACCCATGCCTCGGCTGCAATCTCCCCTGCGAATGACACACGTGCGTCAATTGCCACCGAATTAATTGAGCGCACTCATGAGACTGTCAATTAGCGGAATCAAGCAAATTTATGGCTAACAGCAAAAGCGAAACGGACAAAGCAAAATGTAACAGAAAAAAAGATACAAATACAAATAAAACGCGAGGCAAGAAATATCAATAGCCCACAAACGGAACATCAAATCGGACTGTCAATTTGTGAGGTCGAGCACAAAACGCGTGTCTAGCCCATAAAAAAGATGCTAACAAAAATTCTCATCGAAGAAATATGATAGAATAGAAAAAAAACGAAAGACGGAAAAAATACTTTTGTGAAGAGCAAGAGAATGTCAAAAATTAGCAACGAAAATAAATGAGCCCCGAGAGATAGAAAAAGACATCGACTCTATAGAGAAAAGAAAACTTTTCATGAAGTTTATTATTTTTTCTGCCTTTTCGTCCAACTCTTTACTCATTTTTGCTTTGGCTGGGTAATTTTCGCCTTATCTCCGCTTTGGACAACAAAAGAAACCAGCGAAGTGGACCGCGCAAAAAAGTGTATTTAAAACTTGTCGCTAATTTTGACAACAATTCGCAATTTAGACCTCCTCCTCGGCAAGTTTGCTAAGGCATCTTAATGATGGCTAATTAAAAATCTCAACTGTCACAAAGTTACGAACAGTTTTTTTTTATCTACGAGGCTAAAAATAAAGAAAACGCAAAATATAAAACCAGATAAGTCTGTCATGGCAATTAAACAAAATCATTTTCTGTTGTATCGTTTTGTGTTTGTTTGGAAAACAAAAGATTGTTTCGGCCGCGTTTAAAAATAGATCGTTGAGATGGCCAAAAATATCCCAAAGTATCTCGAAGATATGTGGCGTGGCATGCGGATAGGCAGACAGGCAGTCAGACAAGTGCCTTTGTTATTTCGAATGGAAATGCTCGAGCAGCAGCTGAAAGCAAAAGTTGCCGTCGCAGCCCACGCATTTTCCAGGAAAATAGGGGGCGGGAAAATCAAGGGTCTGGCGGAAAAGGAAGCCGCAAACAAATTACAGCCTCCGAATGACAGCTGTAGAGGAACAATTGCAACGAAAAGCATCCCACAAAACACTCGCCTGCCTGTCCAGAAACTGGGAAATCAAGTTTCGTGTGGCAGGGCAAAGTCAATAAATACTTAGCTAAGCAAATACCCTAGCAAGATTAGGGAAATTACCAAGTAAATAAGAGAAAAGAGAATAAACGTGTTTTAGATGGCTCTTACAAATTCACTTAAAATTGGTTTTGCGAGTAAAATATTTATTAAATTAAATCTATGGCCGTAACAAAAGCTTAAGTAAGATACTTATTTTATTTTAATTTTTCACTTAATTGTTGAATTTTGTAGGTATATTCTAAGAACATTAAAGATAAATACATATTTGTTTGCTTTTTCTTTTAAATAGTAAGTTTTTTAATATTATTTATATTTTATATGTGTTCACCTTTAACTATTTGAAAAAGTCATAAAATTTTGGACTACGAAATATTTCTTGCTCAGATTTATAAAAAAAACATTTTCAGTATTTTCAAGTAATGGCTACTTTTCAGAAACATCCTTTTAAAGGGTAAATTCCCCCAAGGAAAAACCAACCTAGACTTTGTGTTTTCCTTTTTGCGCAAGGACATCTCCCCATTGAAAACTAAAAATCGGACTGTACAAAAAATTGACAAAACAAAACACAGAAGTACTGAAGAGAAAGACCAGGAACACAATAACAAACAGAAAATGGCATAATAGGCTTTGTGGGCGTTCACCAGTGGGCGTGGCCACAAAGGGAGCGGAGGGGAAAAGCGCAATCAAGCGTTCCTACATAGTTTTGCTGAAAAACAAAAAAACATTACAACAAATTTTCTTTTTTTCAATGCCTACAAAACACTACCAACAAAGAGGAAACAACTTTACACAAGGCCCCCAGAAAAAAAGGTAAAAAATCATAAAAATGCCTGGCAATACGAGTGGATAAAACGCAATGCTCATAAAAATTGTTACGCACATTGAGCAAGGGCAGCATGTGTGTGTGCCCCAAGGATATCCTGAAAAAAGGACCCACACCTGAATCAAAAAAGAGCGAAAGACACCGTCTGTTGCTCTACGCAATATTGAAAAAAATACAAATTTCCCTATTACAGTTTCCCATTTTATTTCTCTTTCTCAAGCTTTTTTTTGGAATGCCTGCAAGTGGCAGTAAAATTAAATGAAAACTGTAGCCCTGCGAAAAAATGAATACAAACCGAAATAAGTATGAAATATAAATGCTGGATAAAGGAAAACTAGATGAGCTGGCAGCAGAGACGAAAATTGTACATTTGCATTTAATTAATGTTCATTAAATATTTACAAATTGTGGTGAATTACCGCAAAATGTTTCGGGAAATGGTGTGAAATTCGGGTGGAGCAAAGGGTGTGGGAAAATCAGTAACTGCGGCAGGAAAATGCATCTGACTCCATCCCACTTTATCCATTTCTGCATGTCTATGAGTATTAGGGTTATCCACTTTGTACTCAACAAATTCTTACTGCTAATAAATAATATTCAAACAGAATAAACACCATCTTTTATATTTATTGATGCGGTTTTAGGTAGTTTTCAAAATCCTTATATTGATTTAAAAATTAGTCTACGCTTTGAACTTCAACTTAAGCTTCTATAAAGTTAATTTAACATAAAATAGAGTCATTCAAAATGTTTCAGCTATAAAATCGAATTATTCTGAAGAGTTTAAATCAGGCGTATCTGTGAGTTAAAATAGTTTTCCTCCAAGTCAATCGTGGATAATATTTTATTTAAGAACTAGTCCATCGATTTTGTAAAATAGGACACACCCTACTGCTCGTGTTTAAATACCTAAGTGAGTGTGTCCGGTACATTTCACATTCTGCGGTGCCATTTGGTTCGTAGCGTGCGAATTTTCGGTTCTATTTGGTTCGATTAGATGCGTGTTCCGCTGCGGTTTGCACTTGGAACCGTCATGGATGTTGGACATGGGTCCTTCGGAGGGCCATGGGGGGTCAAGGGTCAGGGGGTCAACTGTGCGCAGTGACAGTGGTCAGTGTTGTTTGAAATTTCGGTTTTCGTTATTGGATTTGTGGCGAAAGAATCTCTAATGGGCGAAAAGTCAAAAGCAAACAGAGTGAAATAAAGTTCAAGGAGAAACTCGATTGGAATTTTACATAGATTTCGTTAAGCAAGGACAACTTGGTAAAATTTAGGGAACATTTTGGTGACATTTAGGTACAGAATAAGTGAAATTTAAAAATAATTTTGGTCTTGTATTAAATAGAAGACTACTAAATTACCCATTTACAATTATAAACACTTAATTTTCACACCAATGTCGGCATCCCTAAAGAAGGTAATTTAAATTAATTTATTTTAAGACCATTTTTCAAGACTTAACACACGTCATCCCACAGTCCACTGGCATTAGGTACCTATTAGGAATGCCTGGCATGCCTTAAATACAAGTTCAATTAATTTGAGAAGCTCTGCACATGCAATTGACAATTGCAGCTTCTTCCGAAGGGGGAATAAATCAATCAGGGGCCCTGGCAGGTGATTCAATAAATTAAATTTCCCAATTATTGCTAGGAAGCCCGAAACCGAGACAAAGGCCGTAAACCACTTTGGAGTCGAGCCCGCAGTAATTGCCATGAGTGAGCAGATTTTCCAGCCCATTTGGTAGTTGTGCGTCACTGGCGAATGTCGAACTTAATTCGCAAAATATGCAAAACTTAATAATAAATACCGAAATTTTGGTACGCCGCGTATCGCAATCGATTCGCCACTCAAACTGATTGCGATGGAAATGAAAAACTGCAAAAGGAAGCACGAACAAAACCAAATTGCGAGTTTCCCATTTTGGCATAACGATTTTCCCTCTTTTTTCTTTTTCCTTTATTTTTTGTTCTTTTGTAAACTGTGTTCGATGACAGGCAAAACGAGGCGAGCGACAATTAAAAGCAAAATAAAAAGAAAAATTCAGAGAAATTGTTAGGCGATGATGTCCGAGATGATTCCGCACGATACGTCACAGAACATTCAGCGTTATTCGAGTGGAAACAGTGCTCCACCTAATGAGCGGAGGTATTCCCCCCAAAAAAGGGGACTGTCTGTGGATTCTTCGGGTTGGGGATCTCGGGTCTATAAGTGTGAATCATGCTCACGAAATTCGTGATCTGGAACCAGGTTTCGGGATGGAATCTGTTAAAAAGCCATTTCCTGGTCACCTAAAAGGAATGTGGGTTCCGAGTGTGAAGAAAAAATATAATTAAATTCCTATAGACAAAATATGTAAAAGCTTATTTAAATGGGTACCGTACTACAAATATTAAGAATTCTTTATTTTCTCTTTTATTAAATTTGAACTCCTTTGCTTCACTTTAATCCACTCATACTGAAAGGAACATTTTTTTTTGGATTGTTAGAACTGAACTATGTCAATTTTAATAGGTAATTTCTGTTTTATATATGCAATTTCTGACATTTTTCTAAAGCCTTTTTCAAAAGTTAGTAACAAAATGTTAACGTAATGCAGAATAGTAAAAAATAAATAAACTTTTAAAGGTAGAATTAAATGTAACCCTGTAGAAACTATGCCAATAAGTCAACTTCTATCATAATCGTAAGAAATTAAAAATACATTTTTGAAAAAAACTAGAATATCTAGTCACGTAACCATCACTAATCTAAAGGACTCAAGCAACAAACCGACTGAAAACAAATTTTATGCGACCACGCGCCATTTGAATTCCCTCAAAAAAAGCGAAAAACCAACAGAGGAATGGGTAAAGAGTAAGTAAAGTGGAAATTCAAATGGAAATACTTGAAGCAGTTGCATCGACCAGTTTATCAAAAAGATGCTCCCGAAAGATTTCGCCCCCTCGAGTTATGCATTTCGTTCTAATGAACTCCGGGCCTTTCAGCGCTTTTGGTTTCTTCATTTTCGGAGCAATAAAATCGTAATGAAGCGGGCAACATAAAACAGAACGCCAGAATAAACGCAGACGATTTTTGGAATGGGTCTTAAGGTGAATTTTATGCGCGTAATTAGCAGCAATTAGGGCGGAGGGGGCGTGCGGATATTCAATATTCGGTAAACAGAGCTTAACATGGACTTGAGGCCATTCATTACGCTCTGACAGCAAATTACATTTTTTTTCTCTGTTCGCCTCTTTCTGTATCTCTTATTTTGTACTTTTTATTCACACGCCTCGAATGGCATTTGCGAAATGCAAATTACGCTAAGCAAATTAGCGCGGAAGCGCCAAAGTGCAAGACAAGAAAATAAAAACAGGGGGAGTGAAATTCAAGTGAGGTGTGTGCCAGGGAAATGCAAGACAAATTAGCTGGGAATGGAGGCTCCATGAACAATAATGCGCCATGTGTGCGGGTGCACAATGCCAAATGAGCTGCGAACGCCAGTGCAAATAAGGAAACTTAATACCCAAGTGGAGATATTTATGGAAATTAATTCAGGTGACTCATTTGGCAAGGAAAGAAAGATCTAAGGTCATTGAAAGGGTTAATTAAAGTTAAAGTCTTTAAAGGTTTCCATTTTAGGAAGTTAAAGGAATCAATCTTAAGAGAAACAGACTAGCTCTTAAGTATTTTTCTATAATTTGTTCTTATTCTGTCATTCATTTTCTTAAAATCTCGGAGTAAGCCAAGCCAAAACTGCAACAAAGCACTTCTTAAGAATTCCAAATGCCACTGCTCTTGAGTTAACTTCTTGACACCTCCAAGTCGTTACAATTAAATATGAAACATGGCCGGGGCACAGGCTGTGCAGTTTCCAGCCTCTAAAGACCCAGTTAAGTTGTTAGAATGCACAATAAACGCATTCATAAGTCTGGCGTAAAGTCTCACAGCAATTTAGCCAAAGTCTTCACACCGCGACGGACTCGCCCACAAATCAAATTGCAATCCCCGAGAGCCAAAGCAAACTGAGCTGGGTTGAGTAGGGTTGGGCTTTAGCAGAGATGGGTTATATTGGTGCACTCGGAAAAATTATGACCTGAACTCCTAAAATCATGAAGAACTGGTCTACAATTTATGACATATGGATTTCTCTAGTTTTAGAAAAATAATTGCTTATATATTGAATGTATTGGTAATAAAAATATGGTACTCAAGGAACATTATCGCCTTTGATTTTTTAAAAAGCAAGCTTTCATTTCTTAATATTTTTTTAAAATTCTTTTATAAATGTTATTAAGGCTATTTTCCGAGTGTCTGGAGGGAAACAGGAAGCGCGATGAGCAGACCGACACCTGGCCCTCAGCTCATGACAAACTGCCACTCCAGGCGTGGCTGGGAAATTGTTGGGAAAGCGGGAAAAGCGGGACAAGGTGGGCAATTGAAAAATGACGCCCGGCCAGCCGGTGGAAATGCATTCAGCAAATGAAGCCGGCCCAAAAGCACGTGAACCGAGCAAACAAGACACAAAAAGGGAGCATCAGCAGCTGTGGGAATTTATTCAGTTTGAATGCGACCGATATGTCAATATACAGAATGCTGTTTGCGTTTATTTGTTCACCTTTTTTTGCCCACTATATGTTTTATTAGCGATCCACTAATTGCAAAAATTTGTTTCGCATTTATCCGGCGAGCCAACGACAAATAAAAAGGGCAATAGAGTGCGCGCGTGTGTGGTTTTGCTGCTTTATGATCATTAAATATTTGAAAAAAGTTATCAGCGATTCGGGTTCTCGGTTACCTGATGCTGAAATAAAATTATAAAGCATTTCGTGTTGACCCTCAGCTCTAGGCACTAATTGAAAATGGCTATTGAGGAGGAAAAAAATACAAAATAAACACACACTTTTTCCATGCTGTTTATTTATTTTATTTGCCATGGGTGAAGTTGCATTTGCTGCGATAAGCAGCGAAATCACAACTGATAAAAGAAATAAAAGTCAAAGGAATAAACACCACGGGCAAATAACAAAATGTTATGTAAATAGTATAGAGATAAGAAAAAATGGTGAACGGGTAAAGGAGTTTTTCTTCCGTCCAAAATGTAACAATTAAAAAAGATTAAAAAAGGGTAAAGTGTAGCAAATACATTTAATGACGTACATTTTATCGACAACATTTGTTGGTAACCATTTAAATGTTCTTTAACAAATAAAATTAAATGAAACATTTAATTTATATTAGTGTCGATAATAAAGGATAGTTCATTAATATTCGAATCTGAAATTAAAAATCAAAAGCACTTTCGACGTTCATTAATAGAGTTATCAATTTTTAAGTACCCTAAAATACATATATATTTGCCATGGATGATAAGACCATGTTAATATTGGAAAACAAACTTCATAGAATAATCAAGAGTACCATACTGAATAATAAATATTTAAATAAGACCAGCTGTCATTTAAATAGTGAAAGGCAGTTGTAAATCCAGATTATTGTTCCGAGGTGCACGTAAATAATGACGCCTTTAAATATTTACTATATATATTAAATGATTTAAGTGAAAAAGGCAAAGTCCTATTGTACTATCTATTATATGTATAGCACTCAAATGAATCACGTTTCCAGCTGTGTCATTCTGCTTATCAAACATTCCTCTTTGTTTTAGTTGATAAGAGGTAACACAGAAAATTACTTCAAAATTGGAATGATAGGATAAAAATGGCAGCCAGCTAAATTGGCATTTCACCAGTGATATCTGCAAAAACAAAGAACAATGAGCCAGAGTTTTTAGCCAAGTTTTATCGAAGACAACCGTTAACCGGCAACCGTTAGCTCTGATTTAATTAGAAGATTTTTTTGTTTGCCTGCTACAGTTTATCAAACTCCAAAAACAACACACGATTTTAGCATCAAACTGTGACCATGGCGGGGATTTAAGTTTTGTAGTTGTTGGACGCTGTCGTATGTTTCTTTTACTGGCTTTTAAAGCAGGTTTTCCATTTGGCCTTTGGCATAAGCCACACACACTGAACTACTCGAGTGCCCAGCTAAAGCCGCACAAGTCGCTCTTTGAATGTTTGGCTTTGTGTGTCGGTGTTTGGGGCATACAAATATGAATAAGCGTACAGTGGATGCTGCCGAAAAGGAACTACAAATACCAGAATTCCAAACTATAGATATAAATAACAAATATAAACCGGGATGACAATTACATTTGAGAACAGTTTACAACTCTCGATCTAAAATTGTTTTCTTGCTCTGTTTTAAATGCTCTGGTTCTAGACTCTCAATACTATCGGTATCAATATCGTTTACATTTTAGGAAAAATTGAATTCCTATATATTAAATTAAGATTGCACAGAGTTTATTTAAATTGATTTACTATAGACAAACAAAATAAATGAAACACAAAGAAAACCAGAAACGGTCATCATAAGTAATGACCACTGTAAAGGTAAAGTAAAACACCGGGTAAAGAGAAATATGCATGACGTTGTAGCTGCTGTTGTTTTTTGTGATTATTCCTCTCTTTTTGCGGCTGCTGCGTGTAAAATCAATAAATTCGAGCGGGTTCAGAGGTGACGACAACGTCGAAAATGCTTATGACCTTCAGGCCTCTAGCTGACCTTCGCAATAACCCTCCAATGGCCCCACCCCCTTTTCCGTGCTACCATTTTCCGCCTTGGCAATTAAATTTTGTATGTAATTTTTTACACTTTTTGCTGGCCGGCACTTCTTAATTATCGTTGTTAAGCTGGTTATGGTTTGTTGCCGCTTTTATGCTCTGGCTTTTTGTTTGAATGTGTTCCCCAGCAGCGGCATTCATTAATTTCTTGCCTTATTTGCTGCCCTCGCTCCGCTCATTTGGTTATTGATATTAATAAAACTTTTCTTTCTCCAAAAGCCAGAAACAAATCCGCCAGCAATCGTTGCTCAACAAGTTACGTCAGAAAAAGATGCGTTGGTGGGGGATTTTAAGTGCTTTGCCCAGATCCCAGAATACAAAACAAAAGATTAAGCTTTGAGGGATTAGGATTACAGGCATTGTGTGCCAGGCAAACAAATGTGGAAGACTTCGGAAAAGCAAAGATAAGCAGGAATTATGGAATTTTGGTTTTAAAAATTTCCATACCAGCGTAATTGCCATTGAAGATGTCAAAACTTTGATAAAAAGTTTTGAGTTTCGCTTTCAAGAAAATGTTTAAACAATAGGAGTACTTTAATGGTAAACTTATTCCATTTCCTTTACTAATTATAAAAAATTTCACTAAAAGCATTCGGAAACAAAATTACATCATAAATAATTTAATATTTTGTAATAGTTTTTAATGCTTTGAAGTAGCATGAGCTTAAAATGAGATTAAATGTTCCAAGTTAAAAAAAGTTTTACACTTAAGTATGGTTAAATCTTTGTTCCCATCACTCATTTTATTTTAAGAGCTAATTTTACCTTAATTGCTTCTTAATTCCTGTATTCTTATTGGTTGTACTACATTTTAGTTAATCAACTAACTTAAGTTTCCTTAATGGCAGAGTTTGGCATTGACTAGAAGCCTACAATTTACTATGTTCGTTTGCCTTGAACTTTAACCGACTTGTCTTTTGTATATGCACCTTGCATTTGTGTGTTTGGTTTTAAGTGGGTCACCTTTTAGGTTTTTCTCTTTCGGGGGTTTACTTGCCATCATATGGCTATTATTTCTTAACAATAATTATAACAATATTAAATGTAAAGTTGTTTATTTGAGTATTAAGTATTGATCAAAGCTTATCATTTAATTTATATTTCGAAAATTTTTTATAAAATAAACTTTTGTCATTTGAATGAAAAAAATTACTTCTAAATTAAGAATCCCAAAGATTATTTGCAAATCGATAGTGTTTCGGTCAGGTTGTGTGCTAAGTTTTCTTAATTTTTTATCAAGTTTTGGGATCGCAAAACAATATCTTTAGGCCAGTCTAATAGATAAGAACTAATTCTTGTTATAGAATATTCAACGAATACTTTTGTAAAGGATCGGGGTAACCATAGATCTACAAGGACATCACTTACCATCTTTAGCATTTGTTGCCGCCGTTGTTGTTGTGGTGGCCATAGTTTTGTTAATCTTAGATTTTGTTGTTGGTGTTGTGCTGGCAGAGGCCTCTGCCGACGCCGACGTCGCTGCCCTGTAGAAAGCAGTGGTTGTTGTTGATGACGTTATTGTTGTTGTGTCCACGGCGTCAGCAGCTGATGACAAACTTCGCGAACAGTGCATTAGTCACCTGTTTTTTACAGGTGCAATAAGGGGGTGGCAAGTGGGTGGTTTTTGTATACGTACAACAGCTGATAAGGGGGAAAAAACGCGAAATTTGCTAATCAACGAGGTAAGGGGTGAGGTAGGGGGTGTGGGGTAAGCCGGAAATAGACAAAATCAAACAAAGACAGCTCAAAAATTAAAAAATATCACGAAGTTCGTTTCGTTTTTTTGATGATGGTAAACAGTTTAAAAATGATGTATTATTATAGTTTTGCATTATTTCAACGTTTTCTGATGGTTTTTAAATTTTGTTAAGCTTTTCTTTCTAATTCGGAAAATGTGTTATGTCCCATTACTTTAAAACGCAAAAAGTTAAAAATATGAGAAATCATATGTTGATTTAGTCTGATTGATTTACAGTTATCTGATATTTTAAATTAATTTGTTTTTTTTTATCGTGTATTTTTATTTGTCCTATTTTTTTAGATTTTATTTTATAAATTATTTTGAGATGTAACTGTGCTCCTTGTCATTTCATGTTAATTTATTTAAGGTATTTCTTAAAGATAATTTGATGAATTCGTTTTAGAAATCAAATCCATATATTGATATTTTTGGGTACTTCTTAGCTTTGTGTTTTGGGTTTACTTTAATAAGAGAAACGTTCTATTAGATATTTCGTTTTAATTTGTTTTCTAGCACACTTGCAGCTGCCTTTATTTATAATTAAATTTATATTTTATTTCTGTTATTATTTCGGTATTTCTCTTGTTGTTTTTATTGTACTTTTTGTTGCATGTGCGTCGGTGTTTCAGTATGTGTGGGTGTGTGTGTGTGTTTATACGCGTGTATGGTGCACTGTGTTTGTTGTTGTTGCCCGTGACGCGTACGCGTGCTTTCTTGATCGCACCTGCACGTTTTCAGTGGCCCGCAATATGGCCGCACTCTTCTAACAGCCGCTGCACATGTTTTTGTTAATTTTACGCGTTTATTTGTTTAGTTTCTTGTGTAATTTCGCAATTGTTTTTTTACGGCGACTCGCGGAGCGAGCACGAATTTGGTCACACCACATCGCCAATGCGGCCGTGCGCACGCCAGGTCAAAAATACCAGCCGATGTCGCCGAAAAATACCAAAACATATGGCTCCGCAGAAGAAATACCGCCTGCGCCTTACAGCACACTGTTAACAGCACTCTCTGCAGTTGTACGTTACTTTATGAAATAAATTTTAAAAACTTCTTAAAATACTTGTAAAACAATATATATATACTTTTCCATTCGATTATTGTTGACAAATTTTGAATCTTAACAATTTATTCAAACAATGTTCGGGGAACTGACTGAAACTTTTAAAAGTTATCTTAAGTTTTAAAAATTAAAAATACTTTAAAACCCACTTAAGTTATTTGTTTGCAGCCGATTATTTTAACATAAGTTTTAAAAATTTGTCCTCTATGCATTGAGCTAAAGAATTTGTTAATAAAAAATAACAGTCTACTTAAATCCAACCATCTGGCAACTACGCAACACAATTAAAATTAAAATAAAAGTTGACAAGTTATTTATAGTTGGAAATAAAATAAGGCATTTTATTATTTTATTTACGTCAAATATTGTTGTGCTCCAATAAAGACGCAACTTTTTTTTGTAAGATTTATCCTTGGTTTGATTTGTAATTAAGATTAGTAATTTATTAGTAATTTATTTCAAAGATAAGTCACATTTTGCACATAGTTATTCTTTCTTATGGTTTTACCTTTATTTTGTGAAAATTTATTTGGTTTATTTCCTTAGCATTTATTATGATAAGTTTTTGTCCTTTCTTCAATTGAAGAAAAGTACATGGGTACTGTTTTAATATATATTATATGTTAGTTATCTTATCTACAAATGATTTTTAGTAGTTTTATTTTATTTGTCTACGTTTTCGCAATGATTATGAAGACCGTGAGTTCATGAAGTTTAAATATTAAGAATACTATGAAATCACCTCCCATTAAGAACAATTTTAAATATTGAATGAATCACTTAAAGTCCACGGCATGTATCATTAGGTTTTTACGTTTTTAGCAACCAACCTAATGAAGTGATTCATTCAGTATTTAAAATTGTTCTTAATAGGAGGTGATTTCTTAGTATTCTTAATATTCAAACAATAAACAATATCCCAACATTAAAATCCAAGAGAATAAAGCGACCTTGACAGACATTTTTCGCACTGGTCCCCGATTGTCTTTAACAAAAACATTTTTGTTTTACAATTTGGCCAAAATCGGTGACCTTGACAGCAAAATATGGCACAAATATTACGACAATAAAAGGCGACCACAACAAGCGGCTTAGTTTGATAAGTGAGGTAATTTCGGATGACGAAGATCGCCTGACTTCTCCCACTCACTCCCAGTTTTTTTTTTATTTGTACTTTTTTTTGTCACCCACTTGGCATGGATATTTATCTTTTTTATTTTTTAGTATTCCGCACGATTGTTGAGTGAAAGTTGCCACCGTTTAGAGTAATGTCTCTTGTTGTTGTGAGTGCCACGCCCCGTCCGCCCAATCGCCACCTGTCGATGGATGTGAGTGAGGTGTTAATTCGACAGTCAATTGTGTAAAAAGAGTGCGGCTGGCCATTGCATAATATCAAAGCTGAAACCGAAACTCGAGCAATTTTTTAGGGGCCAAGACAGCTCAAAAAAAAACACTTAACTATTAACCAACTCCAAGAAAAGCCATAAAAATCGGCAGAACAGAAATGGGTTTTTTGGGACTGAAAGAAAAACGTGTTCTGCCCGTGCCGAAATCAATTTCGAGCTGCAGAATTAAAAGCCACAAGCTGGGGGTCATAAAAACACATAAAAAGATCGCTCTCCAGATCCCAGAACCAAGTCAATGTCCTTAGCAATACACTTCGATCTTTGATTTTTTTTGATTCCCTTAAAAAGAGCATAGTTACTTAGCTGTCAGCTAAAAAAATAAGTAACCATTTATTTTAAATATGAAAATAATATAAAGAGTTTTTAAATACATTCCTTTAAAATACAGTGTTTGTCGCAACAAAGAAAAATGTTTTTAAAAAACTAATAAATAATTATATTGGAAAATTAGTTATAAAGAAACAAGAAAGAAAAGCTAACTTCGGGCGGAGCCGAAGTTGATATACCCTTGCAGAATACTCTGTAAATTATATTCTCCAAAATTATTCATATGATGCATTCTTAATACTCATAAAAAATCCCAACTTCCTAACTTTAAAAACACCAAAGTTATGGCATTTCCAATCGTTCAGTTATATGGCAGCTATAGGATATAGTCGGCCGATCATTATGAAATTTAATAGGTCGGATTGATTGGCCAAAAATAAGACCCATGGAAAATCCCAACTTCCTAACTTAACAAACACCAAAGTTTTGGCATTTCCGATTAATCAGTTATATAGCGGCTATAGGATATAGTCGTCCGATTCTTATGAAATTTGGTAGGTCGAATTGATTGGCCAAATATAAAACCCATAGAAAATCCCAACTTCTTATCTTTAAAAACACCAAAGTTATGGCTTTTCCGATCGTTCAGTTATATGGCAGCTATATGATATAGTCGCCCGATCCGGCTCGTTCCGACTTATATACTACCTGCAATAGAAAGACAAGTTTTGCGAAAGTTTCAAGCAGATAGCTTTAAAACTGAGGGACTAGTTTGCGTAGAAACGGACGGACAGACGGACAGACGGACGGACAGACGGACGGACAGACGGACATGGCTAGATCGACTCTCCTGGTGATGCTGATCAAGAATATATATACTTTATAGGGTCGGAAATGTCTCCTTCACTGCGTTGCAAACTTTTGACTGAAATTATAATACCCTCTGCAAGGGTATAAAAAGAAAACGGGCATTGCAAACCCATTGCTATTTATCATTTTTAGAAATTAAAATATACCAGTTAAATATTTTTAATTCCCTTCAAATTAATTATTTAAGGGTATTCAAGCATTGTTTTCTTAATCAGTTTTTCCTTGCTTTACGAGATCTTTTTTATTGTTGTATATGGTTTAAGCCCTTTTGCAGGTTTGGCCTGTTTGCAGAGCTCTTGTTGGCCAAAAGGGCCTCAGAACGAAGAACGAGTTCTGCCCGCCGATCGAGTGGCAAATGGATCGATCGATCACTGCATGAAAGTCCCACATGAACAGGAGATACATTTTCCTTCTATGCAGAGCGGCGTTTTCTCCCCAACCATTTGACCCATTTAACTACATTTAAATGGACTGATTTGCATAGAACACATTTCGACTTTTGTTGGCCGCTCTAGTGGGCGTTTTTCGGTTCGGTTTCTGTGCATTTCTAATGAATTATTAACCCAGAACCGGGGAAAACGCATCCCAAAGATGCATCTTCCCTGCAGAGACAGTCGCTCCAAAGCTAATTGACTCTAAAAATAGCCGGAGCAGGTTTCTCCGTCTGAATCTTAAGTCTCAAGTCTGGGGAACGGGTTTCCACCGAAGTCCAAAGAGGCAAAGAGTTAAAGAGCCAAAGAACCAAAGACTTAAAGACTCAAAGATCCACCATCCAGCCAGCAGAACGACGGCCCAAATGGGTTGGTTTCTTGTAGGAGCGTTTAACCAAACAAGAAAACGAGAAAAATCTGCCGATCAAATGCAATCCAGTCAACAAAGGGACTGAGAGTGAAAAAAGGTGGAAAAGCAGCAGAAAAGGGGGAGTTAACAAGTCGATGATGGGGGACAAACTGAAATAAAGACTAATCGACAATCGCTGCACAGTTGCACAATGTTCGCTATCTATCTTAAATGGCTAGCAAAAATGCATATTAATATACCTAAAACCTAAACTCAAAATTTGATAATGTATTATTTTAATTCAATAGCATTGCTTAAATATTTGTTTCTTTAATTTTATTGGTATGAACAAATTTTAAGTACCTAAGTTAAACAAAGTGTTTTTACCCTTCTTGAAAAACCTTTTTCTTATTATATAAATATGCTCAATCTGGTAACAATTTGATTCTGTAGATTTCCCGATTGCTATTCGCAGATGTTAATTTTTTCTTAAGTCCTTCAAAATATCCTGTGTAAATCTCAAACAGACTTCTTTGTTTTTAATTAGTAATTAGGACAGATAAACAAACAAACCATGAAGTAAATACTATTAAAATCAAGACTAAGAACCCTATATTTATAGTATTATAGTTTTATTGTTTTCTTATTTTATTTATGCTGAAATGGTGTTTTTCCTTAAAACCTTGTAAACAACTGATACCAAAAATCTTTGAAAACAAGTCAAAAACCTTAAACGTTTATTTATGGAAAGTATAACAAAATGAATCCAAAAGTATTATGTTTAAGCACAGTATAATCCCCTTAAGAACTCCACTGATCGCCTGTACAATTCTGGGATCTTCCCTAAGTAAACCAAATGCTGATAGCCTTACACTCGATAAAACAAACATGATTGATGATGGTCGCCCGATTGCTGCCCTTTTTTCAGCCGCATCCTCTTGGCCAATTACGAGTGCAGCTTCTTGGGCAAAACCCTTTTGGTTACCGACTCCTTCTTGCCATCTCGATTCCAACTCGGACCAGTTCAATGACATTCAGCTCAAGAATTGGCCAAGACGGTGATACCAGCACTTTTCCCCATCTCTTTTCTTAGCCCTGTTGGCTCGTTGGCTTGTTTGCCTGCCAACAAAGTCGACTGCGACTGCGCAGCCGGCGGTTTGTATAAAATGCGTTGGGCCTAAAGAAATTTCAAACAGTTGCGGCCGTGAGGCGCTAGTGAACGCATCTTGAAATCGACAAATATATAGTAAATCAAAGTACTTAAGCCGCGAAAATGAAGCCCGTTGCCCTGATCCTGTTTTTTCTGGCTTTTAGCCAAGGCAGAGTTCTCAATTTGCCCAAGGAGGCGGTTGACATCCCAGTGGCCATTGTCGAGGATCAGGCTCTGCCAGTGGCCTTACCTTTGGTCAAGGAGGAGCCCAAGCCAGAGGAAATCAAAGTAGTTGTCCCAGAAGTGAAGGCCAAGGATTTGAAGGAGGAAATCAAACCAGAAATTAAGCAGGAAATTAAGCAGGAAATTAAGCAGGAAATTAATCAGGAAATTAATCAGGAAATTAAGCAAGAAATTAAGCCTGAAATTAAGCCCGAAATTAAAGAGGAGCTTAAGCCCGAAATCAAAGAGGAGCCCGGAGTTAAAGATGTTGTAAGGTCGGAAAGTGAGAAGTTGCTTAAAGAGCAGATTGACAAACAGGTTGAGCAGCAGATCAACCAGAAGCTCAAGGAAAAGCCCCTGGAGATCAAGGAAAAACCTCTGGAACTCAACGAAAAACCCCTTGCACTCAAAGAAAAATCTCTGGAAATAATTAAGGAGCAGCCGCAGGAAGTCAAAGAAGAAAATCAGTTGCCAGAAATCAAACAGGAGACTTCGGAGATCAAAGAAGAACCTGCTCAGAATATTTTGAAAACGCTGCCCGTTGAAGAGCCCGTTCCTGTGCCTGCCGAGCAACTTGCCCCGAATGCCCTGAACCAGGAGGAGTCGGAGATCCAGGATGCCGCCCATCCGCAGGTTCGCCAGGCCACCCAGGCCACGCCCACCCAGCAGAGCACCACCCAGGGCAACTTTGTGCAGCAACTGATCCAGAACTCCCCGATTGGCCAGTTTCTGAATCAGTTCCAGCCCCAGCCAGCCAACAATCCTGCTGCTCCAGCTGCTCCTCCTGCCCAAGTCCAGTCGGATGATGCAGCTGCTCCTGGAACTCCTGCTCCCACGGTACCCGGTTTCCTCAATCCCCAGGCTGCCATCACATCCGCCCAGCAGGCGGTCCAGAATGCCGCCCAGAGTGCAGTGAATGCCACCACCCAGGCATTCCAGGGTATCCAGCAGTTCGCCAGCAATCTGGGCAATCAGTTTCAGAACACCCTGTCCAGTCTGACCGGCCAGCAGCAGCAGGCGGCGGTGTCCACCACTCCGCGTCCACCAGGTCCCATCCAGCAGTTCGTGAACAACGTCTTCGGGGGAAACAACAATGCCACGGCCGCTGCTCCCGCTGCCCAGCAGAGCGGCAATCCCCTCCAGGGAATCATCAACTTCCTGGGCGGAAATCGTCCCCAGAATGCCCCAGCTGCCGCTCCTGCCACTCAGACTGCGGAGAAACCCGCTGTGGATGACAAAATCGAACCTGCCAAGGATGAGGTGGCCGAATTCGTCCCAGAATCCGATAATGAAATACGTTCCAGTGGCGAGACCATCGATGACTCCTTCGAGGAGGCCGGAGTTCCGTCCAACGAGGTCATTGTGGTCAACGATGATGCCGGCGAGGGCGGAGAGGTAGTCGATCCTGTCCAGCAGCAGCCACTGGCCACCGATGCAGTGGCTCTCTAAGCGGGTTACACTTCAGCAGTTAACTCCACAAACCGACTGACGCATTTTCGACCATATCTTTCGATTTTAATTGAGATTGATACGGAATATGCTTCTTTAGACTTCTAAGTGCATGCACCGCAACAAATTATTTATTTCATACTCAGCCCAGGAATTTATCTTTAAAAAATGAGAAAATAAAATCATTAAATAAAACAAATAACTAATAAAATGGGAAGCGTTTTAATTGGGGGAAAATGAATTTAGTATCGGAATCGGCTTAAATTTGTTAAAGTTATGGACTCCCGAAGACCAATTTTGAGTCACTGTATTTCAAGACATCGGAAAATTGAAAATAACTAACATGAAAATGGGTCAAAATTTAATCAACTTTAAATTACAAATTTTGAATGAAGATTTTTAGAGAATCAAATCACAAGTCTTTCTAGGTATGCCACTTTGGAATCAGATAAAATTTGATAAAGATATGGACCCCCGAAGACCAATTTTGAGTCACTGTATTTCAAGACATCGGAAAATAACTAACATGAAAATGGGTCCAAAATTTGATCAGCTTTAAATTACAAATTTTGAATGCAGATTTTTAGAGAATCAAATCACAAGTCTTTAGAGGTATGCCACTTTGGAATCGGATAAAATTTGATAAAGTTATGGACTCCCGAAGACCAATTTTGAGTCACTGTATTACAAGACATCGGAAAACTAGAAATAACTAACATGAAAATGGGTCAAAAATTTGATCAACGATAAATTGAAAATTTTGAATGCAGATTTTTAGAGAATCAAATCACAAGTCTTTAGAGGTATGCCAATTTGGAATCGGATAAAATTTGATAAAGTTATGGACTCCCGAAGACCAATTTTGAGTCACTGTATTACAAGACATCGGAAAACTAGAAATAACTAACATGAAAATGGGTCAAAAATTTGATCAACGATAAATTGAAAATTTTGTATGCAGATTTTTAGAGAATCAAATCACGAGTCTTTAGAGGTATGCCACTTTAAAATCGGCTTAAATTTGATAAAGTTATGGACCCCGGAAAACCAATTTTGAGTCACTGTATTTCAAGACATCGGAAAATAACTAACATGAAAATGGGTCAAAAATTTGATCAGCTTTAAATTACAAATTTTGAATGCAGATTTTTAGAGAATTAAATCACAAGTCTTTAGAGGTATGCTACTTTGGAATCGGCTTAAGTTTGGTAAAGTTATGGACTCTCGAAAGCCAATTTTGGGTCACCCTTTTACAAGACATTGGAAAATTAGAAGTAACTAACATGAAAATGGGTCAAAAATTGGTCAATGATAAATTAAAAATGTTGAATGCAGATTTTTAGAGACTAAAACTACTATAAAAATAGGAATAAAAAAATAATAATAATACAATTTATATAAGAAAACTCCCCATAAAAATAGGACACCATTAAAGTTATTCAAAAATTATCTCATATTTATTTGAATTATTTCCATTTGTTTTCTCGATTTATTATTCTTGATGTTGTCTTTTTTACTTGTGTTTTGTTTTGTTTTTGTTTCACATTAAGGTGGTTCAATAGCTCAAAAATGGTTACATCAACCGAGACGCGCAGTAAATGTACACATAAGGCTAAGTATCTGAAATGTTTCGAACTTAGGCGAGAGAACGAAGGCTTCCAATTTAAACTAGATGTCGCAGCTGAAGTTGAACTTATGCCCAAATATTTAAGCTAGTTTTTCATATATTTCCGTTTTTTTGCTGAAATTCCATTTCAATTTTTTCGTTTTAGTTATTCTTTAGCTAAGGTTTCTTGGGGATTCTTGACGTTATAATTAGGCTGCCTTAAGTAAGTATTTTGTGGTTTGTTGAGCTGGAGAATGGTTCTACTTAAAGTTAGTCTTGGGCTTTCAAGAGGGAAGATGGGGACTTTGGGGCAGTGAATGGGACGTGGGGCAGTGTTCTATTGCGAGATTCTTTGATATTTATACGTAATGCTGGAAAACTGGATCGTTGAGCAGTGAATTACAGGTGAGGGAGCAAGAGTGATTCGGTGATAGTCGGAAATGATTTGGTTACTTATCCAAGTTAAGTCTTTTTCGAGATTGGTACATGAACTTAATAAGAGTTTTTGATTTGTTTTCGATAGTATCGTAGGATAAAGTGCGTAACAGGCGGGGATCTATAGAGCTGGATCCCTAGATTTATAGAGTTATAGTAAGCAATACAGTTGGGGCTTCCTTGCTCTATTCGAAGTTGAATTTATGCTAATTAAACGTTCATATAAGTAGGCCAAACATAACATTGTCTTAAAGCGTTTCCATTTCAGCATTTCGCTCAGTGTATACATGGTAAAGTAATCGAGATATAGAGATATAGATAGCAGCCATACATGCGTGTAAATATCGAGTTAGTATCGCGGCATTCAATATAATTTTGATTCATGATTTATGAGGGGAGTACGTAGAAAAGTATTTTTGGTTGGTTCTTCTGAAGCCGTTGAGTGTTGTTGTTCTCGTGTTGTTGTGGGTCGGGTATACACGTATAGGGTGAATATATATATATATTATGTTTAGATGTAAATATATGTGGGTATTACAATCATATGTCTGTTCAGATACGTTTATAATGCAAGTGTTTCTGATTCTGATTCTGATTCGGGTGTACGTGTATATAGCGTGGCTAATATATCTTTGATTTAGCAGTTAGCAGAGGATACAGTTCTCTATATGAAGGTCATCTAATGGGCAGGAATGAGTACAGTTTTTTTCCGGCAAAAAGGTACAATACTTGTATATATATCTTCGATAGACTGATCGGGTTTTGCTATAAAGCGCTAAGCTTTTGCGGCTGGACAAAATGCTCAAATAGAAAATAGAAATCAAAGATCAGAAAGTTCTTCCCCGTTTTTGGTCGCATTTTATAAAAATAAAAATTCGTTTTCGCTCCTCACACACTACCAAAAAATATTGCACAATCGGAATCTAGAAAATATAACGCGCTTATCAAATATCAATCGTATATAGCATAATTATCTGTATATCCCTATAAATATAATTTATATATTTCCAGTGTAACCTAAGCTTGTTTTTGGTAAAGTTTTCGAATTCTTGTGGGTTATATTAACATGCAGACATCAAAAAGTTACGCGGTTTTAGTTTCTTGTATATAATTTTCTGTTATATCGTAAGGAGTACTATATCATATGTCTTAGATTTGCTTCTGGTTTTAGCTGCAATTGCTAAGGGGTTTTGGATTTGTGGCGTTGTTTTAAGTGGAAAGTATAAACATTCGATTTGAGGAAGACATTTGAGAAAATAAACATATCAAATTGGGAAAAGAAGAATGTCTTGAAGATGTGGAAAATAATTAAAGCATGTGGACATTATAAACACTATAAATTGTTTTAATCTTTAAAAGAAACAATTCAATTTATAATGATTTGGATTGTAAAAGTTGTGCACAAGCATATTAAATTATTAATTATGAACTTTATGGTCAGCCTTTTTACAAACTGTAACAAAATAGAACTCTTAAATGTTGTAATATAATAAATTATAAGCATAAAAACAGTTTTGAATTTTCAGGAGTTGGACAGAATTGAACATCAATTAAGTAGTTTAAATTATTCATTTTTCAAGCCAACGCCTAGATATTTTTGAACCCCCTGACATCCAGATTATCAGCTTAGTTATAGCTCCAAAGCAACTCGTAAGCAGCTTAGATTGTAGACTGTGGTGTATTACATTTATCGTACATATGTATAGTATCATTGCTATTAGCATTGTGTTTGGTTTTGTTTTGAGAGCCCCTCACCCAACTTAAGCATTGCTATATCGTGTTTATATAGACCGTGGAGTTCGAGTTGAAAGTAGCAAAACTAGCCTAGAATACAGTTTGGTTTCCTCTTCGGATGTGTGGCGCACTCTGAGACCCCGTTTGCTTATAAATTCGTTTCAGTTCTGTGGGGTGGCAGGATGCCGGCTGACTGGGTGGTGGTCTTGGTGGCCACGGCTCCGCCCGGAGTGGCCATCCTCACCCGCTCACCCACTCCCGGGCCCAGAATCCTGCGCTGCAGCAGCCGAGTGGCGGATCCGGTGGCCTGGACCACTCCCGCAGCTCCCGGATTGCCCGATCCTCCTCCATTCATGGACCACTCGTTCTGCTTGAGCAGGAACTGCTTGACATTGTACTCCATCTGGGCTATGTCCACGTTCTGGGTGGTCGTGTGCAGCTCCGCCTGCACGGAGCGCGTCTTGTCCGTGTCATTGGGGTAGTACTTGTAGTTGAGTATATCACACGTGGGCTGTTCGGGGCAGACGAGTGCCTCCGATCCGGAGGAGATGGACTCTCCGGGCGGACTGGAATCATTGGGGCCCCCGGAGACGGTGGTGTATGCCACTGGCAGTCCCGACCGCGTGGTTCTCCTGTAGTAGGTGGTGCACATTTCCGTTTTCTGGGCCGGAGCAGCATTACCCATTGGGTTTTCTGGCAGAGAATTGCTGGTGATATCCGTTTTGGGCGACAACGAGTCCTCGGTGGACTTCTCCGGATAGCCATTGGTTAGTTGCTGCGGCGTTGTCTTGTAGCCCGAGTCCATGGATAGCTTCTCTATGGATATGGAGTCCATGCGGTCGAGTGTGGAGTATGAGGACTGCCTTTCCGTTCCCGAATTCGAGTCACTCGTGGGCGGAGCCTGTTGGAGATTTCGCTGCTCCAACTGCTGGGTATTGTGCTGCACCCATTCGGCCACCCTGCTGAGTTGCTGCCTCCTCAGAAGGACACTTTCCTGGTAGTCGATGGCATCACTCACGGAACTGGAGTTTGCCGAGTGCTTGGGCGAGTTCACTCCGGGATTTGTGGCTGCCTCACCGGGCTTCACCTCCACTTCCTCAACTTCCGGGGCCTCCACTTGGGGTTCCAGCACGGGCTGCAGTGCCACATTCTCGTGGGGATTGGCCGGTCCCTGCCAGGCCTCCACTGCCGACTGCGCATTGCTCTCCTTGCTGGTGATGATGTCCTTGCCGTCGTTTAGCTCCTCGTCCAGCAGCTTCTCCCGCCTCTTGTAGATCACCGGCGTGTAGGTCTCGATGGACTCCAGGTTGTCCAGCAGGATGTTGCTCTGCCCATTTTGCTGGATTCGCATGGCACACAGACGAGGTCCTCGGTACTTGGGATTCTCCGCCTGGAGGAGGGAAGAAATTGTTAGAACTTCTTGGAATTTTATTATAATAAGAATATTATAAGTACCAAAGCTTTTTTGAAACAATTTACTATTAAACCATTTTTTTAAAAGAATTTCAATCTTTTCAACTGCGTTATAAATAACTGTTTTCGTTACAATAAAAATTTAAATTTAAAAAGCGGATCCACGTTTTTGAAAGTTAACTTAAGAATACAATTTAAAATGGTTTTCTCTTTAAATCAGGCTTTCAGTTATTTGTATAGAGTTAGTTATATTTATACCCTTGCAGAGGGTATTATAATTTTGGTCAAAAGTGTGCAACGCAGTGAAGGAGACATCTCCGACCCTATAAAGTATATATATTCTTGATCAGGATCACCTCCTGAGTTGATATAGCCATGTCCGTCTGTCCGTCTGTCCGTCTGTCCGTCTGTCTGTCCGTCTGTCTGTTTCTACGCGAACTAGTCTCTCAGTTTTAAAGATATCGAATTGAAACTTTGCACACAGCCTTCGATCCTTTGCACGCAGTATATAAGTCGGAACGGCCAGGATCGGACAACTATATCCTATAGCTGCCATATAACTGATTGATCGGAAATGCCATAACTTTCGTGTTTGTAAAGTTAGGAAGTTGGGATTTTCTATGGGTTTTATATTTGGCCAATCAATTCGACCTACCAAATTTCATAAGGATCGGCCGACTATATCCTATAGCTGCCATATAACTGATTGATCGGTAATGCCATAACTTTGGGATTTGTAAAGTTAGGAAGTTGGGATTTTCTATGGCTTTTATATTTGGCCAATCAATCTGACCTACCAAATTTCATAAGGATCGGCTGACTATATCCTATAGCTGCTATATAACTGATTGATCGGTAATGCCATAACTTTGGGATTTGTAAAGTTAGGAAGTTGGGATTTTCTATGGGTTTTATATTTGGCCAATCAATCTGACCCACTAAATTTCATAGGGATCGGCCGACTATATCCTATAGCCGCCACTTAACTGAACGATTGGAAATGCCATAACTTTGGTGTTTTTAAAGTTAGAAAGTTGGGATTTTTTATGAGTGTTAAGAATGCATCAAATGAATAATTTTGGAGAATATAATTCGGAATATTCTGCAAGGGTATTTCAACTTCGGCTCCGCCCGAAGTTAGCTTTCCTTTCTTGTTTTTTAATAGTTTTTTAATTTTTTAATAGTCTTAAAAATTTTATATTTCTTATAGAGATTGTTTTTGGAGTTTAACTCAAATCAAGCTTTTAATTTATATTATAGTCTTCCTTTTAAAGTAAGTTTATTTGAGGTTAATAAACTATTCTTTTAACTTATCCAGAATGCTAGTAGTCCCACCTTGATCGTTTTGATGAGATTCCTGTTGAATGTCTCGAACATTTTGGCTCCCTCGCAGCTGCTGGTTTTGTTGCTCCACAAACTCTGGACACTTCCGGAATTGGTGGACTTCAATTGAGTGCCCGATGGAGCGGCAGGAGCAGTGCTATTTCCTGGAGGAGCCACCGGAGCAACTGGCTTGCTGGGCGGTGGTTCGCAAATGTCCTCTATTTTGACAGAAACCACTGTTTGCTGTGGAGGAGCCTGTTCCGCCTCCAGGAGACTGGGTTGCGAAACACCGGACAGAAGCGGCTTACTCGACTCGTCCTCCATTTCATCCAGGGTAACTCCCACCGCGCCTGCTTCGAATTTACTCAGGAGCTGCAGAGCTGTTCCTCCACCATCCAGAAACCTTCTTTGGTAGCCATTCCGCAGCTGGCCAAGATTACTGGTCTCCAGGAGATATTTCTCGGCGGCATAGGCACCCAGATGGGTGGTCGGATACATCATCGTGGAGGTGGTCAGCTTGCCATTCCCATAATCCGTGTTCTGACCCGGAATCGCGGTTCTTTCGCAGAGACGATGATGTCCCAATATGGGATTCACCATCAGATCGTCCTTTTTGGCCGGCGTAAACAGTTTGTCCATGTCGTTCAGATCCGAAACGGAACTCTTGGTCTCCGATATCACGGAATCGCTGGACTTCACCATCTTCATCAGATATGGACTGTTGGTTCGCGACGGGGAGTTCAGATTACTGTGACATCGGAGACACAGTTGGGTCAGGGGTTCATTCAATCCCGATCCCTGGAGCTGCAATTGGTGTGGCGTTTGGGTGGCCACCGAATAGGAACGAGATACATCCGCCAGGACCTGGAGGTCCTGTTTGCCACACTGACATGTGTCGCAATGTTTCACCTCATTCGCCTTCAGTTCGTCCTCCAGGAATTTAGCCATTATTGTGGGTGATATCATATCGGAGTTGGTTACTTGATTTCCATTGTTATTATTGCTAATATTGGTGTTGGTTTGATTGTTGCATTTATTGTTGCTGCTGGTGTTGCTGTTGCTATTGTTGTTGTTGTTCAGAGTGTCCTTTGTGTTGTTAGTGGGTTGATTTGACTGCTGCTTGGGATTGGTAGCCGTATTTCCATTCTCGCCGTCTAAATAAGATTTGAAAAATAATTAAAAATTAGTAGGGTCCCTTTTAAGTTAGCTTTCAAGTTTATATTACTCCTTAGAGCCATTTGAACCCAATTGGTTTGGGATAAATAAAGATTTTGGTCTTACAAAATGAATTAAAGAATCTCATAAAAAATAACTAATTAAATCTTAAAATTAGGACAACAAATTTTATTGAAAAGCTTGATAAATATTTTATAATCAAAGTAAATGAATACTGTTAGCAACATAAAATTAATAGTAAATATTTAACTCAATAAAAAAATGTGTTACTTATTACTTGCAAAGTAAAACGTAGAATTCTAAATGTTCCACAACATAGACAAAGCAAAAATCCATTCTACAAAAAAAATATTTGTGTTAGGCTCAACAAAAACTAGTGTACTTCAATTGAACTATGCTCAACATTTCCTCAACAATAGAATTTAGGCCAAAAAATGTTCCTCATCAAAGATGCATATATTAAAACTAACAAAAATTGCCAAAATTGATAAACAAAAAGTTTTTAGCCACAATCATCCTTCTGCAACATTCTGGCCAACAATATGTTTACAGCACACAAACGTGTAAATATTTTCGAGAACGAAACGAAAAAATGCTGCAGAGTTATTTTGCAGTAGTTTCAAATTGCAATTATGCCAACAAAAACTGCAAACAATCAAGCAAAAAAATGGAAATAATAAATATAAATTAAATTGAATGCAGGCAATTAATGCAAATGAACAATAAGCGAAGAGGAATGAATGCCAATTCAGAGTACAATGATGTGGAATATAAGCAATTACGGGGCAGAAATCAAATTGGAAACTTTTCGCAGTCTCCAGCAAAATGCCAACCAAATAAATAGAGTAATCAATCAGACAGTAGTGCCCAATAGTATAAAAAGATTTGAAATCATATTACTTTTACCAATAAAATGCTTAATATTTCCATATTCTACTAAATCCTTTATAAAAGCCTCAAAGCCAATAAATTAAAAAAATATGATAGGGTACAATATCGTTTATAAATAACCACGAGCTCAGATAGTCTTATCAGACTTAACTAAAATATAAATAATAAAGGTACAAAAAATATGATATTTAATAAAATGGAAATTTAATAATGATTAAATCCAATAGCTAATGAAAATATTTGCAATTAATTAAGCACAGTTTCTATGGATAGAATGATTGAAAATACTCTTTATAAAGAACAAAATCTCTCTTAAATTAAATCGAAAGAATGAAATCAAATTGTGAACTTAACGCAGTCTTCGTGATTCAATCCGGTGCCTAGAAAACGTAAATAAATAAATGAAAAGGCGATTTGGGGAAAATCATAGGGACAGGGCTCAACATGGTCTACTAACACCTACCGATTCCCCGCATCGAATACACCATGGCCGTGGGCGGGAAGGGGCAGGCGGAGGGGGGCGGCGAATCGGAGGCCGGAAGCACTTTATAGGAAGCTGTGGTGGCCACGCCCACTCCGCTGTTGCTGCACTCGGAATCGGAATGGGAGTTCGTCTCCAATCTCATATAAGCCGACACCTTCGATTGAATATCAATGGGAAGCTGCACGGATGGAAAATGTCATTTAGTGGGGATTTACAAACAGGGGAGGGGGGGGAATACTATATTTTGGATACCCACCGACGACACTTTCTGGGACACAAAACTATCCGGCTTGCACTGCAGCAATTGGATGGCCAGGCTAATGTCGGCCTTGTAACGTTCCTGTGCAGGAAGAAAAGAAGAAGCAGAAAGGACACAGATAAGAAGGCGTCACGGAAATGCTGCAAACGAGCAGGCTTACACTGGGAAACATTACTTAATAGTTAGACTTAACATTTTATATTGACAATACCCGCCCTTCTTAGAACTTAGTTTAAAATTGTGTAAAATTAAAATGATAATCCCAGGCAGTATGCTTTTTATAGATTAATATTTTGGTTCCTAAAATATTTAACCAAAATATCTCCGTTTTAATATCAACAACCATACTGAAGGGATCCAAATCTTCCATTAAGTTGTAATCCTCGAAAGAATACCACCTGAATGTTTTCGAAAAAAAGTTAATTATAAATAATTATTTTTAAGTTTTAGGTATTAACCTTAAAAAATTCTTTTTAAAGCATTTTCAGCTCACTGAACATTTATTCATAATTTTTTTAACCAAAAATTACCATCAAATCATTCAAAAGTATTTTTTTGTTTAATGAACATTAATTTTCTAGTCTTACAAAAATTTGTGTCCTATTTAAAAAAAAAAGTTTTTCTCAGTGCGTTCTGATTTTATGCGGTTGGTTGCAAGTGTTTTTGCTTCGGTTAGTTTGTATGTGTAGCTTCTTGCTTCTTTTGACACTCTTCGTATGCAAATGTCAAATATGTTTGCTGTTCGTTTTGTTTCACTCGACTCCTGCCACTGCAAAAGTTCACTTCCACTTCCCGCATCCCTTGCCCCAAAAACCCTTTTACACATTGTTAAGCAAACTTTTTCTAAGGGGTATATCTATGGTTCAAAAGTTTAATGGGTTAGCAAGAACATTTGAAATATTGTAAAGCTTTTAAAGATTTATTCAATTTAAGAACTTTTAGTGAAGTAAAAACACTATAAAAGTATATTAAAAACTTAGAACAGAAGAAAATTTATAAATATTTCAGGTGATTTTAGACTTCATATTTTTGTCATTATTATTTTGTATATTAAAGGATTATAATCCTTTAACAAGTAATGGCTCAATATTTCCAGGGCCTTAAAAACCTTTACACTTTTTTAAGTCCTGTATTGCAAATACATTTTCCAGGATACTTTGCAATCGATACCCTTAACCCCATAAGGACAGCCTTCTTAGTTCGTTTCGCTGTTGCTTTTGTGCATTTTGGTGTCAGCGGCAGAGCCTCAAAAAGTTCGCTCCTGTTTTGCTTTTTTTGGTGTTGTTTTTTCCCTTTTATTTTTGTGGCACACACACACATAAAACACATTCAGGGGGAACTTTTAGATGCCTTTTTAAATTTTCACAAATGCGATGCACTCGAACTTGTTAAACAAGCAACAACAGCAAAGAAAAACACGGGGAAATGGCGGGGTTTCCCCGCTACAACTGCATTGGTGACCCAAATACAACAACACCAGAACAGTAACAACAACCGAAACAACAACAGCTTCGGGGAAAGAAAATGGAAAATGCAGGATGGCAGTAACGGCATTTTGCACCACGTTTACCAACACTTACACGCCCCACCGCCCAACCATTTTTCCAGCTCCGATTCGGTTCGTTTTCTTTCGCTGCATTTTCACACTACGGCGGGAAAAAAGAAAATTCAGGGAAAATCACACGGTGAACAAAAGCTCTTTTAATTCCATTAACCAAGTCAAATTGTAAGTTGTATTTTTATTTATTTAAAAAATCAAAATACAAATCTCTAGACATAAATCACTTTTTTATAAACTATAAAATATTTAAGAAAGGTTTCCAATGTCTGAATATTTGATTATGAAATAAATATCAAATATGTTTCTAAAGCCAACTCATTTGAGGACCAGTAAAAACAGTTATTTAATTTCTCCCTTGGCTTTTCTTCCAGTGCAGGGAAAACGAGGAAAAGCTGTGGGAACGGCTAGGAAAATACGAGTGAGAGCCTCGCAAGGAACTGCGAAATGACGCCGCTTGCATTTTATGTTCATTTTCCCTTATTTTTCTTTTGCACGTCTTCCTTGGCATTTTTATTATTTTGTGTGCACTCCGGGCTCTGCGCTGCCAGCAATTTTATAAATAGAAAAATGCATAAAAATTGCATGGAATAGAAATGAAATAAATTCCAACTGGCAGCCGGAGGCGGGGCGTTGGGCACCATTGGGGGCGTGGCAAGTGGCAAGTGGCCCGGCTTGGAAGTGGCAGCTAAATAAGCGGATGCATTGATTGAACTCGAAAATGTTGATTGTCAGTTGAGGCAGAAGCGAGAAAGTAATTTCTTTAAGCAGGGCATTATTGTGTTGGGAAATGGAATTCCACTTCCATTTCGAATTGATTGATGGATTACAGCCACAGCTTATTCGAACTCCTTGTATTCGATTGTTGCTGGTTATTATGATTTTAAGATTATTTTCTGTGATAAATGTGGCTTTGGAATTGTTGAAAGTGTTCGATCCTCTTTGCAGTTTTTCATCACAAAAATGTCTTTGAACTGGCATACATTAAATTGGATCAAAATAGAGTACACAAAGATTTCAAATTATCCATTTTCACTTGGAAATTTATTTTCCTTTAGACTTTGCTTCTGGAAATGTTGGAATACAAGTGATTTTGTAAAAACCCAATTTAAAACTCAGTTGTTTCCATTACGATAAAGTCTAAGCCGTAGAATAATACAGTTCCTTTAGGTAAATGTTTACAGGTAAAGCAGTAATGCCATTTTACGCCTAGCCCTTTGAGCCTTAACTCCCTTAGATCGTTTCCCATTGATCCCTTAACAGTTTCGCCACTTGATTGACCCATTTTTTTGTGGGGATGCGCCTCTTCAATCCATTTTAGTGGCGCAGCTGCCGCCATAAACAAACCCACCCAGGAAACCCCCTCTCATTCCATCAGCTGCCATTGGCAGCTCTTCAAAATCCACGAGACCACACTCAAAAAAAATTATTTTTTTAATATTGACAACGTTTTAAGGTGAACATTTTGTAAACCAAAGAATTGGTTTTTCAAATTCACTAAAGCTCACCCTCTTTATGATTTTTTTATAATATATAAATTAATTAATCATGTGATCATTTTCTCATCTATTTCTACGCAACTTAAAATAAAAACTTTTTTTTCTAAATTTATATAAAAACAAATTCAAAATAATTTCAACAATTAATTTTTGAAAAGCAATTATCTAAAATAGAAAGGGTTTTCCGGATATTTTTATTTCGAGTGCATCTGGCCTTAACACGTTCGATGCACGCCAAATGCTAAATAAATTCCCAACTTTACACTCTTTAATGAAGTGCTCCGAGCTCTGGGCTCTGAGCTCCGTTTCCCAAGGATTCCAAGGACTCGGGCGTTAAATTTAAAACGTGCCTCGACTGGCCATCGATTCGAATCGGTTTTAATTAAAAGTAGAGCTCCCTGCTCCACATATTTAGCATTGCGTGATTGCAGCGGAGAGTGCATGTCGGGGAAGTAATAAAGATAATTGAATCATTAGCGTGTGTGGCAAATTGTATGCATTTAATTAGCAGCCCATAAAAATTCCCCTTCGCCCAAACGAACTTCATCTAAGCTCTGCATATATGCTGGCTTTGGACCCAAATCAAACATCATCAAAGCGGGATTAATTGGAAGCGATGTGCGGAAAGGGAAATTTTTTTTATCGCAAATAGACGAAGCAGTACAGGTACAGTAAAATATCGATAAAGAATATATGGCAGTATGCAGGAATGGTGTGGAATTTATTAAGACTAAATCTCAAAATGATGAGGGCTGTCTGTAACATATTTAAAATTGCTTATCAAAACATTCTTAATACATTTTGTATTAATGCATTATTATTTTGAGGTATTTTCCGTCTGCTAGATAGATTTTCAATTAATTTACAATCACCAGAGATTTCTACAACACCTTGGAATATTTAAATATTTAGATTTCCAACACATCCTTACCGAAATGTCCTTTTAAGCTTTTAATATCCCTTTCGTCTGCAGTAAACCGTAGCTCTAATTAATTTGCCCTCTATATTGTATGCGACATAAAATTCATTGCATACTTTGCGGCTGCAGGCGCGCGGAAAACGTGCAATAAAAAAGGAAAAGCGCTGGAAAACGAGAGTGCGATGCTCGGCGGCAAAGGAAAAGCGTAGCACATTCGTAGGCCGCAAGTCTGATTGCCTTTTGTCCCTCTGTTTGTGTGGCTTCCGACCAGTTTTTTTAGCCCTCCTTTTTTAGGTTCCCTTTTTTCCGGTGGCTTAGAGTCCGTCACGGCTTTTGTGCAATTTCACGCTTGTTTGCTGACCAACAGCTGACCGCAAGCCAAAGCCAGAGCTTCTAGGAAGCAGGGTGGAAAATGGGGTGGAAAGGGGGGGAAAAGCGCGGCATTTCCACGGAGGCGACATGCATGTGTTTCTGCCATTTGCGGTGGCCTTTGATTCGCCAATAAAACGCGATGACAGACGACAAGGGGCGCCAGTTTATGAATAGCATGCCAAATTGTCAAATAACTGCGAGGTGCCAGCTTCATAATGAATAATAAAATCCTTATGCCCGGGGAAAACAATCAAATTGGGCCAGTGGAAATTACACATTAGCTGCGAGTTTTCGGGACTGGGCAATTAGGAAAATCAAATAATGGACTGCAAGCAAAATCCCCAATTGCAGTTGGGGGTGGTCATAAACTATTTAAGTGTTGATAGCCTGGTTAAAATACACATAAAATTGAGTTTAACTAGCCAACAGTTTGGGTTTTTACAGCACAAAGAGTTTAAAAGTTTTCTGAAAAGACTTAAATGTTTTCAAGCTGGTTACATTAAATAAAATGCTTACGGTTTCTAAAAGATAATAAAACAAAGGCAATAAAAACCACACAATAGTGGAGATTTTAAATAAATTATGAGAAATTAAATCAAAATGTTTTAAATCATTTATTGAGAGATTTTTGATTAACATCAAAAAGAGAAACATTTCTGAAACGGTCAGTTTGGATTCAACTCAATCTTGCAATATATGTAGTCCTTCAAACATTTATGTTTATATTGTTGTATACATATAAAAATAATCCCTACATGTTTTAGTCATTTGAATTAGAGACATAATTTCCCCCTGCATCTCCATAAACTACCACTCAGTTCCGATTAGACCCGCATAAGCATTTAACCCTCCCCCTGCTTGTGGGTGGAAAATGGCCCCCGGAAAAGCCAGTTGGAGCTCTGTTTGTGTCATTTGGTCCACGAGAGATTTCCGCCCCACAGACACACACAAACAAGCCTCGGCTGCCCACACACATGTTAACCCATAACTACCGATGCATGTGCACAAATATTATGGTTAATTATGTGGCACAGTTTTCCCACAGAACACGGCAATTTCCCAACTCTAATTAACATTTTTCTCTGCATTTCCACGCCTTCCTTCTTATTTTTTTTTGCAAATGCGGTTTTGCTGTCTTTAAGTTCGACCAACCGCAAAATCCAAACCACAAATGCAAATGCCAACTAAATTATGAGAAAATTAATTTCCACAGATGACAACAACAAGGGCAGGAGAATTGCATAGTAAATTAAGTTAGTGCAAAAGGGGTTTTGGCTCAGGGGCGGCTGAATCTAATTAGTTGCTCAAAAGCCCTGCCAACGTAGAAGGGTTTAGATGGGCGGTGGGCGGTGGGTGGTGCGTGGTGCATGGCTCAGCGGGCTGAAATGTGGGTGGTGGCTCAGTGGGCAGGGTGCACCACCCAGTGGGTTGATGGACTGCTGGCAGATAGACGGAGACAGGCATTTGAGCTAAGTGAATCTGCATGTCATTCATGTCAGGACATTTAGTGCACCAGGATGCGTCGAGTTGATGCTGCTTCACTGCGGGAAAAACTTGTTGTCTAAAACTTGTTTCTGGATATTGAATTTTTTAAATATATGAATGTTTTAACAATTTATTAAGTAATTTATTAACTAAACAATATTGTTGAGTACAATATAAAATCCCAGTCCTGAAATCTTTCTAAGTTCCAGATTACTCATACAATTAAACAGAATGTTTTTGTTAACTGGGGAAAACTCCGTATACAAGTAAAGTTTAATAATTATTAATTTAATTTAAAATTGATCTCTTAATAATAATAAATAAAATAAAAACTTGTAATTAAATCATTTTTTATAATCTCATTAGTAGATGCAATTCAGGATTGTAAGCAAAAGGCTTTTCCTTAACTCCCTAAATTCCTATAAATATAATTTCTATAATATCATTCAAAAGTAAGCATTCTTTTGCATATCCTAGTTTTCCAAATCCAAACCCAACACCGATTTCTCCGAGTGTTTTGCAGCTGCTGCTTATAGTTTGAGCTTGGCTGCATTCGGGCATTCGGATTTATGTGATTAATCAGAAGGTGCTTCCTCCACCCGTTTTAACTAGGAGTTTAGCTCAACTACAATACAAATCCGTACAATCAGGGAAAAACTGGGCTGCATGTGTCGGCCAAAAATGTAGTCGGCAGAAACAACAAGAAAATGCTGAAATGTCAACATTTCCCCATAAATACACTCGCACACATGGACCCAAAAATTAGCATAAGCGTAAACATTGCCAAGTGGCATTTGGGGACCCGAGCGGGGATGGAGGGGCCAAGTCAAACATTTTGGCACTGCATTAAATACACAAAGTTTGCACAATGCCCAACTGGAGACAGACAGGGGCGGCGGTGGAAGGGGGCGGCTTGAACACTGCCAAAAGCAAATAAAATTGGCCAAAAAAGCATCAGGACCCACTGATGATTGGACGGCTCACTATGCCCCATGTTGCCACATACATTTTTCGGTGGCAAGGGTTTAATGCTCGCTTGTGCGTGGCAAATTTGTAGAATTTACATTTTTATTTCTCGGCCAGAGAAATATTATGCAACACATGGCGAGCATTAAAAGGGGCGGAGCTAATGAAGGCTGGAGGGCCGAATACCCTTAAGACGATTGGTATGGGGGTTATCGTATCCAAAAGAGGGATTATAATGGACAAAGAGCCATTATACAAGTGGTTTTGTTTACCATAAGAAGCTTAGGATAAGGTGTTTTACCATAAATAGTTTTGTTTTTATTATCTTCAACAATTCGAGTGGTTAAGAAGGATTAAAGTATATTTGTTTTTATTATAAGTTTTTCCTCCATTTGGGCTTTAAATCTTATATTTTTACTTCGTATTATTAGGTTTATTAATTCAAATAATAATCGATAATTAATTTCGTAAAGATATCTGTATATTTGAGACCCAAGCTCCTGTTCATATCGAAAAATAATCATTGAATAAATTACGTCACCCATAAACATGTATTGGAATACAATAATAGTCCGAAATAAATTCCTTTTATGAGCGAAACTTCCTGGGAATGCAATCAATGCCAGCATAGGAGATACCCATATATCAACAGTTAAACCCGAATCATTTTCGATTCGTTCGTGGCGAACTTTTCGCATTCCCATTCACAAAGTTAATGTACCTTTCCACATAAACCATAGGAAATGCGACTGCCTTTTGCAAAGGGAAGAGGCGAAACTAAAGCCAAATCATTGAAACTTGAATGGGGCGCATCATTTATTCATCACGCACAGTCTGAATGACAGAAGGACATGGTCGTACATTATTGTGAGGCACCCCCACATACATCGCACATATCCTTATCCACACACTCGTTCGAGTCGGTCAATCATGAAAATGGCCATAAATATATATGTACTGTTTGCATTTGTAGTTTGTGTTTTATGTTGCTTCGATTTCAAAGTCCGAACCCAAGATCCACTTGGTCTGAAGTGCGAAAGTTCCCCGGCTTCTTGACTCCCAGAAAGTCAACCCCGAAAGATAAAGGCTAATCTTTTCGTCCTTGCGTGTGTTTCTGTTGATTTATTCGCATTTATATTGGCAAGGATATCTTTATCACAGTTTTCACCACAAAACAGAGTGAGAAATTGTTTTGAATCAAAGTTTTGTGCAATTCAAGGCTTAGTTTACATTAAATATTCTTATTGTCATAAATTATGAAGTTATTCAGAATTCCAGTCGGGCTATTTGTTTATTTAAATTTCCTTTTCAAGAGGTCTGGTTAATACATAAGTGAGAAACCAGAATTTCTGCACCTGTTTGCCTTTTCTTTTTAACCTCCTTTTATTTTCTTTTTGTGGGCTGGCGTTTCTTTTTTCTTGTTCCAACCAAAAGCAGATGTAATTATTTTTAATGAGCGACTGCAAAATTACACATGAAACACATCAAGGAGGGCGAAAGAAATGTTTATATGGGTCGAAGTGTGTCTGGCGAAATAAAAAGGAAAATGTCCCCTTAATTCAGGCAAGAAAAGGCAAAAATCAGAGTGAAAAATGTGGAAAATCATCGTGTACATCAGCAAAAGACCCAAAGGCCATCAAATCTTTCAATCTAAAATCCAAATATTGTAACATCATCAACCCAGTGACTTCATTAAAAAAAGTGGGAGTGAAGGGAAAACTTATTTCGGTTTCAGGTCAAGAAAATTGTGTGTGTGAATTTCTGTGTGAGCGGCACTAATTTGAGGCTTGTGTTTTAATTAAAAAGGACAATATATTTGCATGACAGGACGGAGATGAACGCAGCTGACAGCTGGCCCATAAAGCAGCAGCAGCCAAGGACATTCAGGATACCAGGACGACAGTATTCGCACACAAGAAAATCAGTTAAGGTGGACGGAGGATAATGGCAACGACTGTGTTATGACCAAGACCAAAGTTTGGGTCATCAAATGAATTGCTTAATTTATATGGGCCTCTGGACTGACAGTCTTCCCAACAATGAGATAATCCCTTAAAAGGATTTACAAGTTTTAAAAAATTCCCTTTAAATAGGGACTCCACATTAACTAAAAATAATAAAACAAAAAGGAACTTAAGTTGATACTATGATTATCTTTTAAAAAAAATATTTATTAAATTTCAAATTTTAAATAGAGTCAACAAATGGGTAAACCAATTTCGCATGAAATTATTTAATTAAAGCCTACCCTCCTGAAATCGATCTGCCCATTATTAATTCAGATACCCTTTGGCCAAACAAAAGTGGGAATCACATCAAAATTAAATTGACGGATCGATAAAAAACAGATTTTCCATAAAAATGCGTTTCAATCAAAAAACAAAAATACAGAATATAAAATGTAAAATAAAATCAAGGAGAGGCAGACACGAAAAAAAGGCCGTCGACATTGCGTAAGCGAAACGTGCGAAATGCTGAAAAGAACAAGTCGAGCGCGGAAAATTGAGGGGGGAAAACCGGGGAAAATCCGGGGAAAACATATCACGATGAATCATGCAGCCAGTTGGCGCCAAATGTCAAAAACAATGCAACCTCGCAATGAAAGCAACACAACAAATTATGATTTACACCGAGAGTGGGGAAAACTCCAGAAAAAAGGATGGCGCAAGTAGAATGGAAGGAATCAGTGTAATTACAAATGCCGAAGGAAAGCCCGGGATTAAGTATACGCATTGTTACATTCATTTGTGCACGTGTTGCAGGGTTAGGAAAAGCGATTGTCCGCTTCACACGGAGAAAAGTTTATCCAAAATGAAAACATTTTTTATAATGTTTGAATTATAAATTAATTCGATTTTTAGATTGTGAAAATTCTTCTTTTGACATATCATTAAAATGAAAAACTCTTTTTTAACAAACTTATTGAAATCAAAGAAAATTCATTTATAGAAAAACGGATTTATTGGAACACTTTGCTTTTTTCTGTGTACCTACAACGTATGTGATTTGTTGTGGTTGTTTTTTTGTTTCGTCACTTCACGAGCCAAAGTTGCACAGGAAAAGAAAATTTATTTGCGTGGCCAACAGAAAGGGAAAAACAGGAGGAAAACACCCCGTGAAAATGCGTGGCATGGAAAACAATAAAGAAAACGCCGTGGAAATGGAAATGGGAGCCGAGTGTTTTGGTGAGAGCAACGTTAAGCAGTTGCAATTAGTGTGGAGTGTTTGGTTACGGTGAGATGGCTGAAAAGGATTCGAGCCGTGTGTGAATAACTTAGCCAAATTGATGAATGTGAGTGAGTGAACCGGGAAGCAGCCATAAATCAAATGGAAAGGTGCGGAACCCAGATCGAACTAATGAATAGTTAAGTTCCTGAAGGGAAGTGGGAGCAAAAGCAACAGTTTGATAAATGCTCGGAGTGTTTTCCGAGTTCAATATCTCTCTAAAATTTAAATGGGTTTATAACAGCGATTTTAATTTTATTACAGAAACCTTGTAGAAGAAAACTCCTTCTTGATATATTATACAATTTTTTTGTAATATTTATGTTATTGCAATTTAAATGATTATTATTATTACCAAAAAAGCTACCGTTTGAGCAACAACAGCTTATTTAAAGCTCATGAATCGAGCAAAAAATACCCAAAACTTAAATAACGACTATTAAATTTAACTTAACTACAATAACAAATCTTTCCAAAAAGAAAATCCTTCTGAAAGCCTTATTGATCTATGGAAAACCAAGGCAGCTTAGCAAAGCAAAATTCATAACTCTTTTTGGTTGACTGCCTCTCGTTGCTGCTCTATTTATTTAATATTTATTTCAAATTTATTTATTTAGCAGGCCGCCACGAACACTTGAAAAAAGGCCAAAAAGAAATAGCACACACACTCGTGCGGAGAAAATTCTATGCCAAAAATGAGGACCGCACAGAAAAAAGGCAATTTTTGGGGGTTAAAAGTTTGAAGCCTCAAAAAAGGGGCGGAAAAACTGAAAGAGAGTGGGAGGCTTATATATAAATATATATATATGAGGCCAGTTGTTGCTAAAAGACCAACCAAAGGTGTTTCAAATGTGTTGCCAAAGTGCTTAAAGTGCCAGGCAAACTATTTGCTCACAATTTTCTTGTTTTTTCTCAGGGCCTTCCACGTTTTCCATTTTGCGGGGAAAGATCGAACAAAGTTTTCGCCCTGGTAAGCAGCAGAGCAGAGTGATAATGTGCACAAAGTAAAAGTAGAGGCGACCGAGCAACCAACAAATAACAACCGTACAACAACAGCGAGTTGTAAAGCTTTTACACTAAACAACAAAGTTAAGCTGGATATTTTTTTCCCCTATCTTGTGCAGTTGCACAAGTTTTATGACTACAATGGAAGCAAAATACAGACGAATACAACTGTTTTACAACACGCACGTGCACACGGCGTATGCGCAATGTCCGTCTCCCAATGGTTGTAAATGCATAAAGGATAAGTAGCGTTGGTAAATAAAACCAAATAATATTATTTGAAAAAGCAGAGCAGCTTAAATTGAATCGCACAAACGATATGCAAAGAAGATTGGGGATTAAATCGAAGAACAAGACAATAAACGAAAGGAGAAAAGGGCCTAGAAAAACTTTAATAAATTCCAATTACTTAAGGGATTGCAAAAGCTCCTTGAAATAAATGCAAGGCTTATTTGTAGAGAAAATCGGATTGGCTATGCATTAAACTGAAATTTAATGGTTTTTTTATTTACGGAAAACTCTTACTTTCCGCAAAGACACAGTTTTTTTTTGCAAAATGTAATAATTTATCAATGACATACAATAATATCAAAGTAATATGGTCCCAAATTTTAAAAGGAAAGGGCTTTCCGTTTTTATTTAAAAAGATACCTTAGTGTTTAGTAGAACTACTACATTGTTAAAATATAAGTTATAAATTTATCATCAATATACAATGGAGCCTAATATTATTTTGAACGGTCGTTCCTATTTTGTGTAGGCCTATGAACCACCATTTCCAATTTTTTAAGTGCACCGGAACTGGCACTTTAACCCGCTTGGACATTCTATGGGGCGATGCCGGCAGAGGCCATCAAGATTGATTTATGTAAATGATTGCCACACTTTGCGCCAGATAATAAATATCCCCACGGAGCCAATGGAAACTAATCAGAAACTAAGAGACAACAAAAGTGATAAAAACGCGGAGGGAAAGCGGGCTAGAGGAATAAAAACCCAAAGGAAACTTCACCGTAATGCAGCACTTGGCTTTTGGCTTTTGACTGACAGACAGACGTTGGGAATTTTTTGCATGCCACTTAAGCCTTCCTCTTAGCGAAGAACAAAGGAAAGAGACGGCCTCTGCTGACGTGAAAGAGACGGGGATAGTGAGGCACCGGCAGACACAATGATATATTGCTGATTTGCGTGCCGCAGTCGAGGAAGTTTCCTTTTACAGTTCGCTAAGGGCAATTCGATATGCATACATCAAGTGCAGAGAACCGACTACCAGCTTGCCATCCAAATCCGAATACGAATCCCGAACCCATTCCCCCGGGTCACGACCCCCATTCCAAAGTTGTTACATGGTACATGGCAAATAGTACGCATCGGATTTGACAAATGGTCGGGGCTGGGGCTCACTAATGGGAAAACTCCAATCCGCCTAAAGATCTATTGTGTTTGAAGATGAGATCTGCTTAGTTGTGCTACAAGTTTTCATGATGTATCAACAGAGAAGTTTCTGATGTCTATAGCTGATGATGGAGGGGGATTGTCTACCGAAACAATTAAAGTTGTGTTTTTAAATGAATGGGTACAAAAAGAGCAGGCCCATTAACGAAGCACCAAGAACGACCAGAAATTGTTATACATTTTCCATAATAATGGATAGTCCAATCAATAATTTAGATTAAAAAGGTTAGAAGAGTATCAGATATAGCTATAAGCTCAAGAATCTTCATCGGTAATACTATCGATGTATTGATTAGCTAGAGAGAAATTCTTTATGTTTTTTTATCCTAACTTTTAAGACCAAATGATAAGATTAAATTATATGCCTAAATAACGTGAAGGACTGGGCACATTACTAATAAATCGACTTGGCCACTTATATATTTTGAATGGATTTCAGTCCCTAACTCCAATTTTTGTTGTTTTTTTATAACTTAGAAGTTAATGTTTTTATTAAGATAACAACTATATAAAATTAAATTTAAATATTCTTTAAGTCGAGCCTTTTGCTCCGCTTTTTCCTGCCAATCTGCCAGTTTCCCCGTGGACCAGTTGTGTCATTTCAATTTGAAGGACAATCAGCCACAGAGCCATTCGGTTAAACGGTGGAGATTGCTAACAACAGTTGACACTTGGCTTTAATCGCTGCAGCGGGGAAAAGAAAAAGAAAAGCGAGCAAATTAAAAAGCTGCCAACTAATGGTCCGCACCAAAAACTCATTTGCGCACATGGCCACACTGGCACTGGCATTAATGGCAGAGGGTGAAAACTCTGGAATGAAAATTGCATAACTCCGAGCTGGTCATAACCCCACTCGGAAACGCAGACACATATAAAATGGTGGCAAAGTGGGCTGAAACACTCTCCACATGAAAGTTGCATGTAATTCCTGGAATATGGCTGCACATGCAGTGATATATGCATTTGTATTCACAGCTTTTGATTTAGCCTTTTTCATTTTGGCATTTTGTTTGCTTAACAGATTTTACATCAACAATTTGGGCGCCTTGCATTGTGCAGATTTCATTGTAACACGAAGCCACTGTGCAATGTGTGTGTGTGCTGTTGTACTAGGAATAATAAAAATATATTTCAGGCTTTGGAAGTTATGAGAAATTGGGAGGGTTTGAGGCTTTGAAACAGTTTCAACAAGTTTTAAAGATTAAGCGGAAACAGCAAGCTTGGAAAATCTGTGAGCAAATGTTAAAGTTTAAGCAGAGAAAAGTAAAATGTGCTAGTTTTGATAGGGAACTTTTAATTTTGGAAAAATTGTATTAAAATGATGAATGTTTAAGTTTTTAATTATATTTTAAGACATCCTAACTTTTGTTTTAAAATGCCACTCTCATTACAAAAGGGCTTGACAAATTAGGCATTTTAAAACCCTTTCTTCTTACCACTTTGATTGAGTTGTCTTTTAGAAACCACACTTGTGCAATTACACTTCAAATCCCCTTTAATTGGCCCGTATCAGAGGCTTCTTCTAATTTCCCCTTGCCTCGATAAGCGTTTGCCAACATCTTGAGCTCTGGAATTGGCCACATTTATGTAAAGTATACTTGAACGTTTCCTCTCTACCTGCCACATTAATTTATCTTTCCAGCCACTTGAGCATTTTCTGCTTTTGGCATGCAAATCCCCCCTTCCACTTCACCCACTAACCGTTCAAAATCAACCCACTTCAGCTTAAATTGCTCTCAAAACTAAAGCTCCGGCATATGTAGACACACACACATGAAGCGGACCCAGTCCCACTAAATATAGCACCCCCAGCGGCTCTAGAGGGTTAAAATGAGAATTCCGGCCACTAAAAATAAATGAGAGACCAAACCGGAGTAAAGTAAGTAAAGCTGCTATCATGATTGATTCACCGAATTAAGGCTAATTGCATAAAAAATATGAGGTGCACATGTAGTAGGACTAAGGTTGAAGCTCAATTAAGGCTAAAATAGCTCTGAAGTTACACTGGAAAACATTAATGAATTCTACCTTTATTAAATCAAAACATTAGAATCGTAGAAGTAGGGGATTAAATGTAAAATACATCCTAAGAATTTTAAATAGTTTTAATTCAACAGACTTTTCTTCGTGAATGTTTGTATGTCTCTAAAGTTTCCTCCTCATAATTTTCTACTCAAAAAGTATTAAGTTAATTCTCCATAATTCATTATTTTATTGAATGTTTACAAAACATTATCCTGGTATTGCACATTTCTCAGTGTACTACACTATATATAGACGGCGCCACAATGGACATGCTTCGGACACGGACACTCAACCCTGGGAACAAAAAAAAACTCGGAACTTGGCGCCAACATTTTGCGTTTGGCGCAGACATTAAAATGCTTAAAATATCGATTCGCTGCAAAGGCTGAAAATGTAAGGCCGGCATTTGGGCCAAAAACGCGGCGCACGAGCAACAGTCTGCCACTTAAATGGCCAAAGGAAAACGTTTGGAAAGGGCAGAAATAGAGAAAAGGTACAAGAGAGGGATTTTCCGCTTTTCTTGAGATACATACATATAAATCTTATATTTCAGCAATTATAATCATAAAACAAGGGGGAGAACTCGAGTTAAGCGTTTGAGGAGGGCAATCGTTTATATTTAGGTAAATTGAGAGACAGGGCTATAAATATCTTTAAATTTATCGCTCATCCTGAAAAGGTTTATTAATAGTAGGGTAAATTATTCAAAAATAAATCGATGTAAGGAAGATTTGTAATCCAAAGACGCGTAGTATTTAATTTCTTACCATCACTTGAACTATAGCGATCGATGGCAACCTCTTCTGAAATATTTTCCCTTCATTGATAGTTAGCACTTAATCTGTTTCCAAATTTCCTTATCCATCAATCCACCTGTGAAACTATTAATCTGTTTGCTGATCTATATATATTTGCACCTATCAGTCTGCCGAACTATGTGTGCAATTTATCCAAGCCATCCATCTGCATGGGAGTATCCATCAATTTATCTATCCCCAAACTCCCTTCTCTCTTACATTTTTTTTGGGTATCTATGGCCGGATCTGTTTCTGTGTTTTCTTCGCCCGAATAGACATTTATAGCCCGAAAAGTTCGAATGTAAACCTGCACATCCTGGCCAGTTGCCTTGGCTATTTAGTGTGTGTCTATGGCTTCCTTTCTTTTTTTGGCCGTCTTTTTTGGGTGCTATTTCCCATTTCACCTTTTGGGCAAACTTCTCCTTTTTGCACCTGTGTTTTTTGGGTAATTTCTGCCGACCGCTTATGGGGTTTTTTTTTGAAAGCATTTAGGTTTTATGTGCGCCGAGCCAAAGGCAAAACGGATTCCTATCATGACTGAAAACTCGACTCTGATTTTTCCGCTCTGTTATTGCTGTAATATGAAACAATTTTTTGTGTTCTATTTTTTTTGTTCGTGTTTTCCGTTTTAGAGCGTTTCAACTTTCATTTCGATGGTCCGTGTGTTTTACGGCTTTTTTTTTTGCTCCACGGTCTACGTGCATTTTGGCCGCATATTTTCCGGTCGTGTTGCTACTGCCACTGTCGTTGTTTTGGTTCATTTCACATGCACCCGGAACCATTGGCATTGTTTGAGCGGGGAAATTAAAAAAAGCGAACACGCAAAACGAGCTGGAAAAATGTTTGTGGGCAGTCCAGGATGAAGTGGAAAGGAATTCCGAATTGTTTACTTTGGCATTCGCGTTGCAGATAGCGGATAGTTATGGGCATTATAGGGGATATGCACGGGGGATTTATAGAGCGACGATGCCCGTTGATTGAATGCCGGATTTTCGCATATTCAGGGATCAGGAGTCGCACCGAATAAAGGGCGGAATATTTCTCACGGACTTTTCGAAATTAAAACTGAACATTTTATAAAAAATAACATGAGGACGGGCACGAATGCCAGTTTTATGGAAAGCCGAATGTTTCTACATGAAAATAATAATAGATGTTGATTGAAGCTAACAGATTGTATAAATATTCAATTACAATTCAGTGCAGGTTTAGATGCAAATAAATGCCATGAAGCATTTTACAACAATGCATGAATGAAACATTCCAACTGGGAATTTAATTTCAGCTGAATGACTTTCACAAATTAAATCATACGAAATTGAAATTCATAATGGTCTATTAGCTTACCAAATTCCTACTTAAATATTTAATAAGCTTCGTTCTTTCGCCTCTTCACTTCCTTAACCATCGGCCTTAATCCTCTGCAAAATTTCATTAAATATCTTGATCCCACTCTATCTCATTAGCAACTGCGGACCCACTTAAAACATTTGATAATTTAATCACTCCGGAATTTCTATTATTTGATTCGGCTTATTGTCGGTTAAATCACAGACAGATTGGGTTTTTGGGGCCAAAAAGCAATTTCATCAGTGGCCAAACAATCCAGCAGCCCAACAGCCCAACAAGCCCACTAACCAACTGGCAAGCCAAACGGCAGCCAACTCAACACACTTAACCACAAAAAGCAGCGCCCAACCACGCAACCACCCAAGCCACCCAAGCCACCCAAGCCACCCAACCACCCACCACCTACATAAGCCGCCTGGCTGAGTGCTTAGTGGGGATGCCACATTAGGCAAATATGTAAATAACTTTTAAGGAATTAAGCGCACTCGCACACAAAAAGCCAAAGACGAGGACCCTGGAGGAAAAGTGATGCTAGACAATGCGTACTTTCTTGGGCCTTGCTTATCAGCCGATAAACAAGGCCTACAATACAATCACTTATACGCCATGTTGCACCGGTCTGTTGGACAACAAAATGGGGCAAGCAACAGGGGAAAATGCCTGGGAAACCGGAAAGGAATGAAGTGCCTTGGGCACTGCGAGAAAGTTGGTAATAACTAAAAGAAAATTATTTTAATTTTGAAAGTTAAGAAAACCTATTTAATATAGACTTTTTTTACTTTTTTATTACAACACAACAAACATTGATACCAACGTGGTACATAAATTTCTGCGTATATTTATTATTTATTGATGCTCAACGTAGGGAATTCAGTGTATTGACATCTGACAGGCCTAATATATTGTGCTGGTCCCCCGATTTCTCTCTGTGTTCCAGGTGGAAAACATTAATTACACACACGTTTGTCAGAGGTCCAGAGCTCGAAGTCCCGACCAGGAGCCATGCAGTGCAGCCAGACCAGAAGGCAAACCACAAGCGCGTCATTACCAAACAGGGCAAACAGGGAAAACAGGGAAAACTGGGAAAACCAGAGATGGAAAATGGAAAAGAGGTTGGAGTAGGATGGAAAAGGGACAGGGAATTGAGAGTGACGCAGAGATGGGGCCGGCGGGAATTGGGAATCGTTTCATAGCTCGCCACGTAAACTCCTGCTGCATTTTATCTGCTCCAGTTGCAACGGAGGTGGCGCAGTGGGAGAAAGGGACCAACGCATCGGTGTAAGAGGGACAGGGACAGCCCCCGAGCATATTTACATTTGCTCGGCATTTAATGCAAGTGGGAATTACAAAAGGAGGGCGTGGCCAGCGATGGTTGTTTGGTTGTAGCTGTTGTCGTCGTTCTGGTGTCCCTGCCTCCTGGCTGGCGATTTAAAATATTCGAACCAAGCCGCAGCAAAAAGCCAGGCAGATAGATAGTTAAAAGCAGGAGGGGCCAGCCAGGTTTAAAAGCATAAGCGGAAGCATCATAGTGTGCAATACACAGGCAAAAATTAAGGACATAATTCGTTTTTAAACGACTCCTCTAGCCCGACACTTTAACATTTGTTTTCAATTTTATATCCCATTTAATTAAGCTACAAGTGTTAAGAAAGCATAAAGGCATTTTCTATATAGACAATCACAATAAACAAATAACTCCTTATTGATTGGTTAGCTTTGATAACGGGCAATGATATTAATGACTGAGTAGATTATATCACAACACAGTTTGTCTATTTCTTCCTCTGTAATGCCCTGTATTCCCCGCTTTTCAGCCAGCATTTTCCCGTAAGAGCGGTAAACAATAATAACAGGCAACAACAATGAAGCATGATGGCCCTGGGAGGATTACAGGACACATTCATGGTGGGGATTTTGGGGGGGACGGGGGGTTTGATGAAGGGCCAGGACCAAAAGCTGAGACTGAAGCATCGGGCGAGTATGCGACTAAGTGTTTTGCAACGGAAATGCCGAGCTATCATGCAAAAAGCCACTGTCAGATTAACGAACCATGGCCAAAACAGATAGGGGGTGAAAAGGGAATGAAAGGGGCGTGAATCGGGGGTGAAAAGGGGATAGAGGGGATGGCGGGGATGGAGGGGGTGGAAACGTAGGTAGCCAGAAGGTAAACGGCATCGGGAGATCCGCATTTCAGGCACGTGACGCAGCGACAGTCCATGACCAAGTGCTGATTTTTTATCAGCCGGAATGCGAGGAAGTGACAGGAAGAGAAAGATGGGATACGAACTGAACGAAAACTTGCGAAAGGTTATTGACATTGTTGTTTCCCTCTACCACACTCCACCACCCTACTAACTCCCTTTCTGCATTTCTGTCTCGTCTGATTCGTTCACTTCAAAAATTCGTAGACTTGCAGGCAAACAGACGGCGTAAAAATGCAAAATGAAAAATGAACTGAATGCTGGGAATTAAGGTGGATAAAAAACTCGTATTCAAAAAGCTGAATTTAAAGATTTCAAGCTTAAAATTGTACACAGAGCATACAATTTAAATTAAAGTTCTAAAAATTCTAAAACCAGATTCAACATTTTACGTATGCGTGATAAAATTGAAGACCATCTTTAGTCTTCAGCTTTATCACGCATACGTAGAGGTGTCTTTGGTCTCATCATTTATTTTTTAGAAAACAAAGATTTCAAGCTTAAAATTGTACACAGAGCATAACATTTAAATTAAAATTCTAAAAAATTGTAAAACCAAATAAAGCAATATTTTACGTATGCGTGATGAAATTGAAGACCATCTTTCGTCTCAGTAGAGGTGTCTTTGCTCTCATCATTTAAAGTGCTACCCGTTAAATATATTTGAAATAAAGTCTTTTAAAATTATTACTTTTTAACAGACAAAAATTCAAATACAAAAAAATATATCACTCATACGCAGTGTGGTCTCTTCTCTTCCGTTTATTGAAAAGCGGTTCCGCAGTCTTTTAATATAATATATAAGTCAAGGTTTTAAAACTAAAATGTTAAGCTTTCACTGCTTCAAAGTTGTCATCAATTCCCGAGGCACTCAAAACAAAAGCTCAATTATTTTTGATCACCAATAAAATTCACCCCACTCCAGATTCCGCCCAGCAATCAAAATGCAAGCTTCGCCACTTGTGTGTGACAAAACCCCTTGAAAACATCATTGGATCCTTCAAACGGGTCCAAAAACCGCTTAAAAGCATTGCATACTTGCAGGCGCCTCCTTGAGAAATACAACGGAAAAAAGCATAAAAAGCGGCAGTCAGGACAGAAATAAAAATAAAACGCTGCACAAAAACGGCAACAGAAAAACAAAGCAAAGTCAAGCGGAACGTAACAGAAACTGCGCAACTTTTGAAGAGGTGGAAATGCTTTTTAAGTATTAATTTGCGCAAACACTCGACGCAGCAACGAAAAAGCGAAAAAAGCGACGAGGAAACAACAGAAGAGGCAAAAACAAGTTAATAAAGCAGTTGCAGCTGTAGCACCTCCTCAATTTCAACCTCCTTGTTTGTTTGCACTCAAACTTAAAAATGTAATATTGCAATTTAGAAAATGTGCAGACTTTTTAGTGCTGGCGAAGATATATGAAAACTAATTATGTAAATTCAATTCAATTCAAGAAACAATTCGTAATTTGATTCATTTATTATAAAATTCACAGAGTAATTAAATCATTTTTGTTATAAATAATGTTCTTGCTCGTACAATTGTTGTATTTATTAAATTAATGATTTACAAATTTAAATGCTGTTAAAAAAACTAATGTTCTTGAGTGTCTCGTAATTTGTATGGCACTCTAGAATTTCTAATTTGTTTTGGTTTTCTTTTCAATTAAATTTTTGTCTTCAGTGCAATCTCTTTGACCAATGTCCCACTAATTGTTTGCAACATGGTCTATCGCTTTGGGCCAACACCTCACCTTAAAAACCTAGGACACCCGCAGGACACCTCCGGTTAAAAGGTTTCCCTGTCAACCCCTCTAAATATCACCCTCCCCTCCTCCGACAAGAGCATTTTTACTGTTTTGCGTTAATTGAAAACTTTTTTGCGAGTAGATATTCGTATTTTTCACAGCATGGCAAAAACAAAATTGGAAAAGTTTTCTAGTTTTTCCCACACTACAAAATGGGGTGTGGAAAGTTGTCGTAAGTAGAAGTGCAACTCTGAGTTTTTAACGCTTTGCCGCCTTTCATTTGTTTAGACCTCAGTCCCCCTTTCCCCTCTTCCTCCGAAAGCTTGAAGTTCCAGTGGCTTACCACCCACACCAAAACACAAAAAAAAAGGAAAAAAACACCCCAAATTCAGAGCCAGACTTAAGTGTGTTTGTGTTTCCTCTCAGAACTTGGCGGCCAATTAGTTTGTTGCACTGCAATTCGGGGAAAGTACGGGTTTTTGGGGGCTTCAACTGGTTGTGGCAGCTGTTATATTCGAGACTTGGACTTGGTCAAATCGGAAATCCACTCTAAGCTGTTTGGGCTGCTACGTTTTTTGCGATTGGAAAATTGTCATAAAATAAAGTGAAGGAAATCGAGGATTTTTGCTCGGACTTTGCTAAGTGAATTGGTTGAAAAAGAAAAATCTTAAGGTTGTTGTAAATTTTGTTTTAAATCAGTATGAACCTTAGGCTAAGGTTACAATAATAATAAAACTCAAATTAAAACTGCCTATTTTGTCTATTTAATGTAACAAATTCTAAGTTATGCTTTAATGCATCTTGGAAACTAAATATTAATTGTTTTTTGTAAGTAAATTAATTGCGTTGCCCAATTAAAAAGGGTGCAAGGCGGCTATTAAAATTATATTATCACCCAACAAGCCCATTAGTTTGTGATTAAACACAGATTCATTCACAACAATTGAATTTTAAAGCGCTTTAAAAGCTCATTAATTCATAATATTCAAATAGCCGTGAGCAATCATCGAAAATGACTTCATTGACAACAGGTTTTTTGATTACTGGGGGAGATAAGGAAACCTTGAGAATCAGTTGAAGTGACTGACAAAACAATAGATGGTTCCCTGTTATATAATTAAAATTAACTCGTTTATTGCCATTTTGGCAATATGTTTTAGTTGCTTGAAAGATAGTATCTCTAATTTCTACTCACTATTTCCCTCTGCAGCTTGGCGATATTGAAGTTGGCCTGGGCGAGTCTCACACTTAAAGTGGCCACATCGCTTGTTAACTGGGCCCTTTCGCCGGCATTGCGATCCACCAACTTGAGCATCTTGTCCTCCAGACTCTGGTTGACCTTTTGAACCCGCTTGTGCGATTCGTAGAGCCGGTCGTATTTATCCTGCCACGCTATAACACTGTCCTCGAGTTCCACCTGCCGCTCCGATTCCCTCAAACAGGCCGATTCCAGGGCATATAGTTGCGTTTGCTTCTCGATTAACGCCTGCTGCAGTTGCTCAATTTCCGTTGCTGCGGAGGCGGAAGTGGCCGCCTTTCCAGGGGGCGTGGCTGCCGCAGATATAGCCGATGCCGACGCCGCTGCCGCTGCAGTGGATATGGCCGATGTTGCAGTCGATATTTCTTTTGCTTTTTTCGGTGTGCCCGCTGTGGCCGCCTGCAATTGAGTAAACACACAAAATGAAATTATGAGCTGCAAATATTTTGTAATTAATTTTGCTTCCGGGGAGCGAGAAACAACGCATACCGGACGCAAAGTGTCACACGCTTTCGATTGCAAAACCCGCACTGAAAAGCCCCGGACAAAGTGGGATCCGGAGAATGCTGCTCCGGACAGCTTCATTATTTTACCAGCGGATCTCTTTCTGCTTAATTTTTAAACAACATTTTAAAAAGCTTTGAGCGTGCCGTGTCATAAAAATGCACGTCATGCCCGGCAGTTTGTGGACAAGGGGAGCAAAGGTCCGACTTAACCCGTAACGTGCAGCATCTGCTGGTAAATAGTGGGTTAAGTTAGGGTGGAAGATGGAATACACTTTGAATCTTTTAGAAGCTATCATACTTAAATATTTTATATATATAAATAAAGTTGATTTAAAACCTTAAAACTTTAATGCTTTCTTTTGTTATAAAATAATATACTTTTAAAAGATTAGAATCTATATAGCCCACAATTCAGTAGGTAGGGTATAGTACATGGATCTAGAGCTGTTGACAACTGATAAGCAAAGTGTAACGGTGGATTATACAGCACCGCTAACAGAGGGAATTCACAAATTCAGAGAGAGTGAAATGAAACAAGAGAGATCAGTTGAAGAGAACTGAAAACAGATAATACCACAGAGCTTTTGTTTTTTTTGAACGGTTAATCAGTACCAAATATACGTACTTTAATATATATATACATATATGGATAATATACACAGAACATCATAGGACATTATCTGCCAAGTCATAAGGCTTAAACTGCAATTTTATTTTATTCAAAGCCAGTCATTATTAAATATCATTATAGCCTTAAAAATATAAATAAACAAAGCAAAATGAGCCTAACATTTCTTTTACAAATGCCAACAAAATATATAAGCTTATCACGAAATGTTAATGAGCCAATATCTTTTTTGCCGATAAAGTGTATGTGACACGCTTTTAGGAATTTTCTGTTTGGTTTATCTAAATTAGGAATAACAAAACCAGGTCGACACCTATAAAAACGCTGTGCTTTGCTCGACAAATATTGTAAAGTGTTCAACCATCAACAAGAATGAAAATGGATTGGATTTCGAGCCTTTTAGTCCTGGGCATTGTTTTTGGTGCAACAGGAAAGGAATTCGCAAAACCGGTTTAACATTTAAAATCATTTAAAAGGGTGTATAACTAAAAATGTATATATATTCCACAGGAGATACGTCTAATACAACGGACGGGGTCACCTCCTACCTTAACTACTACGGAGAATCCTATTTCGGTACTAAATAAATTAGCAACAGAAAATCTCCAAGGGATCCTTTCCAAATATAGTCAGCAATGTAATAACAACGAGGAGGTTTCTTTCTGGCTGGACCAAGTTAAGGAGGCGTTACAAATGGACAGTAGTGCCTTGAGTATCAAAAAGAAGTTATCAGTTTATGATAAATTCGAAGAATATGATAAGCAACGTTTAAATCTTGAAAAAAGCATCGATGATCGCTTAGAATACATAAATGATATTCTTCCTACCCTCGAACCCAATAGCCAGTGCTCAAAAACGTACCTGAAACAAAGAGTTGCCTTGAAAGCGGCTAAACAACTTGACAATAAACAAAAAAAGGAAGCACTTGACAAAAACAACAAGGATTGCCCTACCGAAACTGATTATGACCTTAATTATAACTATTAAATACATTTTTTGCAATTTATTATAAGCACCAAAAACCTTTTTTTAAATAATAATTTAAACAAATATAACATGCGTAAATAGTATAGGTATAGTTATTGTCATCGAAATCTTTAAAAATTCGAAAAATGTATCAACCTTCCGACTTAAAATCTACCTGAGCAAGAATATATATACTTTATAGGTTCCAAAATGTGTAATATCCTCTTCAAGGGTATATAAAAGTAACTTTATAAAGTAGAAAGAGCTCCTCAAGTACTTTTTATATCGTCCAAGACCCGACTCCACCTCTATCCATAATGCGGTTATCAATTTCAATACTCATCCATCTCCGACTCGTCCAATTTAGTTGGGAATTTCGAATTTAGTCGGGCGTCCCGACGCAGATGGCTGATGGGGAAGCAAAGTGCAAACTACGTTCTCAAACAACTAATTGGATTAACTTGACACAAAAACGAGAAGGAGTTGCAGCCAGAATGTCGCCAGTGGAAACTTTGTCTTTGGTTACTCCTTGGAATCCTTCGGCTCTGTTGGAAAACCACATGAGTTTTCCTTTCGTCACCATATATGAACGACATGAATTGGCGGGGGAAAGTCGCCAGTCTTTCGAGCTCAAACCTAAAAACTGCAAAATGTACGGAAAATTTAATTAAAAAAGGATTTTCGGCCTGGCTGCTAGTTGCTTGGCTTCTTCTTCGCTGACTTGGCCTCTTTCGATTTTTCCCGCACACACACTCACACACATTTTCCTCAAGCCAAATAATTTTTCTTTGCACTCCATTTTTGCCGAGAACGCATAAGAAAATTCAATTTATAGTTTGTGTGTGTGGGCGTGGCAAATTGCCAAAGACAGACAATGCTATTAATTAATTTGGAAAGCATTTTGCCGGGCGGAAGAAGGCGGTAACAATTAAAACGGAACCGGTTAAAGAGCTGGGGGGGAGGGGGTGGTTATTTTTCGGGGCCACAATGATGAAGAGCTGGCCAAAAAGTTTGCTTTTGGCGTGTCCATGTGAGAGTTTCCGGTCCAGGCATACATTTTCCCGGCATATGATAGTTGTTTTCCCCCTATGATTTGTTTGCCTTTGGTCATTAAAACCATTTTCGTGTTCCCACATTTCTCTGCTCTTATGTCGACATTTATGTTAGGTTTTTGCTTGCGGCTTGTTTTTCAATAATTTATCAAATGCTTTTTGTTTTGATGCACACAAATGGTTTAACAAGCTTAACGAGGGGCTTTTCCGAGGCCTAAATGGCGATTATCTTTTTTTTATCACTTTTTGTTAATCAGTTTTAATTGATATTATTAGGGATTAAGTTGTAAATTGAATAATGGGATAGATTTTATTTATTATTTCCACTTTAGTGTCAATTTATGTTGTTCTGCTGATAACGCTTTTAATTTTCCTGTCATGGTTTTCATTTGTACTGCCATTTGTTTTGCCATTATTAAACCAAAGTGACACCTTAATCGCTTAATAGGTTTTAACCATAAATTAGAGGAGGGAAATCATAAATTGTTGTATACAAATTAATAAGTTTTATATTTTTAAGCGAATTAAATGTTTCCAAAGTTCTCAAGTTATTTCCTCAAGTTCCTAATTTTTTATGTAGAAAACATGACTTGCTTGTCAGCATCTTTTGCATAACTTTTTATCAGATTCCAATTGTTAAAGCTTTAGCAGAAACATTCTCTCAACCCCGAGGATTCCCTTTTGTTTCCTGAAATTCCCACTTCAATCCTTTCGCTGCTCATTTTTCATGGTTAGAAGACATTTCGAGGAAAGGAAAAGCCGCTTGTTGAGTTTTCCCATGCACGCTTATGACTCTCCGAAAACCGTTTTTTAATTGTCATCCTTCTGCTTGGAGTGCATTGGAAAACCCCGAAAGTAATGAGAGGAGTTCGGTGTCCTTGTCATTATTTATTATGTTGCTCAAGTCTTTCATTACACAAGCATTTCTGTCTTTCATTTGTTGCCTTTGTGCCGAAAAAAAAATAAGGAAAAGTAACAAGGAAACGAGGGAGAATTTCTTATCAACCGAGGACGTTGTCACATTCCTTCACTGCTTATTTACAGTTATTCAGTTGCTCATTTTCTCCTCCATTTTTCTTCCCACCCACACAAAGACTTGTAAAAAAAGGGGGAAAAAGGAAGTGTGACGCAGAAGTGTAGACTATGAATATAAGAATAATTCCCATCATTAAAATTCGACGTTCATTTTGAACTCATTGAATCGGCCTTCAGAAAAATGGGGTTTTAATAAACATATTTATTATAATACTAGTTTTAAAAAAATGGTGACATATAAGGAAGTAATTTGAACTTCAATTGTAAACGCAATACTTTAATATTCTTGCATTTTAAATTTAAATAATAAATACAATGCTAGCGAATTATTAGAAGAATAAATTTTTAAAGTGTTTGTAGTCCTATTTCATGTTAAAATAGTACTGCAATACAAAATCGGAATGGAAAGGACCCTGCTCTGAAATATGGCGGTCTGCATAAAAGTTAGAAGTGGAAAATAAAGTTTACTTACATTTGTCAATATATTTTCTTTCCACAGAACTTTCACGGTTCAGCCTCATTTGAGGGGATAATTACAGATCTGGCAAAGTCTCCGGCCACCACGATTTCCTCCTTGTTGTTTCAGTAACCCAAAACTCGCGACTTTTCCCTGGCTCAATCGATAAACAAATGCGGTAAACATCAATGGACAGCGGGAAAGGACCCAGCGGGAAACTCACACAAGAGTGCTTGGGCAAACAACCTCGTTGGATGATGAATGGAAGGTCAATTGCCGTGACCCCGGCGAAAAAAAAAATAAAATAAAACTGGGGCCAAAAGCAGCGCTGACATTTAACGCAAAGCGACGCGAGCCTGTCAATGCCAATGTCCTGGATGAGAAGCCAGGACTCGAGGAAGCGGAGAAGGCGAAGAAGGAGCAGGAAATGGAGAAGGAGCAACTCGAGATCCCGACCAGGAATGTTTATGCGAATGCTTGGGCACAAAAACATACGTGACGTGCCTCCTCCGCCTCCTCCTCCTCCCCCTCTGCCCTTTCCCCACCTCGTTTACGTTGACTCTGTGCCCTCCCTTTCTATTCATGTAAGCCCTGCACTCGGAAAAAAAACGATATAGTATATTTTGTATTACATTAGCTACTTTCAGGATGCAAAACCTATAATTTCCTCAGGTATAATTTACCAAATAATGACAAAAAAGAACCAAATAGTTGAAATCAGGCTTTCATTAATAAACATTTCGCTAGAAAAACTGTTCAAATAGTTTTTTTTTAGATTTTGTCGAAAATTGAAAATGTTAGATTTTGTAATATACATAACTTTTGAGTTAGTTCTATTAAAAAATGAAGAATTCGTTTTCAAATATTTCTAAATGTCTATATCATGTAATTAAAAAAATAGGTTGAAAAATTAAAAGCTTTTAAAATGCAAGGTTTTTAAACCATTTTTTAACGATTAAAACATTATTTGGTATTAAATACATTTTTAAAATCTGAAGTTTAAAGCTTACGAGGTACGAGGTAGATATTTTTCGCAGTGTCCTTAAGCGGCGGAAGCGATGTGCAGCGACTGACAGCTGAAGGAACACGAATAAACGAGAGGTCCTGGCAGCGGGAGAAGCGAATTCCCTCAGCTGGAAAAATGCCTCATCTTGGCCTGACAGTTCGCCGAGTTGCGTCAACTTGTCGTCATATTTTTCAGTCAACTGAAAGTTCTCTATGACTTCCTCGATATAAGGATATATGTGCGGAGGTCCTAGATTGTGTTTGTGCGTGTGTGTATTTGTGTGCTTGTGTAATTAGGATAATGGTTGCAGTGGCAAACCATCGGGGGTTTGGCCAACATTCAATACGATATTTATAGATTGTGCAGCAATCGCTTAAGGTTCTTTCGCAATTTGCAGGACGGTTTATTAAAAATGTATGACTTTGGTTGACTATTTAATCAAATATCTATCTATTGTACTGTGGCTGAAATCGGGTTTAAAACATTATGCAACTGCTTGAAGGTATAGGCAATTATTTTTCTTTGGCCAAGGAAAATTTTTAATTAAATAATTTTGTATTTTAAATGTAAGATTTAAGCCATTATATTCAAGCTCCTATTAACAATTTTTGATAGTATTTCCAAATTTATAGCTCGTTTATATTTTAAAATACCATTTCCATCCTTTCATATTTTAAAAAGGTTTAGTAATCAATTATTTAAGATTCTAAAACCTCTGTTTTATAAATAATATTATAAAAGTCAACTAAACTATTATCAAATAATAGTTTCCCAAAGATAACTCTAAACATAAACCACTGTGCATTATCGTTAACCCCACAGAAAGGCCCCAAATTTGAATTGTATGTATCCCGACATATTGCTCATTGTGCGTATGTGAGTCTGGTTGAATATCCGGTACATTTTGAGCCTGACACATTATGTTAATACGCTTGTAGTTTAATGCTGGCAAATATTGAGCTACATGTATTCAACTCAGACACGCACACACGTACCACGAAAGACACGCGAAATTTATGCATATTTTGATGGCATTTTGAACGCATAACGCAAAATGTCAAATACATAAAAATGAAAAGCCGACGAAACGAGTAACGAAGTGAAAGAGTAAACCAATGGCGAAATCATTTCAGCCAATACACGCACATTCCAGAAAGCAGCCAATGTCTCCCTTTTACAGAGAAAAAAATTATTTAAAACTGTTGTTTCTTAAGATATATATATTAAATAATCTATAGATTCCATTTATCTTAAAAAATGATTAAAGCACCAAATTAATTCAACCCAAAATGAATTCTAAATAAACACTGATATTACTTTAAAAGTGTCTCGTAATAATAAAATACTTTTTTAACAATTGAAATGGTAAAATTGTATTCCAGAAATCACTGAGGACTCATATTTATATACTTAAACTTATTAGATAGATTATTTCTCAGTGTGGGGAAATACATATCGAATAACACGAAAGCGGAAATCGATGACGGCCATTTTGCCGTAAATTGAGGCATTTTGCCCCGACGCTCTTGTAATTGTACCGCTGAAAGATGGAAAGTGACGATGGGGGAAAATGGCTGGGTGGAAAATGGCTGGGAAAAATGGTAAAAATGGGAGGCGTCAAGGATATCTGCTCGGTGGCTGCGACACATTCAACCGGCTATTTTTAGCTCGATTTTCATTTAATTTGCTGCCCATGCTGCATAACTAAAAACGGCGAACGGTAGTCGAGCTTAAAATCCAACGGAGGGTCATGAAAAACCAGGCGGGAAAAACCAGCGAGCGGTTATGTTTTTCAATTACGCCGGCCGCAAAATTTGAAATTTAGATGGCAATTTTTAGGGAAAATTTCATCGTGTTTCTGTGGTTTTTTCCTCCCCTCTATTTCATTTTTACTTGTAGTATCCATGCAATTTGGCAAATTGTGCGCAGGGGGCAAAAAACCACGTATGTGCGTGGCTAATACCAATTTCTAGTCAATTACGCAAATTTTGAATGTTTAAAGAGGCAACTTTTTAGTATGCAAGCGAACTCAATTTGTTTCAGCGCAAAATTTCTGGTGCAAATTAAAATTTTCTAAATCTCGTTAGAAGTAAACATGTTTGCTGAAATTTAGATGAGTTGCCTAATAACAAATAAATTGTTGGACTTACATCTTTAGTGAAAATGCATGTACTCATAATTAATCCATTTTGTTATTAAAACCATTTTGATTTTCTCTTGCCTTCTGCCACATTATCCTATTTTTAATTTGGGTTGTAAAATTTTAAATTGTTTTCAGAGCTATCAAAGTACATTGTCATAAAAGAAATAATAACAATCACGCTCATTTATTATTTTGATTTAATTAAGAGGAAAGTACACATATTATTTTTGGTAATTTATAAATAAATTGCAAGACCAAACAACTGCATAGTTGTTAGAGTAAACAACAATTTGTAACACTTTTGTTTGCTCATGATAATGCTGCAGGCAAGTCGGCCAACTTTTCTAATAATTTTAATTGACATTTAAAATATTTGCTATGCAAATTGTGTCGCCATGGTTGTTGTAGCATTATTTGTCTTTCAGCTTCCTTCCTTTTCCTGCCGGCTTTCCTCCGGTTTTCCATGTCCTTTTGGACCCCTCGTTATCTGTGTGTGTTCAGGGACTTGGAAAATCCGTGTGCAATGTCAGTTGCCACGAAGAAGAAGAAGAAGTGGAAGAGGGAACTACGACTATTTATGTGGGTGCAACGTGGCGTATGATTAATGGAACAGGGGTAGGAGAAAGCGCATCATATACACATGGTGCATATGGACAAAGTTGAGAGGGCAATGCGAATAAAGCTTAGGGAAAACGCCAAGGAAAAGTGGAAAAATAGGATTGCAATAGGAATCGATTAAAAACAAATCGTTGATTGAATTTTCCCAAGCCAAAACCAGTTATGACGAACAAAGGGAGAATGGCCAGAATGGGCACAAAAAGGAGAAAAGTAAAGAAAAGTCGAAGACAAAGCAGCAATGCAGTGGCAGCAACAATAATAACAATCAACCCCGCCCCAAAATGCCAATTTCCACTCCTGCTTCTCTTTTTCTTTTTTTTTGTGTTTTTGGCTAAAAGGGAAATAAGCAATTTCAGCAAATAAATCGTAAAAAGTAAAAGTAATAAAATCACGAAAATGAGAAAAGAAACCACGCACATACACACATGAAGAAAATGATGGGAAAATGAAAATACTCGTTGCTATCAAAAACAGACAGCAAACACAATCGCAATCGAAGTAACTGAGAAGAGCCAGGAAATTCGGTGGGAAAAGCGAGTCAGGGAAAGTCAGGGGAGAAAAGCCGAATTGAGAGCGTGAGATAACGCTTAATGTGGTGGAAATGGCGGTGCCAACAGTGGTGCCAAGGACCTTGATTAAGAAAAGCCAAGAAAATGGGGGGGAAACATCACAAATTAATGAGTAAATGTTGGCACACGAATGTTGGAGTCGAGGCAAGTTATGAAAATATTGATTTTGGCTCAGCCGAATTAGTTGGGAAAAGCCTTATGTTTCAGAATTAAATGAAGAATCATTTCTCCGCAATAGAAAAATATATTTTTGTGTTTTTATGATTGGACTATTTAATTTTAAATCCAATTACATTGGCTACAAACCTTTCCTGTTCATTTTCTATTACAATATTTTAATTTGTTTGATATGAAAGAAATTTGTCATCATTTAATATTTAAAAAAAAAAAAAAAAGGTAAGGAACTTTACTTTTTTTTATTATTTAAAAAGTTTATCAATTTCTTCTTTAAATAAAATAATATATGATACATATTCAAGCAGATTGAAATAAAAAGAAAAGAAACATTTTGTCTTTATCTTTATAATTTTAAATCAATTTACAAAGAAACACAGAATCTTCCTAAAAAAAGTAAATGCAATTCCTGGCAAACATTTTACAAAACCACTACGCACATTATATATGTATGAATCTGGCAAATTGAATTGGTTCGAACACTTGCCCGAAAATCATTCAAACATTTCCCATCAACTTAAGCAGCTCTCGCTTGGCAAACTTCAATATAATTGATTTCTCGCACAGACAAAGCCATTCCCAAATTAATTCCCCCTTTTCTTTCTTGCCAATGCCAAAAAGAGGAATGCTAATCAAGCCGGCCAAAACAAACCGAAATTCGAGAGAGATTCGAGTAGAAGACATATGAAGTCATACACACTTGGAACTTTTCCAGCTTTCCCCGCCAGAGCACAAAGAGCAGATAAAGAAAATTCCACACACACTACACACTCTGGTAGTTTGCGAGTTTTCCGGCCGCACGAAGGAAATGAGCAAGACATTGAGTCACCTCAAATTGTGGGAGTGTGGAAAAGCTGGAAAAGCAATCAAAATACGGCAGAGACAAAGGCGAAGATAAATAGAGGCAGACAAGCAAAATATTGCCTTTTCAGTGGCGAGGCAACAGGAGGAAAGAGATACCGCAGTGGAAATGGGGCAGGAAAATCTGAAGAGCTTTAGTGGGAAACCCACCTTTCGAAAAAAATGTATGCGAAGACAGAAACCTATGTAAGTAAATTTATAAAATGTATTTTTTTGTCATAAAAGTCAACATGTTAATAAACTTTTAAAAAAGCCAAAAAAAAACCATAAGCAAGTGTAACTATAAATATTATATCCCAAATTTTGTTAATAATTAATTATAAAATCAATGTTTCTTTTACCTTATTTAAAATCGTGTCCGAATTTATTAAATATTTAAACATAAAAATGAAAAATAAATATGTTAAGTTTAGAAAACCTTTAGTGAAATCTAGGTTTAGGTTTTCCTGCTGCTATTTGGACTGTGAGACTTTTCCTTGGCCCCCAATCCGATTTTTACGAGCCCTCAAATGTATGCGGCAATAAATTAAATCAAAACATCTAGGATTTGACCTTGAGTGGCCGGGACAGATGAACACATCAAGGATGCACAAAGGGCAAGCAATTTTACGGCGTGCAGTCCATTGGCGGTCAGCTCGGGGCCATGAACCCTGCAGATATCCTTTCGTTTTGTGGGTGTGTGTGTGCATGTCAGGACCTCGGGGGCAATTTCCTACTGCAACATACACTCACTCAGACACGAGTGTGTTTGTGGGCGGGCAAATAAGCATAACGAGCTCCATTATCCTTGGGGAAACTGGTTTGGGATGCAGCCTTGCTCTTGCATTACGCATACGCCATGTGACTCACAACGGAAAGCGGGGGGAAACAGGGGGAAAACTCTTTTGTTGCACCGCCAAATTGAAATAATATGCAGGGGACAGCAAATATGAAAAGGAAATGGAGAAGCGAGCAGAGCGAGATGAAAAAGCATGAGTCAGCAGATGCCATTCCATATATACACTTATCACAGGATATGAGGCCAAAGGATTAAGGGTGATGTGGTCGCTTGAAAAATAGAAGTTATGTTTATACATTCACGGAAATGCCGCTTTTAATAAATGCTGGGCAAGCAGAACATTTTTTATCTCCCAATAAAAGTGAGACATTTGTCTGCCATAAAACAAAAGGCCAAAATGGTTGAGTTTAATTTAATAGTATTTAATTACTTGTACAAATAGTTTGTTTTCTTATGAAACTGACATGCATTTTATAAGATAAACTTCATATGTTAATTATCAAAAATGTTAATACATAATTATCAAAAATGTTAATACATTTTGTAATGAATTAGTTTGTCTTTAAACGAATGAATAGTAAATATGTTCAACATCTGACAACTTTAATATCTTATGAAGTGATCAGTGTAATAAAAAAATAAATACTCTATTATTTCCATAAGAAAATAAAGCACAAGAAACATCTTAATTTAATAGTTATTTTATACTTTTGTACTCGAGTATAATACCCCTTAATTGAAAGAGTAGAAAAATGGCAGCATAATGGCTACGACAAGGACGAAGGACATCATCCAGCCGGAGGACGCAGGTCCTGTAAGCTAGAGGCCATTGTACACACGTAGGTCACAAGCGACAGTTCCTGCGCTTCTTTTGACTTTTGTTTTTGGAAGAGAGCATGAAAACCCCCCTTGAATTCTCCCCCATTTTCCGTTTTGCCGGCTGGGGCAGCATCATTAACATTATGTAAGCAACAAAAACAACAACAACAACAACCGGCGACTGTGACAGCAGCAACAGACGGTAGTGCTTTCACCTTTCTCCTCCTGCGAAAACTACACCTGAAGTTGTAATTTATGCTCTGACAAAATGGCGCACACACAAAAAAATTGCGGGGTGGAAAGTGGGAGAAAGAAGCCTCTCACGTCACACAAAGGGGGGTGAAAAGGGGGACAGAAATGGGGGTGAAAAGGGGGATAAAAAGGGGGCCAAAAGGGACGCATAGTTGGCCTATGTGTTGCACTTGACGGGGTAGCTACTTTTATGTATTTATGTTTATATATGTACATCAGGCGCTTGGCCTTTATGGCCGCATAAATTAAAGCATCACGAATTGAAATATTTTATAAGTTAAGGTTTTACGAGAACTTCAGGTCAAGTAGCACAGCCAGATAATATATATATATTGTTACAGAATTTGTTTTACAGAACAAGAATTACATTTCAACTCCTTAATAAATCTTACTTCCCGTTTCCTTCCATAGATAAAGGGCTCTATATATCCCTAAATAATGCATATGCGATTATAAACTTTTAATCCCAAGCTTCATAATTGAAAAACTTTTCGCAAGTACTTAATTACTTTAAAGTGCTCAGTCAAAAGTTCCTCAAAGACATAAATTTATAAAAAGCAAGATTAAGGGAATCCTTTTCTTTGGTATAAACTACTTTATTTAAAGTAAACCTAATTGTTCAACATATGATGAGGATCTCCGACCCACCTGCCCAGAAATTAATCTTGCGGCTTCAACAACCGCATGAAAAATCGCTTCGATTTTCGACTTTACATCCATCAGCGTTGGCAGGAAAAACTTTAATGGCTGGCCATAAAAAGAAGGAAACTCGCCGAAATGTTTATCTTGCGGCCACAATTCCGAGCGGAACAAAAAACCAAAGATACATACATGCATTTGCCTAGGTGAAAAGTTTTGAGCAAACTGCATAAACGAAACTTCTTATAAAGTCTATAAAACGTAATGACTCGCGCTACATGCGCACCCAGAAAAGTATGCAACAAAAGTTCCACTGACTTTGACTTGACAGGAGGAAAATCAGGAGGAGCACAGGAGTCTGGGAGATTCCAGCAGGAGAATATTAAGTTTTACTCGGATCCCAGCTGGAGGAAATTGATTAAAGCCACTGTGGCGGGGGAATGAGACGGATTTGGTGCAGGAATTAAACGAAATTGGAAAAGTTGAAGTCTTTAAATCAGATTAGGCTGTGGGTAATTTACCAACGTACCAATGATTCTTTCTTAATGTGGCTAATGGGATTTTCCTGCTTATAAAACATACACTTTTCTGCAGCAGATTGTGAACGTTTGTATGTCTTTTATGTTAATTTATCAAAATAAATTTGATAATATATTTATCAAAGCAATATTTTCATCAATTTCAAAAGATACTTTGACCTCTATGACACAAATATTTATTTATTATAAATGCCAAAAGCAGAAGCAGAAATGAAATCAAACAAAAATTAAATAATAAAGCCGAATGGCATTTGCCATTTACTAAATGAATGTCAATACCAATTTTGGTCAAAGGGGGTCAAACAAAATTGTTTTCAATAAATTAATAACTTGTTTATATTTTCTTTCTTTATTGGCTTTAAAACAACTCAACCTTTGCTAATTGCTGAATATATTTACAAATAGAGAGCAAAAGTGTTTGGTTCAATGAAATGAAAAATTTTATAAACGAGAATGTAGTGTAAAAAAATACATTTATCTAGTATTCTATAAAAATTGAGGGCTTTACTACTATTACTACTTGCTTCTTTTAATTTCACCTTTCCATTTCATATTTGCAATAAACAGTAAATATCATTGTAAATATTATAGTAATTAATATCTTATGCTTAAGCTTTGCGTAAATTAAAAATGTTAAAGATTGGGAATTGGGAGGTTACTTTAAATGTTTTTATATAACATAAAAACTTCCTGTGGTAAACTAACTGGAGCTCTACTGTACTTGAAAAAGCGACCGCATCATTTAGCATTTATGACGTCAAGTCGAGTCGATTGGGGAGTGTGACTGCACTTGAAAATCGCCCAAGGCACACGTCGACGGTTGATGGCTGAAGGATGAAGGATTTTGTGCAACAAAATGTCAAATCACCGACACTAGGACACTTTCACCCACACACCCCCCCTCCGAAAGCAAACCAAATTTGCATGCTACATCGCACCAGTGTGTTTGTATCGTGTATATGTGTGTGAATGGGGAATTGAAATTGGTTTGCGAAATGGCAGCTATTTATATTTGGCGAGGAGTCGTCTGCACTTGTCACACTGATTTCTGCCGATTAGAAATTAATCGAATTTTACTGTCAAATCGAAAGCGGCGGGCGTTCAGGAAGTTCGCCCTACGTTGCCATGGAAATGCAAAAACAACCAAACACAGACACGCACGCATACTAAAACACAAAGGCGGGAGTATCCTGCGAGTTAGGGTGACTCGTACGGCTCTGAGATTTAATTCTAAACAAGTTCTTTACTAATAAATTTCCAATACTAATTTAAATTTTTTCTTAATTCCTACTTAAAAAATAAAACCTTTGTCTAAGCCAATTATTCAAGAATCTAAAAAGGGGTTAAATAGTCCCTAACTATTATTTATTAATTGTTAATCAGCTTTTCATTATTAAATTGGTTCATAAAACCAGTTGAATGGGAATATAATTTATATAAATTTTAATATTTATAGATATATGAAATTTAAAAAAAAATGATTTGAAAATTATATTGACTCGCAAAAAATGTACAAATCAGATTTAACTTATAGAAATATACCGATTGTATTGATTAAGGGAAGACTGCCCCCTTTTATTTATCTATTTATTGTTTGTCCTTTGAAATTGAGCCACCCTAAACGACACTCACACACACAAACGCAGACACAGACTGACAGACACTGACACTGAATGTTACGCAGTCGGCGAACTTGTAGGCGAAATACCGTAACATTTCGCCAATTGGCTGATAATCTCCGTTTATATAAGCTCCGGAAAAATAACCAAGATAGAATCCCAGTAAGACTCCTGTTTATATTTGATTAGTATTAATTTCACTCCTCTCACCTGTTCCACTACTGTCGACATTTTGATGTATGTTTTTCTTTATTTACTGCACTCCTCGATATTTATCTCACTTTGTCGTTGTGCTCTCTGCACTTTTCGTTTCAAAAAGGATTCTAAAATTTATTTTTTTAAGCCGCACCGCATTTTGGTTGTTTTTTTTTATTTTGCTTCGATTTTAATTGTACGAGCTTAAGGAAAAATTCGCAAACTTAAGATACGCAACGAATCCGACGGGTTGCTGCTGCTGAAATCAACTAAAAATCCTTTTTTTGGCGAGCAGGATACTCACGGATTTTTATCCTACCCAATAGTCGAGTGTGGCCAGCCTTGAGGATATACCAAAATGTGCCAAAGGAATTATTTCGGTGGAAAACTTTGATATATTAACGTTAGCTAACAGAGCTCTGTTAACTAACTGTTAACTGTTTTTATATATGTAAATTATCCCCTTCGTACAATTATCATATTATTTGTATATATATTCAAAATATTTATATTCCATTAATATTAGCAGTTGATATTTTCATATTAATATTAACTGCTAATATATGTTTAGGTCAGGTAATTTTTGAAGACTTTAACATACAATCAAATCAAATTGGACTAATGAATATTAAAGTATAAAATAAATACAAAATTATTAAATAAATATAGATAGATATAGATAGAAATATGTAAGAAGGTTTACTTAACAATAGTTCTTAAAATTTATTTTTAATTTTTAAAACATTTATAATTTAGTATTTTATATTTTGCCAAATGGTATATTTCAGCACTTAAGCAACGGTCATACTTCAAACCTAAATTTTTCAGTGCCGTTTCGCACGTTTTTCTTGTAAATAAATAATAACAAAATATTAAGATGTTCCGTCTGCAACAATCACAACCCGACCCCGCGGAGGAGCAGAAACGCGTCAAATCAGAAGTCCGTTTCAACTTCATTCTTTTTGGCGCTATAATCGCAGCTGTTCGATTGGGTATATCAAAATTCTTATGTAAAATGTTCCATTTGTTAATAACCATTGGTTTTCTTCATTTCAACAGCTCCTGTTGTCCTGCAGCATTTAAATACAGCATAGGAACAAAGTTAACTATATAAAGGAAGCATAATTATATCAAGAAGTTATCAATTATCTAGTTGTTCTACCAATTTAAGTGGATTCCTAAACAACTGGCACGCAAAATGCATTTATTTAAAAGCACTTTGGCTAATTGGAAAGCGTTTAATGTTTGAATCAATGCATTTTTTAAGTTTGGATTATATTGAGAACGTTTCTAAAAAGAAACTGAAACAAAATGGAAAAGTGAATAAAAAACATATTCCTTAATAAAAAACTTTAACTGACTATTAAAGCATATTTTTATTAAAGAGGGTATTATAATATAACGGTTTTAGCTTAAAAACCCGACGACTATATTATGGAGCTGTCATACGAACGATCAAAGAATTTATTAGTAAATCGACATGGCTTTATTTATCTTTGTTTATAAGCATAACATTGTGTTGACTGTTAAAAACTAAATATTTATTAATGTCGAGGGGCGATAGTTTTTAGTACATCTGGTATATTATTTGAATTGTTTAGATTTTGAGCTCAATGTTGAACGAGCATATTTCGCCGCCATAGATTTGTGCTTCCGCATTTTCGCGTGGTAAGAGGAGGATATACTGCGTTAAGCTTAGCTTGGAAAAATTATATAAGGTTATATTTGCTGATGTCAATTTTATAGAATAAAACGGCACGCGCCCAGTCGAAACAATCGACTTTGAATTCGACCATTGAAAGCAATTCCGGGACCACCGACACTTAACATTTTACATTTTTGGTAATAAATAATAAAGTGTTAAGCCGTTAAGTCCATTTAGGGTTAACAGCAAATAAAACCTCTTAATAAATCAAAAAAAAAAACTTTTTTTAAACCAACTCTGTTTAAATAAACTGCCATGTTTGCGCAATCGATACATCGATAGCAGCACTTTAACCTGCTGCCAGAGCTGACACTTCTAGCCAAAATCGCTGTACTAGCCCGCCCCCGCGAGCCAAATCCAGCGAGAAACTAGCCAGCCCGTCAGCACCACCTGTGTATAAACAGTTGGCAAGAAACAAAACCAAAAAACAGAAGTTTGTGTTGAAATAGCATAATAAAACCAATTAATACCATTTCACATTTTGCAAGAACGACTCAAAATATCCATATATGTGTGTATGTGTACATAGCAACGTAGGAGATAAAGAACGGAGAAGGGGAAAACATCAAAATATACTGAACATATGGACGTAGACTTTAAGATAACGAAAAAAGTAAAGTTGCCGCGTTGCGCTTGCCATATTTACACTACTTTACTATAGATATCTATTTTACCAGGTACTCCCAAGCATTCCATATAATATATAATGGTGGCGGCGAAGTACCAGCGTTTAAATTCCAGTGCTGAGGTGGGTGAAATCGGAAATGGCAGCGATGCGGAAGACGAGGAGATCAAGCTCGATCTCACGCAGCATTCGCAGTTGAATAATGGAAATCGTTTACGGCAGATATCGGGAGGCAGTCCGGGAACCACGGAAGCCACCACTTCGGCTCAGGAAAACATGATGATGCAAATGGCCGTGGGCACTCTATTCATTATCCTTTTGTACCTGACGCTGTCTATATTGCTGACCTTCTACCAAACGGACATCATCCGGCAGATGCACTTTCCCCTGGCCATTGTGTCCTATCACCTGGTAATCAAATTCCTCCTAGCTGCCTTGGCGAGAAGGATCTACAGGATATGGGTGGGCAGGTCGAGGGTTCAACTGGATTGGAGGGTGGCCCTGAAGAAAATGGCTCCCACGGGAGTTGCTAGTTCCATGGATATTGGATTCTCCAACTGGGGATTGGCTTTGGTCCCGATTTCGCTATACACCATGACCAAATCTTCGACCATTGTTTTTATCCTGCTGTTCGCCATCGCATTGGGACTGGAAAAAAAGGTGAGCACGCCCTAAAGCCTAATTATTAAAAGAACTGACTGATATTAATAGAAATAGGTTAATATGAAACTTTGAGCTATAGAAATAACTAAATTTGCTTAAATTTTCAAGTTCAATAAGTTCCACGTTAAGAAGTTTTCTGTTTAGCTTTTATCATTATCGTTCAATTATTCTGAAAGCGCTCCAATGTTAAGAAAAAAACCCATGTCCATTAAGAACTGATAAAACTTCACAATTTGTTAAGCTTCTTATCAAACAAAAAAGATAATTTTCATGTGCAACAATTCAACTTTTTCAAAGAGAGGCCATTTCGTATTGATGTGTAATATTATATTATATTATTATCTACATTCTCTTCCTAATTGTACTGATTTCCCCGAAAAAGAGGAATATGATTTCGTCTAATTTGTTACTAAACTGAAATTACACAGTCTAACAATGTTTTTTGAAAGATTTTTAAAACTAAGCTTCCAAAAATGATGTCACAATTATATTACTATTTGGCTTAATCCAAATAAAATTGCAATTAATGATTAATCATTATATGACAATAAAAAGATAAAACAAAATGAAAACAACATATCGGAATTATTTGTAAAAATTATCAGTTAAAAATAACCAGCTTCACCGACGAACATAATATGTTTGATTTACTTGTAGATAAGGACATTTTATTAATTTATGAACATGAAGTGGATTTGCTTTTATTTTTTACTGCATATGTTTATCAGTTAGATTATACTAAACAGGTTTGATTTTTGTGTATTGATAAACAATTCCAAAAACAAGTATTGGTAAACAATTCCTGTCCAAAAACACGTTTAATCTAATTAAATACTTATATTTTTGGAGGACGGAAGTAAAATATTTTATTTAATAGTTTAAAGAATTTGGATTTCGTAAACCGCAAAACGTTTAAGATAATTCTACTTTTTGTTTCGAGAATGAGTCAAATAATAATTAGGTGTATTATTAGGCATTGCGAAAATGCGCTGCAGCAATTGTATATATTTTGCACCTCCATAAAGATTGTGCATTAAGGCATTATCTACTTTCAGAGCTGGTATCTGGTGTCGATTGTGGGCCTGATAGGCACTGGGCTGGTGATGTTCACCTACAAGTCCACGCAGTTCAATGCCCTGGGCTTCTTCTTCATTTTGTTTGCCTCGCTGAGCAGCGGATTGCGATGGAGTTTCGCGCAGTTCATAATGCAGAAATCGAAACTGGGATTACACAACCCCATCGACATGATTTATTACATGCAGCCGTGGATGATTGCCTCTCTGGTGCCTCTAGTTATCGGAATCGAAGGTGGGTGTGGAGATCTTTAACTGGAGACGTGCCTCTAATAACTCTTTATATGTTTTCAGGTGCTAATCTCATCGAAGTCCTGAAGCATCTGCACAACCACACCTCGCATGAGATTATCTGGGGGATTGGCAAGATAACAGCTGGTGCTTTATTGGCCTTCCTAATGGAATTCACCGAGTTTTTGGTGCTTTGTAAGACCTCCAGCCTGACCCTCTCGATTGCTGGCATCTTCAAGGACATCTGCCAGTTGACCTTGGCTGTGACCCTCAAAAAGGATCAACTGAGTTTTATTAATTACATTGGCTTGACGATTTGCCTGGCGGGCATTGTTTGCCACCTGCTGCACAAGTGCACCAGTATGAAGGAGACGCAGAAGCAGCAAAAGGACCTGCAGTTCGATAACGACCGGGAGGAGTCATACCCAATGGAGTACAAATTCATCGAGGGCAATGCCAATGTGGGTGTACACGTGAAATCGCATTCCACTCTGACGGTGCCATTACTGGAGCAAACCGATTCCGAGGACGAATCTGTTCATGATCCCAACAACAAACAGAACGCCTCCGATGTGATCTTTGATGTGCTAAAAAGACGCGACATGCAGCGATGAAAGTCGTTCGCTGTACAGATGTCCTGTAAATGTTGTAAATTCTAAAGACATTTATGTTTACAAGCCACTTACCCCACGAAACTACTTACGAAACTACTGGGATAGCAATGCAGGTTTAAGTAAGTTAGTTAGTTTGAGATTTCCCAATCCTTTCAAAACAGACGATTTCCCGATTTTCCCGCTTTGAGCATTTAGCTGTTAGGCTAGAATTATGAGATATTTATCAAATTTAAGTGTGTGAGCTATCCTGGTATGAAAACAATTTTAGGGACGAAAGGTTATTTTTGGACAATATTAAGTTTCCTTTCAACAGGTTCTGGCATTTATTTTAGTTCAGGGAATTTAAAGTTGTAATACATTTTTTCACTTTCTACACATAAAAGAATTTATTAAATCATTTAAACACTTCTCACAATATTTCAGACCTTTAAAAAAGCCAATAATAACCCTCTGTCAATCAAATTTTAATTATTTAACTAACAAAATAATAACAACAGTCCAAAGTCAACTTCTAGTCCCAAAAACTATCTCTTTTTTTTCGTAAAAACTCACTATTAAGTCTCAGAAAAATGTAAAGATACGAAATAAGAAAGCCTTAAAGATCGTTTGATTGTTCCTTAAATGACAGCCCTCATTTTGTATTCCAAAATGTAAATGTACATTTTTAGTTATAGGAAGTTTTGAAATTGGCAGTTCCCTAAAATTTCTTGTAAAAAATTAACAAGGGCCATTGTTTTTGTATTAAATTATAAATAATGTCTTTATTGTTTTTAGTTAATAATGCTTATTTTTTGTTGAGTTTTTGACATTTTGTATCCATAAGTTTATAACATAATTTCAAATATATATTGAACACATATATATTAAAGCAAAATAGTACGTTTACGATATGGCGGATGGTTCAAATCAATTGAACGAGGCATATCTGCGTAAAACAATATTGTTAAGACTCCTGGAAACTATTTGGATTTACTCCAAATGGTATTAGTTTTGACTTTCGTTCTGTTACTTATCTATAGGTTCATATTCAACTTTGGCTTGTTTAAAAGGCTGCGGGGATTCTGAATTTACTTTGATCCGCTGTCGCTTAAGATTTGATTGAGCTTCGGAGGGGGTTGAGTTTGGAGCTATGTCCTGGAGCTGCACAGTAATAATGTTGTAGGTGCCCACCTCCACGGTTACCACTTCATCGGGGACCACCAAGTCTGTGCTTTCAGTGAGAGATTGCTCGAATCCTGAGTCGGGACTGGATAAGTTCTGGTTGATTTGGACAGAGGAAATCTCGCAAATTGGCTGGATATTTTGGTAGAAGTGGTAGCCGGCTATCGCGTCTATAAAGGGCTCCACATGGGCCTCGTTGTAAGAGGTTAATCCAATGAGGTACGTCGACCAGCGCTTCACGCCGCTGACCTGACGAACTGCAGCAATGCAGGCGGCGGCCAGAAGTGAGGGTGGTTCATCGGCAAATCTGGAAACTAAAGGATATATTTAATTATAAGTTATTCACAGAAAACTTTACACTTACTGGTTAATGTAAAGTCCGCCATGCGGAGCAGCAACTGTGCCATACTAGCAAGCATTTGTTCGAAGCTTCCATATCGCTGATATGGCTGTATATTCTGATCACTCTCGAAATCGTCCAACATCCTAGTGTAGGCCGCGAAATCGCTGCGAGTTAGGAAACTACAGGCAAAGAGCTCCACAAAACTGGCAGTTGTGGGACGCACTAGCTCAAAATTGAGGAAGCACAGAAGTTTCCTCTCCACTGCTTTGTATTCGAAGGCTGTATAGGCATTCCTAACCAGTTGGTTCATTTCGCTATAGTGTGGTATAAAGGCATCTGTGTTCTCGATCTGGGCTGCTACATGGAGACAGGTCAGCGCCACCAGGGACAGCTTGTCCATCCGGATTTTGTATTGGTCCGCAAAGCGATCCAAGTAGTAAATTGCTGAAAGAAAAAATTAATTGTGCTGGTCACGTTACTATCAATAATACATCATAAAAAATGTTTTCTTAATAGAACAATCTATACTTGTATTAATGGAATCTCTGAAATTGTATAATATATATATATATGTATATCATTATCTGTGTTTTGATCTTGCATTGCATAGAATATGAAGTTGAGATATAAATTAAATGAGTTTTCATTATAATTTAATTATTTTATCCACAAACAACAACATCAGCATAAAGCTTATGTAAACATTGGGAGTATTGTATAAAGATTTTTTTAAAAATACACCTTTATGATTGGAACTTGTTTCGCAATTTTAGTAATTAAACTTGAAAAGGAAAATAATTAAAATGTTAGAGTAAATTTTAAGGTTTCCTTCCGATGAAAATGCGTAATTTCTATCAAACATAAGAGACTATTGCTACATACTTATACATATGTATGGATATGTAGAAGCTTAAATTGTGTTCTTTTTCTGATCCATTATACTTAGACATCTCAAATATTTCGAGTTAGGGAGACTCTACTGTAGTTGCTTACCCAAATGCAAAGCACATCGGCTGATTTTGTAGGTTCTGGCCACCATTTGGAGCAACTGCAGCATTTTCTGGCGTTCATTAATTTGCGGCGAAAGGAAATACATCGGCAGACGGCGCGTTTCCTGCTCCCTCATGGTTAAAAATATATCCCGTGCATAATCGCTGAGCCAATGGGACTTTGCCAGGCGCTAGGATTGGTAAAATTGAGAAAATCCATTGGGATATATTCCGTTTCATTAAAACCGAGCACAGCTCGTTTACCTCAACATCCGTTTGCCAGCGATTCTTCTTTGATTTTCCATTGACCACGAAGATGTTCTCCTCGGCAGAGTTCTGGTCCATTCTTTCACAATTCCCAGATATTAATTACCCAGCATTAAACACTTTTACCGAGGAGTATGCGAATGAAGAAGAGAAAACAAAACGGGTAAAAACATGGCGGGGATAACGGTGCTCGCCAGTGTAGAGTTGCCAGACATGCGAAAGCTTGAGATATAACCTAATTTCGAAAGTGGCATTCTTGCTTTTTGTAGAATGCTAATTTTTTTTGTACACTTATAAATATTTTAAAGGATTTTAGACCATAACATCGAGCTATCATAGGAATAATCGAACCCGCTTTTAAGCCAATGACAATTTTAAAACAAAGTTGGCGTATGTAATTTCTCTAAACTAGGGGTTTTTTATATTTTAAGTTACCCGTATTTTTAAATTTTAAAATAAGCGAATAGTAATTATTTCTTTTTGATTGCAATATAATGCGAAAGATATACAAATCCCCTTACTTACTTTATTTACGCAAGCTATGATATACTCAATATAAAGTTTGATGACCCTAATTTAATTTTTTGGGTATTTAACTTCAAACATTCTTATTTTTTCAACGAAATGAGACATTTGCTTCAACAGAATCCAACACAATTGGAATCAATTTATTGTCTAATAAGTAGCACTTTAAATGCACAGAATACATTTTTTCATTTAATCTGAAGAATATTTGGGGATTATGTTAGGGCACGAATGTGCCTATATCTTCATCGTCCTGATTTACGACAGATTGTGGTAAGTCACATCCAAAGTAGGCGTTGTTGTTGGCACAAAACAGGATAAGTTGTCGCCAACATTGGTCGACGGCAAGGAGATAAGGATTGCCGAAGACGATCATCATGGCGCGAGCCCGGGAAATGGCCACGTTCATACGTTTGTTACAGCCAACAAATCCCAAGGATAAACGGGCGTCCATCCGCAGGATCGATTCCGTCGAGCGCACTGTGGAAATCATCATAATGTCACGTTCCTGGAAATTAGAGATAGTTTTTAATAGGCTAATTTCGAAACAAATTCAGGGGAATTCAAGAAATCTCAGATTATGTTTAAGACAAAAACAACATTTTTCTACTGATTTTTTGATATGATTGGAACTCTGGATTTCCTGCACTCCCTCAATCGAGACGCACCTGTCCCTGAAACTCCTCGACGGTACCAATCTTTGGCATGGCCACATCAGTGCCAATGAACATGTTCCGGAGCATCTTCACCTGCTTCAAATAAGGTGTGAGTATCCCGATCTGTTCCGGAGTCACATTGGCGCGATACAAGGCAATGGTCATGAGGAACACCTGCGTGACTTCCTGCGAATTAAACCAGGAAGGGGAATCAGCTTCCTGCCTATTCTCCCCAGTGATTCCAAAGAAGAACGTGCCATGCGCCTGGGGAATATCTTTTTCTGGCTCGAAGACCACACGTAGTTTGGATAGTAGTTCAGATTCCCTTGAATCCTTTTCGGAGACCATTGATATCAGTTCGTCGTCGTAGAAGAGCTTGCTATAAGTGCTCATAATCGATGGCAATGCTCGGTAGTTGTACAATAATTTGGTTAGGACCGCGGGATTGTAGCCCGCGGTATTGGGATATCGCTGAAGATCCTTTCGATAGGGCGAACGTTCCAGCAATCGCTCCAGGAAGGATAAGGAGAATCCACATTCGCCCGCAAACTTATTGACCACAATAGCCTGCAGCTGGCGAGGATCTCCAGCCAGAACGACTTGACTGCGTTTTTTTGTGAGCAATACAATGGGCACCATTGTCTCCGGTTCGGTGCATTGACCCGCTTCATCGAAAAGTGCGTGGGTAAAGTGCCCCGACGGAAAACCCATCTGCAGGAAGTTTCCCAAAGTGGAGCACGTGGAGATGGTGATTCGGTGGCTGCCTATGAACTTCATCTGGCAGCGCAGCTTCAGTCCTGAATCAGTGGTCACCATCTGTGAAAAAAGAGTATAATTTATTGGATTCCAGTTCAAAGGAATATTGAACTCACACTGTCCTCGCAGGTGCCAACCATTCCAAGGTCCACGGTGGCACAGTAGCTCATCAGTTCGGGAGGAATTAAATCCTTTTCCACTTGGTTGTGCGACACAAGACGAATAAAATCTCCCTGCAGAAGGACATTACAATCGATGAGTCGCTTGGTCACCAAATTCGCGGAGCTATTAGATGGCGTTCCCACTAGTATCCGAGCACCTGGTAGATTCCGCACCAACTGCAGTAGGGTCTCCACAAGCGTCACAGTTTTTCCAGTGCCAGGTGGCCCAAATATCACATAAGGAATGTCCTCTGCATCTCCCCTTAAGATATTATAAACAGCTCGCTTTTGGATGATATTGAGCGAAGGATTGTACCACGGCAATTTCGAATCGTACAGGTACATATCATCATCCACCATCCTCACCTCCAGCTGGGGATTCTCGCGCTTGGTTACCTTACTTGGAAACAGAAATTGCTCGCCCATGACGCTCCTAATCTGCGAGACGGCATGGTGCTGCTTTCGAAAACTGAATCGGGAGAAATAAAACTCCAGCCGGTAATCCTCCCCATTGTATTTCTGCTGGAAACCGGCGTTGAATTTGAGCAGAACGCGATTGAAGAGCACCTTGTGGATAATACCCTCGTATGTTTTGTTTTCCCGGGAATTGGCATCCACCCAGGGATTTATGGTGCGCACAACATCGCCCACGACCAGCGATGGACGACGCTCGGCTAAATTTTCGATCTGCAATGCGAGGAACTCCCCGTCCCGCACGAAATGCGCTCGATCTCTGTCATAGTTGCGGAAGCTCACAAAGCACTCGATCTCCTCCAGGTGCAGGAATAAACCCAAACGCTGCACATAGTTTTGAAAGTCAAGGGGATTTTTTATGCTGGGATAATGCTGCTCGATGGTGTCGCACAGTTCCTGTCGCCGTTCAACGGTCAAATACATTTTTCGCAACTTCTCAGGGACCTTAAATATGTAAATTAAAAAAGAAATTAATTAATGATTTTATCAACAACAAGAAAGGAAAGCTAACTTCGGGCGGAGCCGAAGTTGAAATACCCTTGCAGAATATTCCGAATTATATTCTCCAAAATTATTCATATGATGCATTCTTAACACTCATAAAAAATCCCAACTTTCTAACTTTAAAAACACCAAAGTTATGACATTTCCAATCGTTCAGTTAAGTGGCGGCTATAGGATATACGATTTTCTTAGGTACGAAATTATACTGTAGCATTAATAATAAGGAACAACGCATAAAGCCACACTGAATTGCATTTTACAATAGCAAATGAAAAAGCTTTTTTAGCTTACAATCCTCCTCACCTCAAAAAAACCCAAACGCAAGGCCAAAAATTTTCGCTTGGGGGCAATGGATTCGCCCGGAACCACATCCACCTTGTTGCACCAAACTTGGTTAGCATAAAAGCGGGATCTCTGGTGAATCGTACGTCCAGTTGCTACGAGACTGTCGGCGGCTATTATTCGCTTTTCAGCCTCGGCGGCTTCCTCTTTGGTTTCGCAAACGATGACTGTGAAAGAGCGCTTAACTTTGAAACGATCGAAATTCAGCTCGTATTTCTCGTTCGCTTCGCCCATAAACTGGCTGTGGATCTCCAAAACAATTGTTATGTCGCCGCCACTAATAATGTCCACGGGTTCAAGAGGTGTCTTAACGCTCAACTGGGATTCACTGTCGTTTAAGACAACAATGCTATTCAGGCGGATATTCCTATTCAGATTGTTTCTCAGATTCAGCGAAATCGTGTGTTTCTGCCAGAGCTCTGTAGTGATGAAGCGGGTTGCACCTGTTACCGAGACTGCCTGTCCATTGGTTGAAGAGCTAAAGCCATTCTGAGATCTCACCCTCGTTTCGCCGAAGTTCTTCTCCAGCGGAGTAAGTTTAATGGCGCGTCTGGTGAATTTTGACTGTTGATATATTAAATAATCTCATTAAGACGTATTCTACAAATTATTTTTACATTCCTGAAACTCACATACTGACACTCGATAAGATCGGCGAGCACAAAGTCTCCTAAGTGAAGGTCTGTACCCGTGGGCACGTCCGTTTTTAAGACGTAGATCTCCGGACCCAGAACAACCAGATCAGTGAACACGCGGTCCACCAAACACTTCTCAGCCTGTTCGATTCGCGTGGGAAACACCTTGGTTACCTGCAAAATTTCTCCCTGTTTGTCCACGAAACCATCGTCCAGCTGGATGCTGCACTCCAGGCGCACTCGATCCCCCTTCTTGGGAATGAAGGACAGCTCAATGTTATCCAGCTCAACGGTGAGTAGTCCGTATTCCGTCTCGACGTCGATTGACGATGCCAGGCGCTGTCGAATCAGCCCCAGCACGCTCCTTATTTGGGTGCTGAAGTAAGTGGGCTTTTCGTCCTTCAGTTTGTCGAGAGCTTCCTCGATCTAGAAAATACTATTTAAACTTCCTTTTTTCGTTAAATTAAACTTAAGTGCCCACCTGGATTTGATTTGTATCCTCCCAGTTGTGCTCCAGGATGCCCTTTACCTTGACCACGCGTAAGTTTTCCTCATGCTCCTTCCGAAAGGTCAAATATTCCACCACACAACCAACGTGCAAATCCAGAAAAATATCCTCTGCTACCTTACTATCGAAGAAATAGGCCTTATCGATGGCTCCGCTGTTGCTGGTCAAACTGGTGATTACTCCCTTTCTGGACGAACAGGTACTCTCCTTGTTTATGTCCATACCGGAAAATGCCCGTGTGAGTTGACCCATCTGGTTGGTAATAATACCTTTCATTACGGATGGATTTGCCTGTTGCCTGCGGTCGATCTCCTCTTCCAATAGCTTCTGATCCAAGAAGCGATTCTCCCGCTCCAAACGCTCCATGAGAAACTCCTTTTCGCGATCCGCGTTGGTGAAAAGTTTGCGTACAAGTGTCAACATTTTCGTTTAGGGTTCTGTTTCTACTGCGCGGGTTTCTTGTCGAGACTCTCGTACATCCAGTCTGTTTCGCTGAGGTAGGCCAATTCCTTGCGCAGATTCTGCAGTCGTTTTATATGGGTCTCTGTCGTGTCCGCCTCCTTCCCGCCCTCAGCTTCGGTCAGCGATTCCGCCTTGTCAGCTCCGATCTCCGATTTCTTAGCCTGAAAATTGGGACCAGCGTTAATGTAAACATTTGAGGGGCTGCACAATAAAGTTTCGGAGAACGAAGACTGAAGTATTCTACATTTTTCGATCTCAATAAAGTGGGAAATATGATCCGACCACTTAAGAAATCTTTTAAAATGCGTATTTAGGGTTTAAAGCTACATACATATAGTTTTTTACGTCTCAGGGTGACTTTGAAATAGGGCAATTTCAGTAATGGAAATTCATTCGCAACAAAGTGTAGTGAAAATAAATGAGTGTGGGAACTGCATATTAAAGTGTCCTACAAATATGTAGATAAGTTCAACTAAAAAATAATCGGAAGTCATTTGATATATAAATTGACAAATAACCCTATTTCTAAACATTAAAAAAAACACAAAAATTGAATTTTTTAATAGTTATAAATAAATTATTGTTAAAAATAGTTTTGCTATTAGTAACAAAAGCTTTCGCCACTGTTAATTTTTGCAGTAAAATTCAGAAAAAAAATACATTATATACAAACTGTACATTTAGAGGCTATGAATAAATACAATATTATTCAACAAATATTTTAATTTTAACTTTTCAAATAATGTATTCTTTTTTATTTTGACGCTTAATTTTCAGTGTAACATTAAGATAACAGTAAAATTCAAAATTTGAATGGAGGACAAGAAACCACATGTTTCAATGCGAAAAGAGTGCCAATGCTTTTACAGTTATCCCTTTCACGGTTTTTTTCTCTTTCGCACTCATAAGCAATATAAAGTAAGCAACAACAAACCTCTGTTTCGGTATGTTCTACTGGAATATTAGACGCAGTACCGCTCGTGGATGCTTCTTCTTTGATGGTAATGCTTCCGGACGCTTCGCTAGACATTCCTCAATTCACCTGGAGTTCCAAGCTATAGGACAAAACGAGGGAAAATCTAAGTGTCCAGCCGGCTTTTGCCGATTTTGTTGCCGGCTTTTCAGTATTTCACTAAACTCACTTAATATCTTAACGTTCCTGAATTAATGACCGATCCACCACAGAAATTGAAACAAATTGGATAGTAAATAAATGAACATTCGGAAATTTCTGTATCGAAATCCTGGACGAAAAGCGTCTTTCCCTCCGCGAACTTTTTAAGCAAAGGAATTTTGGTGTGGCTGCCGTCTGAAGTCTAAAATATACCCATTAGGCTTTGCAGTATATACCAAAACTATACCTTTGTTATATACTCTAAGAGAAAGTTCTAAGAATATTTGAAATGGTTTGGCAGCGCACTGAAAACTATATTTATTCTTGATCAACATCATCTACATTGTGATACAAATATATGCTCGTAGAAGTTGTTTTAACACCCTTTTTCAAAAATATAATATACAAAATAGCTATTTGATATTAACGGCTTAAAATTTATATGATAGGACATTCATAATTTATAGCAACTATAGCTCTTTACTGGACGTTTTTTATATAAGTTTCAGTATCAAGCATATCCTTCAGTTTCATGTCATTTAAGCATTAACAACAAACCTTTCTGATATATTTAAATTATATTCCAAATTGTTCAATTTGATACATTTACTGTGATTTTTAAAATTAAAGAATATGTTTAAAACTTTCCATCATTAAATTCGTAAAGAGACCTTTGCGGCACATGTGACAAATATATGTAATTTCTAAGCCGATAAATGGTCCACCTTAGACATCGCAAGACGCATAATTCCAATGATCAATGAAGTTCAATAATATGTTTAAAGTTGTCCGCAATTAAATTGGTAAAACAAAAAGTCAAAAGACCATCGTGATATTTGTGATGAAGAGAAATACAAATCTGAAACGGCGATAAATGGTCAACCCTACAAAGCGCACGCCCGCGCAGTGGCAACTCTGGCTGCGAGACAACTAAACACCGACGGTAAATATTGAACAAAAACACTACTGAATCGACATCTTTCCAATTAAGAAACACTTTTCTTTAAAGAAAATATATATAATTTATCTTATTTTTGGCAAGTAGATTAACTCCAAATAAGGCCATACAAACAATTCTTTACAAAACACATATCCATATATGGATCAATATGTTTAAGATTGGAAGCTATGAAAAGAAAGCTTTTTAGATATTTATTGACTTATTTTATTTTCAAAATTATTACAATAATAATCTTATAATATTTACTTTTTTACTCTTGTGATTCCTGAGATGGACTCATGGCTATATCAACCTGACGGATCCGGAGAATATACTTCCCTTCTCCCTGTTACCTACCTTTTCCAGGTCTAATATACTCTTCCGCTTCACAAGTAAAGGGTATAAAACAATCGATAACTCGTTATGCCATTTTCAGTTATTCCCTCGCACGGTCACACGGAAACCCCCCCGCACCCACCCACTTGTCCAACGTGTTTGTGTGCAGAATTTCCACGGCTAAATAAAACCGATTGAAAATTGGCAAGCCACCGTGCCAAACTCAGGATTCGATAGCCCAAATCCGCAGGAGCAGGAACTTGTGGAAGGATCACGAACCGCCTGATCAGGAAATCAGCAGCAGGACAACCAGCAGCACCCAGTGGAAAAGTCCTCCTCGGTTTTTTTCTCTGACTGCCGAAGCGTCGCGTGTGCGGAACTTTCAGCGGTGAATAACCTAGGGTTCTTGGTTTTTGGCAAGCGGAGGAGCGTGTTGCAGTCGCAAACGGGAAGATGGTTAAAGCTAAAAAGGGCAAGAAAGAGATACTGACCAAGGTCGAAGGCGGTTCCTCGGCGGATGAAATGTGAGTGCCTGCCAACCACCTGCCAACTTGGCAACTTTCTAAAGTCTATTTGTTTTCTTTCAGCTCCGATGTGGACAGCGACCAGGTGAGCCTCAACAACAAGAAGAACCAGCCCCAGAAAGGCAACAAAGCTGGTCAGGATGATGTCCAATCCCTTACCAAAGGAGTGAGTAAGCTCAGTGTCAAGGGGAAAGGCAAGGCGGCCAAGAACGAGGACTCCGATGAAGAGGAAGTGGTGCCCCCTAAGGGAAAGCCCTCTAAGAAGTCCGCATTTGAACTCCTAATGGACGACGACGACCAGGATGAGCCGGCTGCCCAGGAAAGCCAGTCAGAGGAGGAGGAAAAGGTGGTAGCCAAGCCCCAGAAGAACGAGAAGAAGGGCAAGAAGGCCAAACGCAAGGGAAAAGACGAGGACGACGAGGATCTGGACAAGGTTTTGGCTGAACTCCAAGCGGAATATGCCGGCGAGGCTCCCCCCGCTGCTGTTGTCTCCCCCGAAGAGCTAGCCGATGAGTTCTCCAAGAAGAAAAAGAACAAGAAGCAGGCCAAGCAGCCTGCTGTGGCAGAAAATGCAGTGGAGGATGAGGGGAGCGATGATGAGGAGGGTGGCAGCACCATGAAGTCAGCTGCCCAGAAGAAAAAGGAAAAGAAGGAGCGCCAGAAGAGGGAGGCTGCTCTGGCCAAGCAAAAGGGAGCTACGGAACCCAAAGCCAAGCCCGTGGAAAAACCTGCTCCCGAACCAGAACCTCCAACCCCCGAGGAAGTCCCGCTAGAAGCCGTCGAAGATGAGGATAAGTCCAGCAAGAACAAGAAAAAGGGCAAAAAAGACAAAAAGGCAGAGGTGGAAGAGGATAAAAAGGACACCAAGAAGAAAGGCATGTCCGCCGCCATGGTGGCCGCCATGCAGGAGCAGCTGAAGAAGCGCAAGGAGGAGGAGGAGCGCCTGGAGCGGGAAGAAGCAGAGCGCATTCGCCGTGAAGATGAGCGCGAGGAGGCCCGTCTGGAGGCAGTGCGTCTGGAGGCGGAGAAAAAGGAGAAAAAGAAGCAACGCGAGGCAGAGCGCAAGGCTCGCTTGAAGGCCGAGGGCAAGCTGCTCACCAAGAAGCAGAAAGAGGATCGGGCCAGGGCACAAGCTCTGCTAGACTCTCTGAAGGCCCAAGGATTGGAGATTCCAGATCCCAACGACAAGCGACCCACGCGACCAGGTGATTTGGTTTACTTTGTTGTTGTAATAATCAGGAAACTTCCATTTGTTACTGCTTTGTGATCTGGGTAATAGGTTTAGTTTTTAGTTGTTTTTGATCAGTCAAGTCCGTTTAAGCTTTTGTTAGAGAAATATAATTGATTTTTAAATATCATATAATAAAATCAACTTGAAGTGAAAGTTATATTTTAAAACAGCAAAAGTTCATAAACTGAAACAGTGAATAACATTATTAGAAAAGTGCACATCGTTTTATGTCAATAGTCCGACTTTCTCTTTAAATTTGTATGCAACTGTCGCTACTCTTTTTGATTTTTTGTTGATACGCTTAAACTGCTTTATTTACCCAGACAGACTTTAATAACATTTAACATTACATAATCAATCACTTGAAATCGGAAACTTATGGGCTTAGAAGTGCAGGTTTTAACCCCCTTTTTTGCAAGCCCATTTTTCAAAAATTAGGAAAAATTAAAATGACGGAAAATCGACCCCAAAATACAAAACAAACTGAAAACACAGATTTTTAGAGAATTAAACCACAATCATTTTGAGGTATGCCAATTTGAAATTGGATAACTGTAAGAAAAGTTATGGGCCTAAAAGTGCAGGTTTTGGGCCACTTTTAGATATTGTTAGGTGAATTATAGCGAATTATATCACTTGTTTCAACCTAATTATCCCAATAATCTCTTTCAGGAACCCGAATCCGTCCGAATAAGAAGAAGGGTCCCAAGGAAGAGGCCGCTGAGGAGGAGGCCAAGGCGGCGGAGGCCCAAGCGGCTGCCGCGGCCGCTGCTGCAGCAGCTGCCCAGAAAGCAGAGGAGGAGGTGGTTAAGGAGAGCTGGGATGCCACCGACAGCGAGGCGGAGCCGGAGCCCGAGGAGGAATCATCGCAGACCACCAACAATGGCAAGGCCGAGGCTGCTGAGGAAGACGACGAGGACACGGAAGATGATGACGATGATGAGGATGAAGATGACAGCGACGATTCCGATGAGGATAGCGATGACTCCCAGGAGAAGGGAACGGCACTGGCCAACGACCCAGAGTCACGAAGACTCCGCGCCGAAGCCCGAATCCTGAAGCGTCAAGATGAGGCGGAAAAGAAGCGAACAACCGATGAACTCCGCGCAGGAGTCGTGTGTGTCCTTGGACACGTAGACACAGGCAAAACCAAGATCCTGGATAAACTGAGGCGGACTCACGTCCAGGATTCCGAGGCGGGTGGCATTACCCAGCAGATTGGAGCCACAAATGTGCCGATTGACGCCATCAAGGAGCAGACGAAATATGTAAAGTCAGCTGTTGGTTTCGAGCACCGCTTGCCTGGCCTGTTGATCATCGACACACCCGGCCACGAGTCCTTCAGTAACCTGCGGAACCGAGGATCCTCGCTCTGCGACATAGCCATCCTGGTTGTGGATATTATGCACGGCTTAGAGCCGCAAACCATCGAGTCCATTCAGCTGCTCAAGAAGAAGAAGTGTCCGTTTATAGTGGCCCTCAACAAGATCGATCGTTTGTACGATTGGAAGCAGCTGGGCAGGCGGGATGTGAGGGATGTCCTGAAGGAGCAGCAGAGCAACACACAGCTGGAGTTCCAGCAGCGCACCAAGGAGGTGATCCTGCAGTTCGCCGAGCAGGGATTGAACGCGGCTCTGTTCTACGAGAACACCGATCCCAAGACATACATTTCACTGGTGCCAACCAGTGCGATTACGGGCGAGGGCATGGGCAATCTGCTCTTCATGATTGCCGACTTCTGTCAGAATATGCTGGCCAAGCGTTTGATGTATTCCGAGGAGCTGCAGGCCACCGTGCTGGAGGTGAAGGCACTGCCAGGCCTGGGCACCACCATCGATGCCATCCTTATTAATGGAAAACTGCGCGAGGGCCAAACCATGGTTGTTGCCGGAACAGATGGACCCATTGTCACCCAGATCCGTTCGCTTTTGATGCCCCAACCGATGAAGGAGCTGCGCGTGAAGAACGCCTATGTGGAGTACAAGGAGGTGAAGGCCGCGCAAGGCGTTAAAATCGCCGCCAAGGACCTGGAGAAGGCCATTGCAGGCATCAATCTGCTGGTTGCCCACAAGCCGGACGAAGTCGAGATTTGCACGTGCGTTCATTTGAGTTACTCACTTATTTAATACAGTACCAAGTGTATTGCTCTTATTGTAGTCCTTAAAAATGTAGTAATTCAATATTCTTAATGTTTTTACATGTACTATATTATTTATAATTTACTGTTTTTTCAGAGATGAAGTTGCCCGGGAGCTAAAGAGCGCCCTTAGTCACATTAAACTTGCCCAGACAGGCGTTCATGTCCAGGCTTCCACGCTGGGTTCGCTGGAGGCCCTTTTGGAGTTCCTGCGCACATCCAAAATTCCGGTAAGTAATTCACTTTTATTAATCTTATTTAAGAAGAGAAGATCTTATTTGCTTATTACAAATTTAAGAAAGCAATTAAAAGCAATAAATTATTTTTAAATAGTTGTTTTTTTGAAACCGTATTCGAAATGCAAACGCATACCAGAATGGCCAATAATTTCTGCAAAATGTATTTGCACTTAGAAAAACAAGCAGTGGATGCAAACCAGGTTTGGCAATATTTCCTTGCCAATTGATGGTCGCCCTTTAAATCATCGCAATACCTTTCTATCCCCTGCCAAATAATGGACCACACGTGCCCATGCAACAAGTTCGAAATGAATAACAACCAGAAAAGCCGGGGGAAAAGAAAAATCCCCCAAGGGAAAGATCGCCGACGATGCGCTAACATAATTTCGCACCGTTTGTTTAGACAATTAGCCAAAAAAATATTTTCTGGCCAGCCACATAGTAGATCGCAGAAACGGAGGGAGAGATAATAGGTGGGCTCTGCAATTTATGTACACATTATTTGTTTCTGCCCATGGCGGGATATTTTTAACAGCTCGTATTGTCCGACGATAAACAAAATCTCGCTAGTCGAAAAGTCGGAAAAGCAACTAGTACGCAGTTTGGAAAATTTGCCATTTTCCCTGGCCACTTTTCGATATCTGGCCGGCAAATTGAATTCGCTGCTGCGACAAAGTTGTAAATTTGGCGCTGGCCAAAAAACTATTTCGGATTGGGAATTATGAGTGCGTGAGGAGGCGGGGGCGCCGAGTTTCTATGCTCCTGTCTGGCAGACTACGTCGTAAACATAAAAATGCGTATTTTTGTAAAATGCAAACCCGGCCGTTCTAGCCACCAGATGATGATGATGATGATGATGATGGTGATGATGATAGTGATCGTGGGGATGATTCATGCCAAAAGAAGCCGAGTGGTAGTGGCGGAATGGCGGAATGGCGGGCGCCCAGCCAACTGAACACGCACTGTAACCATTTCATTTCGCTGTCTGCCCCCCAGTCTCAAAGTCTCGAGAAGATTGAACACCCAACTAAAAATACTGGTCGCTCTATATACACCATATAGATACGCAAACGCATTCGCATTCGCAGATATATATATTTATAGTCCGGCGGTGTATATATGGCCGCAGCGGATATGACAACTCAAATTCCAATTTAGCAAATATTTATTTTCTAGCAACGCTTGCGCCTAATCAATTTCACACGCGGTAAATGAATGAATTAATCGAGTTTGCTTGGCTTTTTAATGGGAATTAGATAATCAGAATTATTCGCTTTATTTAATTTAATTTAATTTTTTTGCTTGCCTCAGCTGCGGAAATGTTGCAACGGAAGCGCGGATAAAGTGAACAAAACAATAAACAGACGAACACATATGGGCCATTTGATCCAAGACCGCGATATTTGAGCGTTTTGTTGTTTCAGCAATTTTCTATTCCCGAGTAAAGTCTTTTTTGTGCCCCACACACACAATTAGGGTTAATCCAAATAAAAGATTTCCTTTCTTTTCTCTGAAAAAATTAATATTCAATTTACTTGCATACAAATTGAGTGTAATGAATTCTTGTTTGGAAAAGAAAATAAAATACAGTAACTCTTTGGCATTCAGCGTATCAGAGTAATAAATAATTGATCCTACAATCTATATATTTATTTCTTTATTTTTCGGTATTAACTAAACACCCTACCTACATTTGTTTTCTGTTTCTGCTGACACTACAAGCTCATTAGCGACAGCAGCCCACATTTGCTAAGGTTTCCCACAGTGTCATCATCATCTCCATGTAGCATCATTATCGCGGGCAGGCCGCAACACTTTCCCAGGCCTTAAGGTTCCTATACGATTCCAATACGATCCGGGCCGAAACGCCAACGCAATATAAAGCACACCGAGCAGAAAAACTATGCAAATTAGCCACCAAATGCAGCCACAGGGCGCGTGGTTGTGGACTGAATGAATGAGCGACTGACTGAATGATGAGACGAGGCCAGGGACGTTTCAAGCCGCAACGGGGCCATCTTTCAGAAACATTTATATATATATATGTTCTTATTCCGCCTGTGAAACCACTAGATTTTAGGAGGTTTATCAAGCGGCTTAATGGATATTGGCTATTAATGTTTTAATGCGTCCTCCTTCGCAGTTTGATTAAAGTGGTCTTAAATCTTCTTATAATTGCAGGAAATATTAAGATAAGACAATAATATGTGGAAAATCGTTTGCAACTGACAATTTCCACATCATTTTTTAAATACTTTTTACAAGTAAGGTTTTGGAAATATCTCTGTATAAGATAGACCTTCTTGAAATGCTTTTAATTGAAATTGGACAAGTTTCTTAAAGCTTATTGGTATATAAATCAACATAGTCAAATTTAAAAGTACCTCAACCAATCTCTAGCTGATTTAATACATTTTCGCCTTAACCCTTTCTAAGAAAACTCCGCTCATATTAATATTAAACCATCTTAGCTTCCTTTTGTCTTTGCGGCCCACTGAAATAATTTCCAAGTCATTTTTCCGAGTCGCGCCCATTATATGTGGAATCGTTTTTGGACGTCCACTTGAACTCTTAATGAATGAATTAACAATTTCTGCAGTCGCATGCACATGTTGTCCATATGGCCACGACTTTTTGTCGGTTTTTCGATACGGTGTCGTCGGTTTTTGCTCTTTTTTCCCTCCGATTTTGTCACATTTTAGACGAAAAATTTGTCGCCGTCATGTTTACTGCGCTCGTTTCGAAAATCAATTATGGCCAGCTCACTTGGCTGGCTGACTGACTGAGTGACTGACTGAGTGAGTGAGTGACAAACGGACGGAGTGACAGACTTCTGCCGGGGGCTGAATTCATTCATGATTCGAGCCGAGTTGGAGATGCTGACCATGTGGGCCGACGACCACCGGCCGGCTACGTAACAAGTTTCGCCTTCATTTAAGCCAAATTTAGTAACTGGCTAACCACATTCACAGACACTCTCGGGCTTTACCTTTTTTTGGAGCGACTAATGCTATGTAAAATGCCATAAAACTTTATGGTTATCGCTGCCAGAGTCATTTTTCTAGGCACCCACATATGATGGCGGCCTTTTGGAATTGGAATTGGATTCGGTGCTTTTGCTTTTGCTTTTTTCTTGCGTGGCCGTTGAAATACGAGCAGGGTTGCCAATTTATTGGCACTGCCAAACTGACGGCCGGAAATTGTCATTTGAGTGGTCGCTGCTGCTGCCGCTGCTGCCGTTTAAAAAAAGTCAAGAAAAACCGCGCAAAAGTTTTGTCTCGCTTAGCCCATTAATTTCTGACACGTCGCAGGTTGCGTTGATTGGCGATTGCCAATCAATCTTACACTTGCACTGTTCCATTAATTGGTATTCAGCCGACCTGGACCCTTTAAGTCACCCGAGGCGCAACATAAATCCACCGACTCTAAATGCGACATGAAAAAGTCAACCAGGTGGTTTCCTCTGCAACAATGTAAATGTGTATAGTACATTTTTTTTGTAAGGATTAAGGGGAATTTTCTTTATTGTTTAATTTTACCTTTTTTTTTTAGAAGATTTATTGGAATTTACTTTATGAACACAATTTACCTAAAGAGTAGTGAATAAACTAGCCTGTTGAATAGGTATTTTTTATTTAAATGTGCATTTCATTGCATTAATTCTATAATTTCTTTAAATTAATCCTTTCCATATACTCCGAAAAAAGAATCCCCTTTTATAAACTTGTTTGTTTGCTTAATTGAGTTGTACGCCTGATTAATTTGGACAGCCTCGTGCATCATTTCATTGAGTTTTTGCATTTAATTAATGGACAATATCGCGGAAAAAAGAACAATGAGTGCGAGCAACAAGAAGCCTTAACCAGTTTCCGAAAAGAGCAAAAATGAAAACAAACCGGACAATGAATTGTATGGAAAACAAATCAATTACAGATGTGTTGCTCTCCCGTTTTTATTTTATTTTTGTTTTTAATTGCGTCCCACATATTGAGCGGCATTTATGGATGTTGTATTTTTAGTTGCTATTTGTTGTTCCATTCGTTTATACAAAGATACTCACACATACACATGTGCCCGTACAATAATTCATTTCATTGATCAAATAAACATTTGCTACACATTTCGATAAATTACACACACCCTGCCCCGCCCCCTTTTTCCCTCTGCCCAGCAGGGCGTAATTGTAGCAATAACAACAAGCACACTAAATACAACAAGAGCAACTGATCAATGCCGCGTCTTCGATTCATTCATAAAAATTGATTGCACTTGTTACCCAGCTTTGGGCCATGTGTTTTGCGGCGATTGTGCGTCACAATTACGATTAACCATTACCCCATCCTCCAATGGCTTCTCTTTTTTACCTCCCTTTATTTTGGATTATACAAATTGCCCTATATATTAGATTAGACAGAGAAATTCATTAGGTTTTTGGCGCCATGGTGTGATTTTAAATTTCCTCATCTAATCTAATATCTCTCCAGATTAGCTTCTCAGAAACTAACTATTTATAGATTTCTATTTCTGTAATAAAGCTTGTTTAGTTCCCTTTTTTGCGGAAGGGACTATAATCAGCTTTTTAAGCCCCAAAGTCATTGAAACATTAGTCAGAATGTGTTGGCGTTTTTCAAGACTTGCTTTAAAAAACAATGTGCAAGAAATCTATTCTTCGTAGCAAATAGCAGAACCGATAAAAATCCATGTTAAAATGCACTTTTCCGCCTCCAGTCAACAGACATTCCTCGGTTACGTCATGGAAAATGTTTTCGCCAGATTTATGGTCCGTTGGCTGCACATTTTTATGATCGCCTGCCGGAAAAACCATGCCAAAGACAACATGAATGAGCGGCTGCTACCACTCTCCAATCGCCCTGTCTCCCTCTTTGGGCCATTGCAAACACCGTTATGCATTTGGCCTGCAATTTCTTTGGCCGTTTTCAGTGATGGGAACACCTGGGTGTGGTACAAATTCAGGCCAAAATAGTGTATATTTTACGATCGAAGGGGATATAGGTAATTAAAATGAATAAAAGGTTGAGAACCAAATGTTGGTTATGTTGTGGAGTGACGAACATAGCATTTTAATAGAAGGAATTATGGTTACGCGAATTCTTAAGCATTTCTAAAATTTACATATCTAGAAATCCTGTCAGCACACATCGATAATGATACAATAAATTTTATACGTATTATTGTTATTATTTTTGTTGATTACTTTGTGGAGTGATGAACATAACCTTTTTATACGGGAATTCTTAAGCATTTTAAATAGATTCATATCCAGAAATCCTGCCACCACCCATCGATATTAAGACAATTTATTAAAAGAATTATTGTTATTATTCCTAAAACACATTTGTATAGATTTCTATCTTAAATTTCTAGTTTATGAATGATAAGCTGGTTAAATATTGTAAAATCCCGCCAATTAAGTACCCATGTTTTGCATCCCGGTACATGCACCTCACATCACTGCCTGTTTGGTGTGGATGTTGCAGCGTTGGCTTCATTAACATTTGCACCTCGTAGCCATCAACGGCCAAATATAGCGGTGCTGCCGTCTGCCATTCATAAAAAGGCCGTTGTGTGCACCTCTCGCAGTTGGTTAGCTCGCTATTTGGCTTATACAACGGGCCGCATTTGCTGTTCGCACACCCGCAACGTGGCCGGGTTCATGTTCATTCATTCAATTTTGCAATCCACACACTCGCTCACACTTACCTGTATTTTCTTTGCACAACAATGCTTCCCGCAACTCTTTTTTGTCTTGTTGCCTTTTCTTCATTGCATTTTTTCATGAATGAAAAAATTGCGCACTCGAAAAATGGCTAGACTCTTCATTTTTTCAACTGCTACCAGTGCTGCTAAATTTAAAAGGCTAAAAGAAGATACATTTCAATTTCATGACTAGGTGGCCCAAAGTACATTACTCAGAAGAGACATGTAGTTATTGAAGAACAGCGAATTCTAAAGAATCCTTATCTATAATTATTTGTAATTAATATTTGACGTATCGCGAATTCTTTAGCATTTCTTGCAAGTTTACAAATCACCAAAAGAAAATACATTTCAATTTCAAGACTAGGTTGCCCAAAATCCGTTTAATAAAAAAGTCATGTAGTTCTTGAAAAAGCCAGGAATTGTTATATATTAGGAATATAATTATTTTTAATTATTTTGTGAATTATCGCGAGTTCTTAAGTATTTTTTGTAAGGTTGAAAATCTTTAAAGCCTACTTATATTCTGAAACAGTTTACATTTTATAAATTAGGTTTGGTGGATGTTAAACCTTTTTGCTCAGCAATATAGTCCATTTAATTAGATAAATTCACATCACCGACTGATTCTTTAACCCATCGACCTGACTCCTTCCCCTCCCTCCATTTATATGTGGCCATATCCCCTCATCTCCGCCGGTGGGATCCAAACAACACGCCAGATGCTGTGTCTCTGCATTTGGTCGAAAATGTAATTATGTAGCCATCAGCTATTCCTATGCATTCATTGTGCTGCGGTTGCCTTTGCCATAATTGTGTGCCACTTGTTGTTGCTGGCTTTGGATTTGGTTTTGGTTTGGACTCGGATTCGGATTCGGAGTTGGAGTCGGATTCGCATTCGGATTTTGGTAGGTGGGCCAGGTGGGCAGATCTACTCGCAGTCGCAGTCGCAGTCCCGCAGTCAGCCGCAAATGTGTATGGCCGACGTAATTTGATTCCCACATGCATTTTAATTAAAAGTAAACAACAGAAAGTTTCGCAAATACAGCTCGTCATGCTCGGCGACTTGTCGTCCGTTTGGGGCCGCCATTTGGCACCGCATTTGCACGTTTGCATGCGAAATGCAAAATGCGAAATGCAAACGGAAAACTATCCGAAGCTATGCGAATCCACTGCCAACGGTTGCGGTTTTCCGCCCACTCGCTGCAGAAGCCCTGCTGCAGTAGCCGCAGTTAAGATAATTAGCCATTTTTTTGGCCAGCTCACTCGACTGGGTGGACATCAATGTTACATCGCAGCAGGTGTGGAAATAATTGGCCGTGTTGGATATTTGGTTTAGCTTACAGAAGACGCTGGCGAAATCATTACTTCTCTTATTTTAATCACTATAAAAATATATTACTAACAGTTTTTTTTGGTAATTAAATGATCCGAATCAATACTTTATTTTGCTTTAATAAACTAATTGTTACCTTATTACCTCATTTTTAATAATTACAATACAAATAAGGTTTCAATTTGTGTTTAAATTCTAAGACATAAATTTTATTGCAAAAAAATGTTGATAGCCTATCTTATTATCTACTTATTTATTTAAACTACTCTTATTATTTCTTAATTATTCAGTCTGTAAATATTCTTGGAATTTGTTTTATACTAGGTAGAGTTTGTTTTTTTGCTGATTAAGATACGTTTTCGTATAGCAGAAAAACTACGCAATTAATGAGTGAAAAACAAAATACCACGCAAATATCTTGGGAAACATTGAAGGCATAAAAACTGTTTAGATCGAGTGGCGTGACGTCTTCGGAGGCCCATTCATGAGTGGTTCGATGGAGAAGGGGGGACAGAGGCAAAGGGCGACCCCGAAGAAAAGGCCGGACCCTGAAAATGTCCATTGTTGGGTGCTAAACCCTCTCCTCCGCCCCTTTATGTGTTTTTTTGGACGCTCTTCGTTGAATTTCATGAATGAATTTAATTTCGCTGTGGTCGTGGCTCTTCTTTTTCCCATGCTTAGCGTGTTTCGTAGTACTAGATGGGCATTACGGCGGCAGGAAGGAAGTGAGGTAAGAAGCAGACAATGCCAATGTTTTCATTAATGCGACGCAGTTGCCAAAAACAACAAAAACAAATTGCCCCACCAAGAAAACAAAAAAAAATAAATAATTCGGGAAGAAAGCAATCTGAAGTTTCAATACCCTTAAAGTAATTTCAAAAACTGGTTAGTCAATGTTCATATTTTGATCAAAATGAATTTTTACCTCCTTTTCCTTCTAAGCGAAAAATAACTTATTTATTTTAAATTTTTCATTCTATAGGATATAGCCATTAGACTTTGAGAACATTTAAAACTTCAGATATTCGTTATCTCATAAAAATATCAATCTCGATTGTATTCAAAAACCAACATATATATGAAAAGCGATTAAAATTCGAGATAAAACAATAAAGATTTAATATTAGGAAACTGGCTTGCGTATCGGATATACTGTTCAAGAATATATATGCTTTATAATATGCTATTAGAGAAATTATAATACTCTCTGCAAGAGTATAAAAACAGAAGGGAAGGAAGAAGTGAAAAAAACAATGAATGAATGAGTGAACCCAAGTGAATGAGTAAATGAATGAATGTATAAATGGAAAGACGAAAACAAAAACAACAACGGAAGCAATTCTTCCTGCCCCACACACACACACACTATCACTCGCACACAAATGCACAGAGCAACTCACAGATACTTTCCAGAGCTTATTGCTTAATTTTCATTCATAAACACGTAGCGACCGCATTTTTGAAAGGAAAGGAACTTTGAAATAATAGATATGTGTTTGCATTTGAGAACCCCAAAAATCGAAACGGAAGTTCACAAAGAACGTGCAGCATTTTCTCGAAATCGACGCAATTTTCCAATTCCGAAAGGCAGGTTCCCCCGACATTAATCACCTGTTTAGGCTGTCTGTCAGTCAGTCAGTCGAGTCGACATGTGCCATTAATTTAGTTGTTTTTCATCAAAATTGGCGTCATTAGCGTTTAAACTAACTAAACAATCGATTTGTGCACAGAGGAAAAACAAAACGAATATCTGAAATAAAAAGGAACAATATAAACAAAGTATTAAACTTCAATATTTAAAACACAATATAGACAGTCGAAAGATTTTGTTTAACAGAGGCAAAAAAATATGTTTAAAATGTGCATTGTGTTAAATAAATTGTATAGTATTTAATTGGATCGACTAAATACTATCATTAAAGAGGTAAAATAAATAGAATGTGTATTCTATTGCATTATACTTTACAACTTTTCGTTCAGTGTACCCACCTGTCTTGGCCTTTTGCTCGTGTCATCGATAACATTGAGTGGCGTTCCCACTTGACGTCAGCAGAAAAGGGGCGGCAGGTGGGCGTGGGCTTCCATCTTTGGCTTCCAAGCTTCCCTGCTAATTAGCTCAACGTTGGTCTGCGTTTTCATTTCCACTTACGCACTTCCCGCCCACAAATTCCTCGCAAACGCCTTTTCTCTTCTCCGATTTCTGGCTTTTCTGGCCTTTTTGCTGATGCCAATTGTGGAATTGTGGAATTGTGGATGCTGCTGCGTCAGTCAGCCGCACGTACTGATTGTTCGTGGGAAATGATATTCAGTTGGAAATCGACGCCTGGCTGCCACGTGGAAATCCAGCCCCAATCACCACACACCCACACCTTTCTTTTCAGTCCCATAGCAACCCACTGAAAAATGAACTCAAATAAAATCTTAATTTACTACATATTTATATTTGTTAGATTAAAATAACATTGTCTAATTTTGTTTTATTATAATAAATTATTCTGATCATTTCTAGTTATTCTAAAATATTGTTTTTTCTTTTCCCAATAAATTAAACTATCTGAGTATTTTTCATTTGTCTTATTTGTTTTTCTTTTTTAATGTAAATTTTATTAATAATAAAACGGTTTTTAAACATTTACCACTTTTGAAAAATATATTTTTTTTAAATATTAATTTTCCTAAAAAAGTATAAAATATCTTATACAGAAACACAAAATATATATATTTTTATTAATTGTTTAAATGTTATTAATAATAAATTTTTTGTCACTATTAAAATCATATACTTTTTAAAATTTGTATTTATATATTTTATTTGAATGCTTAAAAGTTTTGAGTGCAGCAATGGGGGCATTTGGCTATCACTTCCGTTGCAGCCGTTTTACATGCAATCGAGGACTGCTCTCTTCTCGCCTCCTCAATTACTATGAGTTTTCTTGCTCGCTTTTGTTGCCACTGTGCCACAATTGCATACAACAATAAACTTCCGATTTCATTCATTGTTTTGCTGATTGCAAAACTCTTTCTCTCCCGGTTTTCTCGCTTTTTCCTATTTTTTCCTATTTTTCCTATTTGCTTTCCGTTAGTTACACACAATTTCTTTTAACGTCAGCAGCTGAGGCGTTTCGCAGTAATGAATGAAATGCTCATGAATGGGTTAAGCTGTAATTGAATTCCATTTACAATCGAAACACTTGAGCAGAAAGTCAGCAATTTAATATGACGTCAGCGGAGATTCAATAGACTGTGGGGATGTTTTCTTTAAATTTTGCAGGTCTTTGGTAAAAATGTATTACAAAAAAAGGGGAAACAAAATTGTGAGTTTTATTTATTTTATTGTATTCACATATAGTAGACAATAGGTCTTTGAAATTGATACAATTCAAATTCAATATGCTTACAAATACATAATCTGTATACTCTTAAATGTTCATGTTAGTTATTTTCAAGTTTTCTATGACTTATAAAAAGGTGACCCAAATTGAATAGAGTATTTGAATTCTGTAAAAGCTGCAGTAGTGTACTATATACAAACCCAAAAGTGTTTAATTTATGCCTGCGATAAACTGACATTTAAATTAATCCGATTAATCTGGCCGATAAGCCGACATTTCAATTTATCAGGCAGCGGTAAAAGAGAGAGTGAACGAGTTGCACTGTGCCAGTGGCTAATGGGCTCAATCGGGAGCCTCTCATTATTTCGGTCTTATCAACGGCGCGTGCATATCCGGTGGCGCAATTAAGTCGCTATCGACAGCAAATTCCATTTGCCCCACTCATTGGAGTCCGTAGCACCACATCGACCCACCCAAACCATCCAAACTACCCGACCATCCATCCATTCATTCATGTCAGACTCTGCCGCTGCTGCTGTTATTTTTATCAATGATCATTTGTAATCATCTGGCGACGAAAAAAAAGAAAAAACAAGAAAGGAAAGCTAACTTCGGGCGGAGCCGAAGTTGAAATACCCTTGCAGAATATTCCGAATTATATTCTCCAAAATTATTCATATGATGCATTCTTAACACTCATAAAAAATCCCAACTTTCTAACTTTAAAAACACCAAAGTTATGGGATTTCCAATCGTTCAGTTAAGTGGCGGCTATAGGATATAGTCGGCCGATCCCTATGAAATTTAGTGGGTCAGATTGATTGGCCAAATATAAAACCCATAGAAAATCCCAACTTCCTAACTTTACAAATCCCAAAGTTATGGCATTACCGATCAATCAGTTATATAGCAGCTATAGGATATAGTCAGCCGATCCTTATGAAATTTGGTAGGTCAGATTGATTGGCCAAATATAAAAGCCATAGAAAATCTCAACTTCCTAACTTTACAAATCCCAAAGTTATGGCATTACCGATCAATCAGTTATATGGCAGCTATAGGATATAGTCGGCCGATCCTTATGAAATTTGGTAGGTCGAATTGACTGGCCAAATAAAATACCCATAGGAAATCCCAACTTCCTAACTTAACAAACACTAAAGTTATGGCATTTCCGATCAATCAGTTATATGGCAGCTATAGGATATAGTTGTCCGATCCTGGCCGTTCCGACTTATATACTGCGTGCAAAGGATCGAAGGCTGTGTGCAAAGTTTCAATTCGATATCTTTAAAACTGAGAGACTAGTTCGCGTAGAAACAGACAGACGGACAGACAGACGGACAGACGGACAGACGGACAGACGGACATGGCTATATCAACTCAGGAGGTGGTCCTGATCAAGAATATATATACTTTATAGGGTCGGAGATGTCTCCTTCACTGCGTTGCACACTTTTGACCAAAATTATAATACCCTCTGCAAGGGTATAATAAAATAACAAGAAAGGAAAGCTAACTTCGGGCGGAGCCGAAGTTGATATACCCTTGCAGAATACTCTGTAAATTATATTCTCCAAAATTATTCATGTGATGCATTCTTAATACTCATAAAAAATCCAAACTTCCTAACTTTAAAAACACCAAAGTTATGGCATTTTCAATCGTTCAGTTATATGGCAGCTATAAGATATAGTCGGCCGATCCTTATGAAATTTGGTATGTCGGATTGATTGGCCAAAAATAAAACCCATAGAAAATCCCAACTTCTTAACTTTACAAACACCAAAGTTATGGCACTTCCGATCAATCAGTTATATGGCAGCTATAAGTAATAGTCGGCCGATCCTTATGAAATTCGGTATGTCGGATTGATTGGCCAAAAATAAAACCCATAGAAAATCCCAACTTCTTATCTTTAAAAACACCAAAGTTATGGCTTTTCCGATCGTTCAGTTATATGGCAGCTATATGATATAGTCGCCCGATCCGGCTCGTTCCGACTTATATACTACCTGCAATAGAAAGACAAGTTTTGCGAAAGTTTCAAGCAGATAGCTTTAAAACTGAGGGACTAGTTTGCGTAGAAACGGACGGACAGACGGACAGACGGACAGACGGACAGACGGACAGACGGACGGACAGACGGACGGACAGACGGACATGGCTAGATCGACTCTCCTGGTGATGCTGATCAAGAATATATATACTTTATAGGGTCGGAAATGTCTCCTTCACTGCGTTGCAAACTTTTGACTGAAATTATAATACCCTCTGCAAGGGTATAAAAATTGAACATCTTCGATGTGAATGAACCCATCGTCGGCGTTTCCCGTCTCGTTCTAGTGTCTCCTGGCCATTTTAAAAATGTTTCACTTTAGTGGACTGCTTGTTTAGTTTAGATTCTGCTTCTCTCTTCGGTTTTCTATTTCGTTTATTTTTTATGGCCATGCGACTAAAAATAGCCAAAGTTTTCTTTGGGTCAAATGCTTTTGGGCCAACAAAAAGAGAGAAGAACACACATAAAAAAGAAAAACTTTGCAACCACACATGGTTGACAACATAGTATCTCAAAGTACGTTTACATGTCTGCCTTCTGATGAATAAAGTTTTTTATAAATATACAATGTGCATTTGCTAAAAACAGAGCTGGTTTATCTAAACAACAAAGAATACTAGAATAAGATTCATTAGAATCTTTTGTTATAGTAATAAATAATAATGTCAAAACTAATTTAATTAGATACATTAGAATCCTATTGAAAAGGATATTCTAATAATCTCAAGAAGTAATATTATAGGAATAATAATAGGTAATATTTTATTTTGTTGTCTATTGCAATAAAATGTCTAACATTAATGTAAAATTGTATTAAATGAAAATAAGATGCCTTTTTAATGCTCGCAATAAATCCGAAGTTATAATAACCTTAAACCCTTTTTATTTTCTATTTCCAGTACTCTGCTATCCGTATTGGTCCCGTAGTAAAACGCGACGTGATGAAGGCCTCCACGATGTTGGAACATGAGGCGCAGTAAGTAAACCTAAAGTAACCGCTTCTATGTTCACTTTCCCCCTTTTTGATTGCGGATGTGTTATATAGAATAATACAATATCCACAGTTCTTGGGAATTCGCTGAATGCGGAAATTTGTACAGCCGAGTCCCCCAAAACGACTTTGGAGTAGTGGCACTTCCACTATCAAATTCACTTTCGAGGGGGTTTATTGAACTCCCCCATTGAGGGATTTCGCAAACAGAAATTGTGTCGACAACTGGGAAATTGATCCATTGGTTGTTTTCTATAATCGACAAACGGCTGGGTGTTAGTCAAAGCAACGAAAGTGATGAGGGGGGAATTCTTTCGACAATTATTCATCAGAATTATGTTTCAGACACTGCGGATTAGCAGACTTCCTGGTTAAGAGATTACACAAAAGATTCGGAAATAACATTATTATGAATCAGCGAAATTACACACTTTGACTTATTTAGTTTGGGTTGAGAGACGGAAATGAAAAGTCAAAGTAGTTGAACTCATTATCAGTAACTTGAATTGAAATTATTATTAATAAATTATTCTGATACCTACATATGTTAGTGACCCTACGTTTTATAGCCATTCAATTGGCTGATTAACGTATAAATAAAATATATGTTATGACTTATGTTAGTACCCAATTATTTTAGGAATTTATTAATCAGACTGTAGTTTGTTGAAAATATTAAGTACCATTTTAAAGGCTTTTGCTGAATGCACTTAAACTCTGTTTCGCTACAATGAACCCCTACTTTTTACCACCTTTCTGGTTTATACCTTTAGAACTTCCTCTCGAGAACGTGTCCGACTTACATGTAACACCTTCCCCATTCCATTTGCCATGGCACACACATTTCGACACCATAGTATCCGCACTTTTGACTACATTGTAGGCCATTGCCGCTTTATATTCGAATACTTAAGGCAGCAAGAGGTCCGCGAGACAGCGAGAATAAACGACTTTTTGATATATGACAACGAACAATGCAATTTTATTGCCGCTTAACTTCATTAACACAATCCCCCATCCTGCCCCCTGTCGTTCCACCCGCCACTTGATAAACAACGCAATATGGTCGGATCTTTGAAGATTGTGTGTGATATTAGCCGACGAAGGAGCCGATGGTCGGGTTAAGTGATTCATTTAGCGGCAATCACAAAATGCACTTTACCGGGGGGATAAAGCTAAGCGGGATGGGCTGGCCATGATTTATTGTGGAGAGCGAAACCTTGGGCCGGCGGCTTTGTCTCATTAGCGGCATTAAGTGGTGCCAAATAGTCCAGTCCAAGTATCTATATCTTTTCTTTTCCCCAGTCCCAATCCAGTCCTGTCTCTTTTACTTTGCCGGTCTCCAATTGCAAAACTATTTTCGTGCTCTGCTTGGCAACAAGAAAAGCTGCACATGCAAATGGAGATACAGATACATTTACGGCCCACTCAAATTACGCTGTCACAAGCGCGAAAACGGAAAAAACCTCGAATAGAAACGCAGTCACAAAATGTATCTGGTATCTGTGTGTCTCAAGACGGAGCATTTCCGTTTCCGGCCCTTCTGCGCATGCGTGACTTCGCCCTGAGTTATGTCCACTTTTGGGCACATATCCGCCCATCTGAAAGATACACGCCCCACTATCTTTTACTATGTGTGGCTGCTCTTCATTTATTTATGATTTTTACGCGTGTGGAATTTTCGAACCATAAAATTTTGCATTTTACGCTGCGAGCAGCGACCATAAAAATCGTCTGTCCCGGGAAAAAAAGAGTGCCTTCAATGGGTTCTATTTTATATGCGTACATATCGCCCTCCTGTCGCATTTACGAGCCCCATAAAATGTTTAACTGTTTTTATGTGATCTTTTATGCATAAAATTGGCTCGTCCACTCGAAAGTGATCTGATGGTGGGCTATTTATTGCCCCTTGAGAGGTCCCAATCGATCCTCGTAAAAGCTAGCCTCGAAAGTGTTTGTATTTAAAAGGGTCTTAATTTTAAGAGCTCAGATATTCATAAATTCGATGACTTTATAATGTATCCGGAATGAAAGAACTATTCTTATGGCGGATAAGGTGTATCTTCATTTAAATTAAAATGAATACATTAACAGTTATCGAAAATATTAATGTTGTTATTCAATTGTTTATAAAAACCAATGTTGATAATGTGTTTGGACTTAAAAGAGCTACAAAATAATATTTATTATATTTATTTCTTAAATTAAAGAGCTGCAGATCTTAAAGATTTTCAGTTTCATAAACCCACGTTTTGGACAATATATTTAAATCGTTTATTTAATTGGAAGGTGTTTAACAAATTGAGGTGTTCCTTGGCATCCAAAACCCTACTGCATACCTTTAAGATAACCCATATATCACAATTTAATAGTGTTCTCAGCTCCGCTTTTATTAATCTTCTTCATATTAGTTCCCCTTGCTCCACAAATTGCCCATAATTCATAGATCGATTAGTCGTGGGCTCTATCCTAAACTGTTTTCGCCTCCACCCAAACGAATTTAATCCCCAGCCCATTTACATTTTGATGTGTGTTCGGGAGAGATCCCAAAAAGTGCCCCTCATTAGCTGAATCCACTTGGGTACCTTTTCCTGTCGACGGACAGTTTCGATTCTCGAAATGCCAACCATTTCCTGTCATTGAAAAAGCCCCACACGGCAAAAGTTGACCAAGCTAAACAAACAACATCTTGCGTTGCTTTCGTTTCGTTGGATTTCGTCCGTCGGGAGGTTGTTTGTGATTTCAATTATTAACGCTTCCTGGTGCTTTGGATCGCCATGTGGCTCGATCATTAGGCCAACTCTTCTCCAGACAGGAAGCCCATCGAGGCAGCAGCAGTGTCATTATGGTTATAGTTATTATTATTATACTTGGATGGTCGCCCGTCTCTCCCAGTGCATATACTTTTAATTATTTTCAATTACTGATCTCTGTTTACTATCTTCTTTGTGTCGCTTGCCCCTTCAGGTATGCAACGATTCTGGCATTCGACGTAAAGATCGAAAGGGAAGCCCAGGAAATGGCCGATTCCCTGGGCGTGAAAATATTCCAAGCGGACATCATCTACCATCTCTTCGACAAGTTCACCGCCTTCCGCGAGGAACTCAAGCAGAAGAAGCGCGAAGAGTTCCGCTCCGTAGCCGTCTTCCCCTGCAAACTAAGGGTGAGTTTTTAAATAGTTTTTATAATTTATTTGCATTTAAAATATGTGGGGTTTTATGAAAGCTTAAAGGTAAGATTCCCTTTTGTTACTTTAAAAAAAAGATCTTAAAGTGCATGCATTATGTCGTGATAATAATTTAAGAATTGCCTTGGTTGGGAAATTAACTAATAATTTTTAAGGTCAGTTCTTAGACGAGCTTTAACAGCTGAAATATATTTTTTTATTATTTTCAAGTAGCGATCTCCGAAATGAGTGAATAAAGTTTGTTGTTAGGTGTACTAGGTATCAGTTGTTACGAATTAGGGACGGAAACCAAAAGGATTCGGTGTCATTATGGGCATTATTTTAATGCGGCCATGTTCGTGTTCCATTTCCCCGCTTCTTCGCCCTCCGCTCAGCTGCAATTACTTCCAAAAGCTACAGGTGTAAAATGCAATCTGCCCCGAACGGAAAATGGGAATCAGACTGAGACTCCGAATTCGACTTTGACTTTGACTCCGACTACGACTGCAAGAAAGACGCAGAATGGATCTCCAGCTGTGGCTTGTCTTGTCTTGACGCTGGCCTAATGATGCTGGCCAACAAGAATGGAGCGGGCCCAAACTCCGGGCTGGGGGCTACGAAGTAGTATACTAGCCAGGCCAAGACAACCACTCAACAAGCGATTAAAGCCTTAGATCCCAACAGACGCCTGCATCACGTCCACACTTCCTGCTCAAATAATGTTTAAACAGCGTATTTGATTTATAGGCAATCATTAGATTTTGGTCGTATGCAATGTTGGGACTCAACACGCCACACTCCACTCCAGTCGACTCTGCTCTCCACTCGGGGCCACTTTGGTCCACTCAGGTCCACTCGGGTCCACTCTAGGCCACTTCTAGCCACTGGGCTCCCACTGTGCTGGTAATTGGACACACAGCGCACAGCTGTTAGTAGCATTCGTTCGATCTTTACACTCAAAATATTACATATTAAATATTAAAATAATTTTTGATATTTTGTAATCCTTTAATTCCATTTTTATACTCTTGTTATAACTATAACTTGTTCAAATGTATCTAACGCAGTAAAGAATTATTTAACACATTGTATAAAGTATGTGTTCCTAATCAGAATCACCAGACGAGTCTACTATATTTAATCAAATAAATATGACAATAAATATTGGTTATTACGCCTACTTTTTTCGATTATTTTTTTTGAGTGCATTCTGCCAGCTAAAAAAACAACGATTCTCTGGAGTCCAAGTCCCAGTCGCAGGTCTTGTAATAACAATGACGTTGTTTAGTTTGAGTTATTAACTCGCCTTCTGTCTTAAGGAGTTTTCTGTGGAGCTGGGGAAATGGGCATGTGCATGTGCATGTGGATCCGGGGCTGGAGAAACGTGTTCTCTTGGCCACTTTTCGTTTTCCCCGGCAACGGACGATCCATTTTCCATGCCGGCTGATTCTGATTGTGCCGCTTCTTCAACTGTGCTGCAGGCGGCATCCCATTTGAGGCCTTCTTCAACAGTTGACGCAACGGAAATTAAGTTGTTCTTGGTGTAGTCAAAGTTGATTTTGGTCGGAGGTTGCTTGTGCACTTCGTTAATGGGCCACAACGATACGAAAATGCGCTAGAAAATATAGTTTGAATATTAGTTTTGCCTTAAAGATAGGAATATTTTGAAGTTTTATTCAATTTTCAGATCAATTAACATAAAAGGGAAATGATAGGTGTGCTTTAGAAATCTTACGAGATGTCAAAGAACTTCTAGTACCCAATACAGTAGTGTACATTAAATATGTATTTTAAATTTATAAATAGTAGTATCATTTTATCCAATTTCCATTCCAATTTTCAAGATAAAACCCATAAAACGAAATACCCCATTTATAGGGTACTTCAACCGACACAAAGTTGTTATGTTATCTTACGAAATCCGTTGTTGGCATCGCCTAAGCCACCATAATTATCGGACATTATTTAAAAAGTAGTTAAGAGACGGCCCATCGTTATCGATCGTTCCCGATGGAGCCGCTTATTAGTTATACCCCACAAAATCATCGACTATCCAACAGTCATTGATCTAATTCCCCGTTCTCTGTCTTTATCTTTATCTTTTCGATTCCATCCCACAGATACTGCCACAGTTCATATTCAACAGCCGAGATCCGATCGTGATGGGCGTGATGGTGGAGAACGGCATTGTCAAAGTGGGCACTCCAATTTGCGTGCCCAGCAAGGAGGTAAGTGCACTGAAGAAAACATTAATAAATTGTAATAGTATGCTAAGATCTCCCAAACTTCATATATATATTTAAGATATATATCACTCGTTCGGCTTACAGTCCCCTTACAAAACTAAGCAATATACCTTACTGAAACTCCTTCTCTAGAAAAAAATTCTTACGTTATTTTGGAAGTTTATTATAATAACATTCCCTAAAAAAGTATTTATCATGGTTTAGGACATCGTAACTATTGTTTTTAAAATGTAAATATAAATATATATTTATATATGAGAAATATTAAAACTACAATGTTTTTTGAATATTTTTCAAGTCACTAAAACACCTTTTTTTGTGTAAAATCTTTTATTTCTGATAAACTTTATTGATAGGAACAAGATCTATAAAATTGTCCATTATTTTTTCTGTGTGGCCACAATTTGCTGGCAAATATTTGACTATTCTGCGCGTTTCCCACCACAAAAGGTTCCATTCAATAGGCACGCATTTATTTAGATTTAGGAGTGGTGCAGATCGGCGGTGTAGATCGCGATTGCTGGGGACCTGGGTTCTTCTATGCGCACAATGGACGCACAATGGAAGTCCTTGTCTTTGGATATTATTATGGTGTGTTGTCTTGGAAATCGTGTCAAGTATTCAGGCACATAATAAGGAGGCCCGATGAGTTGTTTGTTTGATTTGCTACCTTTGGCGGGGCAGCTTTTCATTGTTGACACAGGTGGTGCGGCTTTATTTTCATTATTATATTCTCGCTGGATGTGCGTGATGCACAAATAGTTATTAGCTCATCGCTCGAACGAATTGCGTCGCAAAACGTTTTCTGAATTCCATCTTAATAACAACCGACTGGCAGGCCCTCAATTATTGTCCTTCCGTTGATGATGATAAAATGCAGAAAAAAAAGAGAAAAAAAGAAAAGGAAAGAAGGAACGACGACACTCATTTCAATTTATGCGTCGACATGTCCTGTTTCCCGTTCGCCAAAGACAACAACTGTTTCCTTTCCACCTCTGTCGCTTTTTGTCGCTTCTTCGATCTTGTGCCAAAGGGTTTATGTTCTGCTTCCCGTACCGCTCTTGACTTTTTGCCAGGAGGAACAGGAGGAGCAGGAGGAGCAGGAGGAACAAGAGGAACAGGAGGAACAGGAGGAACAGGAGGAACAGGAGGAACAGGAGGGACAGGAGGGACAGGAGGACCATTCATTGGCAATTATAACTTCCTCAATTATCCAAGAGAAGCGCTGCTAAGCTGTGCGCTTCCCGTCATTCATCGTCATTCTTTTTAACGTCTTCCTTCTCCCTCTCCCTCACTCTCGAAGGGGTCTTCCTTCTCACTTTTTGCCAGCTTTAATACTGATTTTTGTCCAGGAAATACCCTACGATATGTTCAGATAGACTATTATATAGTTTGAATAGAGTTTTAAGATAATAATGATATGAAATCAAATCTTTTGGAAGAGTTGATATTCTATAAAATTTGTAATCTTAATAATTATGATATATATATTTATTTTTAAACATATTTAATAACCAAATCATTTCCATTATTTTCTAAAAGACAAGAAACAAGTGTTTTCAAATTTCAGAAGTGAGCGACTTATGTTTATTTATTAATGGATCATTGCAGAAATCTTTAGACTCTTTTAAAGCGATTGATATTTAATAATCCCTATTTATTCTTAAAATAAATCCAACAATATGTCTGTATAAATACCCTTTTTTCTGGTAGTATTTTAATTCTATACCTTAAATAAACTCTAAATAAGCATAAACCCATGGGTAGCTCATCCACAAAGTTGCCACAACCTGAGGCTTACACTCCGCGAGCACACACATGTGATCGTTTGCTAACCCCTGCCCCAGACCCATATACCCATTCCCATTTCCAATCCCATTCCCATTCCCGATCCCAATCCCCCCATCCTGATCCAATTCTACTTTAGATCTGCACTTCATTTCTGTCCAAGAATGCTGGGCCATCGTCGTCGTGGCTGTTTTGTCGCTTCTGCCCCTTTGCCCGGTTGCTTTTTGCCTTTGCGATTTCCGTTGACTTGCAGCTGGGGGAGCTCTTCGCCGAAAGGGTTGGGGATTCTCCAGTTCTCCAGTTCTTTCAGACCCTCTTCTCTTCGCTTTTCTCCCGGCGACAACTTCCTTTCGATTCTGCTGCGCATGCGTGCCAGTCTTTCCACCAGATGGTCTTGGTCTTGGGCCCTTGTCTTTGCCATGGCCGTTGATTACATTTATTAATTATACAATTAAATCTGTAATGGCAGGCCACTCCGATCACTTGGTTTCTGGCCTTTGTTTCTCGGACCGCGTAATTGTTTCGAGCCGGCCAAAACATCCGTTCTCACACACGAAAGCCAAGACACGACAGACGGAATCCCAACCACTTCCACTTCCCGTTTTGGGGTTTGTCATTACATTTTGGCCATTTGGGGTTAAACAGGTGACCATTCAACCCTTAACCCCTGAGAATTGGGGACTGCAAGTGTCAAAATGAGGTAATGCGATATGCCCGCAGACGGTTCAATGGGGTTAATAAGGGTGAGGGATCAATGGTCGGTCAGAGGGTTCATTGGTTTTGGGGTTAAGAAGGGGGAAGTGATTGGAAGTAGCCTCATTCTAGGGGAAGGTGACACATGCATGATTCGACTTAAATTCTAAGAAATACATACAGTTGTTTCCAATATAAATATTTCATGTATATAAATAAAAGCTAGCATTCTTCTTCAACCAAGCCTTGAAAAGGGGAAACCTTCAGGTATTTTAATACAAAGAGAAATACGTAGATTGCTGTTGTAAAATTTCCATAGCTTTAAGGTAAACACCGAGAATGAAACCATCGCCTGATCAATATTATTTAGGGCAGTGATGATGATCTCCGAAGCACTTTCATAAAACCGCAAGAGATTTAAATACAAAAGTAAATAGATTGTTTGTTTTTATAAAAATTTCCACCACTTAAGGTAAACACTGAGAACAGAAAACCATCGCCTGATCATTCGTATTTAGGGAAATGATGATGATGTCGGGATCATTTCCTCTTTCATAAAATAACTTCCCCATCGAATTCAATTAAAAAGTTCCCCCTTTCCCCGATCGCCAATCCAAGTGTTCATGATCACCCCACCTTTTCTTTAGCCTTGAGGGTCACCGTGGCTAATTAAGCAGCGATCGGGCAATCTTGGCTGCTCTTCCATACTTCCATACTCTGGGGCCGTTGTTTATCCTCCGATCTCATCAGATCCGCCTCGATCAGCCCCCGTGCTCGTACATCAAAGAGTTTCACTTTATCGAAGGCACAATCTAAGCCAAACACGCCCCACTCTCGCACATCCTCATCCGCGAACCGCGATCCGCGATCGGCGTCGTCTCCCACTGACATCACCATCATCCAAACCGGCGAATGGAGGATCGCCATCACCGATCATCTGCATCTACATCTACCGGGGAATACATTTATTTCGCTTTTCCCTCGCCGACTGCCTGCCTGCACTTAAAAACCAAAGCCAAAACAGCAAACGGAAGTTGGAGGCGTTACCCAGCGCCAAATCCAAATCCGTCAGTCACTTAACATATGGACGTTGCGATGCGAGTGTGTACGTGTCTACGAGCAATTTATACGGGGCAATATCTAGCTAAAGCTACTACAGTCCAACATCCATAAAGATAACTTTTCTAATTCAACTTCACATAACTCAAGTAGTAAGTAAAAGTTCTACAGTTCAACTTCCATGAAGAAAACTTTTGACGTTAGTCACACAGTAACACAAAATACAATATTATTAATATTAAATTAAATCTACGGACCCTAAAAAAATTGAATTACAATATTGAGTAAGATCTGATTCTACAGAATTTTTCAGATATATATATATATATATATATATTACCAAAAATAATTTTAGTTTTGAACAGTTTAAGGCTAGAGCATCGAAAAGTTTTTGCTAAAACTAAAATTCCCTTAAATTAAAGTAAAAACCAGATTCGTTTTTGAAGTCTTCCTAATTTGATTGGGAAAACTCAAATAACCGTTTTCGTTTTAGAATCTCCACTGTAATTGGCTGCAATCTTGTTGCCTCCTAAAGACCGTTTTCAAAGCCGGGGAGACAGACTGTGGCAGATCACTTGCAGATCGTCTTGCATATGTGTATATAGATATTATTTTGCGGCCTGCTGTTGTCTTTTCTTTTGCCCAAACCGCAGAGAAACCAGAAATCTGGTGGCAGAAAGAGTTTTCGGTTGCAGTGGCGAGGTGGAGTTGGAGTTGGAGTAGCAAGTAGTGAGATCGAAAGGCGATCGATATCTTTTAATATTTTCATTCATGCCCCAAGTGCCTGGCTGCTGTAGCGGAAATGAAAGCTCATTCGGAGCGCGGCTACTGCTGGTTTTTGTTAATTAAATGGCCCCTGGGCTCTTGCAGTTTTTCGATTTATATATACACGTTCATATTTATATAGTAGCCGTTTGCCTTGCTGTTCGTTCCGATCGCCTCCGCCCATTTCTTATTCTTTTTTCCGTTTTTGTTGTTGATCTTGCCTAATTTATGGGCTGCGAGTTAAGTTTAAGTAGGTAAGGGTGTCCCCACTCCCCGCAGGCCCCCTTTTTATTCTCGAACCTGTCGGGGCATTTAAGAGCGAGATTTAAGTATTATTTTTTATTTCGCCGGTCGCCTCAATTGTTGAGCCTTCATGGCTTACGACTTCCGTTGTCGCCCCAATAAGAACCCAGTTGATCTACGCGTTGCTTTTCTGTGAATGAATGCCACTTCGCTGAGTGAAAGAGTCTTACGAGCTTTGGCAATTTATGGGGGAAAAGAATGAATAGATTGGAAAATCCCATAGATTGTGTGCTTTTTAGTAGGACATTAAAGTTAGATGGGTTTCTTCATAAAGATTAAAACAAAAACGTAATATATTATCATTGTCAGAAATTTATATTGTTTCTTAGAAAATAGTATAAATGTTGATATATTTTCATAGAGATTATAATAATGAATGAATTTTGGTAATTTCCCAACAACTCAAAACAACGCATAAAGTTAACACCCTGATTATTGCCTGCCTGGAAACCAATATCCCTTAAGATCTTCTTAACCATCGAATTTGAGAACCCGTGAAGAGTATCTCACTTTTCAGATTACAATCGATGATTTCCGGACACTTCGTCTTGGTTTTCGGAACTGCGTCATCTTTCGCCATTTGGGATTGTTAAGAATTCAAATCGGTTTTACGGATACGTGTGCGACAAAGGAACACTTTAGACAATGCCACAACAAGGGGCACATAATAATGGTAGGGCGAGGATGGTGATGAAGCGATAGAAGAAACAGCGCTAAGAACCGGAACCAGTAATTAAATACAAAAGAAGTCGGGGTGGGTATATATATAATTTTTAGATGGAGAAGGAGGAAAATAAAAAGAAAGAGCTGCGGAAGCGGATTGCCGGCGTTCCAAAGACAGCCAGCCAGCTGCAGTTTTTTTCAGCTGGCCGAGGCAGAGCGGAAGTAGAACGGAAGTGAATACTTCCGCACGTAGGAACTAAATAATTGGCTACACCTAGAAAAATTACTACCATCTCCTTTTGTTCCCTTTTTCAATTGTAATAATATGATCTTAAAGTAAGATCTTTGTAGTAGAGCCAAGTATTATTAGGAATTTTTTAAAGATGATCATAACGATAGTTTAAATGCTCTAAAATGTAAAATAATAGTAGTAGTAGATTTTTTTAAATAAGAAATCTAAAATACTGATGATTTGCATTCCCAAAAGATTTCTAGTTTAATGCCGAGAATAATCCATTTTAATTGCTGATGCATATTATACCTTTATTCGTAATATATTTGTTTCCAGTGTAAGCCCAGAAGTTTATGAATGAAAAGGTAGAGATAGCGAGCTGAGTGTGTTACTCATGGCAGAAGTGTGCTGAGGTTGCCAGCTGTTCGGAGTCGGGGGTCAGGGGTCAGGAGAAGCCTCCGTCGGAAGTGCAGGAAGGATCCGAATAGGAAGTGCCACCGAATGCCGAATAGTGAGGAGTGGATGGGCAGAGCAACCCCCGAGATAAGGCAGGTGCGCTCCTATGAACGTGCCGAATCGGCGGGAAAGCGGAAGTTCTGCTTATGAATGAAATGGGAATTTTATGAATGGGCCAACCCAGCTACGAGATACATTTGTATCTTATTATGATAAGCGGGGGCAGCGTCGGAGATTTCATAATAGAACAGTTGGAAGACATGTGGGCGCACTCTGCCGTGCCGAAAAATGTATCTCAAAGTGTGCCTGTATCTATCGGATACGGCCGCAATAAAAGCTCTTAATATAAAATAGAGCAAACAGACCATAACAAATAGTGGCAGCAACAACACGACAAAGCGCACGCAACTCATGAATGAAAACTACAAATACAAATTTATACAATAAAGTAGTTTTCCCCAAATGGGAATAAATATTATCGTTGGGGTGGAGTGGCGAAAGTATGGAGTGTGTTCGAGTTATTGTTTTTGTTAAATACTAAGTGTTTAAAAAAAGACTTTCTTAGAGGATTTTAATTATTTATATAGATATGAGATTTCTTACGTAACTATAAAAAAAGAGGAGTAACAATACCCCATACATTTTAAAACTCTAGTAATTGAAGTGTTACTAATGCTTCTATGAAATGAAAAAAATTACGTTCTGATTTATAATTCGATCAAAAACGATTGTCAATGAAAGTAAATTTAAAAAAACCCACGATTAACATGAATAATATATCACCTCCATACTAACTTTCCTACAACTAAGTTAAACCACCTACTGTATTTTAGCTAAACATTTTGCACATAACTGTAAGTGCCTTTGGCCATGTATGGGTGTGAATAGGTGTGTGTATCTGTGTGCGGGTCTCTCTATTTGTTTGTTTGTCTGTGTCTCGCTTTCGTTTCATTCATAAAAATGCTTATTTCCTGTTGTTGCCTTGACTATTGCCTAGGCCATTTGTGGATGCGGGGGCTTTGGTGGGTGGTGGGGAGAGTTTCGTGTTTCGACGGCCATAAAACACACACACACACACACTTGGATATTCGACACACACACACAGATACTCACATATGCAATCGGGCAAAACGATAAGATAGTAAAATCCGCTTAGATACGCGCTTTTTTTTGCCCCGTCTTCATGTGTCTGCATCTACACAGAAAAAAGTCAGTTATTAAAAAATCAAAATATCAATAAAAAATTGTGATTTATATTTTTTATTACTTTTTGAATTGTTTAAATGTCTTAAACTTCGCAAAAATTAACATAAATTTATATATTTATATACCAAGTTAGTGTCAGCTGCAAAAATTGAAATTTGCCATATCCTATCCCCTATTTTTTCTTTCTGTGTACGCTTGCCTTATATATTTATTTTACTATGAAAATAAACAGGCAGAGTAACAACAACAATGGCTGCGATTACAAATGGCAATTGCAATAAAAGCAGACCGACCAGCAACAACAAAAGAAATTAGCGTAATTAGCAAATTACTCGTCGCTCTCTGTATTTTTTTGTTATTTTGTTATTTTGTATTTTCTTTCCTTGCCTTTGTTTTTGCGGCTTGGAAATTGACGTCGTCGTTGTTTCTGTTTTCTGTTTTATGTTGGTTTTATTTCGCCTTTGCTCGGTCAGTTGGTCGCCTTCGTCACATTTCAGTTTTTCTTGGCCGGAAATGCTGAATTTGCACAAAAACCGACGGAAAACTGACACAAAAACGTTCTTATTCTCATCTGCTTCTTCCCCATTTCCACCCATTTTACACGCGCACCCAAAATAAATATACTTAATTGACGTTTGTTTAATCGCTAAATGTTCTTGGGGTGCAGGCTATAAAAATAAAAAACCAGCATGTGGGGAAAAACTGAAAAAAATGAAATGAAAAAGTGAAATATTATAAAGAGCAGACGTAACACCTACGCAAAAATTGTCCAACTAAGTGGAACAATAAACCGGCAGCAGAAAAGGGCTGACAAATTGTCTGGCAAGATTCCGCTGATGACTTTTTCTTCGTTTTCGGTTTGTTTTCAGTTGTCGTAATAATTCACATCTGTTTGAGATAGCTGATTATATTGTGGGAGGCACCAGACTCTAAGATAAATATTAAAAGTTCCCAGTTCAGAGATAAAAGGGTTAGCATAGGTCAGGTTGAAGAAATCGTTTTATTTCTAAAAATACTTTAAAAATAGTTTGTGAATCTTAGCTGAAACCATACTACAAATTATTCCATTAGTTGTGAAATACAACAACAAATTTCCATTTAATCCCAGACAGAATTTACTATTTGTTTACACAACTTGAAGTAGGTGGTGTAATAAAAAACTTCCGCACACTCCACTTTCGTCGGGCGAACAGGAGAAATGTACTTGAAGTTTTATTTTATATGGCTGGCTGGGAAAACCGGCGATGGAATAATATTTTATGGTCGCTCAGTGAGACGCCAAAACCTTGGAGACTCCTAGCCAGCCAATCAAGTGAATATTAATAATAGCCATTAAGTCAGGCATTGAACTTGATACGAATTTGGCTGATAACTCACCTACTCAACTACTCGCATTCACTTCCTTCAGACCAGAGTCCAATTTGAATTGCATTTAGGGCCTTCTTATCGCCTTTTGTGTATTTTTATATATTCTTTGTTCGATTGCTATCGTGGTTCATCAAACGGTTTCATCAATTTCGTTCACCTGGCCGCATAATTGATTGTTTTGCACTCGGATTAATATACATATGGGCGAGGCATGGATAGAGGAACCCACTTTATTGACACAACTGATTAATGGCCATATGCCGAGCAGCTGGCGGGTATCTATCAAGTATTTCCGATGTCCGATAACACGGAGTTAACCCAAACAAATTAAACAATAATCAATGGGCTTTAATTTTCGCTTTTCGAGTGGCGCAAACTACGACATCGAAGTGAATAACAACCAAATACAGATATACTGCGTCCGCTAATCATTTCTAATCAGCGGAGGTCTTTAACACCTTGGCAACAACTCCCACCTGGGATTTGCCTATGGTGGATTGTGATGGCAATGACGACGATGATGAGCTTGCCCACCGACTTCCTGTGAGTGAAAGATTTTCTTTTTGGCCTCCTACGAGCCACCAAGTGTTGCTTGTGGGCGTCGCTGCACTGGAGATTCGAGATTCGAGGTTCGAGATGCTAATGAGCATGACTAGACTTCTGCTGACGAAGGCGAAGGCGATGAATGGATGGCTCAGAGCAGTCTGTCTTGGCTCATTTGGTAGGTGTTGTGGGCATTGTTATTGCCGTTGAAAGCCATGTCGCTGGGCGTTGCATGACTCTAGATGCCAGGTTTTGGAGAACGTTAGGGATGGATAATAACTAGGAAATGATGTCTTTTATATAAGCTTTAAATTAAAGAGTATTAGTACCAGTATTAAGTTGGATTTGTCCCGAATAAAAAAATATAAAAATAAAGAATTTGTAAAAATGTTACTGCTTGCTTTACTAAAAGTTAGTCTACACTGAAGCCTAGGGGAGTAAAAATTAATCAACACTGAATTCTAGAGTCTCAATAGATATCATTACATTTCTTAAATTTCGAATACTTTTTCAAGAATTAAGTGTAACTGTTCAATCCTAGAATATGTTTAAAGAATATTATTTTCAGTATTACTTACAAGCCTTATTAGCCATTAATCAATAACAACTTTTCAACACTAGATAAAGTTGCAATTTTTGGTTCTTGACCCAAGCCAGAAGAGAAATTTGAAAGTTTTAAATTATAAAGTTGTTCGTTGATCCATATTAATTGTAAATATGGAAAGCATTTCTTCAATATTTTTCCACTTTCCAGCCCTGCTGCACACCTACTCTTCCAAGTTGCCTCCTCCCTACTTGTTCAGCTACCAAGATCTGCCCAAGTTGTCTTCCGTCTTCCATCCAAACTCCTCCTCCCCGAATGTTGTGGGCAGCCAGATGAGTGGGGTTATCTGGTGGTCCGTGGACGGATGGATCGTGATCATGTTCATAGCGATCACGGTGATGATGACTAAATAAATGCTTCCTCAAATTGTGGGGGCTTGCGGGCCGAACTCGAACTCGAATCAGCGACAAGTTCTTCTCTCTCCCTCGAAAAGCATGACGTAGGCAGGTTTCTAGATTCGTTTGAAAAGCGTAGATCAGCAGCCCGAGGGGCTGAAGATTCGGATGGGTAGAATCCAAGACCGGCAGCCGAGATTTAAAGAATTGATGTGACTACTGTTTTTTCTTTCGAGGCCCCTTGAAGTTGCAGCTGCGCAGAGCGAAAAGAACCCTGAAAAATATATTTTTTGGAGTCTCCCGCACGACGGATGTTGCGAATTTTCGTCTTTGACACATATAAATGTGTATATATATATTTTATGCGCCATATATATGGGGTAATTCTCTCTACGGTCAACTAATTTAGTGTTTCCTGCTGACAACAGCATAAACAAGCTGCAAAGAAATCAGAGAATTGTGTCACTAAAATGTTTGCGCTGCCCAAAAATGAAAAAAAGTGATATCAGACAATCTATTTGTTTGTCTCTCTTGTTGTCGCTCTCTATCAAATATTTCACAAAAAGCCAAATTGTTTTGGATCTCGTTTTGTGAGCTTTCGATTTGTTGTTTTCGTTCATTCATACAGGCAGCGCTTTTTTCGAAAATAGACGACATCCGGTCTGCACGAAATATATAAATCATATTTTTAGATAAATGCCGATGCACACACACACGCAGCCAAACGATCTGCCAGCCAGAAAAAGTTGTAAAAAAAGTATACAAAATCGAAGCGAAAAAAAATAAATGTAAAATGTTGTTTTCGTAGTCAACTTGTTTGGGTTTTTCGCCGACACGAGACGGCCGCGTCGTCATCGAATAAAGAATTTGTTTTATTTGGCATCAAAAACCGAAAATAAATCCCAATTTTGTTGAACTATTTTTGGCTGTACTAAATTGTAGTCAAAGCGGATTAATTCATTGAAAGTGGGACGAATCCTTAAATATTGCCTTCTATTTTTCAATAATTAAATAATATTTAATAGTACAATTTCTTTAGTAACATTATATTTCAAAATATCAATAAGAGATCCTTAGAAATAACAAATTTTAAGTTTATACATAAGTTATTTTGAATTTTATTAATACACTTATAAATTTATAGATCAATTTATTTTTATTACTCCCGTAATAAATGTAACATCTCTCTGGAATTTTTGGAGAGTAAACATCCATTATAAATATTTGTGTTTAACGCTCTTTCCTTTTTTAATAGATAATTATTTTTCAAAAGTCATTAAAAGTAAAATATATCTTGCTTTTTTGACTAATAAAATTCGCTCATAAGAATCCGTATTTCTTTACCGATTTATCTCCTTTCAAGTCGCTTTTTTTTGCCACTTGCATCAACAGGGCCATAAATTTCTCCTCTCATCATTTCGTACGATTTTGGTATGGGCCGGGTTGTTTTCTCCCCCTTCCCCCGCGCCATATACCATATCTATCTGTATATCATAAATATTCCCCACTGGGATGATTTCGTTGCTCTCATAAAAGACGAAAATCGCCGGCTAGCACCGCAGAAGCGCAATGTTGAAAGAAAAAATTGTGTGGAAATGGAAATAAATTAACACATTTAATGAAAATTTTCGAAGAGAGCGCGAAAACGCGAAGGCGCCGCCGCAGCGGAAGACGTGGAACGGGGCGTATGAGTAATCAACGACAGGAAATGGTGACAAATGCTGCTACACCCACCCCCGCCTCTTTCCCCCCTCTAGAGGGTGTGTAAATGTGCTATGTAGCTATTTGCACCGATAGCAACAGGCCAACAAAAAGAAAAAAAAGATTTTCAATAATTTATTTGGTTTGAATGAAATACGAACGAGGGCAGCGACGTCGACCGCCATTGGGGCGCCCACAGGAAACGCGACGTTGGCAACAGTTTCCTGTTTTGTTTTTGTCGAGTGCAAACGGGTTACGACAACAAACATGTTACAATTTGGTTCAATGACTTTGTTAGGCCATCGAGATAGGCACTCGCTGCACGACGAGAAAACTGGTGGTTCTTGAAAGAACTTAGAACTAATTTACATTACTTACATGCCAATTAAAACCCTATTTAAATTTCCTTGGATTATATTTCAGCGTTTACTGACTTTAAATATAGTAGCTTGTAATACCCATTTATTGCTAAAAAACTTATATTTTTTTGTATTACAAAAGAAAAATTAGTATTCAAAATAAATCAAATTCTCGTTAAAAATATGAAACTATTGAACATGTAAGAAATAAAAAAATTTTAAACAAAAATATGTATTGAAATTTTCTGATTTAAATATGTATTTGTCCCAATAAATACAAATGAATTATTTGTCAACGAATTATTTTAAAAACCTAGTTGTAGTTATTGAACGAAATTGCACATGTGTATAGATAAATTACTTTTTAAGACTTTAAATCTTTTAAGTTTTGTTAGTAAGTTAGTATCCTATATTATTATATATTTTTTTAACAGTGAGTTGGCAGAGTTCGGTCTTAAATGTTATCTAGTAAGCCCCTCGGCACTCCACAAAAAGCATAAAAAACACAGACAACTATCCACCCACAAGTTTATCAGTGGAATTGAGGAAGTGGTCACCGCACATGAAACTCGCGCCAGATGCGCTGATAAGCACCACCCACCCACCCATTTCCCCACCCACTCGGCCTATTCTACTTTTTTTGGCAAACCTTTTATTTAGCATTTAACGTGGAGTTATTTTACGGCTCTGGCATATTAAATGAGCTGGCGAAACTTATCAGCAATTCAGTCGATGACATGCGGAAGTCCCCAGCCCATAAAAATCCCCTTTGGCCAACTGATTTTTTCTAGTTTGGAGCGATATTACACATACGCCCCTTAAGCCTAAGCCACGAGTGCAAAACACTTTCACAATTTCTCTGACCACTTATTCTCTCTTTCTTTGTGTGATTGCAGTTTGTGGACATTGGAATCGTGACTTCCATCGAATCGAATCACAAGCAAATCGAATCGGCGCGCAAGGGCCAAGAGATTTGCATTAAGATCGACCCGATTCCCGGTGAATCACCCAAAATGTTTGGTCGCCACTTCGAGGCCGAGGACATGCTGATCAGCAAGGTAAGTTGAAGTCGATATACCGATTTTTTGAGGGCCTCCCACTTCAGACTCCTTAGCAATAAACAAAAGACTGGCCATAAATTCACAAGTGTTCGGGAGCGGAAGAATCAACTTGGAACTCAAGATAGACTCGAGTGCATTATGGTCGGGAAGTTAGGAACCGCCATATCATTATTTGTGGGGCATGTGGCAGATGTTTATAGTCGGATTAGATATCTGGAGTGGGGCTATTGTAACCTCATTCTTTTAATTACTGCGCTTTGGCGTTTTGCAAACAATGGGTAATTACTTTTTAATTGCCTAGGGATTTTTTTTTACTTACATTTCTATTAGAATTTTTGGTTATAATGGAAGTTTGTTAACATCAAAAAAACATATCACCTATAAATATTAATTACTTGGAATTTAAAAGTGGTCAGAAGTTCATTTTAAAATTATTCCTCTCATTCTAATTAAGTGTTTTTCAAGTACGTTTACATTTAAAGCAATTAATATTCCCAATTATAAGAACAATTAATACTACATATAATGCATAGCTTATTATTTCCAATAATGATCAAGTAACCACACTCTCCAAATTAATTAAGGTGTTTGAAATAGATACAGGTTGTTAGAATAATATTGCTCAAATCAATTAATTTGGAACTCCTCGTATCAATTTACTTTGGTTGCGGAAAAGCCAGTCTGGTATTGAGTACAAATTCGAGTGCAAATCACTTGAGTTGAACAGCAATTGTCAATTGCACCTGGAAGGGTGGATGGGTGGAATCACTGGCCAGGTGCAAAGCCACTCCACCTCCGAAATATCAATTCACCTTGGGCACTTCCACCTCGGCCAGTTGGCTTATCAAATTACATGGCCAAGTTGTGTGTTAAGTGTTAAGTGGCTACAATATCGAATCGAATCGAATCGAAGGGAGGGGAAGGGAATGGAACGCCATCGACGGGATGACTTAACTTGCTTAAGTGGCGTTGAAAGGTCTTTGCAACTTCCTTTCGTTCAATCATTTGATTAACAATTACTTACCAGCTCTGACGTCAAGCGCCCTTGATGAGTGGGCGCATGGGGGGTGGGTGGTGAAAAGCGAAGGGAGGTGGCTGGCTGAAAACCAAAATCGATAGCTAACTTAATTTTCGATTCATTTTTGTCCCTTATCAGCGGGTGACATCGGTGACGTCAAAACGCCAGGCATCGCTAATTGCCCATTGAGTTGGCAGCGCGCCTCATTCAATTAATGCGGCGTAAAAATAAAGATGAATAGATGTATTTTTAGGCCTCCAAATTGGATGATAAAGTTTGCACTGCCCGAAAACAGTTTCGTTTATCAGCCGAAGCTTTAAAAATTCACAGTTTGATAGTCAATTAACATTTCTACTTTCATGATAATTATTCAAGTTCAATTTTGTTTGTGATATCTTTCAAATATTTACTTAAATTATTGATGGGTAATAATATTGATTAAAACCTTTAATGTATGGTTTCTAGTTCAATCTGATTAGCTTGTTATTAGATTATTATTTGATCCTTAACCTTTTGAGCTTTTCGCAGTGCAGCCTCTATCAAAAGACATTAAGCTGGATGCCACTACACTCATAGCAAAATTAACCCTAAATTTTAGAAATTCGCCATAAAACTTTATTTTTTCTAAATCCAAGAAAAGATTTCTATTTTCAAGGAATTTTTTTCTCAAAACAAGAAAACTTTTCTAAAAACAAGAAAGTGTTTCTCAAATCTAGAAATTGTCGCCATAAACTAAGCTCACCCTAAATCCAAGAAAGAATTTCTATATTTTAGTAAAAATGGTACTTGTTTTTAGAAATTTTTTTCTTCAAATTAGAAATTCTGCCCTAAAAAATTATTTACCCTAAAAAATAGAAAAATTTTCTCAAATTAACCTTAAAAATTCGATAACCCTAAAAAATAGAAACGCTTTCTTAAATATAGAAATATTTTCTCAAATATAGAAATATTTTCTAAAATATAGAAATATTTTCTAAAATATAGAAATATTTTCTAAAATATAGAAATATTTTCTATAACATAGAAAATATTTTCTAAAATGACCATAAAGTTGTTCTAACCCTGTCCGAGTAGCCTAGGGGTTAGAACGTCTGACCAGAAATCTAAGCACCGCAAGTTCAATTTCAGCTGCCAACATCTTTCTTTTTTCCTTTTTTTTACTTGTGTTATAAACACAGATGAGAAGTAATGCTTAGAACGACTAAAGGTTTTACCCTTTATTAAAAAGTAATTAAAATATTTTTTTTTATATGAAATATCATCTAAGAAAATTTATTCTAAATATTTCGACTTTCACAGTTGCGACTTAACGAGTTCTAAAAACTTTTTTAAACTAACATTCTTCGCAAACGCCCCATCATATAGTCTTTGGTTTGACATGCGTTCTTCGCGCGTTACCGTGGCTTCATTCAATGTCTCTGAACTTACGCGCGGGAGACCTGGGTTCGAATCCCACCGACGGGCGAATAAAATTAAAAGTTTTTTCGGATAAGATACTTATCGGAGTATACTTGTAAGAACTGAAATAAATCATAATTGTACACAATTTCTCTCTCTCTTCTCCCCACAGAATTACAGTTGAAATCGATATTGGAAATTCATTAGTGCAATACTAATACAAACTTTGTGACTTTGCTGAATGAAAAGCGAAGTGCTTAAATCATTTACATATGTATACACATACATAAGTCCATAAATCCTGAATGAAAAATTACATCATGATGAATGTAGGCACATTTTTTCTAATTTTTAGAAAAAATACCCTAAAATTTATGGTTAGATGCCCTACTTTTAAGAAATATTTTTCTATTTTTTAGAAAAGTTTTCTTGTTTTTAGGGCCCTTTGCCTTAGATTTTAGAAAGGAACGCCCTTAATTTTAGAAAAATTTACCCTAAAATTTAAGGTGCGATGCCTTTGAAGACAAAAATAAGGCGAATTTCTTGTTTTTAGGGTTAATTTTGGTATGAGTGTATCCAAGTGACACACTCCCCGTCTATTTATAATATATGTATTCTTAGGCCTTCAAATTGGATGAAATAGACTCCTTGAAATAGTTTGCACTGCCCAAAAACTGTTTTTCTTTTTAGATGCATCTTTAAAAACTCCTTAAACTAATGATTTAAGCATATGCAAACAGTTTCTACTTTTAAGATCATTATTCAAATCAAATTTTGATGTGATTAATTATTGATGGCCAACAATATTGATTTCAAAATATAATCTACTTCAATCTGATTAGCTTGTGACTACATTATTATTTAATCGCTAACCTTTTGGAGGTTTTCGCAGTGCAGCCTCCATCAAAAGACATTATTAATATATGTATTATATAATATATGTATTCATAGGCCTCAAAATTGGATGATATAGTTTGCATTGCTCAAAAACTAATTCGCTTGTCATCTGCACCTTTAACAATTCTTAAAACTTATGATTTAGGCATATGATCGTTATTCCAATCGATATTGATTAAAAAATGAAATGTATGGTATCTAGTTCAATCTGATTAGCTTGTTACTACATTATTATTTCAACGTTAACCTTTTGGGGTTTTCGCAGTGCAGCCTCCATCAAAAGCCATCAAGCTGGGTGCCACCACCCCAGTGACACACTCCCCGTCTATTTATAGAACCAATGCCTTCGCAGGAGCCTGGGTGCCATGAAAGGGTATTATGTCATGGCTGACCTGGTGATACGTACTTAAGCATGCGGGGTCGTTTTGGGGGAGTGGGGTAGTGGGGGAGTGGCCCTGCCTCCATCACCCAGATGTACATATAGATGTATCCGCCATATAGCGCTGTATTTGACCCGAGTCGCCGGCTGACGTCACTTTTTACCTTCCACGGCGAAATGCACTTGCACAGTTCATTGACCTCTGCTCCGAGCATCGTCACCATCGAGCTAACCCAGTTTCCTCGGATGTCGACCCAGTTTGTGTGCCGTGTGTTTTTGCAGCGGGTTCGCTTTTCGCCGTTTTTTGTTGCATTATTTTTTGTATTTTGGCTTTAATTTGTGCACTTGCCTTTTATCAGCTATGACGCATTCGGTAACCCAAAATGGAGCAGAGAGTGGTGACCCAACCCCAGACCTCGAAACTCCCCCCATTGAAAATCGGAGCTGAGGTCAGCCATAGACGGCTTTGGTTTCGGCCTTGCCAGCCAGTTCAGTCGCAAAATTGGACAAGGCCCTTGGCAGAGCTAAAAATAGCAGCAATTAGTCGAGATTAGGATTATTGGGGCACTAAATGGGCTTTACGTGGGCTAAATTTCAGTGCAATCGAGAATGTGCAGCCATTGTGTGGGAAATCTATTTTTGATAACAAAGCCTTTCTCCATTAATCCGAATTATGGTGCCTGATTTTGATTGCCGCATTACTGTACTTATTAAATTTGCATTTCTTACTGCTTTGTAAATCTATTTAACTTTATGAGCATATTCTCTATTTATCTGCCTTAATGTTTAAATTATGAATATATTTTCATTAATAATGGGGCCTTAAGAATTATTATGTTTTAGGGACTCTTTTATTCTCTGAAAAATTCCCCGATTGCGTATTGAATGCCAGGACTTGATGGGCTGTAATACGAAATCAGCAAGTCAAATAAATTTGGGTTGAACTATCCCATTCCCTGCCATAGATAACCAATCAATATCTACTTAAATTCAGGCTCTGTCTTTAACGATATCCTTCAACTCCGAGACTGCGGACAAAAGCCCAGCCCAGTCGCCCATTTAATATGCATGGCCATAAATGGGGACTCCTTGAGAGGCATTATTCCGCTTATCGTTTAGAGAAATCTCTCGAACATAAATATATACGGCTCCAATAATCAAAACCATTGATCGAGCCTAATTAATATGCGCTGCGCCAAAAAAATAAAAGTAAAAACGAGAATGGGATGGGAATAAATACAATAATTAAGCGGGGGAACAACGGACAAAGGACAGAGTGCTGTCTTTATCAAGGGCGTGCTGTAATCAGACTTTTGGGGGGCCTGAAAGTGGAACTATTCATGAGGTCTTCAGACTCGCCATAAACGCGACCCATTAAAAAACGCATTAAAAAGGCGCCATAAAAAATGGCGACACTAAAATAGCTTCGATAAAGCGTTGCTCGCTGAAGGCGCATAAAGTATAAGGTCTGTCTGAATCGGATACGAAAAAGATGGAAAAGAGTATTGTTGAAAATGATTTTAATTGTTATGCGCCATATGTCGGGGTTTGAGGGGAGGGGGGAAGGGGGATCGGGAACTACTGGAGACCCGAACGACACGTGCCGCCCCGTTGCTTGATTGATGGAGCAGACATCCCCGATCTCCCTTTGGAGTTATGACAATTGGCACGTTCCAATTATACATTTTCGCTGATTTCAAAATGCAAATGATTTATGTGTAGCGCAGCGTGTTATTAATATGCATTTATAGGCGCACGGTGGAGAATATTATTACAATTTCACTTTGTGTCTCTGCTCTTGAGTTTTAATGGACTTTTAATTATTTTGGCTTAATCGAATTGGCATTCAGCAAGCAAGTTTCGTAGACAAATTCGTTTGTTGGTACCCTAATTGTAAGGTAACAGTAATGAAAGGAAATGATCAAAATAGTTAAGAACTTTTGAATTCTTTTATTTGTAATAAACATAATCCATTAGGCACTAAATTTTAAACTATAATATTATACAAAACTATTATATTATTATACATATACAATCAAATCACAAGTCCCTCATATCTCTTTGCATATCCAATACCAATCAATATTTTCTTATAACTTTCTTTGTTGGTAACCTAATTGTAGGAAACGATCAAAATAGTTAATAAACTTAATTCATTAGGCACTCAATTTCGAACTATAATATTATAAATAACTATTATATTATTATATGGTATATGTAAAATAATATAATAGTTCTTTATAATATCATCCAATACCAATCAATTTTTATTGGTAACGTAATTGTAAGGTAACAAAATTCAATGGAAATTATCAAATAAGATGAGACTTTTGAATTCTTTTATTTGTAATAAGCATAATATATTTCACACTCAATTTTAAACTGTGATACTATTTAAAAATAAAATCGCCAGAGATCTCTTATATCTCTTTGTATATCCAATGCTAATCAATAATTTCTCTTCACACTCTTTTTTTTTTCCTTTACAGATCTCTCGGCAGAGCATCGATGCCTGCAAGGACTACTTCCGCGATGATCTAATAAAGGCCGATTGGTCGCTGATGGTGGAACTGAAGAAGCTCTTCGAGATCTTATAAGCGAATTCGCTTGCCAAATTTTGCAAACGTACAACCGACGAGAGATTTTCGCTATAACTTATCTAAACTACAGACTGTGCGCTTGTGGTGTGTCCTTTTCAGGAAGCAAAAGGATCGTTTCTCTTAAGCTTAGTTTCATTTTTATGGTTTACAGCCGTAGCCGTCGTCGTATCGCAGTTGTCGCTTGAAGAACTCTGTTATAATGGTTTTAAATCAAATTTTTGTAAAACGCTTATTGCGAATATCCATTTTTAGCCTGCGATTTTTGTTAGAGCCAACTTAGAATAAAGAGCAAAAATGTTGTAAAACGGAAAGAAGGAAAAGGGGAGTAAACTATGCGGACTATGGGTGGTTAAGTGTGTCACTGGTGACGTCACGGCAAAGGATATTGACCTAGTTGGCATGCGCACAGGTCCTTTTTTCATTCATAGCCCCGTGTTGTGTCATTGAACGCGACAAGGATGCCGATGAATGGGGAGCTGGCGACGCCCGTGTCCTGCCGCTGTTGCTGCACCCAAAAAACTGGGTCATCCGCCGAGCAGGTTCATTCACCCGTTTGCCGCTGGAAGGACAATTGTGTCGCAGGACTCTGCTGCCACAGTGTGTGTGTGTGTGTGGCAAGTTACGAGCCGCAGTTTTGTGAATGACGCAAATGCTGCCACTGCAAGTATCCTTCAAAAGGCGGGCTGTAATTCTGCTGGGCTGAATGGGCTCAAGTGCTCCGAGTTCCAAGTTCCAAGTGTTGTGCGCCAGGATATGCCATACCCATGGCATCGCCAATCGTCCTCGAGGTAATGTTCCGTCAAGTGTCATTATACTGGGGTGCTTGAGCCAGATATTGCTGCTGCGGAGATTTTGTCAAGGAGAAACTGTCGATTGAAATTGGATAAGCGACTTAAGCAGGTCAATCAAGGACCAAGGTAAACTGCAGTAATGAGATGTCAAGCTAAATCTTATTTTAAAAGGCTTGGGCTCCTTACAGATCTGTCTTACTTACAACTAACAATTTAAAAACAAAAACATCTATTGCTTACAAATTTCTTATCAATTTCTAGTTCTGAAAAGTACGGAAAAATTATTTCAAATTAGTAAAATGTTTGGTGCGTATTCCAGCTCATTTTAGAAAAAATATTTTTTTTAAAACTAGTAGGTTAGGAAAAAACAGAAAAATTATCTTATTATAATGAAAAATATAGCCTACGGGCTTATATTTTGTTTGTTCCATCAAATAAATTTGTATAATGAAATAACCAAGTTGAAGGCCCCAAACTTGAAATGTATTCTTTTCCTAGAAAAGATAATTATTTATGAAGACAATTTTTAAATCAATTTTAGCTGGAGAGTTGCCATTAAAATGCCATTACATCGTGTTCTCAAGAAGTTATACCATTTATAAATATTTAATATCCAATAAAGCTTTACCTAAAAAGCTGTCTATGACTGTTTCTAGGAATTACCAAAATGACCGGACGCATTGCCCAAAAAAAAACAAAACTGACTCGTAAATGTGCAATAAAGTTTAAGGCACCCAGTGTACGTAGAATTAAGGCAGTAATGAGTGGTTTGCAAAATGCCATTTGCAAGTGAATAAGTAATGCATTACGTGATTTCTGGCACGTAATTCCGCTCTAAATGGCAATAGGTGCCATTAGTAAAATGATATTTTCTTGGCTAAAACTCAATGCCCGTCGAGCGTGTGCCGTTCATTGAGGAAAAGTATAAAGATTGCACATATAAACATCCTTCGCTGCTCTACGTGTCTGCTCGGTTCATTCATTGATTTTCTTGGCCAACTTTTGCCTTGGCCAAAACGCGCACACACATGCGCGAAGATGGATGGAGAATTCAAGAATGACATTCCCCGACCGTCGTGGCTTACTGGGTTGGACCAACACAAAAAAAAAGGAAAAAGGAAAATACACCCCCTCCGTAATAAATTCCGCCTCTAAATCCGGCGGAGAGTGCGAGAGCGAGCAAGGATTTTCATTCACAAGGCGAACTTTTGCCGAAAACGGCATCCACAAAAGGGCTGTGGAACTAGGGCAACATTCTCTGCGGCTGTGGTAGGTAAGTATTTGCCTCCTCTTTCCCCCCACATCCCACATCCCCCATCCAGCATCCTTTATCCTTCGTCCTTCGGTGTCGCTGCTGGGCACGCTGATGTTGCTGCGGGGTGGCCGATGTTGCTGCTGCTGCCGTTCGTGTTGCTGCTGTGTCTCGCGTGGGCGGCATTTGGTTCATTGAGAAAAACGAACCGCCTGGCGAAGGTTACTTGAGCGTCCTTGTTTGGGTGCTGGTGCACGAACTGAAGAGGTGAAATAAAAGTCAAATGAAAAATTTACAAGGTTTTCATATTCCCATTATTTTACAGCCTATAAATTGTAGGACTTCAAAGGTTTTTATATTTCTAAATGCTAAAAAATCATTTATGAAATCTAAAGTTGTTCAAATCTGATAACAAAATATATATTCTGAACGATTTGTAAGAATAAATATCTATAGAGAACTTTCTGCTGACTAAATACGAATTTAAAATATTCAGTTATGTGGTCTGCTAATTCCTCACCATTTCCAATCTAGCATGAAATATTCTTGCGACCCCCATTATTGCGCAAAAGTTTATAAATAATCGGAAATGGTTAAATGGCCTGACCGCTTTGGTTCTAGAAAAAATACTTTTTTTTCCGGAAACTCGAAATTAAAATCCGAGTAAATTGGCAGAAGCCATCAATATCAATCGTCGGTCGGAAGTGGGATTGGGAACGGATTTGCTTAGGCGAAAATGGCAGCGACGTCAATTGCAGACGGTTTCCAAATAAATATTTTGCACGTGCTTTCCGCTGCCACTTGCGCCGTGATTTTCGGTTTTATTTTTTGGGCTGGCTGTCTGAAATCGAAATTGCCCCCGAGTTCATGTTTATACATTTCACCTCGAGGCCGATGTGTTACCTCTGCCACAGCGGCGATAATCTAGGACACTTGTGACGTCAGGCGGGGAAAACTGATGGACTGGGGCAGAGCATTTGTGGCGGATTGGGTGCACGAAAAGCCATCAAAGCCAACATTGATTCGTTTCTCTCATTGAGCAGATTTGTTCAATGAAATCTCACAATGAAATTTCATATATTTTTATTCTGTCCGTTCGCATTTATACTCATTTATTTGTATATGTTTGCCCAAATGTTTTGGCCAATGTATGTTTTGTGTCTTCATTGAATGGCAGACCAGTTTGCTCTGATCGAATGATTCACATTTCGCTGCCGTTTCAATTTGCTGGCAAAACAATGGGAGATGTCCAGTTGCCTAATTCTCCAGCAAATCGAATGAAATTCCTTTGGGAATACTCTTGTTTTGGAGGATGAAATAAATAAAATAAAATTGTAATTCTAAGATCAAATTGAATTTACTTAATTTTAATAAGCTTTACATTAATATTATAGTATTTTTCAATAATTATTGCCGTTCATTTATGCTCAATTTTTCAAATTTAAGTGCACAACACTTTAACCTTCCATAAAAAATATATTTAAAATTCTTAATTATTTCATTTAGATATTTATTTTGCAGTTAATACCTAATTTATATTGTGAAATGATTCTGTTATGTCTTTAACCATTTGGAAACCACTTCACAGCTTTTAAATTAATATTATGGTAATTTCCCATAATTATTGCCATTTATTTATGTATAATTTTTAATATTTAAATGCACAACACTTTATCCTTACCTAAAATATATGAATCTGTTAAGTCTCTAAGCATTTAACCATTTGAAAACCACTTCACAGCTCTCTTGTTTGAGTTCAGTTTTTTTTGCTCCTCAATCTGAGGCTCTATATATATATACATATATATCTACATTTATATATAGATGCGTCCCTCCCAAATGTAGAGCTTGGTGAAGTGGCTGCTCTCCGCCAAATTTGGTGCGGCATTCGACCGGATGTCGTTGGAAATTATATGGAAATCTTTATTGTTTTCGCTGATTAATTTATGGGGCAGTAAACGAAATGAGTTTCTTGTTTTGTGTGCAGTTCGATCTGTTGATTTGGCGAGTGGCAATAATTTAAGGGCTTATAATTTTTGAATTCATCCCGCCGGCAGCGAGGCGGCAGGGCAACTCTGGCCGAACAGCTGACGGAGGAAGGATGACCTTGCGGGGTGATTGCAGCAACCCCCGTGTGGAAATTCACTGCCAGTGCCAATGTCGAGGCTACGCCTACCGAAGGTCGTTGCCAAGGCGACTGAGTGGGCCGGAGAGGCCAGCCATTGGGCCAGGAAATGCAGGCGTGAGCGAGTGGGCGGCCATGGACGTGGCGGCGGTGCATTCAAAATGGCCGTCAAACGGATGACCTTGAGAGCCGAGCGCCCATTGGTGGGGCGGCCGCAAGCGGGGTGGTTGGTGGGCCATGCAAATGGGAGCTGGGAGCCAGGAGCTCTGGGAACAGGAGCAGCCAGCAGCCAGGAGCCAGGATTAGTCCTGCAGCAAGGCAGCGGGTTGAAATCGGCAAAACAACCGAGTGCCACACGAGGCCCACGCATTTCGGTTTTCGGGGGCTTCGGCTGACGAATGGGGATTCCCCTCCAGAAACGAGATCCTGTCGGCCATCTTCGGCTGAGGCTGCAGCTCCGATGCAAAAGTCGTGCAACTTGGGCTCAGTCACTGGACGAGAGTCAGGCTGCATTCAACGTGCAATCTCCGAGAAGTTCCACTTGCAGAACTGTCCACCAAACATATACATCTGATATATATAGTTGTGTACATTCCCAGACAAAGACACAACGCAATTAGCGTTTAATGCAGGACGCACACCAGGCGTATGCGTGATTTTTGGTGCATCTAAGTGAAAGTGTTATTTTTTGGTTTTGTAATAATAAACTATCCTACGAACTGTTTCCATAGCTAATCGAAATAAATAAAAGTTAAGCCTACAACATTTTATTAAACCTTAATCGTGCCATTAATCAATTAACCAAAAGGCAGCTCGTCAAGTACAGTTGCCACCAAAAACAAAACAACTCAATCAACCCCAAAAACCAAACCAAGCCTGGCCAAAACGAACCGAAGCGAGCAGTGCCGAAACAAACCAACTCTAATCAAATTATCTGCATTATCTGCAATCGAATCGAGCGAGCCGAGAAAACTTTTAACCAGAACTCATCCATCAACGAACTTGCAACGCCGGTGAGTAGCTTCCTTGTTGCCCGTCCATCTTTATCAATACACCTTCTTCGGGGCAAAAAGCGCGGTGGAAGGGCCCCAAATGTCCCCAGTCCTTCCCATTGTCAATTGGAACTTTTGATCTTGACTTTTTGTTTCCCTGTCAAGTGCTAAAAGTCACCTAAAGGTTAAGTGGCCAATGCTCATCAAGAGAAAAGCTATTAGTAATAATGTATGTGCTCTGGTTTTAGAAAAAAAATGTAAAAAAAACGACTACAATTTGATTACAAATAAATTATTAATATTGTGTACTATCTGATTTCATATAGAAAGCATTTTAAACTGTTGCATTCCAGTTTGAACAATTAAAAACAGTTCCTTGAGGCTAGGATATTATAAACAATATTCTTTTAAATAGATCAACATGCTAAAAAATATTTAAATTTATAAAATCCAACCTAAACTTTTTAAAGCAACTAAAAACTTTTTTAAGACTTGGATATTTATTTTATCTTCATAAATAAATATGTAAAAACAATTAAAGCTTATTATTATTCATGGCTGAAAAATAGTGAACAGAGTTCTTCGAAATATTTAATAAACTTGGAGAATATTTAAAAAAAACACAAAACATTTTTTATTTTATGAATTATTAAATACTGTACAAAAAATAAACATTTTAAATAATCGGAGCATTCTCTTAAATAACTTACGCTTATAAAGGTTATCCTATTATATTCCTTTATGATCCTGAACTATCACTGTTCTTTTTTACTGAAAGTAACCATGGAAATGCTATTTTACCTATTAACAAATATTTGCATAAAATATTTTCTTTTAGAAGTAAATGCTTACGAACCTTACAATATTGGTCTCTAAATTATATGTTTAAATAATCTGATCTTGCTTTGTTTTTTGGACATATCTTTTTCAAAGCTATTACCTATAACTGTTTCCTTTTCCCAAAATACAAATCAGAAGCTGTAGCTTTCGAGCTTAGGCTTTTTGGAATGCCATAAATCATTTTCAGTGTCCAAAATAAAAATAAAAGGCGAAATTGGAGAGGATGAGTGAGGTGAAGTGGATCGAAGAAGGCTCATAAGTTAATTTAGTACTTTGTGCGCTGTGCCAGATCATTAAAATTATTTGGCGACTTTGAAAAATTCGAAACAGTAGCCCACAAATACCGACAGCTGAACGAATCTCGAAATGAAATTGGTTTGGCTGATGAGGATGGAGATCGTGTGTTCGCCGGCAACCCGCTGCGTTTCTGCAGATGTCCCATAAACATGAAGACCAACCAGACCCAGACCCTCAAAGCATATATCTTTTTACGAAATTTGTATAATCTGTATGCGAATCATAATGACGCGAAATCAAGATCAGACTGAAGGCTGAAAGCCGAGACACACTTTTGCCTTTTTTTCCAGCTCACACTGAGGCTGGGGCCCAAAAGGAATTTTAAGATCTTAACCCATTCTATTCTCAATTTTTGTTAAAAGAAAAAAAATAGCTTTTAAAATTTTCGATATTTTTATTAGCGATTTCAAGACAATTTTATAAAAACTAGTATTTTAAAGATTAAAATTTCAATGAGCACCGCTCTTCTCTTAATTTAATAATACAAAAACAAAATAGTCATATTTTAACTATTTAATATGTTGGGCAACTATTTACACCTATTATAAGCTAACTTTTCATGTAAACAATATTTAATTAAATCAAATATAAATTTGAAGATGGAAACTTTTATGATTTGATATATAAACATTTTATTAAGGACTTTAATAATACTTCAAGTTAATAAATGAAAAAATAAGCTAACCTTTGGAAGATGGAAACTTTTATGATATGAAATATAAACCTTTTATTACGGACTGTAATAATTCTTCAAGTTAATGAATTAAAAAACAAGCTAACTTTTGATGTAAGCAATATTTAATTTAATAAAAAATAAATTTGAAGATGGAAACTTTTTTGATTTGATATATAAACATTTTATTAAAAACTTTAATAATACTTCAAGATAATGAATAAAAAAATATTTTTTCTCTATAAATACTTTGATCAACATCTGAAAGGATTCACTTCTCTTTTAATATTTCTAGATCTTAAATACTTTATAAATACTTCGATCAGCATCTTTCGTTCACTTCTCTTTTAATATTTCCAGTTCTTAAGACCCAAACTGATATTATTATTATTTTGGGATTCCCAGTGGGTTAAGGTTTTCGCTGAGTCTGTACCGTTCAATTAGTTCTTTTTGGGACTGGCGTTGACCAAGACTAATGCGCACATTTCATGCTGATCGTCGCAGGAATTCCAATTCCCTGCGCGTTAGTTCTCCCTGGGTTTTTTATATATTTTTTTCGGGTTCTGGGTTGGGCTGGGCATCTCGGAGACCTTTTCTTCGGGTCGGTCGCGTAACATAATTGCGTGAATAACTGCGTTAATTTCCCGAAAGACTTGACAGCGGATGTGGCTACTGGTCTGCATTGGTGACTCCTCCAGCCTCCAAAAATGCAGAGTCCCTTACCTTCTGCTTTGCATTGGCATTCCACATCGATCCTCTGGACACCGAATTCTGGCATTTTCGGATGGGTGTGCCAGTGGCTTTTTTGTATCTTATTTGTATTAATTTTAACATTTTTTTTTGCCATAAATGGCTTCCGCTGGAGTGTCCAGTTTTTGGCTCACGCCGCATACGCACACTCACATGTGGCTCCATTTAAGGTGGTTCCGGGGGCTGGGGCTCCTCCAATACAATTATGAATAGGCCAGGCCATGTGGGCACGGGCAACTCCCCCGCCTTCGTGGCCACAACTACCCAAAACCAAAATATGAGCTATGCGTTCCAGTTTCAGCAGTGGGCTTTTCTCAGATCACCACTCGACCTCTCTCTTTCTACGGAGTTTTACTCCACTGAAAAAAAAATTGAACTTGATAAAGGAAGTGGGCGAGATATTAATGGAAGATAAATCTTATTTAAAACTAAAGTTACCCACAGAATTTCCTAACCATTTTCATAAAACAAAATGGTGGATGGGGAATTCATTTCTGTTATTTTTCTTTAAACGTTTATGATTTTCTTATCTGTCCTATTTTTTTTGCAAATAAAAAGTGACTAATGTTTTAATGTTGAATATTCTTTTTAAAACATCAGAGTAAGGTTATAGTTCAAAAATGTATTGAAATTGCAAAAAGAGATAAGAAACCTTTTTTTAATGTTCCAACATTTAAGACGGAACAGGAAGTCATTAACATTATTATTTATATAAACAAAGGTCAGACGCACAAATTTAATGACTTTATATTCTTAAAGCTAAGATCTCTGAAATATACTCTATTCATTATTTTGTGTCATACATTTTTATTAGTGTATTTTCTTGCTTTTTCGATGGCAACGGAAGCGAGTTGGCGTTGCCGTCGTCATTGCGTTTGTCACAAATTTGTTTAGCTAAAATATTGATAGAGAGAAGATAGAAAATAAACACAAATTTTGAATAGTTTTTCATGTGGGGGTCCGACGGCCCATGCTTATGATATTCAAATATCCGACGGGAGGAAAACCGCGGCTTCCATTTGGGCTTTGGGTTTTCAGCCTACTTTTCCGAATTTGGCCGTAATTTAATTTGGCTTTTATAATTCCTTTGAAGCAAATGTATGGCTCAAAGTCTGACATTTTATGTTGAAAATTTCCTGAAAACCGTTTGGGCTGTACTTTGTCCTTATAAATTAAAGTTTAAAACAAAGGAAGAAACAAAGAAATTCCCAAAAAAATTATTTATATTTATATTTGCCAATTAAATTTTTTCTGGTAAATAATATAGATAAGTAACCATTTTCCCATTAGTATTAACATTCCAAAAGATTTTGTTACTAAGAATTATCAAGCCATTATTGTATTGTATATTCGGCTGATCTTGTCAAGGAAACCATTTAGATATTTTACTGCCATAACATTACCTTATTGTTATAAATTTGCCACAGAAATCTTTTCAAGGAAATACATTTCCCTCAATAATAAATATTTACCCGCGGCATTATCAATATTCGCAAACAACAAAGACAATGCCAAAAGAGTTTGTTGTTTTCCATTTGGTCAAGTCACGAGTTAGCCCCGTGACTCAGGCGACTGATAAACCATTCTTCTTATCTGAAAGATACAGATACTCGAAATGCTGTTGTTCGGGAGGAAATTTGCTCAGTGCGTAGAAAGTTTCGTTTCTCTAGATGGGGTAAGTATTCGATTTACATACGGCCTGGCCCAATTCATCGGGCCATGTTTGGGGGAATACTGGGGAAAACCTGAGCAACTTGCTTCAACTGAGGCGTGTTATGTAAATGTTTCTCTTTTTCCCATCTCCATTTGATTTTTGCTTAGTTTTTGTGACTAGATCTGGCCAAATGTGGAACGCCCACATAGGAAGCCTGGAATTTTGTCAAGACTTCATTATGCCAGCCAGTGGCGTAGAGTGGATCTTGGAGGGGTTTCGGATCTTGAGTCATTTTTTTGCATTTGTTGGCTTTAATGTTACTTTCTTTGTGATACATTTGACCTGAGAATAATTCTTAGTATTACCCAGTAAGTTTTTTGAGCGAATAGAGACACCAAAATTTCTCTGAAGTAATTCTAACTCAAAATATTTCTTTAATGTCTTTTTGGTAAGTTTTCGGGGTGTTGTAATTTACAAAAATTGGCAGAACCCACCTACGCCACTGATGCCAGCCAGTCTGCAAAGTCTGGTCGAAAAATTGCCATATTCGGTGTATTTTTTTCGTATTGTAACTCTGATTTATGGCGACGACTCGTCTGCGGCGAAGACATCCAGTAAATACCTGCCTTGGGCACTCTTCAATGGAGTTAACTAACAAAAAAAAATTGCATGCTAACCAATATTCAATAAATATACATAATACAATAAAAAAGAAAAGACGAACAATATATATTTAATTTGCAAAGTCAATTTTTGTGTTTGCCCACGAGGCCGGCGGCGCAGTCGACGTCGACTCCGGCAGAGCTTCGGGCAGACCTCCAATTCCATTCATTATAATCGGGGCCCGTTCATTTCATTCATAAAAAAGACGAAGCGAAACGAAACGAAGCGAAGCCGAACGCCAGGCGAGTGTATCTGTATCTGTAAGACAGAGAGAGGCAGCGCCATCGCCAATTCGCCGCAAGGCGATGTGTTCTCTTGCAAAGAGTTGGGATTGAGATATTTTTATGCGAGCGAGAAATTTGCATGGCAAATACGTGTATCTGTGTATCTGCGCCTATTTGGAATATGCCATTTATTTATTTTGTGTTCTACAGATACTACGCCCCATAGTAACCGAAAACTTCCACTTCCCCGTTGTTTTTTGTTTTGGGAAAGTTCAAACTAATCTCGGGATTCCACATCCCAAAGATGCTTCGCTTTGTTTACTCTTCGATTGGCTCGGCTTATTAGACAACACCCATGCCCGATTTTATTTTATTTATCACATTTTCCTCTCTCTGTTTCGACGTCGAGAAAAGTGCTACTGGTTTTGAGTTTGAGTTGGAGATTTCGAGACCAGAGTTGTCGAGCTTGAAAACCGCACGCGCCGCTCTGTCGTATAGTTTTTTATGGCTTGGCCGCGACAACTCTGCTCGAGAGCAACAACAACAGCAACAACTAGTGGGGGGAAAACAACAAAAACAACGACAACCAGTCGCGTTGTTGTGTTTGCTTTTCAACATCATTTACACTCAAGATACACGAGTTGTTGGAATCGTGGGTTCCATTATGTGATATGTCAGCAGTTTAGAAATGCAAAGAGAACTACTAAAATAACTGTTTTAAACTTATGTTCAAAATATTTTTAAGACTTTCAGATTATAAATAAATAAAAGTAAGGCTTACACCAACCTATGCAATGTCGTATGATTTTATAGTTATTTTAAATAGATTTCTGTAAGAGATTTGACTATTTGGTGTGAATGATGTTACACTCAAGTCTCACCTGAGCCCAGCATTTCCACGCACACACGAACACACGTGGGCACAACATCTTGCGCTTACCTCATGCAACGTACTCACGTACACACACACAATCTCAGTGGCTGGAAACCCAAGCACTCACACATGGAGAAACATCTTGAGTTGTCCACGCATAGACACAACCCCCACCCCCTTGAACACACCCCTCCCCCAACTTTCTCCCTGTGTGTGCGTAATTTTCATTCATATAAAGCCAACGCGATGCAGTTTGCAGCGCAGTCAGCGTTTCTTATTTCTTGTACCTTTTTTGTTTCATATGAGAAATATACTTATTATTTACAAATAATAGATTTTATTTTATTTTCTGTTTTTTAAGAACACATGTAATACGTAATATAAAATTTGTTTAACAAGAAAATACCGTCTAGGGTTAAACATTTAAATTTCTTTTAGTTTCGTATTTAAAGAACGAATTAATATTTTAGAAATCAAAGCTTTGGCTGTGAAGGGGAGCATAATTGTTGCTATTCTGGCTACTACAGATTTGGTGAAAACATGCTAGAGAAAAATTTCATTGAGGGAAAAACGCAGATAATGTGGAAAATGAGCCGAGAGCCGAGAGGTGATTGGCAAATTGGCGACGGGGAAAATTACCAAGTTTATGCACGCAACGGCCGGAAAAGCGACGACGACAGCACACCCATTCGTGGAAAACTTGTTCGGATCGGGATTCGCCGCGTAGGCAAGCCAACTGCTTAACCCCATAAAGCCTAAAGATCGGTAATTAATTTATATTTTATATTTATGAATCTTTTACACTTAAGCAAATTTCAATGTGCTTTTCCCACCATAGTCTTAAACAAATACCCAGCTTTAAATGTAAATTTGTTCGATTTATATTTTTTTTTAATATTTTAAGATAATTAAATACAAAATCCGAGCTAAAAAATTCAAAAAGAAATATCATTCAATCAAAAAAAACACTATTTTGTAGGGTGTGGAAGGGTTAATGGTGTGTTGAAGGCAGAGGCTGTGGTTGAGGGGGGTCGGCGAGGGGCTCGCGCATTGCGGGGGGCCCAGCTGTCGCTTGGCTTTGCTGTATTTCTTGTATTTTTTGTATTTGCCGTATTTCGCTGTTGTTGCCTTTGCCTTTGCTCTGTTGTTTGTTTGCGCTGCGAACTGTTCGCTGTTTGCATTTAAATTTAAGTGAATGAAAAAGAAACTGGCATGAATTCGCCTCGACCCCCCTCCCCAGCCCCACTCAAAATAAAACCCCCTCCCTTCTGAAAGCGAACGAGCGCGCCTACAAGTTGGCATATTTTCAATTTCCGTTTTTTACACAAACACGAGCAGGCACACGGACACGAATGGGGAAGGGCGGCGAGGAGGGGGACCTGGGTCGGGCGAAGGCGGGTTTGGGGGGCCAGGGGCGGCAACGTCCGGTTGGTTTTTAGTACCAAAATTCGCTGTTGCTCTTGCTCTCCCACTGTCAATCTCTCTCTTAGATTGTTTCTCTCTCTTTTTCTCTTTCGTGATGGGCTAGTGGCTAAAAAGTTTGAGGGGGTTTTGGGGGGCTTGGGGTCTCCAACTAAGGCCGTTCATCGCCTGCCATGTGCCTTTGGCTTTACAACAAAAAACGCTGTAATGCATACGAATTCGCCGCGTAAGAGAGCGAAAGATATTTGCTCTCCCAGAGACATTCGCCTGAGTTTCATTGTGTTAGTGAGTTCGCTGCCAGCATTTCCTGTGATTGTTTTTTAGCCTTTCAAAAGTGTTTTTCAGGGATTTTTCAAAAATAAAATATTTTTATCCGATATCTATTAATTTTTGCTTAAAATAGTATTGTAAAACCCCTTTTAAACCGCTTAAAAAGCACCGTAAAACGCCCATTCAGCAGAAGCTCTCTCACACACACTCTAACTTTTTAAAAATGAAAAATTTCGTTCAATTAAAAGGCAAAAAAAAATCAAAAGAGACAGTGATCGCCGGTTGTTAGTTCGAATTCGCCTTCTCTCTTCTCTCGCCGTGAGTTAACAGTCGGCTCTTATTGAGCAACAGCCCGATAACAGCGTACTAACAGGGGGAACGTCGAACTGAACTCATTCACACACTCAAACTCAGGCGAATGTATCTAAAACGACGGCGGCTCATTTCGCTTCAAAACCTCGTGACGAGCGGTGGCCGCGATTGCCGCGTTCGCTGTCTTTCCGATTTCCTCAAAATCAAGCCACTTTTTGTATAAAACTGGAACATTTTTTTTCGAAGCAACCATCGAGTAAAACAATAACCTGTTAAACAAAACAAAACACTACCAAGCCGCGCTAAACAACCATATATACAACACAACAACCCAAAATCACTTGAAATTATATTCTGTGTGTGGTGAAAAGTGAGTGTTTATTTTTGGGAAATAGAAATAGTTTACCAAACCAATCGCTTCCAATGGAAATCATGTGCCTACAAATGCAAATTGCTCGAAGAAAATCAACAACGTCTATTTAAAAAAAAGAGAAAAAAGTCCAACTCAAGCCAATCAAATACAAAACGTGTTGGTTAAAAGTCAAATAACAAAAAAAATACAAATTCAAACAACAACAGTCTCTCGCGCACACAAATATTTTTATATATATGTATGTACATATATAAAATTGCATAAAAATATTTTTTTACTCAAGACGAGACACAGATACAGATACATTCGCCGCACACAGGCGACGACGTGGCCCCCGCTTTCAGTGTGTTGGTGTATCTGTGTGTGATTGTGCGACGCCAGCAGCGCCGTCGACGTCGCTGCTCCAACAACAACAACAATAACAACGAAAGCAACAGCAGCAACAACAATACCGCCGGTCGCCAAAGTTGATTATTATTATTTTTTTGGCACGCCAAAAACCAGCGAATATAAAATAATACGAGGTTGGCGAAAATAATAACAAAATCAAACAACCGTCGCCGGCGTCGTTTTTGTGTTAATTAAATTTACTTTTGTGAATGAAATGCGAAAGAAAGCAAAGCGAAAAATCATCCCTAATAAATGCTAAATAAATCGAGCAGTCGCGATCGCGAGTAAGAATCTGAAGAACCCCCGCTCCAAAACGCCATTGGATTATACCCAAATCGCTACATTTTGGATACGCCACGAAAAAAAAAGGATTACACAACATACAACACACATTTATGGTGATAAATTACGGAATTTGCACCACGGATTGCTTTTGAAAATCAATGTAAGTTTCGCCCCCACAGCTGCCAAGATATCTGGGTACATGTACGAGTGTATCCCTCGGATACGTAGATACATAGATAAATAGCCGCACAATTCTGCGCTTTCAGTTAATCACGTTTTGGCGTCTAACCTTCGGCCAGATGGATTGCCAGGAAATGCACAATTCTGATAGAAATAATTGGTGTATATGCTTATATTCCATGCGAATATCTGATTAATTTATGACTGCGTCGTGACATGTTTTTTCTTTTTCGAAAATAAACATAAGTAGTGATCAGCGTTTAGGAAGAAATATAGTGGGGCCAATCATGTTTTTCCGAAATAAAACATCGCAGGAAAATAAACATTATTAGTTTCAGAAATCAGAAAGAAATATTCAAACATCTTAGATGTTAGAGAGTCTATCAAACACTTTACGATTATGTTGATTTATCCCAATAGCAGAAAATTCAATAAACTAGTACTTTATTTTAAAATCTATTCTATTATTTCCTGCTTTTCAAAAGCCCATCCTCCAGAAAAATCCCCGCTACAAATCATCCTGTTTTCGCCGTGCCCTCTAGAATTTCATTGAAGAATACAAAACGTTCTATAGATAGAATCGCTTTGATCTCGCCAGAGAGTGCTAAAAATAAATATATATAAATGCATTAACTGTCAAAGTGAAATCAAATAAATTTCCCTGTTTTCATTTGATATACAGATGGTTGCCGTGTTTTTTGCGTCCGCCGAACAAAATGTTTAACTGACATTTCAAGTTGTTTGTTTGCCTGGCCTCGTCTCCCATCGGTATTTGCTGATCGGGCGGACAGATAATCCCCACACTCGCACAGGAGAATATCACATTTTATTGAAAACAAATTGCTCTCCGATTCGGGCTGCATCTGCGGAGAAATTCTAGAATGTGAATTTATAAAGTTGTTTCATTGTTGCCCAGGGATCGACTTTATCAGTCGGGCCAGACGATCCGATCCGATCTGGCGATCCAACGATCCAACGATCCGACGATCCAACGATCCAACGATCCACGATCCAGAGATCGATCGATCACAACCCGTTCCCGTTCCCGATCCACAGAGAATTCCATTCACAAATCAGTCGACTGACGACTGACTTTAGCTAAACCCTTCTAATCAGTTGCCCACTTTTTTCTTTGTACACTTTTGTTTTGATGTGATGTGTGGCAAACCTTTGGACACTCGAGCGTGTTTTTCTACTCTATTTTTAGACACTTTTCGTTGGGTATTGGTCTTAATCTAGAGGGAAAAGAGTATGTGAGGTGAGGCAGTTTCGTCATCGATACTTTTTGTGGCTCGATAAGGCCCCCACTCGGAGGAGGTATTAGGCTGGTTTTTTCGGGGCTTTGCCTGCTGCTTTTGCTTTCTTTTTCACGCTGACACACGCTTAAAAAATCAGAAAAAGAAGAGGGACAGGGAGAGCGCACTGATAAACCAACGAAAAATATTTAAGTTTATTTACTTTTTGCTGGCTGTTAATTTTTGGGGCTAACGGAAACGAGAGGCAGAATAAATAAAAGAGGCGTAAAAACTTTTCAACCGATAAGTTAACATTTTTTGATCGATGGATGGGTTGGCCGGGTGAGGGTTTTACCAATTTTCAATTGAATTAAGTGGCCTTCTTCTCTCGATTCTCTGCTCTGAATTTATGTCATAGCCAAAAATACACAAATACAAATTTCATTCATAATGGAAGGAAATTCTCGCGTTCGTTTCGTTTCGTTTCTGCCAAAACCAAAAACATGTGCACACAAACATATCTGAATAAATAAATTAAATGCTTAATTTTTATTAGCTAAATAAACAGCTAGACACACAGATCCACAATGACGTTGATGACGCAGACGCCGAATAGACAGCCAGATAGATGGGAAAGTCGTGAAGGTTTTGTGAGGTTTCTGAGGTTTCCGCGGGGTACCTACTATACTATATATACTTGTGGTCGAGCAGAGAACTTTGTAGATCACCTGTAACTTTGTATGAGGGACTCGCCGCCTTTAATCAATCTGCCCCCCACCTGATTTATAGCGATTCGTCTATATATACATCCCTGCCATGCATATATCTTCCTCTGTCTTATTTGGGATATATCAAGAATAGCCAGCAGAAATAAAATTACACGAACAACAGGCGAGGGGCCGAAATGACAGCAAATTAATTGCATTCGCAACACTAAAAATAGATAATCGCGAAACTGTTACCAAAATGTAAGGCAGGCATGGCCCATGGGGATGCATTATATATGCTACATATACTATACTATATAGTATGTACTATATAGTGCGATGCTGACGACAACAACCGACGACATAATTGAAACAACGGCTCAGGCGGGCGGTGCAGAAAACTAAACATAGAAGGCCCACTGCAGAGTGCTCATAACAATCTATGCCGAGTACCAGGAGATATATAACAGGGCGATCAGATCAAGTGGAATGCGGGCGATATATCCACCCCATGTGACATTTACTGAACTCGAGGAAGGTGTAGAACGCCTCAATGGGCTGGGATCTCAGATGTGCCCTATAGATAGTCATGGCACATATATAGTAAAGTGTCTATAAGATATGTGTTTGTGCTGCCAGCAAAGCAAAACGCCAAATGACAGCCCAACAAGAACCAAAACCAAAACCAAAACCAAAACCGAAACTCAACTGAACTGAACTGAGAGCAACAACAACCATTTTTATGCCGCAAGCAAACATGTGATTTTCATTATTTTTGTCGTCGCACCGACGCTGAACAAAAAAAAAAAGAAGAAAGAACGCCAGCGAAAAATGGCCTTTTTATTTTTAAAAATTATAATTTTTAAAAATAAATCGCACAACAACATCAACAACAAGAGTGTTTGTTGTGGGGGCCAACACACAATTGCAATTGAAAGAGCTGACGACTAGTGGATTTATAAAGACCACGAAGTAAATTCAAAGTGGCTTTGGGCAAATAAAAGATCTTTTTGGGGTTAATCATTAATTAATGGGTCTATGGAGTAATTATACGAAAACCTTTTTGATGTTGCTTCTTTCTATATATAATTCAATTAGGTATTAGGTTTTTATCATTAATATAACATTTCAAATGGTTATGATTTTTCTGTTACTTGTTTCACACAGTATTTTCTGATTTATGGAGTATTTAAACAAAAATAGTTGGACTGTAATAAATCCCATCAACCAATATCCGATTTGATTACTATTTTGCACAATTCCACTTGTGTATTCCCCTCGACGAATGCATGTTTAAGCTCTTTTCCATGGCTCTAACTACGTTTTGAGGCTTTCCTGGCAAATCTTGTCCATTAGCAAACTAAGACAATAGCTGCACCCCCTTTTTGTTCAATGGGGCTTTCCAGATCAGCCCACGCCCACTATAGCTCACTTCCGTTTATTCAGTTTGAGGTCGCTGATGGGGAGGGGGGAGGGGCGGCAGTTGACCACCCAAGAGGCGAGGCGGTGGTCGAGCAACGCATACAAAACGCTCATTAATCGAGCGTCTTTAGAAATGGCCTAAACACACAGGCACAGCTCTCTGCATACATATATATACGAGTATGGCCATCGGTATATAGCCGACTATATGTGCGCAGCTAGCAAAAACAAATCGTTGGCCCATAGAATTGTCGTCAATGAATGCCGCCGACAACCCATGATAAAGCCAAAGATGTCGGTGATGATAATGACGATGATGAGGCCCAGAGCAGTCATCATGGCTAAAGTGAGCCAAAGATGACATTCTTGGGGATTGGCTGGGTGGGTGGTCGGTAACTGCTTATGACAGCCCTTTGAATTGGACTGGCAACTCGTAATGCAATTGCCTGGGCGTGACCTTTGCCACCCGCAGGTGACAACTTGGACACGTCCAAACAAATGCGAATGCTGCCACTTGCCCCCCGCCCGCTATCCTCACTTCATATGCAAAGTCTGCACGAGTGCACAGTGAAAAATAATAGTTAATAACAAAGTAACCATAGAAATTTAACAGTCATCATAAATTGAGAGACTTTGGAGTTATACTTGCAGAAATAAACATAGTTTTTACTGTTTTAACAATTGTATAATATTTTAAAAATGCTTTTCCTTCAAACACACCTCACTACAATGACAATACAATTATTAAAATAGCTTCGATTGGATAATGAAGGGATTTTTGATACAGGTAACGGTGTTTAAAAGCTTAAACCCTTTATTAAGTCTTTAGCTCATATCCTCATTAAAAATTTCCTTACAAAGAATTATAATTTCCCTTTAATTTCCCTTTAACTGATATGGTTATTTGTTTTCTCTCCATGTGGGGTCAAAAATAGCTAAGCAAGCGTGGGCCAGGACTTTGTGTGTATTGGTTGGATCTGCGTGTGAGCGTAGGTGACCTCAAGACGGGCCCACGCAGCCTTCCTTGGAGACCTTCGGTGGGCGTGCTCGACCACCCAAAACCCCCTCCCCCCCGAACACTGAAACACTTTAAGCGTCAGTTCGCCCCGTCAGTCTTATCTAAAAAGTTACAGGTGGGGCAGTGGAGCTCTGGGGATATGGATATTATGCACTGCAAGACTGTGGCTTTCCGCTTCTTTTTCACTCTTCCCTTTTGTTTTTTGTTCGTTGGAAATCGGCGAGCTAAAAATAGATTTCGGTTGCCACGCTTCGAGGAAAATGAGGAAAATTAGGAGCGAGGCAGACGAGTCAAGTGCGTGTATCTGTGCGGCTTTTGTGGGCGGTTGGGTTGTCTTTTTGCTGGTGTGTCTGGCTTTTTGGGGGTGTGTTCGTGACACGAAAACTTTTACGATTCTAATTGGGCGAAATTCTTAAAGGTTTTTTATGTAAAAATAGCCCACTTTTGATGTTTGAGTTCTGAAATTCCTTATATTTAATCTGCTGACAATATTATCTAGCTGGCTCTTAGCTTTTCATTTGAGTTAGCTCAATTTTATATTGTTTTTGTTACGAAGAGTTTATGTACAGATAACAATCAATACTCTCCTCTTACCGGTTTAATATTTATGGCTTGAGCTTAGTAACATTAGTCATTATTTCTAATAAACTGTATCTATTTATGTAGTTATTTTAAATATCTATTTTCGGTGGACAACATTACATATTTCATTGTTAGTAATACTTTTTAATTTGCTTTCTTGACATCTCTAGCCATTGAGAAAAGTTTCCTGCCAAAGTCACGCACTTTTGGCCTCATTCTTTGATCAACTTTGGCTTTGCCTTCGCGTCTGTGTGGGTGGTGTGGTGGCTTGGTGTTTTTTTGGTGGGTGGTTGGGTGGTTTTTTTCGGAAGATGTTTGTGTGCTTGTGTCTGATTCTGTGTTGATACACATTAGGGCGGGTCAGGTTGTTTACACTGCCTTCTCGCCAATTTGGGGTCTTTTTCCCTTCGGGGGGAGGGTTGGGTAAAGCGGGTGGTTTTTGCGGGCCTATTGGGGACCCAATTGTTGTTGCTATTTCGGGGCAAGGACTCTATAAATAGCTGGGAATTTTATATAGCAGACACAGAGACAGACAACCTGGCATTCGGTGTCTGTGTGTGTGTGTGTCTTCCATTGACGTCATCACCAGCATGTCATGAGTTTGCTGTGCAATTCTAATTTATTTAGTCTTTTTCTTTTTTTGGGCCAGGCCAATGAGCATTGTCTGTGTGTGTGTGAGTGTGTGTCGCTCTCACAGATACCCACCAATACTCAGGCACTTCGCCAGCTGTCGCCTGTGTGTGGGCGTTTGCGCGTGTAAGGATGTGAGCGGAATTTTTGAATAGAACACGCAAATTAGATATAGAAAATTATGTGTATGCTCTATGCTCACGGCTCTATTAGTGTGCCTTTGCCCTGCCCTCATTGTACATGGTATTATACTTTTGCCTCGAGAGGGTTGGGCCGCGATGTCTACCAAAGTGTGGGCGTTGCTCGGGATCCGAGGGGGGCGGGGAATGGTATCATGGCTAGATATCGGCGGCAGGAAGGTAACTGTATTATCATGTCGAAATTATAATGCCAGACGAATGGAGGGGGGCTGTGCTGCGTGGGAAAGTTTAAAGAGTTGTGGCAGTGGGATCATTATGGATGGGCAACTTCCAAAGAAGTAGCTTCAAAATGAGACGATTTTTTAAATTATATTACCAATCTTATTTCTAGGCCTAAAAACTTCAGAACCATACCATTCTATTAAGCACTATTTCACGAGTATTATTAATAGTCTTTTTCCTAACTGCAATTATTGATTTAGTATAAACATGATTTCTAAACCTCAAAAAATCTCAAGTTTTAGCCAGAGCTAATGAAAACAGTCTTACTCGAAACATAAACATAACATTTGGGTGAAGTTTCTTGTTTTTGTTTTCATAATCTGATTTCTGTTCCCAGCCCCAAAGCAAATAAATCATCCCACATATCATTCCTTGGCAATGAGGCAACTGAGGCACCCCCCCCCTACCCTCCCGATCATTCAGTTCTGTTATAATACCCCATTTACGAGTGCACCTTTTCAAGAATGAAGCGAATGCAGGCGATTGAGAATTACAACAAAGGAGGACGGGCAAAAAAAGAAAGAAATAGAAATCCAAAATGAAAGGAGAGCAATCACCCAAAGAGTGAGACGGCTAGATAAGGAAAAACAAGCTAGCCTTTGGGAAAAAAAGAGAAATTTTTCACAATGAAACATAGAAAACATCTGTTGGATGTTTCTATAAGGCTGCGAGACGCGGACTGGTGGAGGAATCTCAATCTCTCGACCGATGTTGCTGCTGTTGCAATAGTGTTGCAATAGTGTTGCTGCTGTGCTCGGTGTTGCTGTTGTGCACGACCAGACAAAAGGTGCACCAACAATGGCACACCACTTACGCACATGAAAATAAGGTAGAATGGAGAATGGGATGGAGATGCCAGGGCAACGGGCAACACATGTTGCAGCTTCCTTTTTGGCTGCCACTTAACTGCAACTCACTTCAGTCATTACAACTCGTGGAGGAGAATTCTACCTGAAATCTACCTACTTTACGCACACAATCCGATGCGAAGTGTATGGGCTGCTGTAGTCTAGAGAAAACGCAGATCGGACGGGACGGAGACAATCAGCCCGAGAAAATCTTAAGGTCGATCACTTGTAGTTTATGGGCTTCTTCTCCTTCTCCTTCCCCTTCTCCCTCTCCCTTACCCTCACCCTTCACTGCCTCTTCCTCTCGGCGTTCTCCAGACCTTCAGACCTCTAGACCAGATCAAACCAGACCAGACAACAGAACAGACCGGCATTATAAGCCCAGGGAAATCGGGGGAGAAGAGTTGAGCAGCAACGGGGAACTAGTTCTTATTTATATTCCATCTATTACAGCACAAGATATCTTATAATAGGCCAAGATGGATTGTGTAACTTCTCGTTGGTTATCTCAATAATAAATTTCATTCAATTAATAAATAGCTGGTGTCTACTATTATATGACATTATTAGCATTACCATAATGAAGAGGATTAAAGTGACTTTGAGAAACTGGTTAGTTTGCTAAGCTAGTAATCGCACTACCACAGTAAATATTTAAGTTTGTTTTGATAATAAAATATTGTAGTATCGAATTGCCTACAGCATGTAATATTATTTTCGATTTGGTTAAAATATTTAACTTAAAACTTATTGTGTAAGCAATTGTTGCGGTTCTTAGTAATTTAAAGTATACATTGTTTCTTGGAGTAACCATACCGTAGATTTATTCTACAAAATAGGTAACCTAATATTGCAGATTCCATTTTCCCGAACCAGTTCCATCGGCGACATCTCTGAACAGCCGACTGTTGTCTGGGCCTCCGGTTTGATGCCATCTTCTTGGCTCAGCTCATTTGTTGGTGATTTGATCTTTTGCCTCTTCTCGGCTGCTTCTCCCCTCGAAAAACCCCTACTCCGGCGATCTCGACCAGAGTTGGCTTCAATGATTTCTATAAAAGTAGAGGAAAACCCGAGCCGAGCCATTCCAGACCAAGAATGAACATAATCATCATTATGATAATTATCATTCGGGCCGACTTTGGAGTATATGTATGCGTGTGCCTTCATTAACACACACTTCCAGCCCTTTGCCACATGTGCTGCTCATTTGCTTTGAAAACTATTAGCTGATGCTGCTGCTGTGCTGTTGCTGCTGCTGCTGCTGCTGATGTTGCTGCTGTGGCTGCAACATATGGTCGGTTGGGCATTTAAATAGTTTAATGATCTGTGCTCTGTGACTGGGCTGTTGGTGTCGTTGTTGCTGTTGTTGTCGTGGCAGCAGCATCAGCAACAGCACACCAGCAACAGCAACAGCACAGCAGCAACATCAAGCGATTCCCGTTTCAATTTCAGTTTTCTCATTCGCGTTTTGTTCCCTCCGAGTTGCCTGCAGTCATTAGCGTTTCCTGTGTAGGTTTTTCATCTGTCGCTCTTCGCATTTCATTTATCTACTCATGTGTGTCTGCCCTCGGAGCGTGTGTATCCGCACATATATTTAGCAGGGGTTCACAAAACATATTTTTAAAACCGGAGTTCGAAAGGGAGATTTTAGATTCAAAACAAATCATATACATAAAGTGTTTATTTTTAAAAACATTGAGAAGAACTGATTATTGCAATCAACTTGACACAAAACCAGAATAAGATCAAAAACCACATAACCAAAAACATTTTTTTTACACATACTTAAATTAAAGCACGGTTTCCAGACATGATAAAATGAATTGCAATTCGTACTTTTCGTGTCGTCATTGCTGACAGTTTCAAAAATGCGTGGATAAACACGAGATCAGCACTAAAATAAATTAACCCAAAGTAGTCTTACAAAAAGGCCATTAAATGTGAAGTTTGTTTTTATTTTAAGTCCCAATCTTACATTTGTTTTACTTTTAGCATTTTAGTATAGTTGCCTATTGTCTTAAGATGAAATATATGAGCTATTAGACCAAAAGAGACTATAAAATACCTTCAATACCTCAACTAAATTAAGCTGAAATTACCTGCTCATTATTTACCTTTCCCTGAGAAATGCCTATTAAATATAAAAAAGTGTTCAAAGCCGCAATTAATTGTTCTTTATTTCGTGTTTACTTCTGTCTGCTGCGTTTTGTGAATAATTTAATTGGGTCATGATGGCATTACCCGGTGGGCAATAACTTTTATTAATTCATTTGACAATTGGAACGGTAAACGTAGCCGTTGATAAGGCAAATATCGGACGCTCGTTCGCCAGAAACATTATTCGCCGGCTTATTAACCAGAATGGCAGCCCCATCGAAAAAACCTGTTTGCATTTGATTTTCGCCAGAGTTTATTTTTATATAAAAACGCTTCGCTTGGGGCTGTTGTTGTTGGGCTGTCTGTCTGCCTTAAATAATTTTATTTAAATCGCAACTGGCAGTGACACTTGTTTGTGCAAACAGCCAAACAAACAAACGCAAACCAACAAAGGCGAATCTCTTCAAATCGTTTGAATGAATTAGCCGGGCGACAAAGACCTTCAGCCCCCCGTCGTATTTTCACTTATTAATGAAAACGTTTCAAATGCCACATTTCACATTTCGTGCGCCATTGAATCACACTCCCTGCCAGCGAAATAATTTATTTTTTATTCGGGCACCGCTGCGATCCAAGGTCAAAGTTTGCCCAACACTAAAAAAAAAAGGAAAACAGCGAGGTGAAAGAATTTTAGCGCAATTAAAAATAAGCGAGTGAACGCAAAAAAGCAACAAAATTGTTTCGAAATTACGTACTCTATTGTTGTGTTCTATCTGCTGTGCCCAATTAATTTAAGAATGAAATCGAAATCTTGGCATTACTTTCGGGTGTGCGTCAAACGTTGAATTATGTTTATTTATTTTTTATTGAGCAATTCGAATATGTTTTTTATGGCTGCATTTACACCTTTTAATTGGAATTTTACTGGCTCAAATTTATGGATAATTAAGAACTCATCTTCGATTTGAAACACCATTCACTGGACTATGTCTATGACTACAACTAACATCAAAGCCTGTGTCCCCAGAATTCATTCTTAACAAAAGCCTATAAATAGTTTACTACCTAGAATTTCGTATATCAAAGAACGGAAAAAATCGAAATGACGCTTACAGTTTTCCACACCCCCTCCACCCCCCGAGAAAAGTCGATTGCCAAATACATAAAGATGAGGGACCTGTGCCGCGATTTTCTTATTGGCAATCAGTGGCGATCTGCCACTGCCACTGCCACTGCCCCAAGAAACCCCTCACCCATTCGCCCCACGACGTGTGTTTTCGTTGATTTTCTATTTTGTTTTTCCCAATTGTGATCATTCTCGAAAATTGTTTTTGAGTACCGGACATGACGTCAATAAGTGGGCGTTTGTGTTAATTTGTATACCCCCCGAAAAGCACACACTCAACCCACTCGCATACCTATAGCCGTGCATATATGTGTACTCTCTGTATTTATTTCTTTTGGGGCGTAGAAATTTTCTTTGGCGCTAAAAACCGTTTTTATGCGGCACAATAATAATAATAATAATTCGTTGGGCTTTTTATCGCCAGATATAGGCGCACATATACAGAAGTGGGCAAGAGAATAGTGGTAAATGTAAAATATTTGGAAATATTGTTTGAACGATTGTACCTTATTCTTAAAATAAAACTATTAATCACTTTACTTCGTACAATTATATTGTATAGTTACTGGCAAGTTAGCTTTATTATTTTGCACACAACTGTCTGTTTGGCTGGCTCTTTTATTAATTTCAATGGAACAGAGACGCCATTTATTAATTTCCTGTATTTCCTTATTTGCCGGGGGGCACCTCGTGCCTTGCCTTTAATTATGTGTAAACAAATATTTATCTAAACGCGACGTCTGGCGGGCTTTTCGATCTTCCCAGCCGATCGCATTACTCATACGCCGCGTTGACCAGATTAACTGCTGCATCGCTATAAAACCGAAAGAACATGCCATAAAAATACAGTTGTTTCGCCATAAAAATGCTTTATTTCGCCTGGACCGCAATCGGAATCGGAATAGCGATCGCGATCGTGCCATAATTAACATGATCATCATCAACGCCGAAATATGTACCCAGTCAAAGTTCAATTAGCATCGTTTTTTTCTTCATTCGCTCGCTTCGTTCTTCGCTCTCGATTGGCATGTACATTCATATGAATATGTATATGCAAATCGAGTCGAGATTCCCATTCCCATTCCGAATCCAAATCCGAATCGCTAATTTCTTTTCGATATGCCAAATCGAACAATTATTTTTATGGCCCTACGTAATACGGAGTGGAGCGGAAATGGCGGAAAGCGAGGGGAGAATGCTGAATGGAATTTTGAATTTCGCGGACGGATCGGATCCGATAGGCGGGGTGAAAGCAATTAAGGCAGATAATGGGGGTTAGCGGTGTCGAGGGCGGCAGATTCGTTTGTATTCGGAGCCCCCAAAAAATGCGAGTAGTACTACTACCCGTATCCAGCTTAAATGGCAATTTGATCTTTAACATTTGGCAGTAGGGCCAAGCCCAGTTTCCCCAGAAACTACGAGCCGCAATCTCCGAAACATCATGTCCCGCCGATTCGAGTGAACCCGAAAGCATTATGAACCGAAATAATAATAATCATAAAGCCAGTGTGTTGTTGCCCTATGATGTTTACATAAAAAACGAACCGAGAAAACGCCGTCTTTATCTGTACGAATATAAATATGACGGGGCGACCTTCTCGCACTTCGGTTTCCTAGCTGCGAATTAATTACGAACATTAAACCGTCGACGGAGAAGAGTTCACTTCTCCTGGCCATTTAATCCAAACAAAAGCATCTGGCACTTTGGACCCGAGGGGCACGCCTCGTGCTGGACTATTTCCACTATTTCTGGGCTCTTATTTATTTTGCGTTTATCCATAAGCACGGCAAACCCATCTACGTGCCATTTTTGTGGCTGCGGAAAACTGCAAATCGATTCGTGGCACTCTTGCACTTTTTTTGGGGGGCCAATAAATAAACGTGGATTTCTTTTAGGCGTTGCTTAAATAGTAAATCTTTTAAAAATAGACAAGACATGTTTCACTTTTAATCCACAATCATGGAAGAGTGCTACTGCTTTTAGAAATATAATAAACCTAATTCTTTAGGGGAAATCTTTTCCCTATAATGATTTAGTTTTCAACTATACATAGATTCCCATAACACACGTATTTGCTATGTTTTTTTTCAACAAAATACCAAAGAAAGGAATATGCAACTTCGAAAATAATTATGAATTGGTTCTCACCTTAAAGTAATCTTTTGAAATTTATCTGTATTCATAATGATACTACTCATTATTTTGAGAAAATAACTAAAGTGTTCTAACAGGAGTGTCATAGAAATCTTTTCCAACCAAATATGTATGCAAATTCGTTTAAAAGGTTATAAAAAGGATAGAATAAAGTTATTACCTATCGACTGTTCATCCAAAAAACGTTCTAAATTGGAATAATAATTCCTTGAAAGAAATCCTTTTAAGCCATACTAATTTCCTGTGTTTTTCCTCCCCTTTCCAGAAAGCAATCGCTGTCCGAATCTGCGAAAGGATGAAGGCAGACCGAGCTGAGTCCGGGCGCAGCAACTACGATCGGCGGCATTGAGGATCTCGGATCCGGATCTCGGGGCGGAGGAGCGGTCTCGATCTCGAGGTGGAGCGAGGAGCAGAGGCGCCGGAGGAGTGGAGGAGTGCAGCTGGGGGAGGAGTCCTGGTTACAACACTACATGGATCGCAGAAATGGCGGCGATCCCTTGGCGCCACCCCGGCCCCCGAAGTTATTACCCCGAGTGCATCGACCAAGGGCGCCGGAGCCGACATTGAGTGGCGTCGATCAAGGAGTGGGATTGGGATTGGGAAACGGAAACGTAAGCGGACTGGGACTGGCAGCAACTGCATCATCCGCGACAGCAGCACCAACAATCCATAACAACAATTCACAGCAGCAACTTAGTATTACGGCGAGCAACAGCAACAACAACAACAACAACACGATATCGATTATACCCGCATCGGCGGACTTCGACGACTACCAGATCCACCACCTGACCTTCCTGCCGCAGCGACCCAGCAGCCTGAGCCGCAACAGCAGCACGGCCTCCTCGACGACGGCCACGGGGATCAGCACGGGATCGGTGTCCGGCTCCAGTTCGAGCTTCACCCGACGCCGACCGCCGGCACCTGTGCAGCTGCTAGGTAGCAACATCAGCAACAGCAGCAGCAGCAACAGCAACAACATAAACATCAACAACAACTTCCTTAGTCATTTCCAAAGCGCTGAGCCGGCGAGCCACGCCCTGGGCCAGCCGCCCGCCTCCCCCGTCACGCTGGCGCAACCGCGACCCGAGTCCGAAAGGCTAACCAACGAGTATGTGGACACGCCGCTGCAACATGCGACGCGCTCGCAGCATCCGGCTGGCCAGCAGGATAATGGCCAGACGACCACCCACCACCTGCTGCTGCTGCCCCAGCGGAATCAGCACCTGCACCAGCAGCAGCAGCAGCAGCAGCAGTTGCAGCAGCAGCAGTTGCAGCAGCAACACCAGCAGCAGCAACTGCAACAGCAGCAACAGCAGCAGCAACACCAGCAACATGCGCGACTGGCGACGACGACGCAGGCGACGTCCCTCGGAAGCGACCACACCGATGGCTTACTACATTCGCACCTGCACACTAGCACTAAACCACCACCCGCCTCGAAGCAGCCGGCAGCGCCCAGACTCGGAATGGGTTTGGGATTGGGAATGGGCCTGGGTCTGAGCCAGCCCATCATCACCAAGCAGCCGGCGGTGAGCACGCAGAAGGAGCACATGCACGCGCTGGAGGAGCTGCTGCAGCCGGGCGGAGCAGGCGGAAACGGAGGACCCCTGGTGATGGCCGGAGATCCCAGTCGGCAGAGCAGCCTGCTGTGTCCGCGGTGCGGACGGTGCCGGTGCGACCAGTGCCAGAGCCCAAGGCCGCTGCCACAGACGTGGGTGTGCAACAAGACGTGCCTGTGCAGCGCCGAGTCGGTCATCGACTACGCCTCCTGCCTGTGCTGCGCCAAGGCCCTGTTCTACCACTGCGCCCGGGACAACGACCTGGACTGCGACGACGGCAACGGCACGCCCTGCGTGGACAACCCCTGCTCCTGCGGCCCCTACAAGCGGACGCAGCGCTGGGGCTGGCTGGGCGCCCTGTCCATCTTCCTGCCCTGCCTGTGGTTCTACTGGCCCATGCGGGGTTGCATGAAGCTGTGCGAGAAGTGCTACGGCAGGTTTGCGGGGCGTGGCTGCCGCTGCCAGGGCATCGTGGGAGGAGGGAGCGGAGGAGTCGGAGGAGGAGGAGGAGCGGGCGGCATCGGGTCCACCAGCAGCATGCTGCCCATCGTGCCGCTCGCCATCAACGGCGGCGGCGGACTGGGCGGCGGGGTGAGCCTCTCCGGCGGAGCGACGGACGGCGGGATCAACCAGGGCAATGGCAAGGCCATGGAGCACGGATGCAGTGCCGCCAGGAGCATCCTGCGCAAGGGCGACCTCACCCCGGAGAAGCGGCTCCTGGACTCCAGTCCCGACTACTAGGCTGGGTCCTCTTTTTGTGCCCGGTTTTTCCCCGAAATGAAAACCCCCAAGCACAAAAGGAAACCCAGACGGAGTCGTGAACATATACCCCATATATATATACGGAAAATATTTAATATATGATTTAAAAAAGGATACATAAAAAGAGGAAAGATAGAAAGATAGAAAGAAAGAAGGGAAAATTAAATAACCAAAGACTGCAAACAGATAATTATTAATTATTAGAAATGTTATTTAAAAAATAATTTTTGCTTAAAACAAAACGAGTGGCGAAAGAGTGGAAAGATGAGAAACTGACGAAACGAATGCGATTAGGAATTATTTTTCGAACGATTTTTGCATTATTTGATTTTGTTTTACTTGCTTAATTAACTCTTCAGTTCAATGTTCAATTTCTAAGTCAAATTCTTACTTTATAAACATAAATAGTTGTATGCAAATAATTCCAATGAATTTTCCACGAATGTAAAGTAAACGGGCGAAAGTTTTTATTATTTTCATATACAAAACTGAACAATTTGGGGCAAGCGTAACAAAACACCAGATTATATATACCTATATACACACACGGGAGAACTTTTAGAGAAATATTCAATGGCGTAAATTAGTAAAATATTATATATATACCAAGTCCAGTCCATTTTTGATGTTGTAGAAAGAACAGAAACAGAAAATTTCAAGAAAAACAAAAAGAATACGAATACGAAAACCAAAACCGAAAATTACACAAGAAATATTGTAGAACTTTACGAATTTAAATCCTAAAATTGATATGTGTGTGTATGTGTGTTGAGGGCGACGAACTTTTCGATAAATTTAGAGCATCCTATAGACCAGTCTAAATGTGCTTAGATATCGTTATAGATGTACTGCAAACCAAAAGTCAGTTAGTTTACTCTACCAACTACGGAGCCGGGCAAATCTTAGGAGCGAAAATATGGGATTACGAAATCGGTTGCTTATGAACGTATTTTATAGTGAAGCAGCCCCAAAATGTGAGCAAGATTGTATATACAAGTATAATGAAATTTTTAAGCGAAGTGCGAGATACAAAATGCAAGCAAATTCCAAATAATAGAAAAACAAAACAAAAAACAAAGCAAAACTTAAGTGTAACGATAAATCCACATCTAAATGCAGCAAAAATACAAACAAACAACAAACATTTTTTGTATAGAATATCCATATGAAATATGACAACAAAAACAGTGGCAAATTAGCAACTTAAAACCAATTTATACACGTAAAAGCAAGAAGCAAGCGAAAAAAGTAAATTAAAGATTAATGTTAAACACTAAAAACACATTACTATATGCTATATATGTAATCTGTATATGTACTATATATAACTATATATATACGCCTAGATATACACACCAGAAAACTATGCTTAAAAACTCCTAACTTCTAAAAACGCAACAAAAAACGAAAAAAGAAAAACCCCAAAAAACAAACTAAAAGCTGGAAAAATCCTTAAAGCCTAGCCGTTAATGAAAATTCAAGAAGCGCAGACCTACAAGCAAAAACAGAAAAATTATACACGCATAAAGATAACGATAAAGATAAACATTAATATTTAAGGCACTCTATACATACAAAAGCTATGCATAATGAATATTTATTTTATTTGTACATTTCATTATAATAAAATAAACTGAGTAGAAAGGAGGAGAGGCGAGGAGTAGGACGAGTGTGCGGGGTTTTGAGTGCGAAACCCTGGAGAACCAGAAGAACTTTATGTAATGTTTTTAGAATGTATGTTCCGTTAAAAACTACAAAATAAAAAAAAACCATATAATACTAAAAAAATATAACAACTTGGCTGTGTTTTATTTGGAGTCATAAAAGTCCTTTTCTACGAAAGGATAACCATTAAATTAGATAATAAAAAAGAAGGTGTCCTTAACTCCTGTTTTTAAACTTTACAGATTGCAAGGATATTTAAATAAAATACTTTTTGTGGAAAACTGAGGATGCAAGAACCGAAAACCTGGACAGAATTGCCCTACAATCATATGATACTACGGACAGTTGTATTTTCATGCCTATAATCTGTCATCCCTTTTCTCCCCTGATCTCCTGTATCTGTGTGTGTGTTCTGGGCCCGTCTGTGTGTTGGTGTGCCAAATGGCTATGGCAAACCTAAAGCAGCTGTTTCCGGTATTTGATTGATAGTGAACTGGCAGTTTGTTTATCTCGAGCGCACTCGGACCGACCGGAGGCCCCGAGAACAGAACGCGATTCTCGTTTGGCTTCGGATTGGGGCTGCTCACACAGATACTCACGCACACCACTGCACTCGCGTACACACTCGCACACACACTCACACACATGGCCATCCAGCGGCAAACGAACGACGATGCTTCTGCTGCATTTTGCGGATGCTATTTGGGGCCGCCGTCGTCGCACTTATTTTTAAATTACTAAAAACTGAAAAAATAAAGAGAAAAAAGCGGAAAAAAGAACAGAATGTTGCTGCCGTCGCCGATGTGTTGCTGCTGTGCTGTTGCTGTTGCTGTTGGTGTTGCTGTTGCTGCTGCACAAACATTGCGGGCGGCGGCATCTCACCGACAACCTACGATGAAAATTTATAACGGAAGGCGCGCATCAAATGTTGCAGCCACATAAACACTCGAACACACACACTGGCCCCTGTACTTAATTTAAATTTAACTGCAAAATATTTTCACTTGCACTGGAGGGAGGTCGGAAAAATATTTCCAGTTTTCTTCTAAGCCCTCCACCCTTTTGTTTTTGCCGGCAGTCCACAGCTGATCGAGCTGAGCCCAAGATACTGGATCAAATTAACCCATTTCGGTAAATGGCTTCTTAGAAAGTATAACTAAAAGTTGGGATAACTTTTCATGGAACTAAGCGTAATTAGTAACAATATATATTATTTGAGTAACTAAAACGTTGATGCTCAATTTAAATAAACCAATAATATATTGGCTTAGTTTCGCTTATTTGAATAAAGAGGTTTTAAAAATGCACAAGACCTATATTTTCTAATGCTTATAAAAAATATTTTTAGTGTTCTTACTAAGTTTTTCAACATCTAAAAATTAGTGGTGGTACAAAAAATGAACAGAAAGCTTTACGTTGTTAATACATTCATTGAGTACCCAAGAACAATGACTTTAATCTAAAGAGGAAATAATTTTGTAGCCTCGTATAAAATGGGTTAACTTAGCACGTGCAAAAATTGTGTCAGCTGCGCGAATTTTGCTTTGTTTGCCCGTTTGTTAATTAATGCAAAGTGCAGTAACCGTTTTGCATAATTGAAGGCAGCGACTGACTGCCCATTGCCCATTGCCCATTGGGGCATTTCATTATTCAATCATAATTCGCGCGCTCAAACGCAAATTACAAACGGTCGGTCTATATGCAATGGTGTGGGTATGGATGGCTATGGTGTGTGGGGCATGGTGTGTGGGGTATGGGGTGTGGGGTGTGCGAGGGGCTGGTGATAATGATAACCCAGCGGATCGACCGGGCTTGTCGGGGTCATCCGTCAAAAAAGAGGAGCACAAACAAATGGGAAGAGGCACAAGAAAAAGAGAATGAAACCGAAAGAAATGAGCGCAAATAAAACATGACATTTTCTGAGCTTGTAATCAGTGGCGAGGGGTAGCAGACTTGTAGAGGGGGCCCCGACTCGGACTCGGATTTGGATTCCGATTCCGATTCGGATTCGGATCGAGACTATCCCCCGATAAGCCTTGCTGCACGAGACCTGCCAATTCGCTCGAAACTCGCTCCGATTGACACACTTTGGGTAAGTTCACCGCAAAAAATAACTTCTTTTTCGTTTGGTAATTGGGTTTTAAATATTAAGATAAACTATTCTTATCTATAAGAATTTTGTAATGAAAATTTAATTATGTAGACGTTACCAACTCCCTGTTCCAATATTTGAAATATAATAACAGTTCCGATGCACAATGTAAAATATATAAATAGCTATTAAGAAAATAAGGTAAATAAAAAATCATTGTTTCACATTGTTTTTATTTGAAAGTTTTCAAATTAAGTTGATTTATTATCATTGGAAATAGAAAAATTGATAAAATGTACTAAGTTGAATATGATAAGATGTTTCTGTGGCAGGATCACCAAGAAGATCAAATTTTCTGATGCAAATTTCTCTTCCTTTACTTGGATGGGATTTTATAGAGATAGGGTTTTTCTCTCTGTGTAGCGAATGAATGAAGTAGCAGCACTGAACTCGAACTCGAATACTCGCCGGCAGACGCAAGATGCAGTGCCTCTGATTGAAGTGTGCTATTTTTAACGAGGGAGCTGATTGCGTGCAATGCAAGTCTGCCAATTCGAGTAACTCCCTCCCAAAGACCCCATCCCCCCACCATTTTGCACCAACCACCCCCTCTCCATTTCGGGGCTCCTCACTGACAGTTCCTCTAATGAATGAAGTTGATAAGGGACCAGTGCGAACCCAATGGGAAATGCACTGGCCAGAATGAGCCATCGCTATCTCCCATTGATCATTAGATTTCCGTATAAACTATTATTATGCACGCCGGCATTTCGACTTTCCTTCCCTTTTCCCCTTTCCCCCTCTTTCCATTCATATCGATATCGCCATTCGGGCGAATTCCTTTGAAGATTATCTCATTCACTGCACGCAATGAATATAATTTCGATCAGTTCTGCGATATCTCTGTGGGACATGTGAAAATGTGAGTGCTCAGTCGCTAATTAGTAGGATCATTTTTGGCTTTCCCAGATAACAATTAAATACAATTACTAACTTTTGCTTAATTCTCTTTAATTCCTTTAAACTTTATTTCTGAAATCTCTCATCTCAATAGAGTCTTAGATTAATAATCAATAAATGGTAATCATTTTTAGAAAAAGTCATGATGGAACCCCTTAAAAAAATGTAACCCCTAAATAAAAAAATCGGTTTTATTGTGGGTAGGGACTTATTTATTGCAGAATTTTCTACCTTCTATTTACATTTCTTAAGAATAATTATTACTTGATATGTTACACATAGTCTTATGTATTATTTAGGTTTTGTTCTTAACTACATTCCTTAATGAAAGATTAAAGAGTCCTTTTAAATTAAAAAAATCCTTGTAGAGGAAAACTGATATTCTACGCCAGCTACTGAGCTTGTCAGCCGACCTGCCAATTCCATTTTGAAATTTCTAATTTTCAGCCGTGGTGATGGGCGATGTGCCCCTGTGGAACTTCCATTGGGGCTCCTCCTGGCCTCCATCCGCCCATCTGGCTGTCACTCACATCTGCTCTGTCACTGGCTGAAGGTGAGTCTCTGGGATGGCCGGAGGAGAATCGCTGATACGACTGCCGGCGGAGCTGCTCTAATGAGCAAGGAAGCGGCGGTGATAAGCTATCAGTGTCCGCATCAGCATCAGTATCAGTATCAGTGCCAGTTCGTATAGAATCCGCTGCCCGGAGACACACACGGTGGCACATGGTCGTAGCTATTCAGACGGGCAGCATTCGCCCCGCATTGCAGACATGCTGGAAGCTCTTGAATGACAGATCAATGAAATCATTATGAATTCGCTGAAACCGAAAACTGCACACACAGCGTCGAAAATCGCGGAAAAAATGCCAACTCACGGCAGCTTTCGGGGAATCGCAAATCGAATGGCATCGCATCTTGGATCTTATGGAATGGGAACAGGTTCGAGGTTGCCAGCTCAGTTCTCCAGGTCTCCAGTTCTTTGGTTCTCTGATCCTGCGGCGGCGGAAGTTGCTTGTGGTTTTGTATTTGTATGCATCGCCCGTCGATCGTTGTTCGTTTGGACCCTGCAGAGAAAAAAATCTGTATTACTTGGGATTTAATGTCAAAAATATGTCTAAACCTATTTCAATGGTTCCATTTGGTGTTTAAAATAAAAAGATTGTTTTATTTGGTTTTTCAAATAATAAGGTTTTTTATTTCAATCATTACAAATACTTACAAATATATACAATAAATTATTTATACATTTTTACTTAAAAATAAATAAAATACATATTATTCTATAGATTGATTTACTAAGGAATATTATAAAATTTGTAGATCATAAAGAGTTTCCTTGCCGTTGCTTTTCTTCCAGTGCAGTTTGATGTTTGCTCCTTGACTGCTGCCGAGGTGCAACAGGTGCAAAAATCACAACAAATACTCACATCCGCTGCGAGCTGTTTTCTGGTTTTCTGTGGGCCTCCGTCTCCGAAAGGGAACGGAAGCACCTGTGATATGGACGCACGGATCGCACGTGATTTCCTTGGCCTTCCGACAGAGCCCCTCCTCCTCCTCCTCCCATCCTCATCCTCCTCCGCCTCCTCGGCGGACAATTAAATTCGTTTTTATGGCCCAAGTGCTGTACATGTCCGGAGAGTTCGGGTTCGAGACCGGGAGTCGCCCCTTCCGATCTGACAAATTCATTTGACACTTTGCCAGCCTTATCGTCCCTCGATGTTGCTGCCGTAATTGTTGTTGTCGAGTGTAGAGCTATAGAGCTATGGATCTATATAGCTACACAACTATAGAGCTATACGCATAACCCAATAGCTTCGCCTATAAAGCCCCAGCTAATGCTGAAATTGGAAACTTGTTTCGGCTTTCGGGGCTTTTGGAGTCGCATTCTCAACATGTTTGCCATGTTGTCTATGTTGCTCGCTTGTAGTTGTTGCTGCTGCTGCTGTTGCTGTTGTTCTTGCTGTTGTTGTTACTGCTTGAAGCACATAATTACCGCAGCGCGTATTTAATCCGACAAATGGTTTCAACCTTAGTTGAACTTTGTCTATGGGCCACACTCAACCCCATGTAGTTGTAGTTGCTCGTTGCTGGTGTTGCCGTTGTGCTGTTGCTGGTGTTGCTGCTGTGATGTTGCTGCTGCCGCCAAGACAGCCGCTTGAAGCTGAAGCTGAAGCTGAAGCCAAAGCGATTTCTGTGGTTACAATGTTATAAACCTTGACAAGCTTTAGATGGGTTTTTTGTTGGTCGCCGTTGGCGGAAGGGGAGCTTAACCAAAAATCTTAACTCGCATGTTGGATGATGTCAAGTGCTAGCGGTGCTTAAAATCTAAGTGTTCTTGGGTATGCAATTTTGGGCCATTAATATAAATACAATATTATTCTTGAGTTATTTTGGCAGGCTGTGAATCCCACAGCTTCGGGAAAGATATCGTTCGCATATGCATGCTTAATAGCATTTTAAATGCAAAATGAGAAAGGAAGCCAACTTAGGCAAGACGAAGTTTTAACACCATTTTAACGAAAGTTAATGAATGTGTTTTTAAATATATGTTTTTAAAGGCCAAAATCTGAAAAATTAGGTCAATTTGTCGGTTTTTTGATAAAAACCCTTGGAAATAATGGTCAGATCTTGGAATGTCATACCTCGTTGGATTCAGTACAAAATTTCCAATCGATTGGTATTCTCAGCTCAAAATTTTTATTTTGGCCCAATTTTGTCAAAAAATCAAGTGTTACCCCTTATCAAAAATGCGAAAATCGGTCAAAACATAAAATTTACCAAATCGTCCTGGAATCGAATGTGTAGGTTGACAGCTACACAAAACAGTCATTCTTTTCGCTGTGCATCTTATATTGGCAAAGTTACAACAAAAAAAGCCTTAAAAAATGTGTTTTAAATATATGTTTTTGATGGCCAAAATCCAGAAAAAAACAGCTCGTTTTTTCAGTTTTTTAATCAAAACCTTTGGAAATAATGGTCAGATCTTGGAATGTCATACCTCGTTGAATTCGTTACAAAATTTCCAATCGATTGGTATTATCAGCTCAAAAATTTTATTTTGGCCCAATTTTGACAAAAAATCAAGTGTTACCCCTTATCAAAAATGCGAAAATCGGTCAAAAAATAAAATTTACCAAATCGTCCTGGAATCGAATGTGTAGGTTGACAGCTACACAAAACAGTCATTCTTTTCGCTGTGCATCTTATTTTGGCAAAGTTACAACAAAAAAACCCTTAAAAAATGTGTTTTAAATATATGTTTTTGATGGCCAAAATCCAGAAAAAAACAGCTCGTTTTTTCAGTTTTTTAATCAAAACCTTTGGAAATAATGGTCAGATCTTGGAATGTCATACCTCGTTGAATTCGTTACAAAATTTCCAATCGATTAGTATTATCAGCTCAAAAATTTTATTTTGGCCCAATTTTGTCAAAAAGTTAAGTGTTACCCCTTATCAAAAATGCGAAAATCGGTCAAAAAATAAAATTTACCAAATCGTCCTGGAATCGAATGTGTAGGTTGACAGCTACACAAAACAGTCATTCTTTTCGCTGTGCATCTTATTTTGGCAAAGTTACAACAAAAAAACCCTTAAAAAATGTGTTTAATATATGGTTTTTGATGGCCAAAATCCAGTAATTTTTTTCTTAAATTGAAAGTTTAGGACCTTAGCTGCAAGAAACGGTAATTTTTCGTCTTATTTTGGCTAAGTTAGAACTCTTTATTACATGATCCATTTACACAAATAAAATATGATGTTACAGTGTAGGAGATGTATGATAGCCATATGATATTGTCCTTCGATTTAGATAAAACTCAAGATATTAATTTATTTTTGGGATAAAAACAATATCTTATTATATAATATTGTTAGGATATAGTTTTAAAATAAAACCGAAAATTAAATTGCTGTTTACCTAAACATCCATAGAGTTTCCGAAAACCATTTCGATCTTTCCACTCTTTGAACTGCCAGACTCCGCACCTGTCAGCCCCATCCCAGCAGCAATATTGCAACATGGCCAACAATCCCCTCCCTTCCAGATCCCGATTCCAATTTGCAATTCGCAATTTGCAACTGCAACTGTGTGTTGTGTGCCACCCGAGATACTTTATCTTTTCCGCCCATCTATCTGCATAAATAGAGAGGAAGAAGATGCTGCCGCCGCTCCACATGTTGCTTCATTCATTCCCGATCCGAATCCGAATCCCAATCCCAAACTGACGGACTATGATAAATAAAGTAAAGTGCATTTCCGTCAAAACAAGTTTGTTCTATTAATATTTTCAATACTTCGAATTCAGACAGAGATGTTGTCGGCGGTTGTTGCTGTTGTTGTTGTGCCTGATGTTACTGCTGTTGCTGTTGCTGCAGTAGCAACAACTTTCACTGCAGTCTCGCCCGAAGATCACTAGAACCATTTTGTAGAGGCACTGGAACAAATGCGTTATCAAAACTAGACAAGGAATATGAAAACATCCATATATAAAAAATATAAATATAAAAAAACCTATTTTAGGATTTAGTTTTACTAAAGGTAAGACTTTGATTTTAAAACCATTTTTAAATGTGTGTTTTTTTGTAAAGTAAACATACTTTTCTCCTTGTGCATGTTTTGTGTGCGTTGATTTGTAGGGGGCGACGACGTGCTGGCATCATTTTAATTTGGCCGATCTCCCCCTTTCGGAAAAGTGCACCGCATTTACAGTTATTTTTATTGGAGCCAAGCAGCGCGACAATTCATCCATCATTTTCTGTTATGATTTTGAATATTCCCCCTTTGGTTGGCTTAACCCATGGCTGGCCCCCTGTACTTTTATCCTCTCCCCCCACCTTCGTATTTTGGCATCTGCATTGAGGGGGGCACTTGTCTGCTGCTCTCACCCCCTTTCCTCTTTTCCCCCCTCAAAAACCCCGCCCCTGATCCCACTGAACAGCATCCGGTAATTATGCGACACGCTGATTAAAATGCGTTAAACGCACACCAACAGACGGAGGGGCACACATGGGTTTGTGTGTATGGGTGAGGTGGGTCTGGGGTCCAAGTGAAATCTTCGCCTGCATTAACGAGTTTTCCGTGACGCGTCGCTCCTCGCTTTCCTCAGCTTCTTCTTCTTCCTCTTCTTCTCGTTTTCTTTGAGCACGCTGCTCTTATTCTTTGGCCTCCGCCTTTCCTTTCCTTTCCTTTGCTTTGCTACACTTGATTTTAACAAACACACACACACGGCTAGGTGCACTCAGAGAAGTCTTCAGCAATAATAAATTATTTTTTCATAAAATATCCCAAAGTAAAACAAAGGTGCTATTTTATAATTTTTCAGGTAAATATATAACTTTAATATTAGAATGATAAGGGATGGAATTTGCTTATCAATACATATGTACCCCAGATATGTTTAAGTTCTGAGATCAAATTGTTCTCAGTGGACCCGGAGAAACAGAATAAGAGTGGGGGAGAGGAGACGCAGTCTCCTGATATGCTGGCTCCGCTTCTCCTTCTTTGTTCCCCTTCTCCAATTCTCCGTTCTGTTCCTTCTGTTTTGTTGCGATCAGGTTACCTGCCTAGTGGGGTAGGGGTGGAGAGGGAGAGGGGGGACGGGCGGGGTCGATCGAGGGGCGGGGCAGGGGCAGGTGGCCAGTGGAGTTTTTCGTTCGGTTCTGCGGCTGTTACCTTGCCGGTTGCATGGTTTTATCTGCAGTCGTTGCTGTTGCTCTCGTGTTTGTTGTTGTTTGCATACCCCACAAAAGCCGGCGGAATGGGCCATGGGGGATATTCGTTTATGATACTGTTTGTTACAAAGTAACAGAAATAATATTATAAAAGTGTATTTTAACAAATACTCAGACTATAAATATTTGGATAAAAGCTACATTTTGTATGAGTTTTGTACAATTGAATATTGGTATTATGTGTGGAAATAAATTAAAATTTGTCTAAGTAATTTATTTTCAACTATTTTTGAAGAACATTTCATTGACAACTTAATGAGTCGATTCTTGATAGGGACTTTTTTTGTTGTCATTATTTTCTTTGGCCTTTTTCTTTCGGTGTGCACCTTATGCAGTTGTTGTTGTTTTGTTTTTGTTGTTCTTCCTCTTCGTGCTTGTTGTTGTGTTTTTCTGCTATTGCACTGCACACGGCATTCGTCCTCCAACAAAAAGCGAGGCAAAGTCGTAAACAGAACAACAACACCCCTTCACCGCCCACCGCCCAGCCCCCTTCTTCAACACTTTTCCCCTCTTCAGCACAGAACAAAATTAAGGTCGATATCTTTTTAGTATTCTTTTAATAAATATTTCTGGCAATTCTTTTACATTTTTATAAAGTTTTCAATTCGAAAACCGGAGTATGATTTAAATGTAGTTTACTTTTAATTCAAAATTACATAAAATTCAAGAAAGTGATGGAGTATTTCACAACATTTTTGTTGAGCTCAAATCCATCGAATGTTTTTACAAATTTGTATAGTTCAATTGCATTGATTAAGGATTTTTAAGGCAATCCCCCTACATTTCCCCCTACATTTCTGCTTATTTCGAAGAATCATCGGTGACCTTCAAATCATATAAGTTTTAGTTTCAGTGCACTTTCTGGAAGAACTTCTCCGGCAATATAAAAGTTCTTTGGTTGCCTCGTCTCTGTTTTTTTTATCGTAATTCTTCTAACTCGTTGTGCGTGGATGTTGTTGTTGTTCTTAGTGTTTTTGTTGTTGTTGTTGTTGTTTTTCTTGATTTGTTTTTGGTGTAGTTGTACATGTTGTTGTGGTTTTGTATGGTTCTTGGTGTATTTGTTGGTGTAGTTATTGTTGTTGTTGGTGATGTTGTTGTTTCTGCTTGTCTCGTTTATTGATCGTGTTGCACACACACACACACTGAGAAAGAGGGACTAACACACACAGTTGTAGTCACATACGCAATTCAATGAAGCAATGCTTCAAGTCAATGACCCGGAAATTGTGTCTAAAAAGCAAAACAACAACAACATCAGCAGCAACAACAACACCAACATAGAACTTTTACCTAGACATCGGCGCATGCGACTGACGTTGCAAGTTGCAAGTTGACTGCTGCAGTCCAATGAACCGACTGCAATTCGCAATTCGCAGCCCGCAGCTTTTTGCAACAATTGCACGCAGAGCGACAACAGCAACATCAACACAGCAACAGCAACAGCAATAGCAACAGCAGCAACATCAACAACCAGCAACCAGCGATGACAATCAACGCAATTAATGCTCATCCGGCCAGCATAGTGCTGATGCTTGGACTTCCTTCTCCATCCTGTTTAACTAATGTATCCACAGCCCCTGCAAATAATCCACAGGTTTTATGCCCATTTTTAGGAATAGAATATTTTAATTCTATCTTCTTTCACTCGATTGAAAATATTATTACCCAAGATTATTTTACAGTAGTTAGAGCCCTTGGAAAGGTATCTCATATGAACAGGCCTAAAATGATGACAATGAATAAATGAATATTTATTTTACTTAACTTAGACCTCATGGTTTTAGTAAGGAGGGAATCGAACCAATCGAACTCAAAGCCCCTCACTTGAATTAAATTATGTTCATTGAACTAAACCTACAGGTATGCAGGTCAAACCTCCACCCCGATCGCCATCCCCTGACAACTCCCCCCACCAACCCATCCCCTTTGGCCATTCTCAATTTATTGCATATCGAAAAAATTAAGCACAAAAGTTCAGTGCCATAGGCCAAGCCGTTGTCATCGTCATCGTTCCCACTTGTAATGAGAATTTATGTGCCGACAAGATGTGCATAAGTTGCCAAAGTCGGCAAAATCGGGGGAAGAGGAGGCGACGGGGTCTAGTAGACCGAAAGTGCCGGCAAACATGCGAACTGCAATTAGATTTGGGGGCAAGTGTTGCGAGTTCTCCGGCGACTGCTATTTGGAGCAGGGCAATTGAGTCGGGAATATTGGAAGCCATTGAGAGTATTGCATCTTACAAATTAGATGAGCTTGGTGGAAAAATTGCATCTTTGAGAATATTTTAACTTTCTTAATAACTTAAGCTAACATGTATAAAGTAATAAAATTGAACTATTCATAGCCTATGAATATTAAAATCAATGTTTTTAATATCTATAAAAAAGATGTATGAAGATTTCTTAATAAGTTTAAGGTTTAACTATGAAGTGATGCTAAAAGCCAAACCCAAATTTATATGCAATGTATATCTTAATTATAATAAAATACACCTCTGCGTGTCGCAACCCACCCTGAAAACAATCAATACCCCCTAGTACTTATCGAACTCCCCCTGATTTTCCCAGGAGTTTTCAAAACCATTCACCCGAAACCGAACGATGCGTGCAACATATTGAATCACTTGGCCATTGAAGGGGGTCAAAGTTGCTGCAAGTCTCACGACACAATTCGCATATGGAGCAGGCCGGGGAGACATGGACCCCTCAAGATCGGAGCCCCCAGAAGAACCAGAGAATCTCCCCCTGGAGAAGGAGATGGAAGGCGGAGAACGGAGATGGAGATGGAGAATCGAGAGAACGAGCTGGGGAGATGCGTGCTCGACTTTACGTTTCGCATTTAATGCAATTAACCTCAAACTAAATGGCAATCACTTTAATTTGCTTTAATTAAGCTTTATATGCCTATGGAGGGGCGCAATTCGGAGGAGGAGGAGGTAGCCAAAAACGACGCCTACATCGGATGACGGTTCTTTAATTAATTACAGGGAAAGAGAGACGGAGGCACTTGTCTTCCCTCTCGAGCACTCGACGCCCACTGGTAACTAGGCATGTTTCCTGTTCTCCTCGGCTCAAGTGCCCGCCTCGCAACACAAGCCCTCCAGGATATGCCCCGGCATATGCTATACGCTATATAGTACACCCTTCCCATTCGAACCGATCTGATCCGATCCCCGGTGCCCGATGCCCGATCCCTGAACCCGGGTTCGGTGGAATCGACAAGAGAGCTCCACGCATGCGCACACTTAACGAACGCTTAACGGATGTTTCTGCTTCCCTCCCTCCAGTTTTTAAAGAGTCCCTCATTGTGGGCCGATTCAAGCAACCCATGGCATGAGTACGAGTCCCGATCTCGGCCTGAACCACGGCCTGACATTTGTTTCCCACACTCGGAAAAAAAAAAAACTTTCCTTAAAAGAAATGATCGATGTATATAAATTATACATTTTTGTAATATGTTTTAAACCCTTTAAAAGCATTATGCAGTACTAGTAACCAGTGTTTATTTTATTTTGGGTTTGACTATTGTGGAATTTTTATGACTTTAATTTTAGACTAGAGTAAAGCGTTAATTAGTTTAAAGTTTGTAAATACAATGCAAATTGTTTTTTTGATTAAGTTCTAACTCTTCATTGTTACCCGATATGAGAATTATGTATAAGAATAAATTAAAAAACTTAGCAAATACTTTAAAGTATTGATCTTTAACCAACATTTTATAATTTCTTAAAACCTATTTAAAATTGTTTTCTGAAATACGATTTCTATCCTTGCCACTTTTTTAATGTTTAATGAAATGCCAATTGTTTTCAAAACATTTTCTTTGAGTGTCCAGTTTCCCAGTTTCTGTTGCTGTTCGACGTCCTCCTCCTCCAGCTGCAACTCCATCTCCAACTCCAACTCCATCTCCAACTCCAGCTCCGGCTACTCCTACTCCACTTGAGATTCTCGTACGTGCCCAGATGCGTGGGAATGACGAGATGTCTGGAGAACTCCGTCAGAGAAAGAGAGAAAGGCCGGGGGGAAGGGGACTAGGGCAGTTGCTCATAACTCAACGCCAGGCGAAATTCGAGACTTGTTAATGCGCCAAATAATATGCGGCGACAGCCAGGCAAAAAACAACAAGGGAAACAGCTTAAAAACAATTAACAAAAATCATTAATTTGTTGCCTAGTGTAGGGGCAAATTGAAAAGTCGAAGGAAGGAATAAGAAATACCCCGTGAACACGCCACCAAAAGCGATCCTCGATGCGAATTTATGAATGTATCTTTCGGTTTCTTTCACGAGAACGGGCACGCAATGCAATCTCTGAAGGATCGCGTCTGGAATGTGGCTTAAATTATGACTTAAATGGCGTTGGCAGTTTATGCGGCTGCCCGTCTTGTGTAGAAGATGATGATCACGATCACGGCCATGATCATTATTATAAGAAGACGTAGATGAAGTCGAAGACTTGGCGTTTTTGAGCGGAAACGAGACTCTTGAGTTGGCTTTTAAGCCGTTTCGCTGGCTTTCTTTTTCATTGCTGTTTCGCCCATTCTTAAGAGCTCTCTGCAGTCTCCGCCCCTGGAAGCCCCCGTCTATCCCATCTGGAGCCCACTCCATTCCCCATCCACATCCACATCCACCATCCTCCACTTTCTTGACTGACTCTCCAGTTGTGTTTGCTTTATTTGGCTGACGTGAGGTTTCTTCTGCCCGGTTTCTTCGGCTCTTATTTTTCTCGTTTTTGGTCGTGGCTCGCATTCTTGGTCACATCCTTCACAAGGTCATGCCAAACATGATGGGGAATACATGGGGCATAAGGTACACACGTATACCCACCATAGATACGCTCCAGCATACACACTCACAGGCACTCATATAAATCGTATTTAAGCAAAGTAATCTCTGGGCAAATAATCGTAGACGGTATGCGGTTTCTGTTGGCATTTCCATTTCCCTGGCCGGAGACCAGAGATCCGTCGCCGTCGGTCCACATCCACATCCACATCCACGAACCGCCTGCTCCGCCCCTGAAATACCCAGTACTGAAATGTTCCCCGATGTTTGCACAAATTGTTAGCGACTGCCGCAGAGATACGGTTTGTTTTGGTTGTTCTTGTTGTTTGGCTCGCTTTTTTACGCTCATGCCCCGCCGGCTGTGTACAAAAAAATTTAAGGAAAACGTCCACAAAAAAGTAACGTAAAAACATTGTATTTAATACTGGGTTCAATGAGGGAAATGCAGATGCTGGCGATGAGCCGATGGTAATGTTGAGTCGACCAAGCGGATTATGCTCGAATTCTGCCGGTGAAAGTTGGAACAATGAGTTGAAGACCATTGGGTTAAATGACAAACTAATATATACTATAGTTGTAATAAAAGTAGTTTTAAAACTATCTAAATGGTGTTTCAATATGCAATGCATGAGATTAAAATGATTAAACTATTGAATCAATACCGAATCAAAATACAAATATAAAATAAGGCAAAATAAATAGTAAACCATTGCTTAATGTGTCGCAAATACATATTTCCGAACCGCTCCCAGACATCTTTCCTCTACCTACACAACCTACTCGAAAGCCAGCGAAACCCATCACCTTCCAACTATTCCAAGTATGACACCCCGAGATGACATCGACATGTTTTTCTTTATTTTGTGTTTGGGTTCTGCTCGCAGTGGTGCGCTTTACCTTTTCAGCTGTGGGGTGTTAATAAGATATCAAATATGCATGTGGCCGCGCACCCAGCCAAAGACCCAGACCCAGTCCAATCCAAGTCCGAGTGCGAGTCCGAGTCCCAGACCCAGTCCCAAAGACCGGAGCCCAGAGACCAAAAACACAGAGACCAGACCCAGTATAGAGTTTGGCCCGTGGCCGGCGCGAGATCTCGCTAACGAGGCGCGTTTGAAAATGCAGCATATAAAAAATAAATAACCCAACAGAAATTGAAAAGAAATCAGCACCGAATCTACAAGCTTCCTAACCTTTAAAAACAATTATTGAAACTATTATTAACCCATTATTATTAGATCTAATGATATTATTATTGAGGAGTCTACATAATTTGAAATATAAATATGTGCTTCAAATTTGTGTAATTCCCGACCTTATTTATATTTACATAATAATATTCTCAGCTTCTGATCATTATTCATGTTTCAGATCCTTAAATCCACATAACCCAAACGCTATAAAAAGACTCTTTTACTCTTTAACCAAAATAAGATCACAGAATATTTATTCTGTTTTATCCAAAGCAGGTAATACTTTTTATTCTGAGCTATAAATTATTGAAATCTTTTGTTTATTTGCTAGTCCTGGACTTAATCCAAACTTTCATACCCTCATTAAGAGTATTTTGAAAACGGCAGCAGTCGAAAAGTGCGACACAGCCGGCGTTGAATGTGCCCTGAAGTTTTGTTTATTTTCGGAATTAAAAAAAAACGAAAATAATAAATCGACAGAGGCAGCGATTCGACTGGGACAGCTCCAAAATAAATGCCCCAAAGCACTCAAAGCTTTTCTTATTTATTTATTTTCGCGCACACACACATTCGCCGTTGGATTTCTTTATTATTCGATTTGATTCGAAAATAATTCAAACGAATTTCGGGGCTGCCTGGCTTTTTTTAACAGCGCGTGCGCAACTGCCGTGCGGACAATGGAAAACCAGCTGCGGCTTTTTGCCCAGTGTATTCCACATAAAGCGTAGCACGGTAGCCAGAGCTACAGGTTCGAGTGCGAATGTGTGTGTGTGTGTGTGGACGATGACGCTGGTAAAAAAATAATGAATAAAAGAAAACCTGTACACAAAAACCAGACAAATAAACCAAATACAAAAGCCTTCTCCTCGGAGTCCGTCGTCTTGGTCTTTGGCTCGGTTTTAGTGCGTGCGGCTCAACTGCAGCGTGGCAAACTGGTCCGCCGAGTGGCTGCCCCTGCCCCTGCCCATCCCTCCCTGCCCCACATCCCCCTCCAGCATCCACACAAATCCTACCCAGATCCCAGCTCACAGAGTGCTGCTGCACAGTAGCCGCATGCTGGCCAAAGTTCTCCGACCGCTTCTCCATCCGCAGCCGACATCCACCAACTGATCATATGCACTGGGAAAAATATTAAACAGAGAATGCTAAACAGAGTTTTGCTGGAAAAATAATATTGTGTTTTCCCAAACCAACTATTATTCATTATTTAGTAGTGAATACCTCAATTAATTTAAAGGGACTTAAAATATATTTCACAAACATTTTGTAACATATACGATTAAGTTATTAATACAAGTATTGAAATCATAAAATTTGGAATAAAGTTTCTTATTATGAAAAAAGTATTTACTTTCCCTACAAGGACAACAAATCACTAAGACTAACTACTTTCATGAAGTCTTCATTAGTTAAGCTTCAGACCAATTCTTTTTCCTCAAATTTGTAAAAGTATTTCTCAACTTTTTCTTGAGCAAATGTTACCTAAAATCAGGTTTTTATATAACGTACTTAGGAGTGGTTTCAAAAAGTTATTAGTTATAAAAGGTATTTCTACAATAGAAGACCGTTTTTTTTCCAAGTGCTTTGCAGCTCTGTTTGCAATTCCCTCCTTGCAAGAGGCCTTCACGGCCCCAAAGCATTATGGCTAATAGTTGCCTCGATTCCCTATCCCCCTCCCCGATCCCCCCTTCTCACTCCTTTTTTTCCGTCTGCGTCTGCTTTGCGTTTTCCAGAGAAATCTGCCAGAACTTTTCCTCGTGCGTCCTTTAAGGTCATTAAACGAGCCCAGCTTGTTAGGGATCATGATCACCATGCCTTGGCACTGACTCACATTTGTATTTCCTTTCTTTATTTTACGCCAAGCTGATTGGCTTAATCATCGCCCGAGTTCGGCGTCAAAGGTCGCGGATGTTTGTAAAAATTTAATGACATCGTTTTTGAAAAGTGCCAATGCCGACACTCGAAAAGGGTTGCGCTACAATTAATTAATCAAATCGACAGCCAGAATTCCTTACTGATCTGACTCACGATCTGTTGAATGGGAACGAGAAGATTACACCACCTCCCCCTCCTCATTTTGAGATGTTTTATGGTCAAGGGGTCAATTTGTAAGTCAACGTTGGGTACACTCACTTCTCCGAATTTTGTCCGTTTTCATTCCTCTCCATGAATATCAACTTAATTAACTCTTAACTGTAAAGCCGTATAAAAATAAAAAAAAACGAGGCGGACGGACGGAAATGATTGCGTATAGGGCAATGAAAGCCCAGGCCCAAAGTTAATTCCGAGTCGTATGTAATAATTATGTTGATGGAATATTCATAACAGGAAATCCCTTTTACAGTGCGAGTGCGAGTGTTGTGATTAAAATTACATAGAGTCATGCACAATCAATGCAAATGGGAATGTAAATGTTGAATAAAAATTGTACGCAGCCCATTCACAATAGGAGATATTGTTGTTGTTATCGTTGTTGTTGTTGTTGTGGCGCAGTTGCTCACTGAATATCAAATTACTGGGCTTGGATTTTTGAAGAGGAACTCCAAGAGTGCACTATAGTGTACACTTGAAATGAATGGGGCGAGATGTTCAGCTACGAAATTATATTTAATTGTGAGGGCACCATTGAAATGGAAGTCCAAAATAGTTTTTTTAAGCAGATGGTTTTTGTTTAGATCATTTGTATATCAATGTCAAATGTCATAGGAGAAAGCTGTAACTTAAGTTGGAATTATATCACGGGGTTATTTCTTATGTTTAATATATTTTATATTGTATTTGTATAAGTAAGCTCCCAAATATAAAGAAAATATGATTGTAATTTTAATCTTACAATGAAGTTCATTCATTGAACAACAATCTTTTATTATTTAAATATCAAAACTAAATAGTTACAATAGTTTTCCGTGTGCCATTAAAAGTTATTAACTCAATTAATATCTTTAGGTGCTGTTTCCCTGTGGCTGCATTAATTTATTTATAACCATTAATCAAAAGCGCATGGCTTTCCCAACTTGAGCTATTCATATTTGAATGGAGCTACTCGGCATGAGCTACTAGCTAAATTGAAATCGTAGTGCTGCCTTGCACAGTAGTTATCGCATAAGCACATGCACATCAAATGCGATTTATTTATTAGCACCCCACAACATCAACATGAGGCTATAGTCGCCGGCTATTACTTTATACAATGCCGCTGCCTATTTGGATAAACATAAAACCCCCAAAGAGCATTAGGCCCGGGCGATCCATGCGAGGGCCACACACATCCATGGTACATCCACGGTTCATCCAGGCAGTCAGTCAGTCATTCATCCAGCGATCCGTGCTATATGGCATATATATCCCATCCAATCCCGTACCGTTCCATGCCATACCATGCCATACCACACCATTTCCATCCCATCCGCTGCTCATTCACAGGCACTCGGCGTCGTCGCTTGCCTATTTCTGTATGCGTAACGCAATCTATTCATAAAATAAAATTAAATAAAATAAAAAGAGAGGAAAAACAACAGCGACAGAGGCGGGAAGGGCAACGGCAGCGGCAGCGGCGGCAGAAAAATACATATTTTCATTTACAAGACCGGAAGAGCACTTCCTCTGCGATGTGCTGGCTGTACCATCATCAATCGCGGCACCCGCACCAAGATATGGTTATAGTGGAAGCCCATGTTGCTGTTGCTGTTGCTGGTGTGTCGGCTGATGTTGCTGTCGTGCGCATTGCTGTTGCTGTTGCTGTTGCTGCTGTCGTATGCTAAATACTAAATACTAAATGCCTGTTTGAATATGCAACTTTGACTGGGGGCCACAGTCATCCAATCCAATCCCCAGCCATCCGATCCAATGTGTTTAGTTTCGCTGGACTAGCAAACCGCTCAACTGTCCGTCCGTCCGTATGTCCATTTGTCCGTATGTCCGGCGGTTCCGTTGTCCGCTCATTGGAAATGCAATGCCATGTGTGTGATTTTTATTGAAGCACATCCAGATATAAAAACCAGATTTATGCCAAATGAATATATTCATGTTCCGTTGGGCTTATGAGTTGGCTAGATCTTTTTTGGAAAACTTCCGAATCCAGTGGGGAAAACTGTTGATCAATTTATTTTAAATATGGTTATCAAATAATTATTCATTTTTTTAAGCAACCAATTAAAAAAACATTCTTAATAAGTAAATAAGGGCTTTGTTTATTAGGCAAGTGTTACCAATTTATTTCCAAACCTTTTGTTACCTTTTGGAAACATACACACCTGATCTTAGTATTTACTCAACGATTTCGCTCGATCCATGATCCAATTAGAAATTTTCCGAAAGCGGCCGGGAAAATATTTGAAATAACATTCAGCGCAAAACTGGCGCCTTTGCAAATTGCCTTCGACTAACCCAAAGTGCTCATTAAATCGTGGCGTAAAAATTTTCGGGGTGAAAATTCGAACAGAAATCTTAAGTCGGTTGGAGAGGTGTGCGGAAAAGTCGGGCGGAAAATGGCGAGTGGGGCGAAAATAATTTCAAATTGGAAACCATGGCCATGGGGATATATTTACGGCATTCGATATTTATAGTTTGAACTCAAACAGGTGTAAACCGTAAAATGGCAAAACATTGTTTAAATCATTTCATTGTAAACTCCGCGTTCCCCGTCTTTTTCCTTGTTTTGTGTTGGGTTGTCCAAAAGTGTAAACAAAAGTGCAAACAAATTGCTGGGATGAGGAGAGGAGTGCAGAAGGCGAGTGGGGATTCCAGGAAAAGCCAGAAATCCAGGCAACAGAGGGACCCCAAAGGGGATCCCTCGCTCTCATTTATAATGTGTGTAGTTCATCAAAATTTTTTGGCACGCGGCCCCTTGCGGTGGCATTGTTCTGGTGTTGAGATATCCCGCCGCAGATACCGATACTCGCGGACACAGATACATCTGATATATCTGATATATATATATACAGCAGATACTCCATACACGCTCTCAGATCGGATCGCAGGCTTAATTTGAATTATTTGGCCGTAAATAAAGCACAATGGGAGCGGGAAATGGGATTTTTATTTCGCTGTCCGTCTTTGAATTGGTCACCCCGACTGACAGAGCCCAGAAAAAGCATAAATATTTATTATCATAAGAAGCAGCAGCCCCTCATCCCAGCAACGGCAGCATCAGCAGCACCACTGAAAAGGAAAACGATTTCTCAATGTCTTTTATATCGCATCCAGTCGAAGAGCTGCGTTTCAGTCTCAGTTTCCATTGCCGGTTCTCAACCTTTTGTGCCACAACCAAAAAGCAGAAAAGATCAGCTCGCCAAGAACTGTTGACACCTGGTTAAGACCTGAAAGTACCTCATAAAACAAAGCAATACCAGGTTTATGGGATAAACTCGAACTTTGCCAAAAGGGAACCCACATTTTACATATGTTCTTCAGGGTCTTTGCAAAAAGACGCATTTTTTTGATGTTTTTGTTATGTAACTTAGTCTATATACGACCTACAATTGAAAGAGAGACAGTTTTGTGCAACTGGTAAGCTAAGTAATCGATCCCTATCACTTTCTGGCTGATTTGGTCAAAAACAATTTTTGAACGATTTTTGAATTTTTTATAAGGGGTAACACTTATTTTTTTGTCAAAATTGAGCCAAAATAAAATTTTCAAGCTGAGAATACCAATCGATTGGAAATTTTGCAACGAATTCAACGAGGTATGACATTCCAAGATCTGACCTTTATTTCCAAGGGTTTTCATTAAAAAACTGAAAAATCAAGCTGTTTTTTCTAGATTTTGGCCATCACAAAAATATATTTAAAACACATTTGTTAGGGGTTTTTTTGACGTAGCTTTGACGAAATAAGACGCACAGCCAAAAGAATGACTGTTTTGTGTAGCTGTCAACCTACACAATCGATTCCAGGAGGATTTGGTAAATTTTATTTTTTTACCGATTTTTGCATTTTTGATAAGGGGTAACACTTAATTTTTTGCCAAAATTGAGCCAAAATAAAATTTTCAAGCTGAGAATACCAATCGATTGGAAATTTTGCAACGAATTCAACGAGGTATGACATTCCAAGATCTGACCATTATTTCCAAGGGTTTTGATTAAAAAACTAAAAAATCAAGTGGTTTTTTTTCCCGGATTTTTATCATCAAAAAAATATATTTAAGACACATTTTTGAACGTTTTTTGTTGTATTTTTGCCAAAATAGGCCGCACAGCCAAAAGAATGACTGTTTTGTGCAGCTGATAATCTATACAATCAATTCCAGGTGGATTTGGTAAATTTTATTTTTTGACCGATTTTCGCATTTTTGATAAGGAGTAACACTTAATTTTTTGCCAAAATTGAGCCAAAATAAAATTTTCAAGCTGAGAATACCAATCGATTGGAAATTTTGCAACGAATTCAACGAGGTATGACATTCCAAGATCTGACCATTATTTCCAAGGGTTTTGATTAAAAAACTAAAAAATCAAGTGGTTTTTTTCCGGATTTTTATCATCAAAAAAATATATTTAAGACACATTTTTTGAACGTTTTTTGTTGTATTTTTGCCAAAATAGGCCGCACAGCCAAAAGAATGACTGTTTTGTGCAGCTGATAATCTATACAATCAATTCCAGGTGGATTTGGTAAATTTTATTTTTTGACCGATTTTCGCATTTTTGATAAGGGGTAACACTTGATTTTTTGCCAAAATTTGGACAAAATAAAATTTTTGAGCTGATAATAGCAATCGATTGAAAATTTTGTACTGAATCCAACGAGGTATGACATTCCAAGATCTGGCCATTATTTCAAAAGGTTTTGATTAAAAAACTGAAAAAACGAGCTGTTCTTTTTCTGAATTTTGGCCATCAAAAACATATATTTAAAACACATTTTTTAAGGGTTTTTTTGTTGTAACTTTGCCAAAATAAGACGCACAGCAAAAAAAATGACTGTTTTGGGTAGCTGTCAACCTACACTTTCGATTCCAGGTAAATTTTATTTTTTGACCGATTTTCGCATTTTTGGTAAGGGGTAACACTTAATTTTTTGACAAAATTGGGCCAAAATAAAATTTTTTAGCTGAGAATACCATTGGATTGAAAATTTTGTAACGAATTCAACGAGGTATGACATTCCGAGATCCGACCATTATTTCCAAGGGTTTTGATCAAAAAACCGAAAAATAGACCTGATTTTTTCCGGATTTTGGTTAACACACATTTTTAAAGGTTTTTTTTTGTAACTTTGCCAAAATAAGTCGCACAGCCAAAAGAGTGACTGTTTTGTGCAGCAGAGAACCGATAAAACCAAAAAAATATCATAATAATTTACGATTGTCTTAGAGTACATAGTAGTATGACTAGTTTTTTAGTTTTTCTATACTTCAAGAAATTTTTTAATATTCTTATCATTTATTTTTGCCCGCATAGAATATTTTTACAGAAAAACCCAAAAGTATGCCACAAAACCTATCTGCAAGTTTCTTAGAACTTTAGGTTTTTAACTCAACCGTTAAGAGATTGTTAAATTTAGTGCCCATATACCTCTTTTAGGGTTTTGGCACAGGGTATTTGGGCAAGACAAAAGACAAAGACGCGCTCTTGGAACCGATCAAGAAACTTGTTTAGCACGCGTTACAGCGGCTGCCTGTTTTTCAGAGCGGGGGCTTTCAAACTGTTTGCGGTCGGTCACTCTTCAGAAAGCCCCCTAACCCCCAAGCCCCTCGATATACCCCGCCCACTTGGCTCCCATATATAGTGAAGTGCAGGGGTTTTGGGTATATAACTTTACATATATTTGCTTATGCCAGCAAAGACGGCTCTCGTCTTAATCCGTTCGGCTAAACGTTGATTACTCCGATCTCCGGAATCCCCCCGTACCATGCCATGGCATCTTAACCCCCGAAAGCCCCGCTGTACCATCCTGACCCCCCGAACGGCATCCCTGCGTGGGCTCATTGTGGAATTTCTACACTCATTCTTGATTGTTTCGTTTCGTTTTACGCTCTGGGCCAAATGTGTTGTGTTTGGGCCTGCATTCCAGCTGAATTGGTTTTGCCCGGGACCGAAAAATCTCTTTCGACCTGGCCAAGCCCGATTTTGGATGGTTGGCGGGACGGGGACAGGTAAAAGGGGGGATAATAAATTTGAATTTCAATAAATTATTTTGTTGCCACAAGACAGCCAGCAGAAGACCCTCTTTTCCACTTCATCGTGCCCCTGCTCCTCCGTTCCCTTCTGAATGGTCAACTGTTCGATCTTGCGTGAATTTCATTCAACAAAAATTTTCTGTTTAGCAATTTCTTTTCGGCTTTGTCGTCTCCGCTTCATTTTTATTTATTTAACTTTTTATTTGTCATTTTTTGCCCACCATTGTTGGCCAAGGCTGTCGGAGATTGATGGCGGGAGCAGAGGGGTTACCCATGTACATACATACCGAGATTCAAGACTCAAGATCCCAGATCCGCCGTAGTTATGGTATGATGAAGTGATCAGGCCTTGACATTGATCAAATGCCAAGAGCACAACACAGTTGATGTGGGCGTAGGAAACACATTTCGACTTGTCGAGACTAAAACATGGAGAGGTATTTAGGAAATGGGTGAAAAATGTATTTCCATAATGAGTTCTTCACGAGGAAATATAACTGAAAAGCTTATAAATGGTTCAGAATATGGGGATCTATCAATTCGATGCCTTACAGAAAATAATCTTGTGTTTAAATAAGATATATTATAAAGTATTTCATTCTACAATTACAAATATTTGACATAACTTCTTATTTATAATATATATATATTGGTAATTAAAAAGAACTTGTTCTGATAAACTTTATTATGAAATGTTATCAGCCCGTTTCGTATTTTTCTCTGCCCACTTAAAACAACATTGTATTTCTTCCTATATCTAGCATTTGTACACCAAATACTAAATGAGCACCACCAAAAATCTGGCAGTAGCCATCTGCTTTATTAGCAGCTCTTAAAATGAATAATTTATTCATTTTATGCATTTGTTATAGGTTTGTTAGCTTCATGAATAATTACAAATCCGAATAATCAAATTAATATTGGGTTAATGAATGAATCTTCGTTATCTGACCGAAGAGATCAACTGTTCGGCCAAAGCTACTGAATTGGATTTCCGACTTGGGAGAGACGTTGATCCTCAATCAGCCAAAGATCGTTTAGCGGGGCAGCGATTTCCTGCTTGCCACAGCTTGGAATCTGCTTAGGCCCCCGACTTTATGTCGGTGCAGAGCCATATATAAGGCACACAAGTGCCGCACACCTGAGGAGCGGCATAATCCGGCAGCGGCATTAATTCATGGAAATTCCGTCAAAAGAAATTTTGAGCCCCCTCCGAACACTCCTCCATTTCACTCACTCGCACACATGGTAACCAGTTTTAAGTTTCTTCTTCTATATTTTTTTACTACTTTTTTCTTTTTGGCAACGGCGTCAAGTCAACTGACAAAGCTAACAAACAATCTTCGTCATTAGCCAAACTATGGCATGTCAACGAAAATTAGCATTTTTTACAGCGGGAGGCCGGCAGCAACAAAAATGTCTGTGAGTACAAGTACACTTTGAAAAATAATATGTTCTAGTGTTGAGTAGAAGAAGCTTAAATACTTAAAAAGGCATAGCTGGTTTAAGGTTCAACCCTTTGCTAATGTTTCCAACCTTTAGCAAAGTCTAAGTCTATTTCAGATGTTTAATTAACGCTTAAAGATTTAAAAACAACAGAGTATGGCTGTAGTTTTGGTCTACATATTTTCTCTGAGTGTAAGAGAAGTATGTAGGGGGCCTAGAGAACCCGATTTACACATGGATCTTAGCGCTGTGAGATGTGAGCTGTTCGAGCATCAGATGCGTAGGTAAAAAGCCGACTTCAGTCCGCTTGATGAACTATATCCACTTTATACACATTTTCATGTTGTTGTTGTCGCATTTGTGCCGCTCGGTCGACCGTCGCTGCCTCTGCCGACGTAGCAGTCGACGTCTCTGCCGCAGCCGCTGCCTACGCATCTTTTGCAATTTCGTTTGAGCCGCCCACGCATTTAAGTTTGCTTAGAAATAAACGGCAAAGCAGCCTACAAATTCAAATTAAAGTTGTATTCGCATTATTCGCTATATTTTGTGACTGCACAGTAAAAAATATTGCTACATTATGTGGAAAGTCTTTTTGTTATATTTTGTATACAAGTTTTTTCTTTCATTTCATTTATTTACAACAAATATAAATTATAACCATATATGTTCTGACGGTAGCTTAGAATATATGTCAAATAAAACGGAACTGTTAAAAACAAACTCTTAATTGTTATTTAAGTTTATTAAATCTTTAAAGAATATAAAGGCTGTGGATATAATTTAAAGCAACTAAAAACTATATATATCCAATATTTGTAATATTACCTTTTTCAGCTTTATTTTGATCCTCATCGAATTATCTGCATTATCTTTCTTAGTGTATATGACAGTCGAAATCGGCTCGTGGGCTTTATGGCCATAGATATATAATACAGTTTAGAGCCAGCCCGCCCGAGTGTCTGCCACATTTGCCACAGCTCCCAGCCGGTATCCGAGTATCCAAGTATCTGGCTAACTGGCTATCTGACTATCCATCTAAGCCAGCCTATCTCCGCGTATCTGTATCTGGAGCTGTGTTGCCATCTCTATTTGTATCTGTATCTCTATCTATCCGACCATCGGTTAAACCTCTAAAGTGCCATAGATTATTATAACACACGCGCTATTCGACTGTGCTGCGGTTAGCCGCAAAACTCAAAACCGAAACAGACACTCCAAGCCAAAGGCCCCACACGAGCTATAAGCTATATGGCTATATGCACCGCCCATCCCCGCCCCCTTTCTGCATTATGCACAGCCAAATTGGGGACAAGGGAGAATGGGTGGGGGGGGAGGATGATGGATCCACCCATTGGGTGGGGGAACACTAGCGCGAATTAAAGAAAAAGGCTGTCAACAAAGCAACGGTAAAGAAAATGAATGAGAGGAAAGCCCACAACGGAAATGGCAATGTAAAAATAAGTTATGGTAGGTGGATGTGGTAAATAATATTACCAGGGGAGGGGGACAGACAGGCGGCGGGGAAAACACACCTTAAATAGTTCTATTATCAACTTTGCACTCATCCATCTGCATAAGTGTATGGTGGATTACAATGTCCCTGTTTAAAAATAAAAATAAACAAATTTAACCACAACCACCACTCAGCAGCAAAAACGAATATTAGTAATTTGAAATAAGTAATTTTTATTAAATCTTCAATTAAGCCTTTTGATAAACAAAATGAAAGGCAATGAACTACAGTCTTTACTGCAAAAAATTCACCACAATCAACCGAAATTAGTGAATGGAATTGTAAAAGCCACAAAGTCTCGAGAAATATGACAAAAATCACAGAGTTGAAATGGCCCCGCCTTCTTTGGGGCACATATTTTTCGAAATGTTTGAAAGTGCTGCCAAAATGCAGTTTAATCACCTCCAGAGAGACGGCCCACATGGCGAACCCAAAGCGCAGCCCACACCAAATATGCACATTAGAGAGCACGTAGAGAAAGAGTGGGTTACCGCAGGGGTTGGGGGGCGGTCCAGCGGGGACGGGGGATCACATCGATCAAGCAGCGGGCTGCAGATTTAATTACCAGACTCGGAGGTGCACTTTAAAAAATATATGGTAGTTTGTAGTGTGATATTTGTTTACTAATACTCTTGATTGGCCAACAAATTTTGTACATCGCTGCCATTCATTCTAATATTTTGTGTCCTTTTTAGTTATTCATTTAAGGTTCGAATTTTCATTATCTTTTTAAGTTATTAATAACTGTTAACTGTTCTTATTTTCTAACAATATTGGCTTGAAGTCACATTATTTTGGAAATTTCTTTCTGTGCTTTGATTTTCACTCGCCTGGCAACAAACCGAAGCAAAGCGAAAATGAAAGCTCGAAAAGAGTCGCCAACGTAGACTTGCCCGCCCCACTCACCTCTCCCGCTGCCCACTTCCTTGCCGCCTCCTCTTCCTCTCCCCATCCTCTCCGGAATTGGGAGTCGACGTCGCTGCCGGCGCCAACGCAGCGAGACGCGCTTGCCGCCAACGTTGAATGAAATTTCATTCACAAAAATTCACAAAAACGAAGCCAAAAAGGCAATGGACACCAGTCACGCATGCGCGGATCGGATTGTATTTTTATTGGGGAGCGGGGAGCTGGGGAGCTGGAGATCTGGGGAGCAGGGAGGTGGGCTCCACAAGAGGGGGCATCGCAGAAATTACAGCGAAAAATATGCAGCATGTCTGGGCGTCTCGCAAACGTTGTTGCCCAACCGGAAGTATTAAATTCCAATTATGGCGACAAGATATTTCGCCGTCTCGAGATCGTTTGTCGCGCTGCCTTTATTGCTTATGAATTTATTCAAAATCAGAGGGATTCGAGGGATTCCGGGGAAGAGATCTCCGATCCCCACTAGCTGCCCACGACTTCCATCAAACGCCGGCGCAGTCGCTGGCGCACATCGTCGAACTCGGGAAGGGGCACCAGATTCAGCTCCTCCCCAGAATCCAGTCGATGGTCGTACAGCTCCTCGCCATAAACATCGTGCCAGTCTAGAAAAATAAATAACAATTTTATAAACAGGGAAATTATGAATTAGTAAGCGTTCTGTTGGAATCCATAAAATTCCTAGGTTTTTGGATTCCTACGTCAACTTTTTTAGAAGTCCACTTAATACTTAATTATTAACTAACCTAAATATTTACTTATTTTTTATTTATCTAACGCTCACCTTTGCTAAAGTTTTGGGCGTGGAATCTCACCCACAAGGTATACCTATATATATCAGTTCTAAGGCTATATCCCATGATTTTGATATTCCGCAACTTGGGCTTGTCGCTGTTCGGGTGTTTTGTTGGCAACATTCCGGGTCGAGGATACTGGCTGAGAGCCACATGCTCATCCGCTGAAAGAGATTAGATTTAATATTTATAAAAAATTACAATAAATATATGAACTTACCCCTGCCCAAGCCCAGTAGCTGGTAGTACAGACTCTTGCCCTCGCCGCAGGTCAACTCCTGGAAGTCCTGACAGGTGGGTAACTTAGGTAGTCCAGCTAGGTCCACCAAAGTGGGGAAGACATCCAGAAGTTCGGTTATCCCATGATGGTACTTCGTTTGAGTGAGCGGAAACTGCGGACTCCTTATGATCAGCGGAACCCTGAGGGCCACCTCGAAGTTGCTGTACTTGGCCCATTCTGCATGTTCGCCCAACGACCAGCCATGGTCCCCCAGCACCACCACCACCGTCTCATCCAGATCCAATCCTCCGATCAGCTTGCCAAACAGATCATCCACATAGGCTACCGAGGCGTAATATCCTTGTCGTATTTGGGCAGCCTGGTGTCGAGAAATCGGTCCATAGGGAAACGATATATTGGAGTGCTTGAAGTCATCCCTGGCCCGCACATCCGTGTAGGGATTCCAGGCCACCGCTGGCATGTCCGGTGGTTTCAGCCTGTCCTCCGTGTAATTGAAGAACTGGGAGAGGTGAAACCTTGAAAGGAACTGCCGCGGGAACCGAAAGTTTATGTGGGGCTTGTGGAATCCCATGGCGAGGAAGAACGGTTCCCGATTGTGACCCTTCCGGGATTCCACAAAGCGCAAAGCCTCCGCCACGGACTCAATGTCCGGAAGGGTCTTGTACGGCTGCGTTTGCAGCTCCACCGGACAAATGAGATTCTTCCGGAGAATGCCCTCCTTATCCGGGCACACCGGAGAATTCATAAACTGCTCGGTTCGGGGCCGAAAAGCTGGAGCTGACCAACTCAGGGGATAGTCATCCGTGTTGTTCGAGGACAGGCCAGGATGGAACACCTTCCCGCAGCTGTAGGTGTAATATCCCTGCTCCTTGAAGTACTGCGGCAGAGTCGTAAAGTTTCCGGTGAAGGTGCGCCAGTAACTGTAGAAATCGTACAGATGCAGGGTATCCGGACGTCGACTTGTGAGCAGGGAATTCCGACTGGGTGCACACAGAGATTGCTGAATACAGATAAGGAACATATTGATAATCTGTAATTTATTGGCTCTCTATTTTAATACTATTTATTAAGAAAATGATGCCCTTTACTTGTAAAATAATCTGTAAGAATGTATATTTCAGATTTTATAGTTAAGAACATTTGTATAGTATAATTGTAAATTATTTCAAAATAAAAGAAAACATAATCCAATTATATTCCTATCGTTTTCATGGAGTACGGGTTAAGCGTTATTTGTTTATCTGTGCTATAACACCCACCCCCAATCCTCACCTGGCTATATGTCCTTGTGAACACATGACTTCCCCGGGCGAAGTCATCCAGATACGGGGTACTGGCCAGCGGATCTCCATACGCACCCAACACTGGACGCAGATCGTCGAAGATCACCATTACTACATTGGGTCTTCGTGGAGGAGCAACTGCCTCCAGCAGAACTGGAATAAGCACAGAGAGCAGGAGACGAGAACTAGTCATGTCCACGGCAAAGGAAATTCACGACTGTTAACTCGAAGACGCCGACACGGCGGATGTGGATGCCGGCTAATTTGTTGTGATACCCTGTGCCCATGAAATCTGGGAAGGGGTCTATTAATAAATTGATTAAAGAATTGAAAAATATATTTTTAATTTTAATTTTAATTCCATAATAAAGTGGTAATGAAATTATTAAGGGTCAGAGGAAGTAAATTGAATAGTCTTTATTTTTTTTGGTTACAGATTTTATGAAATATTTTGCACCATTTAAATGCAAACTTCCAAATATTTTGAATGTGTTTTAAATTGAAAAATACAAATTCAAATGCTTGGAGCAAAAATATCCATCCTTATTAAAATGAGATACAAATTGTATTTAAGATATATTCAAGGTATCTTCCAGTCGTTGCATCCTCCATTTGTAGCACTCCACTTGTTTACAGTTTTACGCGGCAAAGTGCAAAGAACATTGAAAATACGGACGTGGGCGTAATTCAAAACCGCCCTCCATTATATTTCAATTGAATTTAACGGAAGCGCGACTCGAACGTCGCTTACAGTGTACTATATAAACATACAGTAAACGATAACTTTTATGAGTGGACTTTTCTGCGAATCAAATCTTAGAAAGGAATGTATTTTTAAAAATATTAAAACTTTATTAAACTTTCTTCCCAATTATTATTTTATGTATTCATAGCTCAAATATATTCATAATTTTGATTTTACATTTGAAATTCTAGATTAAAAATCCAATTTAATTTAGAAAAAATCTCGCCATTCTAACACTTAGGACATAGCTGTAATGTTTTTAATAAAATACAATATTTCCTGATTTAAAACTTATAATAATTGCACACTCTTTTATGATGCCAAATCACGATTTTTGTTATTTAAGTCTATAAGATAACATTTTAGGGTCTGATTAAAGCAAATTCTACTGTACATGACCGTTCTCTGTATATGAAATCGCCGGACAGTGACTGGAAATCGGGGGCACACCACAAACAGGCATGATTAATATTTACACATAATATTTAATGATTTGTGATTTAACGATTAACAATAATATGTTTGTGATATCAAAAAAACAGTCCCCATAAAGGAATAGTCACAAGTGCCGACCCCGAAATTTGAAGGGGGATGTATTTTTAGGTGTTTTTTGTATGGAACCTTCTCTTCCAAAAATGAATCCTCTATAGAAAGCCAAATGGGATGTATTTTCGAGTCATTTAGTGAGTCCCCCCAAGAAGACCGTTCCGATAGCCAGGGGGGATGTATTTTCGATTGTTTTGTTGGGGAATCTTCTCTAGAAGACCGTTCCGCAGTTGGAGCATCGCTTCTCCTTCATAGCCAAACAGCAAAGGATTCCCAGCGGAAAGAAAAAGATGGCGCAGCACAGGCCGCAACATGAGAAAGTGTCCTCCAGATAGCCAATCCTGCAGGCAGGGCATCCCCCAATCACGATGATCTCAGTGGGCATGGCGGCCGGAACAGGCTGAATCACCACGCTCACCGGCGTCGTCTCGAAAGCGCCGTAAGTGGGCATGTGCATATTCGGGGGCGGTGCACTGGGTGCTCCATGATGGACGCCCACTATCAACCGGGAATCTGGAATGAATCGGGGCTTAATTGGATTTTAATAGAATGATATTTTCTTACCTTGCGAGGGGGTGGTGTTCATAACCTCCTCGTAGCTCGGCGGCAATTGTACGTCTTTATCTGCCATTGTATTGTTGACGGAAAGCTTTTTTTCTGTGACTCACTTCTGTGTTTTGGCGATAATCTAGGCTTTTTTTTTTACTCTTAATTTAACTGCGTTAATTGTTTTTCTGTTTTTCCTTTCTTTTGTTGAAATGCAGGGAGTTATCGTTTCAACAGCTGAGTGCGATAAGTGCAATCGAATATATACCGCGAACTTATCGCTTAAAACATTCATTTGAATTGGTTCGACAGCTATTTAACGTTCAGTTATGTTTTAAAAGCATATTCAGGCCGTTAAATACCTTTCAAAAATGTATTCAAATAAATTTAACCAACCATTTTGCTGATTTTGAAGCTTAGTAGTAAAAATTTCATTCAACCTTTACTTTACAAATATCTATAAGCAAACTTATAATAGCCATCTATTTGACTTTGCGTAAGCGAGGATTTCTGCTTGGCCAGGACCTTTTCAAAGTCCTGGAACTCAATTTCGGTGGCCTCAAAATCCCGTTGGAATGCCTCAATAGCAGCCTCATTGGATAGATTGCACAGATCCGCTCCAGAAAAACGTTCAGTGCGCGAGGCTATGTGCTCAAGTTTCACATTACTATGGAAGGGCATCCTCTGGGCGTGGAGTTTCAACAACGCCAGACGGGATTCAACATCTGGAGCTGGTACATGGATAAGCTTGTCGAAGCGACCGGGTCGCATCAAGGCGTCATCAATCATTTCCGGACGATTGGTGGCCGCTACCACGAGTATGTGCTGCTGAGCGCCACCACCAACAATGCCATCCATTTCGGTGAGCAGCGTGGAGAGAATCCTTAGCTGAACTTGGCCACCACCTCCGCCACTCGAAACTGTCCTTCTGCCAACTAGGGAATCTGTTCAGTAAAGGAGTTTAATGCTGATGTATGAATTTAGTTATTCATTTTAATCCTACCAATCTCATCCAAGAATATTAGGCAGGGCGCATTCTTCCGCGCCGTGTCAAATATCCTTGAAACAAATCTTTCTGCGCAGCCCACGTACGGCGAGTAAACTTCAGCCGCGGAGGTGGCTATAAATGTCATGTTTGCCTCCTTGGCCAAGCACTTCGCAATGGTGGTCTTGGCACATCCCGGAGGTCCATAAAGCAATACTCCCTTGGGCAGACTCAATCCGAACCGGGCGAAGGCGGCACTCTGCCTCAGACCTGCTAAAACGGAGACTTGTAAGGTGCGTTTCAGTGATTCCATTCCTCCGATGACCTCAAAACCATCCGTAATCTTGGATACTCGGACATCTGTGCTTCGCGAGGCACTTGGTTGACTTCGGAGCAGAGCCTGGCGGAAGATTTGCTCAACATTGGAGTCCTCTTTTGTCAGCAGTTCCTGCTGCACTCGGCGAAGGAGGAGCGTTAGATCCGCCATCACAAAGCCCTGTGTGTTCCTGGCTATGTGATCGAGTAGAGTCTCCGAGAATTGCAGCTCATGTAGTTTACAGAGATGCTCCACGAGTTGTCTGCGTTGCTTTTCCCTGGGCATCTCGATGGTAATCTCCCGAACAAAGCGTCTACGCGCGTGCTCATGCAGGGAGTCCGGGGATCCCGAAGAGGCCACACAAATAATGCCCTGAGGCAGGGCATCAATCAGTTTGTAGAGCTGAGCGGAGATGCGCAGGGAATTACTGGAGTTTTTCGGGTCAGCAGAACTTGTTGACGGACAGAGCAGTTCTAGATCCTCGATGAGTATCACAATGGGCACTGAAAGTGGTATAAAGGTAAAATAAAAATATATAACTATACATTAAAATGATAATTACTTGAAGGACGCAGTTGCTCTTTGAAAATTTCAGCAGCCCGGAAAATCCTCCTCAGTTCCTCTTCCGTTTCTCCTGGGTACGAGCGTAGCACTTGGCTGGCTGTGATGTAGAAACAGTTACAGCTATGGCGACGCAGGAACTCTCCGAGGAGGCGACTCTTCCCGCTGCCCACAGGTCCCACAACCAACGCTGTAGTGCGGAACCTCTGCGAGAAACCGCTCTTAGAAGTTCTCAGCAGCTGCTCCAACTCATCCATGGGCTGCTCAAAGCTGTGGGGTAGGTACTTCGAGGTGGAAGTCAAAGTACATGGCATGCCCAGTCGAGTGTCGACAAGGAGTAGTTCAGTATCTCGAGCAACTTCAAAACATTTATCATCCGTAACTCCTGGAGCATCTAAGATCTCCACACTAGCGATCCCCAACTGCTCAAGACGTCTGTGCTGCACAGAACACCCTTTAGTTAGCTTTACATGGCGCAGAAAGACACGCACATCGTCCTCTAGATCCTCCAGAGAAATTTCAGGCCGCTGAAGCAGTTCCTGGGTGACTGTAACTATGCAGGGAATCCGGTCTAGACAGGGTACTAGTTTTAGTGGCTCCAGCAGCACCAATCGCTGATTGATGGCTGAGAAACCCGACGAGGAGGTGACCATTCCATCCAAGAAGCAACAAGTTTCACTGCCGGCACGTGGAGCAACCCAACAAATCGCGAAGCTGCCATCGGAAAGTCTGCAGCGGCACAATCCTGTTCCTGGAGGCTCCTCGCTCGTTGGTACATAGCATCTTTGCGGCTCCAGATCGCTGTCATCCAGCAGGGAAAGCGGAAATGCCGGAAAATCCAAATGCTTTTCGTACATTTTGTTTACCTGTCTTAGATAACTTAATCGATATAACGTTCACCTCTCTTGGCTTTTTCTATCTAAATCTGACTTTTTTCTAAATATTTTTAGCTATATTCTTCACAGCGGTTTAGCTGCATCCGTCTATCGATAGATGCGATAGTTGCCGCGATAGTCGCCGCTTTTCACACATATAGTCGTACTCTTCTGACGCCATCGCCAATTTATCGCCGCTGTGACGAAGAATAGTGTGTAAAACCTTGTAAAATTGGTGTGATTTCGCATTCTAAAGCTTGTTTATTGCGGTGAAAAGTGGATAATAAGTGGCGCTACACCGGTGACCACGCAATTCATGCCGAGAGCAGCCAGTGAGTGTTGATTTAGCAGGATTTTACCGACCATTTCTCACCTAGCCGATCGATCGGCGTTTTTTCTCTATATTTTTCTTGGCTTGTATGTGTGCGTGGGTGCTCCCGTAAATTCTGACATTTCCGTGGATTCCCTTGGAACAGGTAAACAAACGCTGCCGATGCGCGAGATGGCGGACTTGGATGCAGTGCACCTGGGCCTGGACGAGAACGAAGCGGACATCGCCGAGGAACTCCAGGATTTTGAATTCAACACAAGGAGTGAGGCTTCTGAGTCCAATTTAGGGGATTCCTCGGACTCGGAACCCAGTATCAGTTCGGTCAGCACCGCCACATCCTCATTAGTGGGCAGTAGCAAGCGGAAGACCAAGAAGCAGTCGAAGGAGAGCCCTCCACCCACGGTGGAGGCCAAATCTTCCAAATCCTCATCCAAAAACAAAGGCAAACGGGAGCCCACTCCCGAGGAGCTAAATGGTGGGAAAAAGAAGAAGCGCACGGGCAGTGAATCAAAAAAGGCCTCTGCCTCCGAGTCCTCCGATAAGGCAAAGGCCAAGTCCCCGCCAACCGAGGAACGCCAGCCACCCGCAAAGAAGTCGCGCAGCAAGAAGCCCTCCAGTACCACCGATTGCGGTGGCCACAAGAGCGATGTGAGTGAGGCCGAGGACGAAAAACCTGCTCTTCCAGCTCTGGAGTCAGATAGCGAGTCCTCCGACTCGGACTCGGGCACCCAGCATAAAAGAAACGGAGGCAATGGAGGCGGCAATGGCCGCGGAAAGCCCAGTTCCAAGAGCTCCACGCCGGAGAAGGATTCAGGCGGCGGTGGGTTGCAGTCCCATTCGCAGAAGGGCTACGACTACATGACAAAGCTAAACTATCTTTTCCGGGACACGCGATTCTTTCTCATAAAGTCCAACAACAGCGACAATGTCCAGCTATCCAAGAGCAAGAACGTATGGGCCACCCTGCCGCAGAACGACGCCAATCTTAATCAGGCCTTCAAAGAGGCCAGGAACGTGCTGCTCATCTTCTCGGTCAATGAGAGTGGTACGTTACAAATATTGTTTTCTAATATTTTTCACCAGCTTAATTTGGTGAAGAAAGTCAGATTCTATACTGGGGAACAATAATATAAATTCTAAAGGTTTTGGATTTTCCACCTCCCTAAAATACTTTGAACCTTATTCCTTGGTAAACTTGAATTTTTATGCTTAGCTTCTTAATTAATTTAAGTATTTATTTTGTTAAGCTACTAAAAATAGTGTCGTATAGTGTAGTATAGGTATTCAAATTCAACTCCAATCATCATTGCATTATTGTTTTGCTTGCAGGTAAATTTGCAGGTTTTGCTCGGATGTCGGGCCCGTCCCGACGGGACATTCCTCAGGTAGCCTGGGTCCTCCCGCCGAGCATTTCGCCCAAGGCGCTGGGCGGCGTCATCGAACTGGACTGGATATGCCGCAAGGAGCTATCCTTCAACGCCACCCTGCATCTCCACAACACCTGGAATGAGGGAAAGCCGGTGAAGATCGGTCGCGACGGCCAAGAGATCGAGCCCAAGATCGGCGGTGAGCTGTGCCGCCTCTTTCCCGAGGATGAGCAGATCGAACTCACTCCAATACTCAAGAAATCCAAGGAGACGGCCCGGGTGATGCGGGAAAAGGGCATTCACGTGATCTACAAGCCGCCCCGGAGTCTCTCGTCGCGTGGCCACGGAGGAGGAGGTGGTCGCGGCGGAGGCAGGGGAACCGGTCACGACCAGCTGGGTCCGATGCGTCACAAGCGGAGCTATCACGGACCACCGCACCATCGCCCGTACCGTCACCATCATGGCATGGGCCTCCCGCCGGGCGGGGGCTTCAAGCGAAGCGGATCTCCCTATCGTCAGATGGGCAGTGGTGCAGGAGCACCACCCGGCGGACCTGGCGACATGAACATGCCGGCGTGGGAGCGCTACATGTCCTCGGCTGCAGCTGCTGAAGCTTATGTGGCAGACTACATGCGCAACATGCACGGCCAACTGCCGCCGTTGCCCTTCGTTCCTCCATTTGCCCAGCTCCCGATGGCAGGAGCTGGAGCGGGAGCAGCAGGTGCCATGGCACCGGGCGCAGCGGCCGCCATGTACGAGCAGCTGCCGCCACCGGTGCGGTACTACGATGGACCGGGTGCACCCCCCCTGCCGGATTATCCGCCTCCCCAGCGGCCACCACCACCGGGCTTCGATAAGGCGCCGAGCTACGAGGAGTTTGCCGCCTGGAAGAACGCCGGCCTGCCCACAGTGCCACCGCCGGGCTTCCCCGTCTACGGCGGAGCACCCAATGGCGGTAGCAATGGAGCAGGAGGCGCAGCCGGAGCCCAGGCGGCGGCTGCTGGCGGTGGCATGGGAGGCGGAGGAGGTGGAGGATCCGGTGGCGGCATGGGTGGACCCGGCGGCTATCGGAATCGGGACGGCAACAACGGCTCCGCGGGCGGTCGTCGACGGGAGTACGGGAATCGCAGCGGCGGCGGCGGATCTTCGCGGGATTCGCGACCGTATCGCGAGCGTGGCGGCGGCGGCGGCCAGCGAAGCTATCGGGACAACAGGCGCTAGGCCATATCGAGATCGTGCTCCTAGCCTCGCTAGAATCGGAAAGTGTAATCCTAATCCTCTCGCGTGTGAAAATGCAATGAGAAATATTGAATGCGTTACGGTATAAGCGAAAAGTTAATATGATAAAACCGCTGCAAAACCCTAGACATTTTAAAGCCGGCTATCGTCTAAAGTCGATACAACTCTCTGTCCCCCTCTTTCTCTGTCCCGCTCACCAAAACACCCCCACCACCCACACTATGATTAAAACAAACTTACGACTTAAGCAAATTTCAAAACAGCAGAGATCTTAATGCTAATTAAATATTTTAAACTACAAAAAAAATACAAAATGAAAGAGAGAATATGTGAACTTTATTTACCCAAAACCAAAAATATATAAAGAGCGAGAGAAAGAGACTTTAAAGAGACGCCCAACAACAACAACCACAACCAACAACAACACCATGAACGAACTTAAGTTAACATGAGATCAGTGATCAATCAGTGATGTGTGTATCGTGTGTGCCAAACCCCAAACACAAAACCCCATTCTCCAACACCCAAACCCATTAAAGTTCCAAAAACGAGAGTTGGACGCAGCAAAAGCCACCTAAATCAAATGTGGGGATGCGTCCCCACAAAGACTTTCAAAGACCTAAACGGAGCCCAGCTCTAAATGGGGATTAAGAGTAATAATCACTGCTACCTACCTTCAAAGACGAGGGTCCAGTCGTTTCGATCCGATCCAAGCTTCCTTATACGTAGTATAAAACTAATGCAATCATATTTAACACTTACATGTCTTGCCGACAGAAGACCATATTTATCCCAGAAACAGACACACATCCGCCCACATTTTGGCCCGGAGTTCGCTCTCCGGGTCCCTTTGGCCCTGTAGAAATTCGAACCGTAGCAATCCGAACTGTTCGACCCACTAGTTGGTCACCGAATTCCCCCATCGATTCCACTCAATGACTGCCACATTTTCACGCTTTACCGGAGCATTGACTGCGACAAACACTCAAACACACTTTTCCGGACAGACATAGGGAGTTTGCTCTGTTTCTTTGCAGGATCTGCTGGACTCTTTGGACCCTGGATAGAGTTGGGAATTACATTACAAAAATCATTTGGAGAGAGACATTTAAGAAGAAAGATGCAAAATAAAGACTGAAGCTGATTTAAAATATATTCTAACTTTGTACTTTATTGGGATGTCATCATAATGGTTTTAAATAGGGTTTGAGGCAATTTACCAGCCGTCTAACAATAAAAATAATTGGTTTTTTGTTTCTAAGTACCCCTACATTTTTACCTAGGTCTTAAAGATTTCAACTTAATGGGACAGCTAGAACTTATTTATTCTGAAAGAACAAAATATAGAAACTTTAAACAAAGTGCCCATTACAATTAAATCAATTAACAATAGGTTTTTTTTTAACTTCAATAGTTAGAAATACTTAAATAACAACTTCAAATGGTTTACTCTGCTAATGACGTCACACTTTAAATTTCCGGTAGGTAATGGATTTTCTCTAATTACCAAAGCGGCACTTATATTCATACACTTCGGTTCTAAATGACTTAACTTTATCTGACTTACCAGGATATCATATATTGTAGTAATTTTGTAGTGAGTGTGAAGTAATTGTATTTTCACTCGAAGCCATTTGTCTGGGCGATAAGTTTATTTTTCGAACGTTGCAATATTGCTTTTGTTAAAGTAATTTGAATAGATAGACAACTTTTTAGCACAGGCAGTCCTATATGTGGGGATTACAGTTTACTGTTTACTTTTTTAACCAAAAGTTTCGCAATAGAGTTAGATTAGTTACTCTACTATCTTTCAAGACAAGACAGTAAAAATACAAGAACTGGTGCATTAATGTACATTATGTTTTTTTATTGAATATTCATAATTGCAGCGTATAATATTGTATTGCTGAACGTATTTCAAATATATTTTTAAGGACTGGTGATTAGCATCCTTCGCACCAGCACTTCAGGCTGGGACTGCAGTGTCCACTGACGCGTCCCTCCTCCTTGCACACACGACGGCAGGTCTCATTGTCCCAGACGGCACAAGGACCCTTGTACCTTCCAGATAGACAGTCGGCATCGACTTGGTTGGATCCCAGGACCACCAGCATCAGGACAGCGCAGAGGGCGAACAAGTATTTGATTTGCATCATTTTGTGGAAGTTCTCAGGGAGCCTGGTTAATGATTTTTGGTTGAAATATCAGCGACTTATGGTTTGAAAAACTCGCGGAGGAGCTTATATAGTGCCCCGATCTCTCAGTCGAGCAGCTCAGCTCTCAGACGACGCGATGTCGGGTATAAGCAAAATAAAACAACACGTTGAGATAAATGTGTTCCGAATATTAAAAGCGTACTTTAGGGGGAATACCTTTTCCGTTCCTATACTATTAAATGTTGATATGTATATTCCACATATATCACTGCTATTTTAAATTTAAATATGGGTTTAAGCCCAGCTTTCCTTTCACTGCACTTTATACATTTATACTAAATTAAACTGGACTTTTCCAGAACAAAAATAGTTCAGTTGGGTTAAACCCAGAAAATATAAAGGAGCACGAAAACATAATAATAAAACATGATTTATTGAATAAATCTTGAAAAGTCCCCTAAAGCCACAGCGAACAACAAAGCTATGTTTAGGAACCCACATAAAAATTACTAATTTATTTTCGCACCAGCCAAATTTACACACAGATATGGGGTGGGATGTACCGATACTGGAATAAATTTAGAAAGCAGATAAGTTTATTAAGATGACTTACATTCACGATGAGCCATACTTATGTATTGAGGATAAATGCACACTCATTATTTCAGAAACGGATTTTAGTTTAAAACTTTTTACAATCGTTTCCTACTATCATAATTAGGCAATTAGTCACATAAATAGTCAGCTAACTTAAAATTAGGCTTGACTAAAATTTAGTAGTTTCCTTGAACAAATGTGGTTGTCAAGAAAAGGGCATTTATAATTGCAGTGAAAAGCCCAGGTTAAAACGAAAGAAACAAGTATGAGATAAGGACTTAAAACAGAAAGCGAAGCTTCGGTAAACCAATGGGGAAATTCCCACGTAAACACTTAATAGATTAGAGACCCTCATTTATGGCAATCGCTATACTGTAATTTTGTAAAAAATTTACCAGCACAAAATTTGTCCATTATTTATAAGGAGTTTGCAAAAATTTTAAAAAAATAATAATGTTCAGGTTTTAAATGTCAATCGATTGATCAACGAGGTACCTGTGAAACTCCATTTTTATTGTTATGGTTAAACTATGGATGTAATTTGGACGATTGTTTTTTTATACCCTTGCAGAGGGTATTATAATTTCAGTCAAAAGTTTGCAACGCAGTGAAGGAGACATTTCCGACCCTATAAAGTATATATATTCTTGATCAGCATCACCAGGAGAGTCGATCTAGCCATGTCCGTCTGTCCGTCCGTCTGTCCGTCCGTCTGTCCGTCTGTCCGTCTGTCCGTCTGTCCGTCCGTTTCTACGCAAACTAGTCCCTCAGTTTTAAAGATATCGAATTGAAACTTTGCACACAGCCTTCGATCCTTTGCACGCAGTATATAAGTCGGAACGGCCAGGATCGGACAACTATATCCTATAGCTGCCATATAACTGATTGATCGGAAATGCCATAACTTTAGTGTTTGTTAAGTTAGGAAGTTGGGATTTCCTATGGGTATTTTATTTGGCCAGTCAATCCGACCTACCAAATTTCATAAGGATCGGCCGACTATATCCTATAGCTGCTATATAACTGATTGATCGGTAATGCCATAACTTTGGGATTTGTAAAGTTAGGAAGTTGGGATTTTCTATGGGTTTTATATTTGGCCAATCAATCTGACCTACCAAATTTCATAGGGATCGGCCGACTATATCCTATAGCCGCCACTTAACTGAACGATTGGAAATGCCATAACTTTGGTGTTTTTATACCCGTTACTCGTAGAGTAAAAGGGTATATTGTATTCGTGCAAAAGTATGTAACAGGTAGAAGGAAGCGTTTCCGACCCTATAAAGTATATATATTCTTGTTCAGGATCACTAGCCGAGTCGATCTAGCCATGTCCGTCTGTCCGTCTGTCTGTCCGTCTGTCCGTCTGTCCGTCTGTCTGTCCGTATGAACGCTGAGATCTCGGAAACTATAAAAGCTAGAAGATTGGCGTTTTGCATGTAGATTTTAGGAGTTCCTACGCAGCGCAAGTTTGTTTCAAAATGGTGCCACGCCCCCTCTGACGCCCACAATCGCTTATATACGATTTTAAAAATTGAAATATTTCGGAAAAGTAAAAATGCAGTTTTATTGTGTTTATCAATACCTATCGAAATGTAGAAGAAATTTTTCAAATCGGACCATTCGTTAATTAAAGTTAGAAAGTTGGGATTTTTTATGAGTGTTAAGAATGCATCAAATGAATAATTTTGGAGAATATATTTCGGAATATTCTGCAAGGGTATTTCAACTTCGGCTCCGCCCGAAGTTAGCTTTCCTTTCTTGTTTTTAATGTTTTTTGTTCCTACATTGATAAATAAAGTTTCCTTTGATTTTTGTAAAGAATGACATCAACTTTTTACAAAAATGTAAAAGAAAAATCAACCTTATAGCCTTGCAGTAACGACAAATATTCCCGGACATTGTAAATAATCAGTTTTGGCTAGGTCAAAGAGTCTATTATTGACTCTGGTCAAGAAAATATAAACATCTGTTCCGGCCTTATCATTACTTTTGTTTATTTACTTTTAGGTGCACCATTTGCGAAACGCAAAAATGTTTTTACGAATAGTTAGACTTTCGGTAGTTCAATAAATTGAACCTTATAAATGTCAACTTTTTTTAAGTAAGAGGACTTTTTTCATCAAACTTCTTAATATTCTTTGTTAAATAAAATAGAATGGTCTTATTTTCACAATAGTGTATAGTATTTATTGTTTAAGGTTTTTGTTTTACGAAAATTATATTTAATCATAAAACGAACAAACTTATAGATACATTTTATAATGCAATTAAAACATTGACTTTATATATATATAATATTTCTTTTATACTTTCATTTATCGCTTTAACTTTAAGTAGACACGTTTAATTTTTTCAACTTTTTCGTTTTTTGTTTCGTTTAGTGGTTGGTTTGTTTTTCATTTTAAATTTGTTTGCCCTTGGCGGATACAAATTAAATAATTATGGTGTGTATAAAAAATACAAAAACAATTCGGCCAGGTGGCTACTCCTCCCCATTGTCCAGAAGTTGAATATGTTTTCACTGTGGCGGGACTTGACTCGACCGGCGCTTGTCCTTGTCCTTCTCCTTTTCCTTCTCCTTGTCGCCCTTGCGTCCAAAGATGCGGAACATGCCGCTGCGGCGCTCCTCCTTGGATCCCTTGCTGCCCTTCACTCCGGACACGGAGGATATAGACTGGGCCTCACTTTCGCTGGAACTCTCCGCCGAAACGCGCGAGAAGCTGATGGAGTCGGGCTGCAGGGACACAGGTCGGTTGCTCTCAAAGCGGGTGTTTCCCCAACCTGATGGGATAAAAAATGTGGTGTAAGTGGGGAATAATCTCCAAAATATGAAAAAGGCACCATGCATATGTGTGTAGTGTTTGGAGTGGAGCATAACAGAGAGTGAGGTTCAGAGGGTGGACAGGCAATAGGATTCCATTCATAGCTTAAATATCATGGGTATATTACATAAATATGAAATATGTGAAATAAAAGAGCACTTGAATTTATAGTTCTCTGAAAACTTAAATTGATAACTAATACAACAAAACCCTACTTGAAAGCTTTGATATAAATTAATCTGGAAATTTCACTAAAGCAGTATGTTATAGATATATAAATTTATACAAGGGATAGATAGTTAACATATAGAATAGAATAGAACCAATAAAAATACTTTGCAAACTCGTGCGCAGATAGGATCGGCGGGTTAGCTTCACCGGTTTGAAAGTTGAGGAGCCTTTTCCACAAACAGGCATGCATTCAGAATAATCAGAAAGAAATAGATATGTATATACAAAGAGTTCAGATCAGCCAAAACCGAAAAACATGCCGTGGCATGCACTTAAGACTAGGAGCCAAGTATTACACAGATTGTTAGGATTAATGAGGTTCGTCTAACCACCGAGTCCAATTCCGATTGAATCGTTATTGTTATTCAGATGCAGACCCATATAGCTTGGATTACTGATGGCATGACTGGGCTCCCCGGAGCCCCCGGTTGATGATGATTTGGTCGATGAGGTGGGCGATGAGGTTAGGTGCCACACCGTGCGACTGCTGGATGTCACTTGGTGGTGGCTGGTGGTTGAGGTTGTGATCGTGGTCGAGGACGACTGCGAATTCCCGCTGCCTAGCTTCACATTACCGTTGCCATTGCTGCTGGCCCCGCTGCTGGAGTAGTTGACGGTGCTCCTCTTGGGACTGCTGCTGCTGCTGGTGCCCCCATTATTGTTGTGCGCCTCCATCTCGATGAACTTCCTCGTGGAGTCGATCCTTCCCGAGGGAATCCTCTGTTGCTGCTGCCTTGCCGCGTTGTTATTATAATAATCCGGCTGATTTTGCTGGCTCGCCGCCGCATTAAAGGCATTAATCCTCTGCTGAACCTGCGCCTGGTGCTGATTCTGATTCTGATGGGAATGGGAATGCTGGGGATGCTGATGCTGGCCACCCACCGGTGGCATCGTCGTTGGCAATGGCGGCGGATTATCTAATACACACGGCATTGCGTTGTTGAAGGACAATTTTTACAATGTAAGTGGGTTGATGTTGGTTGGGGCGGTTGAGGTGTATGGACAGAGACACAGATGGCTGGGGATTGGGATTACCACCCATTTAAGAAGACTTACCCGATTGTCTGGCCTCGCTGTTGCGTGTCAGCACCGCGCTGTCATCCTTGCTGCTCCCATTCTGCTGTACTCCAGTCAAACCGGCGGGCAAAGTGGCGGATTGTTGTAGGTCTAATGGAGATTATAGGGTTTTATTTCAATAGTAATTTAAGTTGATTTCACTTACCAGTACTGGAACTTTGGCGATTGCGCATCACTACTAGATTCTCCTGGCTTTGGCGATGGCTGGCCACTGGAGGCGCTCCTCTGGGCGGGATTGGTGGCTTCTGATCGAATCCGGCGGTGGGTGAGCTGGGGGAACTGGGCTGGGATTGCTGCTGCTGTTGTTGCATCTGTCGCTGCAGGAAGGCCATTTGAGGAGTGGCTGTGCCATCCAGGACCTGACCACCACTGGTGCGACGCTGGGAGTCGGGCGAGGAATTGCGGGAGCTGACTGGCGACTCCACGCTGCTGGTCACCTTGATGTCCGGGGAACTGCTCGACTGTTGCTGTTAGGATATAATGAGTAGGATATTAATTTTCATTTTTTAAAGTGATATCCAATCTTACCTTCATGGACTCGTCGTAGCTCAGAAGCTGCATGTTGGGCGGCAGACTGGCGTGGAACGATATCTTGCGCACCCAGTCGTTCAGGATGTCCAGCGAGGGAGCCTCGAACAGGAATTCCGAACCGTCGGGCAGCCTAAGCCGGAAGACGTACTTCTTCTTGGTGTAGTCATCAGCCCGCTCGCACTTGGCACCCAGGATGTTCACCGGAGCAGTGGCGGTCTTCTGTTGCAGGAAGTCGTTCTCGTCCTTGAAGAAGCACACCAGCTGGCCACAGAGAACAGTGTGGAACTGCTTCCAGGACCGCACGGGAGCCTTCTTTCCGCCGGATTGCAAGCCATGCTTGCGCTCCAGACTTCCTTGGATCTCAACGGGCGGCAGGTCGAATCCCTCGCCCTTCTGGTTCTTCCTGAACGACTGAGCCCGCCTCCTGGTGGTGAATGATGGCGTACGCTTGGCCTGCTTGGGCTGCACCTTCATGCTCTCCGCCCGCTTCACATTCGCATCGGCGGATCCACGACGCAGTCGGTCGCCAAACATTCCACTGGAGCTGCTCTTCTGCAGGGCCAGGTGCTCGTTTTCGTCTCCAAACGGTGGCCTCAACTGGGCCTGACCCAAGGCAGGGGATTGCGGACCACTGGTCTGTGCGGGAGTCACCATGGGCGAGGAGAAGATCGGGGTCTTCTCCTGCGACGCCGCGTTCTGGCGATGCTCGTGCTGCTTCTCCGCTCGCCTCCTCTCATCCGCCAAGCGCTGCAGTTCCCGCTGCTTCAGTTGCTCCAGTCGCTCCTTCTCCAGACGCTCCTTCTCCTGCAGCTTGCTGATCTTCTCCTGCTCCAGCTGGTGACGGAAGAGCTGCTCCAGCAGCGTTATCCTCTTGATGGCCTGGAACTTCTCCTCCTGGGCGGCCACTGTCTTCTCAAAGTCCTCGTGACGCCTAAGGAGATCCTCAACTTGGGGAATGGAATCTCCCAGTTTGGCATCTTTGAGCTGGGGCTCGCGACTGCTGATCCATTGTTCGAGGATCTCGGCGTCCTTGAGGAATAGTTGCGTGTCCAGGTTGAGTTCGTAGATCTCGCGACGCTTGCGGAGCGTGTGCTTCAGGAGTTCGTGGCGCGCTTGCAGGACCTTGATCTTGTCCTCCACTTCGTGGGCCAGGAAGTGCTTCTCCTTGATCAACTGCTGGCCGTTGGCGGCGAACTTGGCGAACGTTTCATCCCTGGCACGGATCTCCGTGTCGTGATCCTTGGTGCTGGCCAGCAAGAGCTCTGCTCCCGCCACACTGGTGGCCAACTCGGGGGCAGTGATCTTGGCCAGCATCTCGTTGATCCATGCAATCAGATCACGGTACTCATCGAAGTATGACTGCAATTGCTCCGCTTGGCTGAGCTTGTTCTTCCTGGCTCCAGTTTTCTCCTTAAGATCCGTCCAGGCCTCCACAGTCTCATCCCGTTTGACCTCAATGTGTTCCTTGGCATCGGGGTAGATCTCACCCAGCTTAACAGCCTCTGCCAGGACGGAGTCCACCTGTCCCTGGATGCCCACTAGCTCGGACTCAAACACCTGGTGTTTCCTGCCCAAGGCCTGTATGCTCTCCAAGTCCTGGCCGTAATCCTCCGAGATCAGCGAGGCATCCTTCTCGTTGATCAGCTGAATGGTTTCATCCGCCACACGATCGTAGACGTGGACCTGCTTGGCTCCAGCCAAGGCATCCTGGCGAGCGTGCACCAGATCCTTGAGCTCCTCCCAAAGTTGCTTTGTTTCATCGCGTTTCGACTTAATGGAGCTCCTGTAGGGATTGTTTTCTTGGATGAGGCGATCGCCGCGTTCCAAGCAGGCCTCCACCCTCGCCTCGTTGGCATTCAAGTTGGAAACGAAGGATTCAAAGGCCAGGATGAGCTGTTCCACATGCTCCACATCCTCGCCGTAATCCTCACTGGCGGTGACGGTCATCTGGTCGCCCACCCACTCGTGGAGTTCCTCCGTTTCCCGCAGGTACTCGAACAGCTTCTTGCACTCGCCAAGTCTGAGCTCTCTCTCCTTGGACAAGCGCAGAAGATCCTCGTACTGCTGACCCACCTGGCCATTCTTCTCCGCAATATTGGCGCTATCAAAGTGGTTACGCTCTATTAAGCCAGTGGCCAGTTTAGCCACCTTTTCAATCGAGGGCTTGAAGGCGGTCAGTTCTCTTTGCAGGACTTCCAGCTTCTTTTGGTGACCTTGAACGGAGACCTCATCCCGGCCGTAATCGCTGCTGGCCAACACCGGACGCTTCTCCCGCATCCAGGCATCCGCCTCGTTAGCCTCCACGTAGAACAGCTGGCTCTCCACGGCGTCCAGGAGGCGGAGGCGTCTAATGGCGGCCAAATCCCTCAGCTGGACAAGCTGCTTCTGCAGCAACTCCGATTTGTATTGCAACTGCTCGCTTGCAAAGTGATTGTCCCGGATCATCTGCTGACCTCTCTGTAGGAGCGCCTGGATCAAGGGTTCCTGCGAGGTGAGTTCCGCCTCCAGAGAATTGTGCTTCTTTTGGAGGCCTTGCACGGACAGAAGACTGGTGCCCAGATCTTGGGAACCTGCAATCAGTTGTTTCTCCGCCAGCCATTGCAGTTCATCCTCGGCATCCCGCAGGAATTGCTGCAGGCTTAGGGAATCCTCCAGGTTCTCCCTTCGAATGCCCAACGGTTCGTGGAGCGTATTGTACCTACGGATACTGATGGTGGCTCTCTCGTGGATTTCATGACGCAGGAAGTGATCCGCCTGGAAGAACTGCTCGTCCTTCTGCTTCAACTGCTCGGCCAACTCGCCATGATGGGCCACATCGGCCTCCAGGCGTTCGTGCTTCTTCAGGAGATTGCTAACGGCAGCTAAGTCCTTGCCATAATCCTCGCTACTCAACTGCAGTTCCACCTCGTCCATCCAGTTGTTAAACTCATCCACACTCCGGCTGAAGGCCAATGCATCGTAGGCCTGCTGGAGCTTATCCTTTTTGGTCTGAGATGCGCCCTTCAGCTTGAGCCAATCTCCTTCGAGCAACTGCACCTGTTGGGCAATCTCGTCCTTGGCAAAGTGCTCGCCACGAATGAGGCGTTCACCCTCGTGGATCACCGACTGGACACGAGGAGAGTTACTTAACAACTCGGCGTCGAAGGCAGCGTGTTTCTGAATCTTGCTTTGCAGATTACTGGGTTCCCGGTAGTTCTCATCCAGGGCAACTTGAAGCTTCTGCACCAGCCAGCGATCGATCTCGTAGAGGCTTCGCAGGAACTCCTGCAATTGGAGGGACTGCGTCAGCCGCTGCTTCCGTTCCTCTGATAGTTCCAGCAGTTTCTGCTTCCTCCTCAGGATGTAGGCTAGTTTCTCGCGGATCAGATCCGCATCCTTGGGCTCACCCTCGAGGATACTGTTGGCGAACTTTTGCAGGGTGTCCACGTGATCGGCGTGAAGCAGCTTCTCGAAGGCATCGTGCTTTTTGAGCAGCCTTTCCACGGCTGTGTAGGAGTCGCCCAGATCGTCGTTGTTGAGGAAGGCCTCCTTGTTGGCCAACCAAATCTCCACCTGCTCCACTTGGGCCTTAAACAGCTGCAGTTGATGGGCCTCGGTCAGATCCCTGGCCCTCTCGCTCCAGGCTTCGTTTAGCGTTTGATGCAGTTCCTCCAGAACGAGGAGATACCTGCGCACATTCTCCGGCTGCTGTTGCTGCGGTCTGGTGGACAACTGGTCACCCTGCTGCTTCAGTCCAGCGAAGGCCTCCTCCCTGCCCTCGATCTCCACCTTGCGTTCCTGGTGCAACTCCAACTGAGTCTCGCAATCGTTGATCGTGGATGGCGCCTGGGTATTGTTCATCTTCTTGATCATGTCGTTGACCCAGAGTTCCAGTTCCTTAACGTCCGAGACGAACTTGTGAGCCAGGTAAGCTTCGTTCAGGATGCTCTGCCTCTTCACGGACAAGGCCTGCAGATTGCCCCAGGATTTGTGTAGCTCCTCCAGTTTCCTCTCGATATGCTGGGCGCCACGTTCCGGATACTTCTTAATCAAGAAATCGGCGGCAGTTTCGTGCTGATCAATCTTTAGCTTAACGGCGGACATGTCCCTCTCCAGAGCTTCCTCCCTGCGGATTAGGGCTTCCACCGCGGCCAAATCTCTGCCAGTGTCCGTGGAACTCATGGCCAGACTCTTCTCCGCAATTCTCTCTGCCGTATCATCTACATCGCGATTAAAGACATGGATTTCGTTGGCTCCACCCAGCAAAGCTCGATAGGCATTGAGTGCTCCTTGGAGCTGCCGCCAGTTATAGTTGAAGTCCTTTCGCCGCTTGTCGACACTCTGGGTATCAGCTGGGACCTGAGCCTGGTTGATGAGCTTGTCGGCCAGCTGGTTGATATGCTTCACCCGCTGGTCGTCCACCCTCATGTCCGAATCCACGTCGTCCAGTTTCCTCATCAAAGCATTGCAGTGCTCCAAATCGCGACCCGTGTCACTGGCCTGCACCATCATCTCCTTGTCACGGATCCAGGCTTCGATCTTGTCCAGCTGGTTGTTGAACTCCAGGCTATCCTGGGCCTCTTCCAGTCCCCTGCCACGCTGCTCCAGCTCCGCCAGCAATCCCTGCCAAGCTTGGAGCACCCTTTCGATGGCCAGCTTGATATCCGGCGAGGATTCGTGCTGCTTGCTCAGGAGAATCACCCCAGTGTCTTGGATCTCCTGGATGCGACCCTGATTGGCGGCCACCTCAGCCTGGAAGGCCTGGTGCTTCTGCAGCTTCTTGATCTTCTCATCTAGATTGGTCACCTCTGCATAGCTGGCCGCATCGGCCTCCAGTTTCTTCTGCTTCTCATTGATCCAGGACTCGGCCTCGGCGCAATCTCTTACAAACTTGGCGTACAGGAGGGCATCCTCCAGCTTGTAGCGACGCACGGCACACAGGTCCTTGACCTTCTGGCGACGGGCGAGGACTCCCTGGAGGATCGTCTGGATATTGGCGCTGTCGTAGTGACGCTGCTCGATCAGCTTGCGACCGTGCTCCTGGAGCAGGGCCACCTTCTCCTCCTGCGTCTGAATCAGTCGCTCGAACTCGTCGTGCTTTCTGATCTGGTTCTGCACATCCTCCACCGTCTGGCCGAAGTCGGAGCTACTAAGTGCCGCCTGCTGGGAACTGGAGAGGTTGTCAATCTGCTTGGCATCGCGCAGGAAGCAGAACAGATCTATCTTCTGCTCCAGCATGATCTTCTTCTTGTTCCAGGCAGCATGCAGTTTCTGGCGCTCATCCAACATGGCAGCACACTTCTCCTCCACGTCGGCGGCGGCATAGTGTCCCGTTTGGACCATGGAGTCACTCAGTTCGTTGAGGTACCGGAACTTATCCTCCCTGGCCTCGATTTCTCCGTAGATGGCATCGTGTTGGATCTTCAGCGCAGTGGCTCCAGCGGCATCGCTTACATGCTCCTCCGCCTGGAGGGCAGCACGCAGATTGGAAGACCACGAAACAATGTCCCTCACATCGGTGAGGAAGGTCTGTAGGTCCGAGCTGGCAGCTAGACGATCTCCGCGAGCGGTGGATCGTTCCTTGAGGTCATTCCAGGCAGCCACCACCTTGTCCTGTTGCTGGGCAATTGCAGCGGCATTTGAAGGATACTTGGCCTGGAGGCGCACAGAATCCTCTACTAGGACTTGCAGTTGTGCCTCCAGGGCGACCAGATCGTTCTCGAAGCCCTCGTGTTTGCGGAGGAGAGCCAAAGCTGAGTTCAAATCCTTGCCGAGTTCTTGGGAAAGGGCGGCATTCTTGTCCTGGATGCGGAATAGAGCCTCGGCCACATCCCGATGGAAACGGTGAATCTCACCGGCGGCATGGAGCTTTTGTTCCCGCTGGTTGAGTTGTTGCAGAAGGTTCTCCCAGGAAGTTCTACATGGAAAAATCATAGATAATTAGTACAGAAATCATTTTAAGTGTTCACTATTAAAATAATAATACAACTGATAATATCCTTTTTCCCCTACTCACCTCAGTTGTTCCTGTCGCTTCTCCACCTCGTTGGCATAAGGACTCTCCGAATCGATTAGCTTCTTGGCCAGCAGTTCACACTGATCCACTCGATCTGCTCCAACTTCAACGCGGTGTTTCAAGTCATCGAACTTGTTCTGCAACAGCTGCAAGTGCTCAAAGTCCTGGCCGTAGTCCTCCGAAGAGGCGGCCTGCTCCTGCTCGCGGATCCATTGCTCCACCTCGTCCGACTCGAGGAAGTACTCGTGCTTGTACAGACTCTCCATTAGGCGACCCTGTCGCTGGGAAGCCAGCTTGTGCAGGGATTTCAGCATCTTCTCGATCAGCTGCTGCTTGGCGGCCAGGACCTTGCTGTCCGGATGATTGGCGGCCACCATGGCGGCGCAGCTGTGTCCCATTTCGGTGACAATGCCGGAGTAAGTGTCCAGCTCCAGCTCGATGGTCTTGTGCTTGGTGAGCAACTTGGCCGCGGAATCGCGATCCCGGCCGTATTCCGTGGATCGCAGGGCATTGTTTCGCTCACCCAGCCAGGACTCGATCTCGCCGGCGTCGAACAGATACTGCTGGGCCTTCAGGGACATGTCCAGTTTGCGGGACCGTTCGCCACAATGGCGCTCCAGATCCTGCCAGGCCAGCTCCAGCTGTTGGCAGAGACGTTCTACCTGCTCCCGCTCCGGATGCTGCTGGGAGATTAGGTTTTGGCCCGCCAACAAAGCCTTGTTGATCACCGTCTGGTGACCCTTGATCTCCGCCTCCAACTTCTTGTGCTTCTTGTGCAGCGACTGAGCCTGGTGCAGATTCTGTCCCAGCTCATTGGACTTGGCTGCCGGCAGGTGATCGTTGATCCACTGGAACTCCGAGTCCAGTTCGAACACAAACTTGTGGTAGTTCAAGCTCTCCTCCAACTTGGCCCTCCTGCGCTGGGTGGGATCCCTAAGGTCCTTGAAGCGCTGCTGCAGCTCCTTGGTTTCGGTTTCGATGTTCTGGGCATTGAAATGACCCTCGTGGGCCATGTCGTCGCCCGTGGACACCAGCTCCGCCACCTTCTGATCCCAGATGGTGATCTCCGACTCGAGGATTTGCTGCTTGTTGATCAGATCCTTGCAGCTGCGCAGATCGTTGCCTACATCTCCACTTCGGAGAGCAGAGCCCAGTTCATCCACCTTCTTTTTGGCATCCTCCAGCGCACGGTTGTGTTCCCGCTGAGATGCAGCCTGCTCCAGTTTGCGTCCTTTATCCTCGGAGAGGGTAAGTAGATCCTTCCAGCGCTTGTTGAGGTCGGCCACCCGGGCCTCCACCTCGGGCACTCGATTTCCAGCCTGGACTAGGGCTTGTCCATCCTTGGTCACATTCCTTAGCTGACCCTCATTGGCACGCAGTTCACGCTCGAAAGCCTGGTGTTTTTGGAGTTTGCGGGGGAGATTGCTAAGATCCCGGTAGTTCTCATCGCCTGCAATCCTGGTCTTGTCCTGGAGCCACACTTTGAGGTCATCAGCCTCGGCGGCGAACTTGTGAAAGTCCTTGGAGGCCTGCAGAAGCCGTTTCCTCTCGAAGGCGCGATCCTTGACAGCCTTGCGCTTGCCCAAAACCTGACTACGTCGATCTCCGATGCTGAAAGATAAAGAAATGGTTAGATTTGGATTATATATATAAATAATGTAGACATACTCGTATAAATGTTAAGCAATGAACAAAAACTATCATGATTTTTATAATAAATAATATTCATCTAATATATCACACAAAAAAATATCACTATTATTTAGCGACAAATAAAATAGTTATAGAATAATCATTAAATGGATTTATTTTGATCAAATTCGATTTTTTTAGTAAAGGACACTTACTATTTAGAGTCGTAATGATCATTGGCAATCAGCTTGTCAGCATTGTCCGAGAAACCCTTCAGGATCTTGTCCTGAGCCATCAGGCTCTTCTCAAAGTCCAGATGGCGCTTCAGAATGGCCTCCACTTCATCCAGAGAGGACTGAAAGAATAAGAACCAATTAGTTTTTATAATACCAAGCCAAAACCCAGCTACAACTCACCCCCAGGTTGTTGTACTCCAGGAAGGCCTCGTGGCTCTTGGTGGTGGCATCGATCTTGTCCGCTTCCCGGTTGAACATCTGCAGATCGACGCACTGCAGCAGCCACTTCTGCTTCTCGGCCCAGCCGCGATGGATGGCATCCTGTTCGGCCTTTAGGCGCTCAATCACTGCCACCGTTTCCGCCATGTGGGGTTTGCCATCGGACAACTGCTTGCCCAACTGTATGACCTCCACGAACTCGGTGTCATGGGCTCGGATATCATCGCCCAGGTCGTTGTGCTTCTTCAGCAGATTGTTGGCCGTCTCCACATCTCGGGCAGACTCATCGGCATTCAGCTGATCCTTGACGGAGTCAATCCAGGCCAGAAGGACCTTGGCACTGTTGTTGAAGATCTGCTGGCCCACTTCGCTTTCGATGCGGTTGCGCAGATCACTGCCACGCTGCTGGACCTGCTGCCACATGTCCTGGACTTCCTGTTGGCGGGCATTCACATTGTCCTTCTCCGCCGGATAGGCGTTCTTCACCGAGTTGCCCAGGTAGGTCACCCTGTTAACCTTATCCTCGACGGGAGCCAATTCCCTCTCCAAATTCTGATGACGTCGCTGCAGGGCTTGCACAGTCCTGAGATCGGGAGTGATGACAGCGGTGTCCAGCTGCAGCATCTTCTCACTCATCCAGACCTTGGCTTCGTCGCAGGTTCGGTTAAATAGCTCCACACTAGAGGCGCCCTCCAAGCTCTTTTCCCTTTGGGCCTTGGCATTGTTCAGGCGCTGCCAAATCTGGTGGATCTGGCGCTGGCGGGCGATGATCTTGTCCAGCTGCGAGTGACCCTGTTGGCGGAAGGTGTCCACGGCGCCGTCGATCTCCTCAACCCTCTTCGAGGCAGCGGAGAGATCCGTGATGAATTTCTCGAACTTGCGCTTGGCATTGTCCACCCCCTCGCCCTCATCCGACTTGATCATGCGTTCCTTCTCCTTCATCCACTTCTCGAAATCGTCGCACTCGCGATAGAAGCCAAACAGATGGATGGAGTCCTCCAAGAGGGCATGGCGTTTCTGGGCCATCTCCTGCAGCTCGTCGTAGGTCTGGTTGATCCTCTGCTGACGCTTTTCCACGCTGTCAGCATTCTCATTGATGCTCTGGGTGGAGGTTCTCCTCTGGACAAGGGGCTTGGGTGCCACGCTCACGGGTTTAATCCTCTTCACGGGCACTACCTGGCGCACCAGAATGGTCTTCTTCACCTTCTGCAGGGACTTGACCTTCTCGGCTTTGGGAACAATGCAGGCCACTGGACGGGGCTCAACTTCCCTCACGTAGTTGGCGGGCACGAATCCCTCCACTCCGTTGTCCTTGCGCACACACCACCAGTCGTCGTTGGTCTTGGACTTCAACAGCATCACCTCGCCCTTGTCCATCTTCATGCCCTGTCCTTCGAATGGGAATAGGGATTTAACATGCGGCAGAAGCTTAGTCTCGGTGACTTTCTTGTGCTCCAGCTTCTCCACCCACTCGTCCTCCCACACTTCCTTGGGCACGAGACGGGTTTCGTTGACCCACTCCTCCTGCTCGACTTCTGGGAGTTCCGGCTCCACAGCAGATAGCTCCAACGTGCAAATGCCCGCCTTGATCAGCTTATCAGCCTGCTGGTTTAGATTCAGGATGTCCCCGGAATAAGCATTCAGTTCACCCTGCAGATCGCGATGTCGCTGGAGCAAGGCCTGAGCCGAGGGCTCGTCGTTGCCATAGTCCCGTGAATTTACCAGGGCCATCTTCTCGTTCAGCCAGGATTCGGCCTCATTGGCATCCGTGTAGAATTGGTAGGCTTCGGCGGCATCCTCCAACTGGCGACGACGCAGCTCGACCAGAGCCTCCAAAGCCTGCCAGTGCTCGGCCAGCGAATCGATTCTGCTTTGGATCTCCGAGGAGCGGGGGTGCTCCTCGCCGATCAGCCTCTTGCCCGCGTCCGACATCTGACCGGATTTGGGTTTCCTTGACTTGATCTCATCCTCCAGAGCCTTGTGTTTTTGCTGCAGCGAGAGCACTGCCCGCAAATCCTTGGCGGTGATGCCCGTTTTGCAGATGCGCTGCTTGTCCACCAGCCAGGATTCCTCGTTGTCATAGTCCTCCATGAAGTGATGGAAATTCCGTGCCTCCTCCAGGCGAGCTCTTCTCGCCGCCGAACGACGCAGCAGTTCCGAGTAGGCCTCCTCCAGATCCCCAAGACGTTGGGCCAGCAAAGCCGCGTCCTTGTGCTCGGAGTTCTTGTAGGGAAGTGCCTGGCGGTTGAATCTCTTCAGGGTCTCTCCATAGGTATTCACCTGCAGCTCCTGCAGCGAATGAGCCTGCAGCAGTTCCTCCACTCCCAGGAGATGAGGACCCACATCCTCGGAGGCGAACTGCTGCTGCAACTCCCTCACTGCTTCCGTGGTGCTGGCAATCTCGCGGAGAAGGTTCATCAGGTTGCTCATCTGGGAGAGGTTAAGCCGCTGGTTCTCTAGTAGCTCCAGCAATTGGCGCCACTTGGCCATCACCTCCTGCTCCCGGCGACGCACTCGCTCCTTGCCATGGTAGTTCTCTCTGTCCAACTCCTCGGCCATGGCGGTCAGGTCATTGAATCGCTCCACTCGAGCGAGGATGTCCGCGGAGATGGCCTCGTGCTTCTTGAGAGTGGCATCCACTTGGCGCAGGTAGCGCGGATCGGACAGCACTTGGATCATCTCCTTGAGATAGCCCTCTCGAAGAACCGACTTCTTCTCGAACTTGTAGTTCAGCTGCTCCAGTTTCTCCTGGCGGAGGAGTTCCTCGCGCAAGGCCACCTCGCGGTGATGTTCGGCGTACTCCAGGATCTGCCAGGCCTTCTCGATGTCGTTGACCAACTGCCCATCCTGGGGATTATAAGGCGGCTGATTCAGAGCCTTCAGCAGGGTGTTGATGGTGAAGTATAACGCCTCGATCTCGCTGCGCTCCTTGTATCTATAAAAGCGAAAATCATCATTAAAATTCAGGTATACTGGTGAACCATTTCCGGCTGGTCATGAACCCCTACTCACTTGGGTGGCTTCTCAATGGTGCGGTACTCCTTGAAGGCCAGCAGTTCCCGCTGGATGCCCTCCAGCGAGTTGGGCAGGTCGCGTTGCTTCAGCTCCAGCGTCTTCTGGCGGATCCAGCTCAGCAGGTTTGTGGTCAGACCCTCGTACTGCATCTTCTTGCGATCGGCATCCATCAGCTGGCCAACAATCTAGGGGAGATTGAGAAAAAAAGAGAGCTGGTTGAGCAACTTTCTAGGTTTAGGTCTGGACCCCACCCGAATAGGAATACGAATCTGAATACGAATCCGAATCCGATCGGGGGCCAATCCATTGTGAAGTAGAGCGTTAACTGTGGGACACCGTTACGCTGCAGCGATTTCCAGAGGCGATGGGACTCTGCCAATGGCATCCGCATCTGAATATGCCCCTGAATCTGAATAAAATAGAGGTCTACTCACATTCGCTATGCGCTTGCCGCTCTTCTGCTCGTTCTTCATGCGTGCAAAGGTGTGATAGTAGGAGGCCACATAGGTCAAGATCGACTTCTCATCCGGCCGGGCAGAGTCAATGTCCTCCGCATCGAGCAGGCTGAAAAACGGATTTGGAAATTAATTTCATTGATATTTGTTCAATAGGGGTGTTAAAATTAAATCCTATAAAGTAAACATAAATCGATATCCCATTAAGGCAATTCCTTTTAATCATTGATTATATCTACAAGTGAATTCCTCTAAGTCAGTTTATTAAGTCTACTCCCACAAATTAAAGGTTTTAGTTATGAGAAACTAAAAGTGCGAAACTCTAATTTGTTAAAACCTCAAATTAATGTATTAAAACTCAAGATCCTCACCTTGGAATGCCCAATTCATTGGCGGCCGTGTCGAAGGCGTGATTAAGATTGTCCAGGTTGGAGTTCTTCGAATTGACGATGGTACTGTACTCGAATAGATCGGGACGGTGCGAGTGGATAAGCGCATTGAAGCCCAGGCCGGAGCGCCAGGAGTTGGTGAAGTCCGTGATGTTGACGCCCGGGTAGCCATGCGTCTTGCGCTGGCACCACAAGAGCAGCGCATCTTTGGCGGAACGCTTCTCGCTGGACTCGTTCTCCTCATCCTAAATTAAAATAGGTTCTTAGTACTCTTATTAAATAATTTAAAATGAGACACCTTACCACATCGATTTCAATTTCCTGAATCTGAAACCGCAGGATGATGGTCCAGATGAGACCCAGGATGAGACGGGGGTTGCCATCGACAATGTCCTCAGCACCAATGGACTCCAGGCGGACCTGAAAAAAAAACCATCATATGCATTATTTCCATTCTCCACACTATCTCTTCTGCATTTCTTTCAATTTCCATTTGTTGACTGTGGAGTGTAGAGCATGGAGTGGGTAAGCTGCATATTGGGTTACCAAGAGTTCCACAACCCTCGGAAACAGATACCGATACTCGTCCAAACTGGGTCTGTGCCTGTCCAGAAAGTCACGCATTATCAGGTGGAGGTGCTTGACCTCCCGCGGGTTCATGTGGGTCGCCTGCCTGCCATTTGCATTTATAGTGGGTCAAGTAACTCCCGTGATAATCTCAGCGAAGAATGCTTGAGTTACTAGCTGATACAAATCTAAATCACATTATCATAGCTACAAAGTGGTCAGCGATTGGCTGCTGATTTATAGCCAAGGTAAAAATTACCATTTACTGGAAAATACGTTATTCAAGATGGAATTTAAAATTCAACGATCTGGATTTCTAGGTTTCTTATTTTACTTAATGATTTTAAAGACCCAATGGAGGATATTATAAAGGAAATGGGTGCGTTTTTTGAAGATAAATACAATAATTAGACTTACAAATTTTCCTAAATTTTTGATTTATAGATTAACAACATGAAAAGTGAAGCCCGAAAACTGGGCGTTTCTTGAATATATTTTAGATTGTCCAAATCGAGTTTTTGGAGGAAATAATTATAAAACTAAACAAGAAAGGAAAGCTAACTTCGGGCGGAGCCGAAGTTGATATACCCTTGCAGAATATTCTGTAAATTATATTCACCAAAATTATTCATATAATGCATTCTTAACACTCATAAAAAATCCCAACTTCCTAACTTTAAAAACACCAAAGTTATGGCATTTTCAATCGTTCAGTTATATGGCAGCTATAGGATATAGTAGGCCGATCCTTATGAAATTAAGTAGGTCAGATTAATTGGCCAAATATAAAACCCATAGGAAATCCCAACTCCCTAACTTAACAAACACCAAAGTTATGACATTTCCGATCGTTCAGTTATATGGCAGCTATAGGATATAGTCGGCCAATCCTTATGAAATTTGGTAGGTCGGATTGATTGGCCAAAAATAAAACCCATAGAAAATCCCAACTTCTTAACTTTACAAACACCAAAGTTATGTCATTTCCGATCGTTCAGTTATATGCCAGCCATAGGATATAGTCGGCCGATCCCGGACGTTCCGACTTATATACTGCGTGCAAAGGAAAGAAGGGTGTGTGCAAAGTTTCAATTCGATAGCTTTAAAACTGAGGGACTAGTTTGCGTAGAAACAGACAGACGGACAGACGGACATGGCTATATCAACTCAGGAGGTGATCCTGATCAAGAATATATATACTTTATAGGGTCGGAGATGTCTCCTTCACTGCGTTGCACACTTTTGACCAAAATTATAATACCCTCTGCAAGGTTATAAAAACTAACCCACTATTCAAATCTAAAACCCAAGTTTAAAAGGCGATATTCTCTATGGAATTGTAATGTATTTTCAAAAAATACCCTTAGGCGAACATTTACTCTTTCGCGAGAAACAGTATTGTTTAATAGACTCTTTGGGAAGTTTTCTGGTATGTCGGTTTACTGCGCAGCTACGCCACTTGGCTCTCCCAATGGTGAATGGGAATTCCGAGAGTCGTGCTCCCCTGAACGCTTCAATGGGTCCCCAGAGATCCTCCATGCGTAAATCTTTCGAACGGGCTTCTTTCAGGCCTAAAAACCAATTAAAATGCACTCAATACCCATGTCACACACATGGGACAAGCCCGAAAAACAAATAAAATACGAAATGAAGTGGTGAAAAGTAAAACCGAAAAACTTTCACTGCAGGCGCTTAAGAAACAAAGTGAATTAGTTGGGCAATGGGACAAATTGCAGCGTTTTAATTGCTTCTAATTGGATTAGTACAGGGGCCCCTGACTAACCAAGAAGATACGAAACTATGTCGCACGCTAAGCTGTCCGCTTTGCACAATTAAAATCAAATGCACACGAGAGGTGCAAAGAAAGTACGTGGATATGTGGTGGAAAATGTGCCAAGCGAAGTGAGCTGGAGAAAAAAATGCATTAGAAAGTATGCAAATATTTCAGAAATTGCCAAGAAAAGTCGGGGCCCAGGCAAGGTAATTAAATATATAGTTTTTGCCATGTCTCCTACTCCGTCTCCTCTCACTTCCCCGAGATACCCCCATATATGTACCACCAGATCCAAAAGCCAGATCCGCGGAGCTCATAAGCCAAACAAAGCACGCAATGGCCACGCGCAGCTGCGCAGGCGCGACTTGCACTTTCTACAAATGCGTAGAGAGCTATCCACTCTCCAGTCTGCAGGTCTCCCCACCATGTACATATACATATATACACCATACACTATATCTCACCTTGGTGTGCAAGAATGCCAGACTCTTGTTGACATTTTCGATTTTATGGACGCGCATGCGTCCGCTGTTCGGCTTGCCCAGTTTCTCCGACGAGATGATCTCCAGCAGCTTCAGCAGCTTGATGCCATCGGCCAGGTCTGTGAATAGGTCTTCGACCTCCATTTTGGCCTACAAAGAAGACAATACGCCCAAATGTGAGTTGCATTCGTTTATTGGAGGGTGCTATAAAAATTTCTTCCAATCAAAATATCAAGTGAATGTATAATTTTCGGTGTCACGATATCGCTTTCATTTAAATACTCCAGGTGAGTCAAGATATGGGTCTGAATATGCCTACAATCATGTATTTAAATGTTGAATGCAATATGTAAAATATACATCTATAAATTGAAAAAAATATCACATAATATTTATTGGTTAATAACATTTTTAGTTAAATTCTCCTTTCTTATCAGAAGATTTGAAAGTCTTTGGAATGTTATTTCAATAGATTAAGTACAATAAAGTCTATTTTTAATGATTTATTTATTTAATCTATGAACGACCTAATGACTTTAAAAACTAATTTCATAACTTCTAAAATCCATTGACCCACCTTGATCAGAAAGGAGTTCATCCATTTCGTAAATGTCTTCTTCTGTATGTGTAACCGCTCCTCCTGCAGCGTTTTGATCCGCTCGTTCTCGAACTTGATAATCCCGTCCCGCTGGGTCATGTTGGCGGAGTTGCGATTGGAAGGCGTCGGCGTTTGCAGCGCGGAGTAGCCTCCCGGCTCATATTGTGATGCTAAGTAGAGGGAATGGAACAAAACAAATCTCGGATTAGTTGGAAGTCATACAAATGGTTAAACCACCTGACAACAGTCGAAAATCAATAATGGGCCAATAGAAAATAGGGAAAAATACGGAAAGTATTTGCTGGAGATAGAGAAATCACACCCGTGACGTGCGAACCTATTGAATCACAGATAACAGGTTATCGCCAACATAATTGCTTCTATAAAAAAAACACTAAACAACTGCTAAAGTTAGAGCGACATTCCAAGGGAATTCATTTTTAGTTTACGCTTCTGTCAAACGTAATTCCTAATTTTAAAACATTCTATCAGCGCGTTTGAACAATGTCGCGATTACCCAGGCGAATTTCTACGCAAGAACAACAAAATCGTTAAATTTCGACACCTCACCACGTAGTAGAATTTTTTTAGACCCCTAAAGATAAGCCAAGCCGATTGGGGTTTCACATTTAGATCTTAATTGCACAAACTTGCTAAAATATTGGAAGTCTTTTTTCGGTTGATTTTAGAATATGACAAATATTAAATGATTACTTTTTAATGATCCCAATATTAAAAAGAAGACTTTTATTACAATATTTTTAATCAGTTGTTCCTATAATAATTCCTTTGTAATAATTTGTAATAAGAAATGTAAATTAAATGAATTCACATTCCCTTAAGTAATTACAGTTTCATTTTAGTAATTTTCTGCTCAATCAACAATACAAAGACTGAGTTCCCAACTTTCCATTCCAGTGGTTATACCTTCAAAAAGCGTATCGGAAACCAAAATACTCTGGGCCAAGTCAAATTGCCTTGGAGAGCTTATCTTTCGACTGCTGAAATGACTTCATACCCATGGAAAATGCTCCACGGTTTTGTTACTTTTTATCAACGGCTCGTTTTACGTAATACTGGACAAGAGAATATGCCAAAAAGTGCCCGGAATTAAAGCGGAAACTGCAGAAATCGACCCTATTTTTGGAGGCCGTTGGTCGACTCACTAGTCAAATATTTGCGGTCTTATCAACCAAAAACAAAGTTCCACCCAACTGACAGATAAGAACTTTCGTTACTTTCGTTTCGGGATTGTATAATGATCGAGAGCTTCCAAGGGAAAAGTTCAAGTTCAAAGTAGAAACCTACCCAACGACTGACGTTCGAAGGAAATATATCTCCGATATTCATTGCGCGAGAAGTTGGAGCGCAGTATACTATTGTACTCCATGGCCTTTGATCACTGATTTCGAGGGGGTTTTAGTGCGTTAGTTTTCAGCACAAAGTGCTGTTCTTAAAAGTTAGAATTTCGTTTTTGATTTCGATTTTTTTGGGGGGAACTTGTTCGATTCTATAGTCGGTTGCTCGCGGATCCCGCGCCGTTTGGTCACTGAAAAAATTTTAAGCCCAACAATTCGCTGGCCCCAACAATTCTGAGTGGGGGAAAGCTTCCTCCCCCTTTTTGGCTGTGTTTATCAGATGAATTAAAAGCCAACCCAAAAGTGGCAACAAAAATTCTTTAACTGGCCTATGGTGAATTCATTTTATCGCATACGTTGATAACGAGAAGAAAAAGGAAAAAAAGGGTAAGGGAGGATCTAGCAAATCTTTGCATTGACATAAAGCCAATAGACCCCGGGGCTATCTTATCTACCGATAAATCCCGCATACCTGGGACATATGTTGGTGGATATTTATAAAGGGGAAAGTCACTGCAATATCAAGTTATTTATGATCCCTGTCACAGGCCGCCGACTAATGAATGGGCCATTGAATAAGTGCCCAATTCGATCATTCCCAATGACATCATGCAAAAGAGTTATAATCTGCTACCTACCCGAGTGTCATAACTCTGCTAATAGATAATTTGTGTATGCCGACAAACGCCGTTGAGCTGAGGTCACCTGGAAGGCATTCGACGCCAATTGGCAAACAGAACACTTCGCTCTGGCAAATAGAAAAATCAATTAAAAAGAGGTGAAAACTAAACAATAAAAAATGAACACACAGGCAGTGTGACAATAAACTTTACCATACCGCGATAACGATTTTCCTTATCAGCATGGAATGGCAAACACAAGCCGAAGGGGTCTTCGGAACATAGAACTACGGCATAACTTTAGGCTTAGCTGGAAAAGCAATCAAAACTGGCGATGATATATCCCGAAAATACAGAATATGCCCCAACTCACACACAGCTGTCTTTGTCTATAAACTATTTATAGGGCCCAAGTTGCCGGAAAAGGGAGGCAAATGCAAAGTCAGGGGCAAATACAAGCCTGTTTACTTCAATCGGGATACAATATAACACCAGAGCACATGCGCAGCAGCTGGGAGCAGGAATACTCGAATTCCGCGCCTCTTTCTATTTATAAACATCCACACTTCACTCATCGCAAACACTTTAAACACGATTTTTATCTTTTTCGGTTCTATTCGGGGGTTCTCGGGCAGATCTTAATCTCCAGTGTTCCACATTTTCGTTTAGCTAATGAACAAACCGTGCAACAACCTCGAAATAGTGTAAAAATTTGCATAAATCAATAAACATTTAGCATTTTGTATGCTTAATTTTTATAGCCTATATGCAAAGTCACACATAACATTTAGCAAATTCGAAATCAGATGCTTTACTTTAGGTTATATCAAAAATAAGTTAAGTAGGAAGATAACATCCCAAGTCGTTACCAGTTTTAATTACTTTTGCGTGAGTGATGGAATATGTCTGATAAAAAACTAATTTTACTGTCATCTCTGTTTTTAACACAAAATAATGAGAGTAGCCCGGCAAATTAGGGAATTGGTGGGCTTTGTTGTCAAAATCTCTATGCATAAAATTACCTCATCAGTGGAGGGAAATTAAAATTCAGTTTTAGCCTCTGTCAAAAAGAAGAATACAGATGAACCAAAAAAAAGTAGAAACCCACAATATTATAAATTCTTTTGTTTGTGCCTAGCATGCTAAACAATTTTCAAAATCAAAGAGAGAAAATAACAAACAATTCCGAAGAGAAAACAGCAAAACTGGGTAGAAAAAAGATACAAACTTGGACTTGCTTTTAACAATATATACAAACTCGATAAGTTTTTAGGGAGCAGTAATTCTTAAGCATAAGAAAATTAAAGATTTATGATCAAATGCATTTTAACATTAATTTATTAAGGTTCTTTTCGGGCGAAGTTAATTTAAAACTTCAGAAAACCAGAAATTTATCTATCTTGACTATTTTTCTATTAATTGATGTGTATTCTTTATTATTTCAAGGGAGTATTTATTTAAGGCTGTAGGAAATCAAAGATTTATGATCTTAACTCCATTTCCATAAAATAATTTACATTTTTCGTTCAAAACCCCTTTTTAAACCATAATTTATAGGTGGAGCTTCAATTTGGGTTGCTGTTTAAAAATGATTACCAAACATTTTGGCTGATAATTGTCTCATAACAATACAAAAGGCAAAGAAATATTACATACTTCGTCTATTGCTTTTATGGCTCTTGGTTTTGCTTTTGCTTTTGTTGAAATCGAATTTTTTGGTTTACTTGCTTGGATCGTACGTGTTGCTGTCTTTATGATGTGCCCCAAAAGTTATTTGCGAAAATTAGTCAATGTTGAGCCCCACTCAAAGCCCCTAGCTCCTCGTGCCCATTGCCTTTATTATTTTTTGGCATTTGGTCACGCCCCCCGGAGGGGCTGTACCCCATTCAAAGAGTACGATACGATATACACCCGCAACCGATGTTGTTTTGATGACATCACCGTACCCCGAAATCTGACTTTGGTTCAAAGCCCAAAAATTCGTTTCGTTCTTTTGAGTTTTCTGCGCATGCGCCACCGGCTACCGAATTTAATTTGGTTTTCTCCCTGCCCTCGGATTCTGTTTGTGGGTTTTGTTTATGCAAATGCTGGAATTGATTATTAGGGGCGCCGCTTCAGCGGTTTTAACTGATTTTATTGTGAGACTTTGGCAATGAAAACCGTTTTCAATTGACGTTTTCCAACGGGTTTCGAGCTTTTCCCAAGGCTGGGAAAATTCTTTGAGGCAAGCTTCGAATCTAAACATCGAATAGTTCAATGATGACATCACTTTTTAGCAAATAGAAATCTCTGGGGACAAAAGAAGCCGCTGAAGATGATGACAACGGGTGGGATTTATTCCATAGATATGGCACAAATTCCTTGAATAAATTTCTCTTCAACCCAACTTTTGGCACAATAAAAATCAATTAAAAGCGAAATTTTTCAGGGCGTTTCTTAATTTGTAATAAATTTTAATCGATTGGAGAACCATTAATTTTGCAACCAAGAAGGCACGCGTCTCTATTTAATAGTGGTATAATTAAGATTCGTTATGGCGGATATAGGCCCATTAAACCAGATGGATTCTGTAACAGTTGAGATGATCTAAGAAACAGGTTTCCAAGCACTCTGATTGATTTCCTTTGATTGTTGGGGAAGTGCCAGGCGATTATAGATCTCGCGTATCCAGGGGCGCTAAGTGTGACTAAATCGGTTTGATTGATTATCTCGAAAAGGCATTCTAAGATTTCGAGATTTTTGAACAATTTTTATAAGCGGAAACAGACCATGAAGCCCGATAATCACTCTGAACAATCGAACTGAAGTTCGTAAATCTCTTATGGGAAAATAAGAAACTTTCACTTGAATGACACAAAGAAAATTGTCGAAAGCCAACAGAAACTTTCAACGATTTCAAGTCGAAACTTAAGCTATTCTACCAATTGTATTTCTGTTTGTGTTTTGTTCCCAAAAAAGCTGGTTTCTGATTAATTAGTTTCGTCTACCCACTTCCTATTTGAATAGCGCCGAAAATATGACTTAATCGTTAATGATTTGCATATGGGGGAGATTCATTGAAAGCCCCAACACGTGTGAACCCGAAATTTTAAGCTTAAAAAACAGTGAGTCATTTGAAAAATAAATGGGTATATGGTATATATGCCAGCACTCTCGACAAACACTCACCACTCACGGCTAAGTCCAATATTTGCACAATAATCTAACACTTAACGGGGGCTTTAAGATATTTCCGCCGCGTTTCGCAGGAAGTTTCGAAAAGTATTTTTTTCTTATCGTATCCGTTTCGGTTGGACTATTTTTCGGGTGAGTTCAGTGGGGAAAGGTCGCTCCTATCAGCAGCAACCCTCTCTTCGCTTTAGTTTTAATTAAAATGTACCAAACGGCAATCAAACGATCGCTTGACAAGACGGAGAACAATTCAATTTCATTTTTGACAGCCGGAGACCCGAAAATGTCACGAAAACAAAGGAAGACGAAATATTTCATCTAGTCATAACTCATATCTTAAACATCTATTTCAAAGACTCTAATTGAAATTGAAATCATGTGAGAGGCCCTTTGGAGGGAGGAGAACTTTGCTCATTGAATTTTTAATTGGCTAAGCCTGAGAAGCCAGAAACACAAATGTTTACTCAAGTGTCGGGTCATAAAAACAAAATCGTCATCGAAAAAGAAATATAAATTTGTTACATTAGGGAAGAAAAAAAATGAATTTTAAAGTTCTAGGCCTTGAGTTGTTCAACATCGCTGATGGTTCTATAATATATGGATTTTAAATGAATTTTAAACGATTTTAATGTATTTTTTACGAGCCACGAACTCTGATAAGGGTTTGTTATTACAGACAGCCCGAAAAAAAATTGCATTCCGACTTCAAAAAGCACGTTGCGCAAACCACAGACCAAAAATCGGGCAACAAAAAAGTCGAGTTTACAATTACACGACAAAAATTCAGATTCGATGACGTTATAAGCACATTGAAGAATACTTTATTGCGGTTTGTGTGCAAACATTTCATGCATAATTTTATTGTCGAGTAGGCTTTGAGGAGCACTCGAAAAGAGATGAACACTTGGGATAAAAATAGCTAAGAGCGATCGGTGGGCAAGGCTTATTAAGAGAGGTCAACGTTTCTCAGGTTCCCAGAGCTCTTACTTTTCTTATTGATCTTAAAATTTCAGTTTGCCTTTCTTGGCATTGTAAAAAGGTTTTAAATATCCCCATTAAAAAGGTTTCATTGAAACCTCTAAGCATAATGAGCAGAAAAATAAAGTCCGCTTATATTTTTCTTTCGAATGAGATTTGATTTTGCTATCGTTCAGATTTTATTGTAATCCCTAAAGTTTGGAGATACAAAACAAAAAAATATAAAAACTTGTTTGTTTAATACCTGGGTGTGTTGCAGGTTTCACAGTATTTCAAAGATCACCAACAACTTGTACTTTCCATATTTTATAGTAATCCGTAGATGTATCTTACGGCTACTTTTGGCCATTAAAAAGCTCTCACCCAAAAGTAGTTTTCTTATCTTGACAATTAGATTTGCCCGCCATATCTTATGGTAATCCCCAGAAAAGTATCTCAAAGCTACTTGGCACATTCCTCTAATTAAATCCAGTCCCCCGGGGAACTCTCTTTCGATCTTTGACTGCCGGGTGGCCAACTGGAGAATGCAAAACTCGTTTCTGCCCTGCGGCATATGCAAATTCTCATTCCCAACTCGCTGATGAAGACTTCGCTTGTTGTGCGGAGCGTCATAATCAAAATCGTAAATATGAAATAAGAAAAAATAGGGAAAATAAAGATCATAAGACTTCACGCTACAATGCTAAACAGACGCAGCAGACAGATATTTTTTTCGGACGGAAACCGGTAAAAATTACAACAAACAAAACCCCAAAAAGAAGAGCAGACTTCTGGAGAATTTCTTGTTTTGAAAGCTCCACGTAGCTGTTCGAGTGCCCCCTTTTTCACCGCTTTCCGTTCATAACTTGTTGATTGTCTGATGTCAGCGTTTAAGTAAATATTTTCTTATTTAAGCGTGTAATTTTATTTTCAGTCGCCGCACGAGAACATAACCTTTGGCTATTTTTTGTCGACTTGGTTTAAAAAATATTGTTATATAAGCGGGTCTCAAGGTTACTCGGCCTGGTTTTTGCTGCATGCAAATGTAAAACATTCTGTAAGCGACTTAGTCACGACTACAAACCGCCCGATCATCGACTCTGAGCTGATCTGCGTTCCCAGCTAATTAATATGAACAGACACAAGCACTATTCTCGGAATTCCTCTAGGTACAGTAGAGCTTCGATGACTTATCTGGATTTTATATATGGCAAAGTGCTTAAATATTTTTTTTAAGAAGTCTCTTGTTTCTATTTTGTGAAACATTTGTTTAAGCCATCGTCAATAGTTACTTTCAAGGTTTGAATACATGTCTGTCGAATTACTACCAAACAAATTATATAAATTGGATTGTCTATTGAGCAGAATTTGTCTGTGTTTAAACTGCTTCGAGCTAGAGTGTAATTAATCAGACAAGGCAGAAGACTATTCTCTGTTTCAGAAACTATAAAATCTGACTCACTTCGAACTCTGACATCATGGCGCTGTTTCCATCGATTCCTGCATCAAGCGAAGTGCATTTAATCAGCTTTTATCGCAGTTCGACAGTTGATAACTACTGTCAAGCACTATCTTCACTTTATAGATAGCAACTATCTGCAAAGTCCACCTGGTGAGCCATAAAGTCATCGAATCGGCAAAGAAAGTCATAAATTGCAGGGACAAATTACTTAAGTCAAGTCACCTCTTTCCGTTCGCTTTCGAGGCCCCATTAGCAGTTGGCATTTCAGTTAGCCACTTCAGTAATTTACTCAAGACATTTCATTTGTGTCATTATCATCATCCGGATACTCAAGCTACAAGATGGCTAAAATGGCTGGCTTTAACTGATCGCTTAGCGGGGTTAATCTATGTGAAAGAACTGGAACGCATAACGTCCATAACATAAATAACAGCGCACTCGCGCACACGAAAATCTGAAAATCCGAGGAGAAAGAACCATTTATAAAGTACGCCAAGGAATGCCAAAGTGAAAGAAGAACTGCCAAGAAAAAAGCCCCTAGCAAGGTAAGACGAGTACCGCCTCGACCCGGGCTCAAAAACCCAGAAAAGGAGGGCTACACTACAAAAAAATATCTGCTCTTAAGACTTGTCCAAAAAATTGTCATTCCTGACTTGATATTGATATCCTACATTGTATTTCTATTTTTTTTCTAATCGAAATGTTAAGCAACAAACAAAGTGCTGAAAGTTAAGACTTTATTATATTATAAACAATCAAGTCAATAATAATAAATTTAAACTGTTATTTTATTAAGACCAGATTGTCAAGCTTTCACTTTTTCTGATTTTTATTTATTCTCATTAAAGTTAATAATTACCTAAAATAATTAATTTTGAGTTCAGGTTTGAAAATTTGGCCAAAAATTAATAACATGGTTCATATTATCAAACCTATCAGCTTTATTTCAAAAGAAATATATAACTGTTATTAAATATTAATTTACTAAGAATAATTCTTAGCATTAATTCAATGCTGTATAAGTTAAAAACCATAAAAATTATAATCTGTACTTATTATTTTTCGTCATGTGTAAGACCGCTTTGTCTCTTGGACAGCCTTCACAGCTGTGCTTTTGGGCCGCTTAAATATTTGGCATTTCTGCTTTGGCTCTGTTACGCTTTTTGATTCGGATCGATTGTACGCAGCGAGGTATGCAAACCAGACTTTTTTGGGGGCAGGGACGGGGACCTCTGAAACAATTTACGAGTGCCGCACATGCGCACTGTTCTTTGGGAACCCAGCTGCATGAGCATTAAAATGCGAAATCAATGCCCCACACACAGATGGTGGAATGGGGAGTACTCGGGGAATGACCATCAACCATCAACACCTTCATATAGACCTGGTCAAAACACCGACAACCGTTGCACCACAAACACAAAAAGCCAGCAGGCCAAAAACCAGCGGCACTTTTATGGCTTCATCTTTTTCCGCTTCTCTGGTAACGACGCGATGTCATCCCTTAATTATTTCCACAAAATCATTGGCTCTTCACCTTATATACCCTATACTTACGAGGTGTTCAAGGAAAAAAAAAACAGAAGACAAAACCCAGACAAAGGAGAAGAAATAATTACAGCAAAGAGTACAAAATTCTACCGCTTCCAGCCAGCGGAAACAAAGTGCGCAAAATGTAATTAATTGCCACAGGCCCTCGGCCCAAAAAGCCAATTCATATGCAGCCACAGTGCGGTTCGCAACTGTAAAACTATCTGAAGATCTTCAGCCAGCGATGATATCACACAAAAAAGAAGACAGGATGAAGTCATTTGTTAGAAATACAGGTGAAGAAGTCACAAGAGTTTGAAGATTAAGATACACAAGAGCTGGGAAGAACCTTAAATAATTCTGACTAAAACTACTAATTGATTTTAGGGTTTCTTGGAAAGTTTTATTTTCTTCATAGTTTAAAAAAAAGTACATTTATTAGCCCAATACTTTAAATTTTTGTTACTATCCCGAGATCGCCATATTTTTCCTTGAAGCACTGTTTATGGACATAAAAGATATATGAACTTCGCGGATTTTTTGCAACTCTCACGCTGCTCCTTTGATGAAACTCTTGTTTATTTGACTTTGCCTGGCTGTTTGTGGATCTTTTTCGCAAATAATAAGCTAAATATTTTGATTGGACCGGTGGCCGTAAAAACAAGAACAAAACAATGCGAAGAGAATCGCGAATTCACCTCGCTCACAGAGACTTGATTAAATTTGGCATTGTCTTTCGGTTTTGGGGGAAGTTTCTCTGATTTCGGACTCTCTCGGATGATTGGCAAATTGCTCAAATTTAAGACCCAAGTCAAGGCTATATTTAATGTTTTTTTTTTTGTTTTCCGCTGATAAGATTTGGCGTTTCTATTTGTTCGCTACTGGTGGTGCCAAGACAGACAGAGCATCGGAGTAACCGGAATATCAACCACTTCCGCTGGATAAGTCGGGTTCCATTGAGTTCGAGCACCGAAACCGAAGCCACTCTATGCACCAAACACTTGACTCGATTAGCCAAATTCCATAGACTGGCCAAAAGCACGAAGAAAACAAAAAACAGCTAGACAACTTCATAATAAATAAGCTTAGATGCGAACAACCTGCTGGCAATTGTTTATGGGCCAGGTCCGAAAACTCGAAAGCCAGGCCAAAACAAAGACCAAATCTTTGGGGAGTGGGTTTCGGTTGGTAGTAGAGCGAAAGAGAGGGGACATCTTTGGCTGGGAAATTTCACTTGGCAGAAAGGAAGGCAAAGCTAGTTTCAAGGTTGCCAGCCGATCTCATCCTCTCGCCTTCACGATCTGGAGATAATGGCACCCGATGGAAAAACAATTGTGCCTAAAAGTCATAGCCTCTTTCGTAGCGCAAAAAAAAGTAAGATCGATTGGACTTTAAAGCTCTTCTTCTAAGATTGTTCATTTATCAAACCAACTTGGTGCTAACCTATATAAAATGCTATAAATTAATAAATCAGTTTTATTAACAAACGAAAACTGTATTTTACACTGACAAAGCTATAAACATATACGAGTTACAAATTACGATCTTGCACTTTGAACTTTAGCTGGGAGTCGATCGTCAGTAATCGCATAGCCACATAGTAACGACTAAAATTCCGCCAAGCCCCGTCGTTCCCAAGAAAATAAATAATTTCCTTCTGAAACTTTTCGTGTGGGCATATTTCCTGCGTTATTTATTGTTGTGCGAGGGACCCTGGGTGATAAGCATTTTGGTCTGGGCAGATTTTTGCTTTTTTGGCCAACACATACTCCGACTTACAAAACCAAGACAAAAAAAAGAAAGCAACCGCGAGTGCGAGTACAAAATACAAGACGCGAGGAAAACCAGTTCCTGAGCAAGTTTACTTTTAGTTGTTGTTACTGGCATATTATTGTTGGCTTATAGCCTTGAATGTGCATTTCACGTTGTTGCTGGTTTTCAGTTTTCGGTTTTTGGCGCGCGCTCAGGAAAACATAAAAAACTGGTTGAAGTTGGCCAAGTTTTCCCAAGCCCCAAAAAAAAAGACATAAAAAACCGCACAATTGATAGACAAGTGAAATGAGCAGCCAAAGAGAGCGAGAAATTCTCTAGTCTATAGCGGTTTTTTTTGCACACGACTTACGGTTATTTTCTAATTACTTTCCAAGTAATTTGCAGGCATAGAAAAAAAAATTTCATAACGAAGCAATCTTTTAATCTTGACTTTGCAAAATATTCGAGTTTCTTTTATTACTTAGAATCTGGAAAAATAAAGAAATAATACTATAAGTTCTTTAATATCATTTATTTCTTTTCCCAATTCTTTAATATCGCAGTTCCAAAAATACAATATGTTATTTACAATAATACTATAAGTTCTTAAATATCATTTATTCATTATTTACCAAATTCTTTAATATCACAGTTCCAATAATACTACATGTTATCAGTCCCAATATATGTATGTATGTATAGTTTAAAAATACTTATAGTATTTTATACCTTTTTCTGTTTTCTCCAGCCACTTGGTCGTACAGAATTATATTCTATGGTATATTTCATCATAATCAGTCATTTATTAATTAATGAAACCGCTTATAGCCTTGCCGGTTAGTCTTCCCCTTAGGAAAATACTCATGATAATCATAAAACACATCATTCAAACTGATCGTGCCAGATGGAATTTGTTGCCAAAGGGGTTCTCTGCTCCTTATCAATTTGGCAAGTGACATTAGTTATTTTTAATGTTTTTAGTATAGATTATTCACAATCAATGATGTTGGACTTGCACCCAGAGATAAGCGCAAATAGGTTAAATAATATTAAATGCGCGTATTTGACATTGTCAACTGCAACAGATCGGAGGAGTAAAGAGACTTCTTCTGAAGAACCGAGTTCAGAAAGTCAATTGCCATTAACTGCAGCGGCCTTTCAATTAATTAAGAGGTAATTACAACTCCCCCAATCGCTCGCACTGTGGCAATTACAGCCATTATAATATGTTTAATCTTTATGACTCAGTTCTTTTGATTTTATTCCCACTCGAAAATGATCAAAGTACAAAATACAATTGAGATTACCCTATGAAATTGTATTACAAAATGTCGATATAATAAGCAGTTTTTACCAAAAGGAGTTTTTTATTTCGTCGTAAACTTTTGAAAGTACTGTGATCATTGTTCTTTATATTTTAAGAAACTAAAAATATTATATTTGGAAAATAAAAAGTTCAGTTCTGATATTTTCTACAAATCGTATAATTGGTATTGGTAACATGAAATAAAATATACTTTTATATAATGGAAATTCTCCTCAAATGTTATATCAAAGGAAAGTTCAATTTAAAGAAATCGGACTGTACATTCATGCTTCATAAAAGCTGACACAGCGATAAGGCTGGTTTCGTAAAATCACTAATATTCGTTCTAAATTCGCTTTATGGCCTTTGATTGATAGACAGGCGGTGTGTTCCAAAATAAAGCTGTGATTGATTGACTCTTTGGCTGATTTTGAATGGGTTTATGCAAAGTTTACACTGGCCAACTGGTCAAAAAAAGGGAAAGGGAGACAGACACTCGAGGAACTTGAAATGGAAACAAACAAAAAGTACAGCGCACAAATTGCGAAATATGCCAAAGAACGCCGCTTTGAAAACTCCAATAAGAGTGCAGCTACAAGAACGTGGCCAGCTGCAGTGCAGACATCTAATTGGAAAAAATAACAACAAAGTGCAAAGAAATAAACAAGTCCATGTGCATTCGTATGGCTGTGTGTTTCGGTGTTCAAGGGGGAATGTAAAAAGAATTCAAAAATGGACCAACTGGGTCTCCAATAGGAATTGAATAGTGCTGGAAAGTTTTACAGTCATTGCAATAGTGCTCCCTATTGCTGTTGTTGCAGTTTTCCAGCAGAGATCGGCATACTGGAACACACTTGGGGTCGGAAAATAAACATCAGATCAAACATGGAAACTGGCATTATTAAATACTACAATATTGCAAGAAAAACTTAAAATAGTCTCTTACATTCCATATTTAACGAGCTAACAGTAAAATTTAACGAGTGGTACATATTCTGTCAAATGATGGTACAAATGTCTTGGTAGTTTAACAATCGACTATGTTTATTATTATTATTAAATTACCTATTACTTTAACACTACCATTATGACATGTGGATAAACATTTAAATCTTTTTAAAACTGTTTTTGTAATTTCTCGATAAGATATAATCACATGTTAGTTAGAAATTTTAGATCCCATTTAATATGATTATTACAGTGATTATCTCGATAGCCACAACTGTATAAAAATGGGCTGCTACATTGGGGGCGTTGGCATTTCCCCTTCTTCCGATCTCTTCGCCAATCTCTTTTCCTTTCTCCCGATTCGATGACTTGGCCTTGTTGATAGTCGTTGGCCTCTCGATGACCCGTTAAGTATAATTGAATTTAAACGGCAATTGTCTTGCGAATGCATTTATTGGCATTGCACTTTGCAAATCACAGTTCAGTTCAGTGGCTCTAAAACTTTCCAGTTTAACGGCTAATGAGCGAGTGAGAGAGTAGATCGATAGAGCGAGAAGCAAACTACCCAGGCGGAATGCGGTTTAAAAATAAACCAAGCCCAGAGCGAGATGGCTAGATCGAAGGGAGGAGCGGGACGGGCGAAGCCAAAACGTGCTTTGGCTTAGACCCTATTTAGCCTAGTTTACGACGACTGGCCAACGCTGCCCAGAAAATAGCCTGGCTTAGACACCTGTGCTCAAAGAGGGAAAAAGGGGGAGGGCACCCCATACCCATCGTTATGTTAATTCACATCAGAACTACAGGCCAACCCCTGTAGAGCATCTTTCTTAAGTTATGTTTTCAAAGACTTTTATGAAGTAAATAAAAGTAAATTAGAATATATAAAAAAAAGATTATAAACAGAAAATTAATATTTGTTAAACAATTCTCAAAAAATTATATTTCTATAATACTAAAAAATGCAACACAAGATGTTTAACAGGCCCAAAAGATCTCAAGTTTTTTTCACAAGTCTTTTTTAAGTCTTATTTTTATTGAGAATCTTAAATGTGAAGAGTTAGACTCTAGTAATAGAATTACTCTAACAAAACTTAAAATGCTCTGCAAGGTTTTCAAAATAAGGTTTCTAACTAAACCATCTTACATGTTTTTATATCTGACCAAGTTGCCCTTAGCCAGATTATACTGTGTGACTGTATATGACAGCTTGGCAGCTTTAACGACCTGTTCGCACGCAACTTGACCACAAAGGATTGGTTGAATGGCTGGAAGATCGGGCGGGATCGGGAATGCCCTTTAATGTACAGTTTGGGAGCCCTAGCGCTATTATGCAACACCTTGCGCCGGGTTTATTGGCTTATAAAGTGGAGCATCGGACCGTAAAACATCCCATATTTATATAATGATCTTTACTCCACTTCGAATCCGGTTTTTTCGCTTACCTTTAACAGCCTCGTAGTATCCCAAATCCAGCGTGAATGATTTACGTTAATATCCTGGCGCACAAAAATCTATATAAATTATCCAGATCTCTGGACTCCTGATTCTTCTTTTTGTTTAGCTGCTGCAATTAACATAAAATCCGGTATTTATTTGTTTTTCGCCTACTGTTTTCACTGCGATCTTTCTCCTCCTTTCGCCCCTCTTCTTAATTTTCTTATCCACAAACACACACACAGAAACTTTAAAAGATGCAGACGAAGATGGTTGTACAAAATAGAAGAGAACGCGAACAGGAGGAGGAGAAGGAATGGAGGAGGATGATGGGGGATGTGGAGCGGGGAGAGGGTAGGAGGAGAAAAACCGGAAAGTTGTTTTTGTTGCTTCGACCATAAGCGGCGTTCTTTGGTTACAAAAACAACACAAAACACAAGCCGAAAAAGTGTTAAAACCAAAGAAATCTTTACTTTGGGGATTCTGTTTTAATTTATGCCAAAGAATTTTTGTCACTTGTTGCTGCTTTTCGACCTTAATAACAAATTCCAATGCACACCAGTTGCTTTCACACGCAAAAACCAGCTTAGTAGGTTTTTTTTTCTCTTTTTAGGCAGTAATTATAAATAGCCGCGTTTTAAACACCGGCGCAGCAACAACAACGTTAGAATTTTCTAATTAGCACACAAACTACAACAAGAACAGCGGCTTATAAGAGAGCGCAAAATAAAGAGAATTTGAAACGCTGATTACGTTTATTTAGTGGCTCTTGCTTGTTGTTTCTTTTTTTTGCACGGCAATATTTATTTTTTGACTTGTTAGCGGTTTTCGGAGGGATCACTTTGTCGCGCGCACCTTGCTCTCGCCGATCGGCCAACTTATGGAATTATAGATAGGTATAGACCAGTAGAGGTGGAAGACTATCGATGCCTATATATGTGTCATCGATGTATCGACAATATCGATGTTTGTTTATGGATCATCGATGTTTCTACATCTCTAACGACTATCGGTTTCATTTGCTCTGCCTGCGCTCTTGAGTGACTTTACCAGTGATGCCACGTAGGGAAAAAATTAACAAGAGGGTTTTTTATTTAAAAAGGTGTAAGTCCAAAATTTTTTTTGATATCATGCGTATTTGTCGAAAAATCACCAAAAAAAAAAGGGGAGTCACAAATGCCGTTAGCATCTTAGCAGGAAAACTAAATTTCCGCAACCTTTGACTTTTTTTCTTTTTAACATAATTATTATAATTGTTACCGCTAACGAGGAGTAAGTCCCCGCTAATTACGGAGTATGTAAGTCCTCGCTACGCACTCTAAATATAAATATATAAATATAAATTTTAATTTTGTACGTTTAAAACTAATATAAGTTTAATAAAAGCGATGAGCAAGACTTTAACTTTAGCCTGCAATAAGCTTGAAATTAATACTCTTATTGCTTATGGTCGCTTAAGCCATTCATTAAATTTATGATGGAAGCAGTCTTAAACTTTAATTGTTTTATTTGGTATGCATTGTTAGGGCTTTCAGACTTATTCTTTATAACAAATAAGGAAAATTTATTTATCATCTGCTGATGAATTTAAGCCCTACGCCGATCGACGCTGGCAGCGAAGTAGGCAGATCCAGCCCTATATAAGATTATCCGAGGATCGGAATTCTTTACTATCTCGAGTTAATTGCACCAGAGAACTACCCGATCCGTCCAATCTCAACCAAAAATGATGCAAATCAAATACTTGCTTGCCCTCTGCGCTGTCCTGATGCTGGTGGTCCTGGGATCCCACCAAACGGATGCCGACTGTCTCTCCGGAAAATACAGGGGTCCCTGTGCCGTCTGGGACAGAGAGACCTGCCGTAGACTGTGCAAGGAAGAAGGACGAGTCACAGGACACTGCAGCTCCAGGCTGCAATGCTGGTGCGAAGGATGCTGAAATAGGGCTTACATATTTCTCCTGCGAAGTTCGACAACCAATGAGAACTCTGCTTGTGTATACAATAAAAAATAAATACAATAAATAAATACAATAATTTAAAACAAATACCTTTATTGACTTACGCTCTTATTCAAAATTGAGTCACCTTCAAGTTTATTGTAGAGAACATTCAGGAAAATACAACACCGAATATACAAAACGAATTACTTAGGAGATGCAGAATAAAATTGAATTGAAATTATTAAGAAAGTTGTATAAGTAATAGGATACATTTTAATACGTCTTCATTACTGACGACGAAAATTAATGTTCCAGATCCCTTTCTTTGCTATCCTGAGCTAGTAAAGCCGATGCCGACTGACTTTCAGGAAGATATAGAGGTCTTTTTCGATATTTATTCCTTAAAAACTGAATGCTGAAGGTTTCTAAAAAATAATATTCTTATTTAATTTAGACGGAAGTATAGTTGATTACGGAAACGCTTAGCATGCCCTCATTGAATGAATCTCCTTTTTTTTCAATGGCTATTTTTTTATTCATCATCAATTCATCTGTAATTTACTGAATGCTTGTTTACAGATTTAACAAGGAAAAATATTAAAATGTTTACCATTGTGCGGGGAGTGCTTTCGGTTTGATCAGCAGTTAAGAGTAATCAGCAGCTTGAATGGAACATTTAATAAACAAGTACACATCATAATCTTTTATAAATTGATATCTTGTTGTATTAATTTAATAAGACTATTTATAACAATTATAAGTGAGAAGAAGATACCCTTTAATAACGGGCGCCGACATTTTAAATTATTTTCAAAGAACGGAAAGGATATCAAATGGCATTTAATTTATTGTGTAAAGCAAATCAAACCAATTTCATTAACTTAATTCTACAGGCACTGCAGATTCGGCTAAGCCGCCAATCGAATTTTATTTTCCAAAGATTTAATAAAACAAGAACAACAACCACAAGAACTCCATTAGAGGTAGAGAACATTTAATGCTAATGTTTGGTTAAAATTTAATTTTTTTTAAATATCGATGAAACTTTGATGTTTTCCGCCAAACAATGATTTTTGGCAGGGAACATTAATGTGCTTCCATCACCAATTTTTATATTGCTACCTCCACCAACGGAGTAAGTCCCAGATGGCTGCGGTGTGGGTCCCGGCTATTTGCGGAGTGAGCTACACTGAAAAAAATGCCTCTATTAATCCTCCTTGCATTAAAAAAAATATAGTTTTTATACGAATTTTTTAAAAAACACAATGGCTGTCTAAATAGAGCATTTAACTTGAAAATAAGAGGATGAATAGTGAAGAGAAAGCCTTGAGCTTAAAATGTATATTATTATTGCTTGTGCTCGCGAAAACAATTCATTCGATTTAAGATGAATGCAGTCTTAATCTTTAATTGTGTTATTTGGCTTGCATTGTTTGGGCTTTCAGACTTATTCTTTATAACATATAGGAAAAATGTATTTATCATCTGCTGATGAATTGACGCTGGCAGCAAGGTAGGCAGGTCCAGCCCTATATAAGATCATCCGAGAAACGGAATTCAATAATATCTCCAGTTAATTCTACCAGAGAACTACCCGATCTGACCAATCTCAACCAAAAATGATGCAAATCAAATACTTGTTCGCCCTCTGCGCTGTCCTGATGCTGGTGGTCCTGGGATCCCACCAAGCGGATGCCGACTGTCTTTCCGGAAGATATAGGGGTCCCTGTGCCGTCTGGGACAATGAGACCTGCCGTCGAGTCTGCAGGGAGGAAGGAGGAGGACGAGTCTCCGGACACTGCAGCTCCAGGCTGCAGTGCTGGTGTGAAGGATGCTAAAACAGGACTTACATAATAATCCTGCGATGTTGGACAATCAATGAGAACCCTTCTTGTGTATACAATGATAAATAAATACAATAAATAAATGCATATAACTTTATTGACTTACGCTCGCATTCAAAATTGACTCACCTTCAAGTTTATTGGAAAGTACAATATCCAATACAAAATATCTCACTTGAGTACTTAACTGCTGATCAAAGTTAAGAGTAATCACCAGCTTGAATGGAAATTTTAATGAACAAGTAAACATCAGGATCTATTTATAAATTTAGATCTTTTTGTATTAATTTAGACAAAGCAGTTTACTTCCATCTTACAAATAATAAGAGGAAAGAAAGATTATCACATTGCGCATATAATATCAAATGGCGTTCCACTTATTGAGTAATGCAAATAAAATATTTTCTTTAAATATATGAGTGGAGATTAACCAGAAAGTTTAAAATTTTGCGCCTTGTTGGTGGCGTTGCCAGAAATTTCTATCTTTGTTTGCGGTTCTTAATGGCAAACTGACTTTGGTCACACTTGGAGGACAAAGGGGGAGTCGAACCCAAAACAAACCAAACATGCAGAGTTATTTTGTTTTCGTGGGGCTGTTCTTAACCCTCTGTTGCCGGATTAACCTGTTGCTGGCCCTAAACAACAAGATCTGCGACAAGCTGGTGGCCGAATTGGGCGATGGCCAGAGCAAGTTCATCTACTGCGCCACCACAAAATCGGTGCCCGTGAATCTCTGCATCGGATGCGAGGAACTCTACCGGAATCTCACCAAGCATTACGAGAACCTCATCGCGGATGCCAACTGCTCGAAGAAGTACCTGAACTCGGATAGGATCAACATAGTGGCCACCACACAGGGAATCCTCACCAGCATGTGGCAAAAGGCGAACTGCGACAGTTAGTTTCTGGGATTCCCAAACTTCTATGTATATGGGTTACCTGTGAGTCACTTATCTTCTCTATTCTTCAGATTGCTTCAGGGATGATTATTGGTCCAAGTACGACAATAGATCCATCGATTTAAAGGAGTGCTTGGAAAAGTTTATGTCCGATGAGGTCTGCCTGGCCTGTAAACCATTTTATCTTGATTTGAACCAGCTCTACCATGAAATGGAATCCAATGTCGTTGGAAAAGTGTGCTTTGATCTGCAGGATAATGTAAGTATATGAAACTCATCATCGATTTTAATTAAATTAATCCCAAAAAGTCTCAAATACAATTTTATTATACTCATTTTGTTTGTTTACAAGCTTACAAAGCTTTATATTCAAATCTCATACTCTGAATTTAAAAATGACTAAAACCATTCTCTTTTTTAGATGAACCGCACGCGTCTGAACTGGTCCAAAACCCTGAATTGTTGTCAACGCGAGGTTAAGCTTACAAACTTCCTAATTGCCGTGGGGGTAGTTGTCCTGCTGCCCATTTTCACCTTCTACTTCACCGCAATTGTGGTGACCAAACGGCGGGAGGCCAACCACGGTTTGCTCAACGAGGAGGGTGAGAAAATGTCCATTAGTCGAATGCTTCATATATTGTAATTATTATCTGTTTAGAACCCGAGCTGGACGCTCCTTCCACTTCGACGCTGATCACGGCCGCCGTGCTGTCGACTCCAACCGCAGATCCTGCTGTAATCTCAGCCCAAACGGAAAAAATAGCCAACGTTTTAGGCGGAGCTGAAGCTCGACTATCGGACGATTCCGAGCTTGATGAACCCGTTTTGAAGCCAAAACTAGTGACCTCAGCTCGTCCATACGCTGAATTCGACTCTTCCAGCGATGATGAGCCGCCATTGAAACCAAAAGCCCTGGCTGGCCCAGAATACGACCACTCCAGTGATGATAAACCTTTGGGAAAGGTCAAACGAGCGTAACCAACCAGACAGAAAGTCTATTGAGGGGGAATCCCTCGTTTTTATGCAAGAATGAATATTTTTAAATGGCATGGAGGAGGCATGACATCAAAAGAACATGGCAAGTAACACTATACGCTTAAAAGTTCTTCAAATATAATAACACTGCAGAAAGTTATTATTTGATTCCTAATACTTGTCAGCTTAGCATTTGTTCGATATATAAAAGCCACTATACTTTAGGAAACGTTTTCTCTGGCTTGAGCCTAACAAAATATGAGATATTTTTCTATAACAAATATATAGCCATGTATGTGATATCACAATAAAAAACCAAACCTTTATATATTTATAATTGGTGTTTCATCATTCCTCAGAATTATGATTAAGCATTATTTGAAGAATATGGTTTATGTTTGGATTATCTGTGGTTCCATTAGAATGCCTCACGTACGTTCTCTGATTATTAAAGCACTTTGCTCAGAACTCAGAACTTGTAAGATACTATCACTCATCAAAAATTCCTTCAGAATGGTATATGAAACTAGTTTCTAGCATTTTTTATGCACTTTATTGATGGCAAGTAAAACTGCACTTAAGGCTAGGCGATTAATCCGAGTTTATGCGAAAGAAGATCAGGGTCGTCATGGAAAGGGGCCTTCCACCGGTTCGGGTTCTACCTAAAGGATCTATCCTAAAACTAAGATAACAATTAACAAAGGAAATGCATTGGCCGGGTTCGTTCCTGGTTCGGCTTCGGAGATTCCCCCAGTCCTAATCTATCCATATGGAGCGTAAAGGTTGCCATGTGTGGACGAGGTCTGAAAGTGGACCAAATTCCCGTGGGTTTGTGGCGCCGGTTGGTAGTAGGCCTGGTGATAGTGTGAGGGAGGAGCCGGCTCGTTCACCTGGATCTGGTGGTAATTGGTGAAGGGCTCGTGCTCCACCACCTCGCGCACCGTTTGGAACGGGTGATTCACGACGATGCGCCGCTTGTGGAAGGTCTCACTGGTGGCCGAGGCGTCTGTGGGAGCGGCGGTGGCCGCAATGACCCGCTCATTGGGCTTCAGATGGCCGGCGGCTCCATTCTGCGACACATCCACGTCGGGCTGGGACTTCGCCTGGGCTGGAGTGGCCTGGGTGGCGGACACCTCGGAATTGGGTGACTCCACCAAGCGCTGCGACTTCTGTTCGGCTCGCTGCTGCCCCTTATCGCAGTCTGGGGCAATGGTGGTGGCCACCACCGCCGACTTGTCCTGGTCATTTGCTATCTGGATTTGGATGTGGGTATTCTGCTCCTTCTTGACCTCCTCCTGCCGCTTGGGTGCCTCCACCAGCCTGGAAGACGCACTCTCCGATCGGTATCTCACCTGGGGCGACTGGACCAAGCGGGAGGATCGGTCGTCCGGGCTGAACCTCATCTGGGAGTAGGGCGCACTGTAGTCCAGCTCCTCGGCCACTCGCTGTCTGGATGGCTGGTTGTAGTAGGTCCTGGGCGACTGGGTCTTGGCATACACCACCGTGGGTCCAGAGTGGCTCTTCAGGTACGGCTTGATCTCGCTCACCTGGGCGGGCACCTCCTGGACTCTCCTCTCCTTGAGGGGAATCTGCCGGCTGCGTCCCACGTAAATGTTGTGCTGCGAGGGCGGCAGGTGGATCTTGTGCTCGTGCTTGATGATCTGGGTGGGTCGCTCCTCCTCCTCGGCCAGCTCCAATCTGGCGGGCTTGGCCTCCACACTGCCGGCACTCACGTTGGGCAGGTACTCGCCCGAGAAGTAGTCGTCGTCCTCATTGTACGGCTGGCGATTGAAGTTGTTCCTCTGCTGGTACACCCGCTGGCCAGACCGCTGGTACTCCTGCTCCGGCTCCGCCCGCTGAACCATGTTGGGTGAGAGGTGCTTGGTGTTGATCTTGATCGCGTTGCCCTGGCCATCCACTCCGGTCACGAAGGAGGGTGTCTTCTGTTTGCCATCAGTGACATCTCCCAGCGGCTGCTGCTGCTGCAAGCGGGACTCCACGTAGTCGTCCTTGGGCGCCTGGTCGTAGGAGGGCATGGTGGTCACACTGGAGCCAATGGTGGTGGTCTGCTGATCCTTGGCAGCCGCAGGCTGGTCATAGGATGGTCTGTACTCCGCTCCACCGTTATATGTGTTCTGTGTCTGGATCTGTCCATTGTTGTTGCTGTAGGCGGAGGCCACCGCGGGATGGGGATGTCCCAGGGGCAGGAGCGTCTCTCCCCTGGGAATCTTGGCCACCGGGTGATCCAGTTCCACGACCAGAGTTCCCGCCGGCTTGATCACCACCCTCTCCTCGATGTCATAGAACTCCTTTTGGATGGCCGGATGTCGCACCTCGTACTTCTTGGCCTTCAGGGCGGGTTGCACTATTTGGATGGTCTTGGTGACCAGCGGACGCTGTGGAGGAGTATAGCCCCTCGCAGGAGCCGGTGGCAGGTAGCCCGACCCACCTTGGTATCCCGATTGCTCCCCGTAGTCCTCGTAGCCCGGAGCGTCATCCACTTCTGGGGGATACTGATCCTGGTACTCCACCTCCTGGGCATCCTCGTAGCTGAACCCACTGGGGTCGTAGCTTGGACGATTGTAGCTGGTGGCTGGGCTGAAGCCGGATGAGGAGTCATAGCCAGAAGTGGCATCAGATGGCAGGGAAGGAGCAGCGGGAGCGGCAGCACTCGAAGACGAGGATGAGGAGGAACTGGCTCCTCCCGAGGATAACGAGCTGGAACTCACACTCACGGCCGGCGCAATGTTGGCCGTTTGGATGGGCGCTTGAGCTGGCTCGTAGATGGGCTTGCTGTCCTGTGCCGCCTCCACATTTGCACTTTGACCCTGACTGGAAACTGGAGCAGCCACCTGGCGCTCGAACATTCTCAGCTGCTGGGATCGATGTCCACCTCCAATGGTGACCATTTTCTGAGGAGCAGCATCATCCATGGAGGAAGTTACTCCGGAGCTGGTTTGGGTGTACCGCTGGGGGGCGGGATTTGATGACTCGTAGACCTGGGAATCGGGGTGATTAATTTTAATTTATTCATTTTTTATTTTGCGTACCCTTGAATCAAATATTTTTTAGGTATTTTCTAATAAAATGATTTCCTATAGAAGGTATTGCGCTAAACAAGTTTTAAGAGACTGTTATTCTATTAATTAATTGTATTTAAAACAAGAAAGGAAAGCTAACTTCGGGCGGAGCCGAAGTTGAAATACCCTTGCAGAATATTCCGAATTATATTCTCCAAAATTATTCATATGATGCATTCTTAACACTCATAAAAAATCCCAACTTTCTAACTTTAAAAACACCAAAGTTATGGCATTTCCAATCGTTCAGTTAAGTGGCGGCTATAGGATATAGTCGGCCGATCCCTATGAAATTTTGTAGGTCAGATTGATTGGCCAAAAATAAAACCCATAGAAAATCCCAACTTCCTAACTTTACAAATCCCAAAGTTATGGCATTACCGATCAATCAGTTATATATCAGCTATAGGATATAGTCAGCCGATCCTTATGAAATTTGGTAGGTCAGATTGATTGGCCAAACATAAAAGCCATAGAAAATCCCAACTTCCTAACTTTACAAATCCCAAAGTTATGGCATTACCGATCAATCAGTTATATGGCAGCTATAGGATATAGTCGGCCGATCCTTATGAAATTTGGTAGGTCGGATTGACTGGCCAAATAAAATACCCATAGGAAATCCCAACTTCCTAACTTAACAAACACTAAAGTTATGGCATTTCCGATCAATCAGTTATATGGCAGCTATAGGATATAGTTGTCCGATCCTGGCCGTTCCGACTTATATACTGCGTGCAAAGGATCGAAGGCTGTGTGCAAAGTTTCAATTCGATATCTTTAAAACTGAGAGACTAGTTCGCGTAGAAACAGACAGACGGACAGACAGACGGACAGACGGACAGACGGACAGACGGACATGGCTATATCAACTCAGGAGGTGATCCTGATCAAGAATATATATACTTTATAGGGTCGGAGATGTCTCCTTCACTGCGTTGCACACTTTTGACCAAAATTATAATACCCTCTGCAAGGGTATAATGACATGCTCTGAATCAGGTAAGAATTAAGATTGGTTTTATTCTAATATTTTAGGATTGGAAAGCCCGTTAAAAAGTGTACTTTAAAAGTCAAAAAGAGAGACTTCAAAAACTCGTTTTCTTTAATTTCTAAAACCTATAATAATATTATTTAAACGAATTCCTGCACTGACCGTCTCCAAAGTGGGGTTTAAAGTGTTCTTTAACTTGAAAATAATTTTTTAAGGTTTTGAAACAATCGATTAGAAAGTCAGTAAATAAAAGCTAAAAGGTAGGATTAAAATGTCTCTTGAAAAAAATGTACTTTAAAAGTAAAGAAGAGAGACTTAAAAAACTCGTCTTCTTTAGTTTCAAAAACCTTCAGTAATATTATTTAAATAAATTGCTCCACTCACCGTCTCCACAGTGGGTCCATGGCTGTGGTAGGACTGGATGTACCGCTCGAACTCCTGGTTCTGCCGGAGCTGCTGGTTCCTCTGCCGGAATTGGCCACTATGAGGACTCGGTGGCTGCTGGTGGATCGAGGGGCGTCTGCTGTGGTTCCTCCGGCGAGGCAGTCGTCCGTTCTTGGACATGGGTGGCTGACCTTGGGCCGGAGGCTGCAATCCCAATCCCTGGCGAGGTGACAACTGCTGAGGCTGCTGCTGTTGCTGCTGCTGGGTTTGAACCACATGTTGTTGCTGTTGCTGCTGCGATTGGGATTGGGGCTGCACCTGCTGCTGTCGCTCCTGGATGCGCTGAAACTGCTGATCCTCGTCCATGTGAGGACCTGCCCTCAGCTCCGCCGGAGCACTGCCCTCCAAGTACTTGACATCCGCCGGATTCGTGGCCGGCTGCTGGGCAATCGAGATGTTGACGTGGGTGGCCGCATCCACTTGGCTCCAGGCCACCAGCAGCACCACCAGCAGTCCTTGCAGCATTCTGTTCTGATCCTGTCCGAAATCCAAGTCCTACTTGCGGAGTCCAATCACTGCTGACCACCTCCAAAGCTGACCAACGCTAAAGCTGTCTGATCGATCGATGGAGTGTGCTTCGCATATTTATACGGCTTTCAATTTCAGGTGGAATCGGATTTTGAATTGGGGGAGCGATCGCAATCGCGATCAGTGTCAAAGTCAACTGCAGTCAATGGGAATAGCAATAGCTACAATAGCTTTGATAGCTCCGATACTGACCTGGGCCAAACTGTTTAGGGATGAGTCTCAGATGCTTAACCCAGTTCTACAATTAAAGGCATTTCGACCCGGCGATGGAGCGATCGCATTTGATCGATGATGCATTCAACAAATTGCTGTCATCGCTTCACACTTGTGTGGCACGCACCAACACTGAGAGAACAGTCGACCTGATTTGGGGAATTAATTCTAGAAGTAGGGTAGTTAGACTTATTTTAGGACTTGCTTATAAAAGACGAATTGTTAAAACAATGTACATGAAAAATGGACAAATATTGAGGAAGGTATTAAGTTTTTAGGTTTCAGATTATTTTTATTAGAAATTTTAAAGTTTGCATATGCAAAACACTTTATTTGTGCAGATTTTTTAAGGCTATGAATATGTATGCGTCCCCTTTCCGAAATTTACAATCTTTAAATACACATCCCAAAGGATCCACAACTTAATTGCAGATCTTAGATATAGCTTTTTTTCCACCTGATCTGATCTCGACTCCAAATTTCGATGGCATCTGTAAATGGGCAGTGCAGCATTTTCGTGTAATTGTCGGAAGGTCGGAATCGCAGCTCCGTTGGCAACTCGTTTGAACTTGAAATCCGAGCCGAGACGTTGAACTGCTCCACTGGAGGAGGAGGAGGAGGAGCAACTGGAGATCCCCCAATGGGTTGGTGGAATCGAATTTGGGGGTGCTGGTCAGGCAAACTTGCGCAATGGAAGTTAGGCGAATATTTTGCCAATACAAGCACTCGAATTCGAAAAGAAGGTAAAGGTTAATGTGAAGTATTTCTGATTTTTGTTCAAGCCGTTTTAAAAACAAATTAAGTCAAAGTCAAATGTGGGGGTAATATTAAGCAGAAGAGTGGGAAAAATAAAAGGAGAAATTTTAGTTTAAAACTAACAAATTTTTAACGACTTTCCAAGTCAAATATGGCTTGAAAATTATTATTCACACTAATTGATCGAGGTTCTTTTTTTGCTTAGTAAATTCAATCAAGGGAATGAAATATATTAAAACCAACTTATTCACAAAGTTAAACCAGTTTTTTAATTAAGAAGCGAATAATAACATTTAACTAGATACATTGATCAGTTAAGAAAAATAAGTTTTAAATGGTATGCCGATATATTTGGTTAATTAAAATAAATTTTTTTATGTAAGGTAGGGTAGATTTATTTATAATCTTTTAAGGAATGAGTTTCAAATTATTACCACTTTTGATTATCTAGTTGAATTATAATTCTGGTAAGGTAAGGTAAGCCGAATATTTCCATTGGAACTCCCATTTCTACTCAATTTTGACATACCAAAAATAGGAGATCAGTAAACAAAACTAACTCCATACAGAAACCTGAAACTCCAGATCGAGGACCAGTTTCAAACTGTAACGGCGATGTCCTGGCAGCAATTGTGCAATCACATCAACGTCAAGTCCGCAAAGACGCAGTGCATCCAAAGTGGAGTCGCCGTTGTCTGCAACTTTGCGGGATTGACCAAGCGCATTCAACGGGCTCGTCTCGACATGGTAAGTACGCTTCCACTCCAAATACGTGCCCTGCATCGCCAAAAAGCCATCGGTTGGTGTGGTAACCACAAGTGTCGTTTATTGTGTTTGTGGGTGGGAATCAAAAACCAGTAAAGAGTAGACAATATATATAACATGCGGTGCATGTGGCCAGCCACAAAATACTATTTGGTGGCCAGGCGGTTACAAGCTAAAGCTACGCGAAAAACACAGTCCATGCGATATCATTTTATCCAGGGGACATCTACAGCAGCTTCTCGATGTCCTTGGAAATATCCAAGGGATCGGTGGTCGGGGCATAGCGGTTGATGGGGATGCCCTCCTTGTTCACCAGGAACTTGGTGAAGTTCCACTTGATTCCGCTGCCCAAAGTGCCCGTCTGCTTGGCCTTCAGGTATTTGTACAAGGGCGCCGCGTTATCTCCATTCACATCGACCTGCAGGAATGTGGAGTTAATAAACTGGTCTGCTGCATTAGCAATCGGCATTACCTTGGCGAAGACCTCGCCAATATCGGCCTTCGAGTCGCGCAGATGGCACACCATGGCTTCGCCATCGGCCTCCGGCATCTGGGATCCAAACTGGTTGCACGGGAAGTTCAGGATCACCAGGCCCTTGTCGCCGTACTTCTCCTTCAGATCCGTCAGCTTCTCGTAGTTGTTCTTGGTCAGTCCGCACTTGGAGGCGATGTTCACCACCAGGACAACCTTGCCCTTGTACTTGTCCAGCGAAACCTCATTGCCATGGGTGTCCTTCACCGTGAACTCGTAAATCGAGGCGGCGTTCTTGTAATCTCCGTTAGCAGACATGTCGATCTGGAAGTAAGGGAAAAGTGGGCGTTAGTGAGGAGTATTATTTGTGGGTGGGAAGAAAACGAGTCGATTTGTTGACAGGGTAATTTGGAAAGGTAAAAGTAATCTGTAAATAATTTAGGAATAACTTTGCGTTGTAATTTTTGATACCTATTCACATACTTCAAATTGTATTGGCTTTAATCTATAATTTTCCCTAATTAGTTTTGACAAATGTTTCATAAAACATTGACATCCGAAATTATCTTATCTATTTTTGACATCAATAATTAAATTCCTAACATACACATAAGTGTAAAAAGTCAGGTGGTAAAATTTCACACTCTAATGCAGGTGTTACTGAATAGATAAGAAAGTATAAACAATTTTCACAACAAGTTTTATTTTTGAGATTTTGTTTTGTCATTGCGATGGAATACAATTGTTAATGGCGATTAAACCTAAATTGTTCTTAAACGATAATTTCCTTTTTAAGTTGATTGTATAATTATTGACAGATCACTTTTCCTTGAAGTTTTCAAACATTCTGAATCAAAATCGACCCTTTCCACAGAGGATATAGTACAGAAAACAGAGAACACAGGCAAAGGCAAAGGCAGAGGCAACAACGATTAGTTCGGCATAGAGACAAGCTACTGGGTTAGTTAGTCAACGGATTAATAGCTAATCAACTGGCAGCACTACTCACGGCAGCTGCTGTGGAGTACTGGGCGGCCGAGGAGGCGGAAGTGGCGGATGTGACCGAGGCACAGCTCACGGGAAGGAGGACAGTGCAGAGGCGCAGGCCCTGCCTTTGACCCTGACTCAGCTCGAGGGCGGGGTAAAGGGTCCGCCTGATTGAATAGCACCTGAGGGCCTGGCGGGAAATGTTCTGAAACTGCCTGAGACTCATACTTTAATCGCTGCAAATAACCAGGCAGAACTTTAATTAGAATAGTGTGTACTTTAGAGTTCACTAGAACAATAGTGTAGGAGTATTTAACTTATGAAAATTAGGAAAGGTTGTGTCATAACGAAAAGTAAACCAAATTATTGACATTAAAATCTGGTCTGAACTTACGTCTAACTTTAGTATAGTATTTGAAAAGTATTTGGTTTCTTTAAAATGTTAATAAACACAATGTAATTAAGAGGGCTTTGAGTTTGTTAACAGCAATCATTATTTGTTATAATGAAAAGAAACCAAAATAAATTCGAAAAATAGGATATTTTAAAATCTTTTTAGAATGAAACTATAAAACATGGACTGGTTTTATTTTGGGGAACCCATAACTTAAGGAAGTGTAACGATTGTATTTTCTGTAGATCCATAGATGGTTAACTACTGGAATTTGAATATGGTTTTTGAAAACTTTTTGAATGGTAATCTGATAAATGTAACTTTAGAAATGCCTTTGCTTATAATTCTGTAAATAAAAATATGACTCAATGTTGTTCAGTATAGAAGATTTTACTTGTAGATTGTTGTCTGTGCAATAATAGGTCAAGTGTGATTCCTTAATATTTTTGTATCTTTCGAAGAAGTTTAGGATTATTAATAGAATATTTATGATTCACCAATGATCAGCATTAAAGGTTATACATTCTTTGAGTTTTGAATTCGGAATAGCTGAATAGTTTAATGACAACTGATAAATAAGAATATACCCAAATAGGTATCATTCTAATTTCGTAAGAGATAGTGGTTCCAAATACATCTGTTTATACTTTATATTGTTTTCTAATTGACCAATAATAAACATTTAAGATTATACGATTTCTAAATGTTTGGGAGTTGATAAGGCCACCTGAATGTTAAGTATTTATGAGGTGGTTATCAGCACCCCAATCCTATATCCGGATTGATTCGACGAGTGGTCAGGGTGACTATGCATAATGCATCAGGGTCAAAGTCAGGGACTCGGCCTGTATGCCCGATGACTGATGAGTCACGCAATGTAATGGCCATTGGCCAGGATTGGGCCACGCGATAATGACCTCTAACCCGGTCAGGATTGGCCCACGTCATCGGACGCGACCCCCTCGTTACTGTTGCCCATTTCGCATGCAAGCCATTATTATTATTGCTAGTTGATTCGACAGCAATTTGAAAGGATAGTTATTTGTTCGGGTAATTACTTGCATGGTGAAGTAGATGTACGAGCCCAGCGCAATTGCAATGGACCCGAAAAAAAAGTGTGCGATGGAACGGCCGGCCATGGTTCGATATATGTATATTGCGACTATATCTCCGATTTCACCACGGACTGAACTGATTTTCGGATGCAGGGATACAAATATAGAATGACTGATTTTGCAGAATCACGCTGATATGTACGAAAATAGGGTGCAAAGTACAGATTTCGATTGTTTTCCCTTTCTTTGTTATTGGATGGCAGCAGTGCCTCACGGCTGATATGCTTTATCGGGAACAAAACACTCGTCGGTGGCTGGATTTAATTGTTTGGGCTTACTTATGTCGCAATATCAATGAGTAATCTTAGCACTTTACTTTCTTTCGAAGCGTAAATAAAACTAGAACCGGCGACTTGCAACAACCCTATTTTATAGGTGTGCGTAATTTTCTTTAGGAACGCTTTATTTTAGTTTCTTCTGGTCACATTGGAATTAAGCTTTTTCAGAGTGGTCAGGTTTGGCGCTGAAAAAGCTTTAATTTTAAACTACGCCGGTAAAAAATAAACAATTCAACTAAAAGAAACCCATTCTACCTCATTCTAAGATATAAAACATTAGCTTTCAAAGGTTAAAGTTAAAACAGGAATAGCATTGGTCGAAGTACAGAACGAAACGAATAAGTAAATTGACGTTTATATAATATTCTTCATTATTTTTAAATCAATCGGTCAAGCATAATACTTATCTTTGCCGTATTTAGTTTTTAAATAATTAATCAATTTAGTAAGATGAAAAGAATGTATTTTAGGTCGAGTTGTAATATATTTGTAATTTTGTATTGCTTATATACAGAGGTTACCAAAACACCCAATCATATTTTTAAAGAATTACAACGGTTTAATCTAGGAATAGATTTATTCAAGTATCTTGTTCAAGATTACATTTTAGAGAGCTACTGTACAAATTCTATATATATTTCCTTAGATCCACCATCTTATTTAAATTTGAAACATAAACGGCTTGACCCAGCCAGCGCTGCCAGACCCGTTTTGACAGCCCTGCCAGATCGTCAGTAGTTTAGTCTTTTCCACCCACTCAGAAAACGGTCGCACGAATTTTCTTCTTTTTCCATTGTGCATTTTTTTTGTTATTGGCGTGAAATTTCCAAGTGAAATTTATAGACAAAATCCAAGTGAAATGAACCTAGAAATGCTTAGAATGTCCAATTGTTAGAGAAACAGAGAGAGTCGGAAGACAGCGAGCAGGTGCAGCCACGCCCAGTTCAGGCGCACCGCCCACCGCCGCAGGATACACAAACACACACGGCTAACACCCGCACACCCACACACATACACTCACACAAAGAGATCCCCTAGTGGTGAAAAGGAGCTCCAGAAATGATGCTTTCATCCATAAACAACTCCTTCGAGCAGGACACCCACGACGCGGATGCCAATTGCGATGGTCCCGATCTGGATTTCGTGTACTCCGACGTGGATGGCTACCAGAACGAGATTGCCGAGCTCTACAGCTACACGGAGTTCAGTGAGTTCCAGATGAATGTGAAGGCATTCGAGGATCAGATGGAGCTTTATGACCTGCCGCCCAACTGGCAGAAACAGGACTCGGCCGCGCAGCGTGGGATCGTAATGAAGCTGGTGGACCAACTGGAGGTCTCCGATCGAACCTTTCGCATGCAGGCCGCCCGTTGTATCCTGTACCTGGCCCAGGGATGCTGGGCTGAGGTTCAGTCGGACGAGGAGCAGCACCAGATCACCAGGGATAATGTCTTGGTGCTCCACCAACTCGGCGTCTTTGCCTCCTTCATCGACCTGCTCAACATGGAGATCGAGAGCGCCTGTTCCCCGGACATCGTGGCGGTTAAGATCACCAATGTTACTCTAGTAGACTCCACGGACATCCGGGTCATCCTGTCCGTGCTGTACATCATAACAGAGACCGTTCGGGATGAGAGGGATCGCGGCAGCGAAGACTACAAGGAACTGGCCGAGTCTTTTGTCCAGGAAATCAATTCCCCACTGCCAGATGGCGAACTGCTGGCCGTCAAGCTGCTGGGCATGATCACAAGGTTTTGCAGCGGCGCAGCCCCGCAATTTCCCATGAAGAAGGTGGTTCTACTGCTCTGGAAGGTCTCACTTCTGGGACTTGGGGGTATGGATGTGCTCAAGAATCTCAAGAACGAGTACCGGCAGAAGGTGGGTCTGGAACCCATCACAGAGGACACACTTGAGGTAACCAAGTGCATGAGGGCCAGTTCACCTCCCGCCACGGCCACTGATATACTTGAAAATCAGTATCCCAAAAGGAACTTTAAGTGAGAGGGGTCTTGACATCAATTATATACATCATTTTAACTCTTATCCCTTCCCAACAGACGCTCCCTGATGAAGCAGCGCTTTCTGGACGAACCGGAGCAGATCGACATGGAGATGAGCGGCAATGAGGGTCAGGGCAATGCCAACAATGGCGGTGGCAATGGCGGAAATGGAGAGGAGGAGCTCTCCCAGTACTACCGGCCGTATGACGATCCCTCTTCATCCGCCTCCACCACCTCGACGGCCAATCCCAACAACCAGCCCAGCCTGACACAGCCTCCCGCTGCTGTGCCTCCAGTGCAGATCACGGCCCGCCTGCCTTGGACGCCCAAGGTGCGGCAGAAGGACATCGATCAGTTCCTGGACATTTCAAGGAACAAGTTCATTGGGTATTCACTGATTGGGGACCATAAAAGTCTGGCTGGACTGCCGCAACCCATTCACGAAGGCTTCAAGACGCTGCAACGACACATGTACATGAGTCTAGCGGATGTGCAGATCAAGAAGGAAGAGGATATTGCCAGGAATCCCATATCCACGCACGAGGACGAGATTAAGCTGACGCCGGCGGAAGTTCTGTACCAGGCCATATTGCCCAACCTGCCGCAGTACATGATCGCCTTGCTGAAGGTCCTGCTAGCGGCCTCGCCGACTTCCAAGTCCAAGACGGAGAGTATCAACATACTGGCCGATGTGCTGCCCAAGAAGTCGCCCCTGACGCCCACGCAAACCACTAAGCTCAACGTCGACACGGGGCGGCACAGGGAGATCATTGTAAAGGCCGTCTCGGCCATCATCCTGCTGTACTTGAAGCACTTTAAGATTAATCATGTCTACCAGTTCGAGTTCATGTCCCAGCACCTGGTCTTTGCCAACTGCATCCCGTTGGTACTGAAGTTCTTTAACCAGACAATCACGGAGTACGTGAACACCAAGAACTCCATTCCTCTGCTCGATTTCCCGTCGTGTGTGATTGGCGAACAGCCGGATTTGAGTGGGGACAGCTTTGTGTACGGCGGAGAGATGTCGGACAAGCCGTACTCCTGGCGGAACGTGTTCTCCTGCATCAACCTGCTGCGCATTCTCAACAAACTGATTAAGTGGAAGCACTCGCGAGTAATGATGCTGGTGGTCTTTAAGTCGGCACCGATTTTGAAGAAGACCTTAAAAGTCCGCCACGCCATGATGCAGCTGTATGTGCTGAAGCTGCTCAAGATGCAGACCAAGTACTTGGGCCGCCAGTGGCGCAAGTCCAACATGAAGACCATGAGTGCAATTTACGCCAAGGTGCGGCATCGCCTAAACGACGACTGGGCCTTTGGCAACGACCTGGAGTCGCGGCCTTGGGACTTCCAGGCGGAGGAGTGCACGCTGCGGGCCTGCGTGGATCGGTTCAACCTGCGGCGCTATCCAGAGGCTACCCAGAAGTGTGGTAACAACGGCACGGCGGCTCAGAATGTGGAGAACGCCCAACAATCCAACATGATGGCGGGCAACAATGGATGTGGCAATAACGGGGACGCCAACGGCTATGGAAACAACGGGGGCGGCGGCAATGGCGGTCACAATCAACAGCAGCAGCAGCTCAACGATTATGGTGTGGAGGGTGGCTTTCCCAGCGACGAGATCCTCACGCACTCCGATTTTGCCTTCTTTGGCCACTCGGGCTGGTGGGACCGCAAGGTAGAGCTGACGGACTACTTCAAGGCCAACTACGCGGTGTGGCTGGAGGAGGAGGTCTACAACAGTCAGACCGACTGGGACGCCCTCTAGGAAGAGCAGCCATGGGTAAGTACTGCAACTTGTACCCACCTTTTCACCCATTAACTTAATTTCACTACAAATTTCCAGCTGCTCTGCAAGCCTTACTGCAGCCTCCTGAGGATCATCATACGCATCATATAAGCAAAAAGTTATTACCTTAATTGTAAGCATAAAGAAGTACATTGATATAATCCATGTAGCCAGACCACGATTGGAACACCAACTACTCACTGAATTGGCAATAAATTGGCAAGCCAAGGGACTCCGCTCCGCTCCACTTCACTAACTAGAATACGCGAAATACCCCATAGCGATGACAAGCCTGTATATTTACCGATTATTGATTGTATTTTATAATTTATATTATTATTATTTGTCCTGTTCCACAAGCCCCTTTCATCCGGATTGCGGCAGTTGGCTTCTGTAGCGGAGAATAAACAAATTAACTAGTTCGAAAACGATCGCCTTTCGGTTTGCGGTTAAATGTCTGTTTATTCGTATGTGTGTTTTGTTTCGCACAAGAAAATATAGAATTCTATTAGGTCATAGTCTTAGAACTAGGTTTAAATTTGGTAAATATACACTACGGTATTTACAAGGTGCATATGCATATATAAATATCCATTATATAGTACAATAACTTTTCAACTCCATAAAAACGCCCCACACCAAATGCCTCGTTGGGGTTTTTGCAAAATTCCATGACGTAATAGTAAAACAATACGTGTAATAGTTAGCACAGCTAAATATGAATTCCTGAACCGAGTTTCTTCATTTCACAATTCTGGTTACAAGAGCATTCTCCACAAGAGAGACCATGTCACCCATAATAACTATCTTAATACGAAATAAAGACTAACTAATGAAAGTTGTATTCTAGGGGCGGGTCGATTTGGGTATATGGAAAACGAGCTGAAAACTAAAAGCGAATTGTAGGTTGGGCAAAACAAATATTTCTAAACAATACTGCAGTTTTCTTTGGACTTTGCGGTGGTTAAAATAGATTTCAGATCTAATTTTCATATTCTAAAACTGATTATAACAGTCCCAAAGATCGAATTTAGATAATGCTTTATGTTAATTAAAAATCGAACCACCCTAAGAGATGCTTACAAATACGCCTTAATATACAATGGGGATTTTTGCCACGAATTCAAACAATGTTGAACCGTTCAACATCCTAATAACATACAATATTCCTTTATTGTACACTGTATCGAAGGATAATTTACTGCTCCATGGGACAGGCCGTGGGCATCACGTTGTTATTGCTCGGACCCACGTAGAGCATTCCGAATCGCTTCTGCTGCGGCGGACAGGCGGGGGGAGCAGGCGTTGGGACCTCGCAACGCTCCTCGAAGTAGTGGACGATGCGCTGCAGGACGAACTTGAAGATCTTTTCCTTGGCGATCTCTCCGTTGAGGAATGTGATGTCCTTGCAGTCGCGGTACTCGCTGAAGTTCTTCTCGTAGTGCGGCCACACGCAGAGCTCAAAGTATCCGGTGACATCTGGGGGATCGTAGGTGCGCTTGCTGCGCCGCTCGAAGCACTTCTCGTAGGGCAGATGGAAGTGGTACTTGAGGTTGCACAGGGCCAGCAGCTCCGGCTGGTTGAAGATCATGAACCCCTCGACCAGGAGGAAGTTGATCTTCTTGTCCCTCAGCTGGGCGGCGATCTGGGCATTGATCCGCATGATGTGCGCCGCCTGCTGCTGCTGCTGCTGGATTTGCTGCTGATGGTGATGCTGCTGGGAATGGTGATGATGGTGGTGGTGGAGCCTAGGCTGCTGCTGAGGCGGATACTGATAGGCCGCGCCATTGGCCTGCTTGTAGTAGTTGGCATTGTAGTGATACTGCTGCTGGAACTGCATGGCGTAGTGCTCGAAGTTGGCATAGGTCACCAGCTGCTCCGGTGGCTCAGGGGCCACGTGGCGCCCCTTGATGATCTGCGCTATGTCGCTCAGCATCTTGGCCATGTCCAGCGAGGTGATGAGCTCAAAATTGATGACATTGAGCGCCTCATTCCGCTGATGCCGCTTGTCATCCACGGGCAGGAAGTAGTCATCCTGCGAGATCAGGCGCACCTCGCCAATGGTGTACGGGGAGTTCCACAGCGGAGCTCCACTCAGACCCTTGAAGTAGTCGTGGAGACTGTGGGCCAGCGTCGTCTTGCCGCCGCAGGTGACCCCCGAGATTCCAATGACCAGCCACTGAGGCATGTTGTCCTCGACTGACTATCGCTCTTCCCTGTTTCTCTGTCGGAATCGTACGTTCCCAACAGGGAATGATAACCCCTGGATAACCCCTTAATCGCGCTTCACCCGCAAGCTCCAGATGTGATAGAAGGAGAACGCGGCGATACCGCCGAGGAAGATCACCCCGAACACAGTGGGCACTATGAAAGCGTACTTCAGCGGTGGAAAGAACTGCCGAATGGGATTGCCTGGTGGTATAAAAAAGATAGTTGGGTAACATTCTGTAGTAGTTCATGGGTTTCATTGGCCAAAAATTACCGAATTAATCGAATTCGTAAATTTTGTAACACAGTAAATAATTTAAATGTATCAAAATGATATATGTGGACACCAAATCCTAGTCACATATTTGACAGGTAAGCATATTTAACTCATTTCCCACAAAGGTATTTAACAGATATACATTAAAAAGTCATAAAAGATTGTTTCTTTGTGTACGTAATGTTTTTTTAGTCATGCTTTTTTTAGGGGCTTAAGATTAGATTTTGTATTTTTAGTTTAGTGTTGAATGCAACAAATAAGATTGGTAACTGCATGAAATTCATCAATCGTTTAGATGAGAGAGAAGTTATTACCTCACGTCATGAAATTCATCAATCGTTTAGATGTGAGAGAAGTTATTACCTTATTACCTGCGACTGTTAAATCGAAAACTACTGTACATCACCTAAATAAAACTACATTTCTGCAGTAGATGACGTTAATTGTCAACAGATAAGCATTAAATAACGTAATTTTAATGACAAATCCTCCTAAAAACTGACTCATTTTTTACTTATGTTAAATCTGTGGGCAAATTTTTAATAAACCATGTTTCTTTTTATAGCCTATGTATAGTAGATATAGCTTATAACCAACAATTTAAGTTAAATCTAAAATGTTTATTACTGATTTTAAATTTCCAAGTAATTTGTAAATATTTTTTCTTTAAAATGTCTATTGAAACCCAAGACTCAAGTTACGCACTACATTAGATACAGTAAATATTTTTTTTAAGCGAGAGCTTAAATCAAATAAATTCGTTATAAAAATAGTCACATTCACTTGCTGACGTAAAATCAACAAAACAAGTTAGTAAACAAACGACTGCGGACATAGCCGGTGTCTACTGTACTCCACACCGCTGTTAGTGGGTGACCTTGACCCGAGCTTAGAGCGTCGGAGAGCCGCATTCCAGGTAACCCCGGTTTCGGATAGTGAACTCTGGGGATTGGATTTGTAATACCCCATACATGCAATATGTACCTAAATATCGTGACCAATTTACGCCGCGGCGTCACTTTAATTACTGCACAAAAGCGGCGCGAGATTATTCAATAAAACTTATAACCGAGAGAAAAAGCACTGACTTCTCCGCGGAAATCTATTGCTTACCTTCATCGATGAGCATAAACGGGAGGACGGCCACCCAGAAAAAGTAGTAGAAGAACACGGCGATTGCGGATATCAAAATGATTTTCCCGAGTTGCGCATTCGAAGCCATAAATAGCTGATATTGATATTCTTGGAAATTCTAGCGTTTTTCGGGCGAAAAAACACGCGACCGGCGACGATTTCTGCGGAAGACTGCTCATGGGGCGTTCTCCCCGTTTGGAACACTACACTGTCCACTAATCCTCGACTTCCCGGACGAATCCCCAAGTAATCGCAGCTCTCGATTGAGTTCCGTGGTGGTAATTGTAAACAAAACAAACAAGTGCGTGATCCAAAAAATTTCCGAAAAGGTGTTATGCACGGTGTGACCAGATAGGGGAACAGGAAACACCAAATACCAGGGCTGGATACTAGAAATTCAATGAAAAAATATAATTAAAAATTAATGTTTGTTTAATATTTTCTAAAAACAAGAAATTTTATGAATAATAATAATAATAAAATCTAATATTAGTCCATCAATCTTAGATGATATACAAAATATAAATACCTTTTATATGTGTACGAACTGGCATTTATAAGTTCTTGTAATATTTGTTGTAGCTTATTTTCTAAAAACTAGAATTTTTAAGACTACAAATTGTCTATTATCTAAGATTAGACCCCATCCATTTTAGGTATTTGACAATTAGCTTATTTTTAGCGTATTTTCTGGAAACTATAAATTTTAAGACTGCAAATTGTTTAAAATCTAAGATTACACCATCAATCTTAGATATTAGGCAATTTGAAGTCATCGAATTTCTAGTTTTTATAAAATAACATACAAAATATTACAAAAGTTGTATATTATTGACGAATGCCAGTAAAAAGTTGTTTTTTCATTGAAGAAAATATTTGAATATACGTAGATAAATTAGTTGGCTATAAATTAAACAAGCTTTGATCGGAGATTTTAGATTATTAAATCAGTGATTTAATATTAAGATTTAATTTTATATTTAAGATTTTACAAAATTATGAATTTTTTATTTCCACTTGTAAAAAAAATGCAGCTGTTGCCTTACCGGGTATTTTGTATACCTCGAGAATTGGGCACACTGGCCCATTAGCCAATGTAAACAAACAAATTTTATTCGAATTAAAAAATGGTAAAAAAGGCGCAATCAAAACGGCAGCCGTGGGTAAAGAATCTTTACTCAAACCGAGAGTATCCAGACAACTATACAGACGCCAGCTTCCTGAAGGATTTGCGCACAAACCTGCATGTCAGGATATACACATTCAGTGAGGCGATTGCCGGCATCACGGTGCTGAATAACCAGATTTCCTGTATTACCGGCTTTCTTATACTCTATCAACTGATGCTCAGCGATAGGGTTTCGCCCACCACGATCCTGGTGCCCAGTTGCGGGGTTACGGGGATTGGTTACCTGTGCTACCGGGGCAGGAGTCTCAGCTGGGCACTCCTGGGAGAGGACTCCAAAACCTTGGTCACAGTGGTCCTCTTTGGATACCTATTCTCACCAATGCTGCACACCCTAACCCAGGCCATCAGCACGGACACCATCTACATGATGACTTTCTTTGTCCTGCTCGGAAATCTGATATTCAGTCACTACGGATTGGATGTGGCCATGGTCTCCAAGGTAGTGATCACACCCAGCGAACAGTGATGGATACAAAATGTTCTCTTTAAATAGAGTCAACAAACTTATTCACATTTCTTAGCTTGTCTATTTTTACCTGGTAACTTATTAATTTGGTAACTTACCCGCATGATTAACTTTTTACTTGATAACTTGTTTAACTTCTTCTTTTAGGAACTTTTTCACTAAGTCTCTTTTTTATTTTACATAATTAGTTCATTAGCTCAGCTGGTTAAACTTACTTTTGATAAAGTTTTCATTTGAAAACTTAATATCTTGTTATTTCTTTACGAACTCATAAAGCACTTATAATACTAATACTCTATATATTTGCTTTACAATTTCAGGCCATCTCACTCAATGCTGCAATATTTGGGGCCATTTGCTTGGCATCCAGACTGCCGACATCGTATCATGCCTTCGTACTCCTCGTTGAGGCCGCCGTCTTCTTTGTGCTGTATCCCATAATGACGGAGGCGAACTGGAGGGCTGGATTCATGGTGCCAATCTTTGCCATTTGCTGTCTAGCCCTGTACTGGATTTCGCGCCCCGTGCTCTATCTTTACGCCTCCACCACGGTCTTCATCAACTTCGTGTGCCCCTTCATTTTCGTGTGGCAGCAGCAGTACAAGTTCAACATCCACGGGCCTTGGGACGAGGCCATCGTGGAGGAGAACACCGACGAGAACCTGGATGATAACTTATAGCGGCAGCTCCGCTTCTCAGAACAGCTGCCGCCACGACCAGGTGGCGGCGATGTCGGGGAGCACTTCACCAATCACTAACCATTCGCACGATTTTTTGTTTTTAACTTTGTTAACTCATTCCAAGCTTTTGTCAATGTTGATCTTTTTATCATGTTATGTCTTTTTAGGTTGTAAGTAATTTTAATAAATTATTCTTTTAAAAAGTCTATTCATTGGTGTTTTATTCCATTTCAGGTATTAAATCGAAGGATTTTATGTTAAATAATCAAAAATGCTTGGGTACATAAAAAATCTTACATTATAGATTAATTTGAATGTATATAAATCATCTTTAAAAATTTGTTTAATATTGAGGTTCATAAAAATATAATTTTTATATAAATCAGTCTTTCTGAAATTTATGATGAAACTGGTTTCAAATCTAAAAATGCAAAAAAACACTCACTAATTCATAAATGTTCTGCCACATTGTTTAATAAACATGAACCGTTTAGTTGATTAATAGACTAGTTCAACGTAATTCACAGGTTTCAATGACTTTTGTTGTTCCGGATTTGCATTTAAATTAATATTTATATTTATTTTTTATTTGTAAAGCAATGTAAAAGTGTATACTAAAACGGTTAATGTATGATATTTATTTTGATTGAAACATCAAACAAGTATTTAAATAAGTACAGTGTTTTAAGAATTCAAATTCACAAAATTGAGTATTAAAAAATTAAAGTTAAGAAATAAAAACAGAAAATCTACCAATGTAATTGTTCAAGATCTATCTCAATAATTGGTAAGTACTAAAATGCTGCTACATTTAAGTAATTAATGCCAAGATATATGTATATGTGAACTAGGGAAAATGCGGGAATTAATTTCAGAGTAATAGTTTAGAAACAATTTATATTGGGGCTAACCCACTGGCAGTGTAAGGCCAGTGAAATTGTAGCTGGTATCGCGACTGCGGTTAAAACTGGTTTCATAGATAACAATTAAGTATTCGATAACACATTCAGACATTGTATGTCTTCGACTTAATGTAATGCAAATAAATGCAAGCAATTACTCAAATAGGAGTGTATGGAATATGGATGACTGACATCTTCATTAGCTGCACGACCTTTTAAGGGGTTTCCCTAGAAACTCAAATTAACCAATCTATAAGAAGATAAAAATAGCACAATTTAGATCACTTTCTTTACGTAATCTAGAGGCAATTCAATTCTATAAGAAATAATCTCTGATTTGAATCCATAAACGAATATTGTTATACTACATCAACGTCCCATGTCCGCTTTACCTTCTCCTGAGATAACGAATTTAAAGGAACATATCGTATTCTGATAAGTTTTTCTTTTGCTTTTTTTTGTTGATAAGATTTTCTTTTGAAGTGTAACATTTTCTGCTATTTTAATTTATGTGATGTCCCATGAATTTCAGTAAGCTGTTGGGATAAGATAACTTTTCCGAATACAAACTCTGAGATATTAAAATAACCATTATTCTTAACAATATCAAAATCATAAATTAATACCATAGTTTTACTATTAAACAATTGGCGTAAACAAGAGTTAGTCCCATTAGCCGTACCAATTTTCATATACTACTAAAGAAACACAATCTGATTTTTAAATTAATAAAAATGTCTCAGTTTTACAAGACACGTTCTAATTTAAAAACTGAAAATCACATAGTAATTAATTTGCTTTTAATGTATTTATTTCTCAACTGTTGGTACAATATGTGAGCTTTTATTTAACTTTGACCAACAGGATTCGGGAATGTTGGGTTGGCATTAGCATCCCTCGCACCAGCACTTCAAACTGGGACTGCAGTGTCCACTGGATCGTCCTTCCTCCTTGCAGACACGACGACAGGTCTCGTTATCCCAGACGGCACAGGGACCTCCATATCGTCCGGAGAGACAGTCGGCATCCGCGTCCTTGGCGCGCAGGATGAAGATCGTCATCACAGCGAGGAAGAAGTACAGGAACCTGATCTGCATCTTGTCACTTTTCACAGAAATCTTACTGGTAAAGTAGAAGTAGTAGTGCTGTCAAAAAAAAGTTTGGACTTGATTTATGGGTCCAGATACTCTCAATAGGCGCTTATATAGGGTCGGGATTTCTCTGCCCGGCAATTTGGATTCTGCCAACGTCGGCGTCACCATTGCAATGATTAGCAGATAATTACAGATAATTATCACAGTGTATTTAACTGTAGTAGCATATTTTACGGCTGATTATATCACAAATACCGACTTAAAATTATTTAAATTCGTCTATACACTTATATCGTCCGGATATCTCTTCTGGTACAGAAACTGCTTATCTGTTCTTTTCCTATATTGTATGTAGGCAAATATCTTTCAATTTTTATCACCCACCCAATGTATATCTACAAATACGGGAGAACCAAATTTTATAGGGTTTTGATATTCCGAAAAAGGACTTAAGCTTCCGCTGTAAAACTGTGTTACCACTATTATTTACCTTAAATTATTATTTTCATTTTTGTAATTATTAAAGCGAGGGTGATTCATAGCTGAATTTGCTGCTATGGATAAACACTCTTATCAGAATCTTCAAGGTCGTAGATTCAAATTAAGATACATAACCAAGTCCATTCGAAAAATCCACACAGCTGTCAAAAAACTGTGTTACTATTATTATTTACCTGAACTTATTATTTATGTACTTTTTTTATTTACTTAAATTTATTATTCCCATTTGTTCAAATTATTAAAGCGCAAAAGATTCATAGTTGACTTCGCTGCTATGGATAAACACTTTATTCAAAACATGATACAGCTGTGTCTAACCAAATGCATTCGGAATTTCTTGTTTTTGCCAGGGTGAGCTACTCGTAGAATAACAGCAGACTACCCCAACAATTTCCGAGGTGAGCACCACCTTCCAGGAAAACACATTTACATATCATATACCGATAAGATGGGGTTTTATGAAGCGTACTTTTTTCTGCTATTTGATTTTATACTTCTTACTCATAGAGTAAATGGCGTATACAATAACGTTGCAAAGTTTATGGACCTAAACCCTATAAAGAATATTTGTTCTATCATGTCATGTCCGTTTGCCAGAGTGTTCGTATAAACGTCAAGATCTTGGAAATTATAGAAACCAGAAAGTTGCGACTAAACAACCAATATATATCAGATATTCTTACATCGAATTTTAATTAACTCATTTTACAATTCGCACTGCAGCCAACCCAATAATAGTAATAAAAACCCAATACAAATTATTAGCTAGTTCAAAACTAACACATTCTGGCTCTATTAGTATTGTCATGTCTGAGAGTGTACTTTATTAATCTGATCTATTATAATACCACTTAAAATATTGAATTCACAGTTTAATAAGTTCAATAGAATTACGGCTGAACAAGCTAGGGCAAACCAGAACTAGTCTCGTTTATAAAACTTAAAAGACTAGTTCTTATTAAAAATAAATAAAAATGCCAGAATAATTAAATCAAATTTCTTTGCAGTAATATATGTATTTGTAGTACTCAACTGGTGCTTTAATATAAAAACTTTTATTTAACAAGTTTCGGGAATGTTGGGTTGGCATTAGCATCCCTCGCACCAGCACTTCAAACTGGGACTGCAGTGTCCACTGGATCGTCCTTGCTCCTTGCAGACACGACGACAGGTCTCGTTATCCCAGATGGCACAGGGTCCTCGATATCGTCCAGAAAGACAGTCGGCATCCGCTTCCTTGGCGCCCAGGATGAAAATAGTCATCACAGCGAGGAAGAAGTACAGGAACCTGATCTGCATATTGTCGCTTTCCACAAAAATGGTAAATAGAGTAGTGCCTTCAAAACAGAGTTCGGACTTGATTTATGGGTTCAGATCCATGAAAAGGCGGTTATATAGGGTCGGGATTTCTCCGCCCGCAAATTTTGGTTCTGCTAGCGTCGGCGTCTCGAAAGTGATAATTATTAGAAGATAATTACAGATAATAATAACAGTATTTAGTTGCAATAGCATACTTTACGGATGATTTGATCGCAAATACCGACTATGCTTTGTACCAAATTCCTTCCAAAACTAAATACTAACTTACGAGGAATATGGCTTATAGACCTTCAGGGACATATAACATATATTTATTTGATCACTTCATATAGTAACAAAATTAATTTCCATTACAACAACTGTGACATCATTATTAATTGAAATATATGTGAAATTAATGCAATATTACTCACAAGACTTGAAAAAAACTGGTTGCAACTGTTTGATTGATGCAACAACTTCAATAGTAGCGTTTTTGAACAAAACTAGGAAAAACCAGAATCGAACCCGGGTGTTATTGAGAAAAGTAAACGAACTTGATTTCCTTATGTTATATTTTAAAGATTCTGATTGAATTTTAATTTAATTTTACATAAATTAACATTTTATATCGAATATAAAACTATTTTTGTGGCAACGCCTTTATTTTCTGATATATATTAAATGCATTTAATAGTTAATTTTTATTAATTAAAACTTTTTATTTGTAATTCACATTTGGTTCTTTTAACTTTTTTCTGACGTAATGTCAAATTGGATTTGGGTAGGTCATGAAAAGTTTTCAGAATCATTTAATCATTTCAGAATCAATATACAATGTTTTGGTACACGTTTTAATCAAATTTATAGAAGTTTTCGACCGTTATATTTAATTTTATTTTGTAGTTAATTTTATTACCAAACAAAATCTAACAAAAATATATCTTTTAGATTTATAACAGATTTTTAAAGTTAACACTCACCGTTCGTTTCCGCTTTAAAGCGTTTCAAAACTTTGGGGTATTTCCGATTGGGGTACCAGTTCAAAATCTCAGTCTTTGCAGTGAAATGAATTCTTTATTAATTTTCAGATACAATAAAAAATTCAAAAATCATGAGTAGATATTTAGGAAGCGAAGTGATCTAGCATTCTTCGCACCAACACTTCAGGCTCGCACTGCAATGTCCACTGACACGTCCTTCCTCGCGGCAAAGTCGACGGCACTGCTCTCCATCCCAAGCCCAGCAAGGACCACTGAATTTTCCAGATGCGCAATCGTAGGCCGAAGCCGTGTTGAGGAAAAGGACTCCTAATATCACGATAGTGACAGTAGCAAAGAGAAGAATTCTTGACACTCCCATTTTCTTAGCAAATGACTCCGTGATTCTGGGAACTTATTTACTTTGGCTTTTTCTGTAAGATACAAGCGCTTATATAGGCTCAGATTGTCGATCTCTGTGCCCGCTTAGGCAGAGGTGAATTTGTAAATGATTTCAATGCTTTTTTCCCAAAAGCATACTTTTGGGCTTTTAGAAAATTTAAGACATGCAAGAAAGTCGAAGCTTATATACCCTTGCAGCTGTTACAAAATATTAAATATTCTATAAAACGGCTATATTTCCATTTGTATGCAAATAAATATACGTTAAGGGTCCGAAATTTCTCCTTAACTGCTGTGCAAGATTTTTACTTAAATTATAATACCCTCAGCAAGAGCATATAAATTTGTATTGATTAATTATCAAATTAGAGATCATGTTTTTTCAACTTGCGTTGAGTTCATCAAAACCTATTTCATTGACTACAATTGCGATTTATACGCAACGTTATTATGACCAGATAAGCTCACTCTGAACAAGAAAGGAAAGCTAACTTCGGGCGGAGCCGAAGTTGAAATACCCTTGCAGAATATTCTGCAAATTATATTCTCCAAAATTATTCATATGATGCATTCTTAATACTCATAAAAAATCCCACCTTCCTAACTTTAAAAACACCAAAGTTATGGCATTTCCAATCGTTCAGTTATATGGCAGCTACAGGATATAGTCGGCCGATCCATATGAAATTTGGTAGGTCGGATTAATTGGCCAAAAATAATACCCATAGGAAATCCTAACTTTCTAACTTTTCAAACACCAAAGTTATTTCATTTCCGATCAATCAGTTATATGGCAGCTATAAGATATAGTCGGCCGATCCTTATGAAATTTGTTAGGTCGGATTAATTGGCCAAATATAAAACCCATAGAAAATCCCAACTTCCTAACTTTGCAAACACCAAAGTTATGGCATTTCCGATCAATCAGTTATATAGCAGCTATAGGATATAGTCGGCCGATCCTTATGAAATTTGGTACGTGGAATTGATTGGCCAAATATAAAACCCATAGAAAGTCCCAACTTCCTAACTTAACAAACAGCAGAGTTATGGCATTTCCGATCAATCAGTTATATGGCAGCTATAGGATATAGTCGGCCGATCCCGGCCGTTCCGACTTATATACTGCGTGCAAAGGAAAGAAGGGTGTGTGCAAAGTTTGAATTCGATATCTTTAAAACTGAGAGACTAGTTCGCGTAGAAACAGACAGACGGACAGACAGACGGACAGACAGACAGACGGACAGACGGACAGACGGACAGACGGACGGACGGACAGACGGACAGACGGACATGGCTATATCAACTCAGGAGGTGATCCTGATCAAGAATATATATACTTTATAGGGTCGGAGATGTCTCCTTCACTGCGTTGCACACTTTTGACCAAAATTATAATACCCTCTGCAAGGGTATAAAAACGAGTCATTAACCTACTATCGAAGACGTAAGATTTCCTGTTCTGTGAGATATGGGAACGTATTGCAGCACAGTAAATTACGATATTAAACATGTATATTTTTCTAAATTTGTCAAGATTCATGGAAAATCGAGGCAGAGCCGTAGCACTGACGAATCGGAGCAAATATAAATTTAATTTTTGACAATGCTTGTCAACATATATTTATTATACTAGTTTTCTGCACTTAACCATTAGCACTGTAATGTTTTGTAACTCGTATTGTCTGCAAAGTTTCTCTGTCCGAGAAAACATTTTTCAGCAGACAATATGAATGAGCTACTTTTGTGGCTAGGAGAATCGCAAAAGGGAATTTGATATCGAACCTTTTTATTGGGTCAAGATTTTGTGTGGACTAACGTCAATATTGGAAAGTCAACTGCTTTTTCTGATTGACTGCCTTAAAGGTCTCAATAATTACCTAACTGCCTGGAAAGCCGCGTCAGAAACTGGTTTCCCGAAAGTAGCAATCGTTAATATGGTTTATGAATCATATCAGAATAAAGGCCTACTTCCAATAACAAAGTGCAAACATATAACGTGAACTTAGGAAAGTAATTGTATGTAGCATCTTTTAATACTGATCCCAAATACAAAAATACCTCTGCAATTTTTTTTAATAAATATTATTAATTTGTAACAAGCCTGAATATATTGCTGATAAATGATATTTGTTATTTATTTGTTAGAATAATATTATTATATATATATATATATATATATACAGGTCTCAGGTCTCTCTAAATAAATGCTTGAAATGCACTGGATTTAGCATCCTTCGCACCAGCACTTCATGCTGGCACTGCAGTGTCCGCTGACTCGTCCTTCCTCTTTGCAAAGACGCCTGCAGAGTTCTCCATCCCAAGCGAAGCAAGGACCACTGAATTTTCCAGAAAGACAATCAGAGGCCGAAGCCATGTCGGCAGCCAGGACAACAATTGTCACCACGGCGATGAAAGCGAACAGGAATTTGATCTGCACCATTGTAACAGGTATTCTCAATAGGCCCTGTATTTAATTTGAGTTATTGGCAACGTTTGGTCCCTACAACTCAGGGTGCAGCTTATATAGCGACTAAACCCCTTGAGATATCAAGTAATATTCTGAAATAAGTGGCTGACTGCATCAGTATGTTTCAACATCCTTTGTGCTATTTCCTGCGTGAATAAATTGTAATATTATGGGTCCAGATCCCTGAAAATGCGGTTATATAGGAGCGGGATTTCTCTGCCCCCAAATTTTGGTTCTGCCAGCGTCGGCGCCTCGACAGTGATAATTATTAGAAGATAATTACAGATAATAATAACAGTATTTTGTTGCAATAGCATACTTTACGGCTGATTTGATCACAAATACCGACCGGTCATGCTTTGTACCAAATTCCCACCAATATTAAATACTAACTTATGAGGAATATGGCTGATAGAGACATATAACATATATTTATTTCACTTCATATAGTAACAATGTGAATTTCCATTAAAACAATTGTGACATCATTATTAATTTAAATATATGTGAAATTGATGCAATATTACTCATAAGACTTGAAAAAAACTGGTTGCAACTGTTTGAATGATGTAACAGCTTTAATAGGAGCGTTAGGAAAAAACAAAATCGTCCCGGATGTGATTGAATTTAATTTAACTGATTGATCGGAAATGCCATAACCTTAGTGTTTCTTAAGTTTGGTGTTTTTAAAGTTAGGAAGTTGGGATTTTTTATGAGTGTTAAGAATGCATCATATGAATAATTTTGGAGAATATAATTTACAGAATATTCTGCAAGGGTATTTCACCTTCGGCTCCGCCCGAAGTTAGCTTTCCTTTCTTGTTTTAATTTAATTTTACGTAAATTTACTTTTTATATCGAATGTAAAACTATTTTTGTAGCAACGCCGTGTTTTTCTGATATACATATATTAAATACATTTAATAGTTAATTTTTATTAATTAAAACTTTTTATTTGTAATTTGGTTCTTTTAACTTTTTTCTGACGTAATGTCAAATTGGATTTGGGTAGGTCATGAAAAGTTTTCAGAATCATTTAACTGACATGCTTATATGCACAATATTATACAGATCGTAATTTAACATTTTTTTGGTACACGTTTTAATCTAATTTATACAAATTTTTGACCGATATATTTAATTTTATTTTGTAGTTAATTTTATTACCGAACAAAATCTAACAACAATATATCTTTTAGCGTTGACTTCTGTGCGTTTACCAGTGCAATAGATTTTTAAAGTTAACACTCACCGCTTCAAACCGTTTCAAAACTTTGGGGTATTTCCGATTAGGGTACCAGTTAAAAATCTCAGTCTTTGCAGTGAAATGAATTCTTTATTAATTGATGCAATATTACTCATAAGACTTGAAAAAAACTGGTTGCAACTGTTTGAATGATGTAACAGCTTCAATAGGAGCGTTAGGAAAAAACAAAATCGTCCCGGATGTGATTGAATTTAATTTAACTGATTGATCGGAAATGCCATAACCTTAGTGTTTCTTAAGTTTGGTGTTTTTAAAGTTAGGAAGTTGGGATTTTTTATGAGTGTTAAGAATGCATCATATGAATAATTTTGGAGAATATAATTTACAGAATATTCTGCAAGGGTATTTCACCTTCGGCTCCGCCCGAAGTTAGCTTTCCTTTCTTGTTTTAATTTAATTTTACGTAAATTTACTTTTTATATCGAATGTAAAACTATTTTTGTAGCAACGCCGTGTTTTTCTGATATACATATATTAAATACATTTAATAGTTAATTTTTATTAATTAAAACTTTTTATTTGTAATTTGCTTCTTTTAACTTTTTTCTGACGTAATGTCAAATTGGATTTGGGTAGGTCATGAAAAGTTTTCAGAATCATTTAACTGACATGCTTATATGCACAATATTATACAGATCGTAATTTAACATTTTTTTGGTACACCTTTTAATCTAATTTATACAAATTTTTGACCGATATATTTAATTTTATTTTGTAGTTAATTTTATTACCGAACAAAATCTAACAAAAATATATCTTTTAGCGTTGACTTCTGTGCGTTTACCAGTGCAATAGATTTTTAAAGTTAACACTCACCGCTTCAAACCGTTTCAAAACTTTGGGGTATTTCCGATTAGGGTACCAGTTAAAAATCTCAGTCTTTGCAGTGAAATGAATTCTTTATTAATGTTCAGATACAATAAAAAATACATAAATCATTAGTAGATATTTAGAAATATAAACTCTTCAGGCTCGCACACGCACTGCTCGCAATCCCAAGCCCAGCAAGGACCACTGTACTTGTCTCCTTGTCCATAAAGGCCGAAGCCGAGTGGAGGAAAAGGTATACTATCACCATGATAATGGTAGTAATATACAGAATAATTTTTGTCAGGTCCATTTTTTTACTTTGGCTTTTTCTGTAAGATACAAGCGCTTATATAGGCTCAGATTGTCGATCTCTCTGCCCGCTTAGGCAGAGGTGAATATGTAAATGATTAAAATGCTTTTCTCCCAAAAGCATACTTTTGGGCTTTTAGAAAATTTAAGACATGCAAGCAAGTCGAAGCTTATATACCCTTGCAGCTCTTACAAAATATTAAATATTCTATAAGACGGCTATATTTCCATTTGTATGCAAATAAATATACGTTAAGGGTCCGAAATTTCTCCTTAACTGCTGTGCAAGATTTTTACTTAAATTATAATACCCTCAGCAAGATTATATAAATTTGTATTGATTAATTATCAAATTAGAGATCATGTTTTTTTATAGCTTGTTCTCATTTTCCTATACCACGTTGAGTTCATCAAAACCTATTTCATTGACTAAAATTGCGGTTTATACGCAATGTTATCATGACCAGATAGCTCACTCTGAAAAACGAGTCATTAACCTACTATCGAAGACGTAAGATTTCCTGTTCTGTGAGATATGGGAACGTATTGCAGCACAGTAAATTACGATATTAAACATGTATATTTTTTTAAATTTGATAAGATTAATGGAAAATCGAGGCAGAGCCGTAGCACTGACGAATCGGAGCAAATATATTTTTAATTTTTGCCAATAATGAATAACATTTATTCATTATACTAGTTTTCCGCACTTAACCATTAGCACTGTAATGTTTTGTAACTCGTGTTGTCTGCAAAGTTTCTCTGTCCGAGGGAAAACATTTTTCAGCAGACAATATGAATGGGCTACTTTTGTGGCTAGGAGAATTACAAAAAGGAATTTGAAATCGAACCTTTTTATAGGGTCAAGATTTTGTGTTCTTTTTTCAGCTTTTTCTGATTGACTGCCTTAAAGGTGTCAATAATAATTACCTAACTTCATGGAAAGCCGCGACAAAAACTGGTTATGTTTCGTAGTAATTTCCCGATTGTAGCAATCGTTAATATGTGCATGAATCATATTAGAATAAAGGCCTACTTCCAATAACAAAGTGCAAACATATAAAGTGAACATAGCAAAGTAATTGTATGTAGCATCTTTTAATCCTGATCCCATATTCATAAATACCTCTGCAATTTTTTATGATATTTGATATTTATTTGTTAGAATAATATAATATACAGGACTCATGTTAAATTAATGCTTTAAATGCACTGGATTTAGCATCCTTCGCATTTGTTAGAATAATATAATATACAAATGCTTGAAAAGAACTGGACTTAGCATCCTTCGCACCAGCACGCCAATTTGAGACTGCAGTGTCCGCTGACTCGTCCTTCCTCTTTGCAAAGACGCCTGCAGTGCTCTACATCCCAAAAGAAGCAAGGACCACTATATTTTCCAGAAAGACAATCATAGGCCGAAGCCATGTCGGCGGCCAGGACTAAAATTGTCATCACGGCGATGAAAGCGAACAGGAATTTGATCTGCACCATTGTTACAGGTATTCTCAATAGGCCTTGTATTTAATTTGATTTATTGGCAACGTTTGGTCCCTACAACTCATGGGGCAGCTTATATAGCGACTAAACACCTTGAGATATCTTATTTGAAATCGATAAGTTTCCTGGAATATCGAGTCATAAGCCTGTTATCTTATTAAATTAAGTGTATTTTTTATGAAGAATAAACAAAATATATTTTTTTATGTTGGTTGCAAGAGTGCACATCCGTCTTCCCAAGAAAATATACTGCATTGCTACTACCCCAGTTCTACTTGATTGTAAATAATTCTGAAATACTTGTGACAACTTATGTTTAGTGGCACTTACAAAGGTAGAGTGAAACTGACCTCCCCATGTTTTGGAACCAATACATTTGGGAATAAAACTAAAAGATTGCGAAATATTTAAAACTTTATTTTTCATTTAATAAAAATAAGTAAGGAAATTGCTTTCTGTTTTTTTTTTTAAGAGGATAATAGAAAAAATATGTAACATTTTATGACAGGTGTTATTTGTTTTATAAGAGTTTTCTTTTGATTACTATGAAAACATTGTATACTTTTTAAAGAAGTGGCCTTAACATCCTTCGCACCAGCACTTCATGCTGGCACTGCAGTGTCCGCTGACTCGTCCTTCCTCTTTGCAAAGACGCCTGCAGAGTTCTCCATCCCAAGCGAAGCAAGGACCACTGAATTTTCCAGAAAGACAATCAGAGGCCGAAGCCATGTCGGCGGCCAGGACAACAATTGTCATCACGGCGAGGAGAGCGAACAGGAATTTGATCTGCACCATTGTAACAGGTATTCTCAATAGGACTTGTATTTAATTTGAGTTATTGGCGACGTTTGGTCCCTACAACTTAGCGACTAAACCCCTTGAGATATCCAGCAATATTCTGAAATAAGTGGCTGACTGCATCAGTATGTTTCAACATCCTTTGTGCTATTTCCTACGTGAATTAATTGAAATATTAAACCAGGATCCTTATCTGAAATCGATAAGATTCCTGGAATATCGAGTCAGAAGCCTGTTATCTTATTAAATTAAGTGTATTTCTTATGAAGAATAAAAAAATATTATTTTGTTTTATATAAATTAAGCAATGCTTGTGGTTGCAAGAGTGCAAAGCCCTCTTCCCAGGAAAATGTACTGCATTCCCATTACACCAGTTCTACTTGGTTGTAAAATAATTCTGAATTACTTGTGATAACTTATGTTTGGTGGCACTTACAAAGGTAGGGCAAAACTGACATCCCCATGTTTTAGAACCAATACATTTGGGAATAAAACTAAAAGATTGCGAAATATTTAAAACTTTATTTTTCATTTAATAAAAATAAGTTAGAAAACTGCTCTCTAATTTTTTTTCGAAGAAGATAATAGAAAAAATATGTAACATTTTATGATAGATGCTATTTATTTATTTTATAAGAGTTTTCTTTTGATTACTATGAAAACATTGTATACTTTTTAAGGCAGTGGCCTTAACATCCTTCGCACCAACACTTCATGCTGGGACTGCAATGTCCGCTGGGTCTTCCTGACTCCTTGCAAATTCGCCTGCAGCGTTCTCTGCTCCAAGCGAAGCAACCGCCCTTGAAAGCTCCAGACAGACAATCTTTGGCTTCGGCAGTGTTGGCGGCCAGGACAACCATAGTCACCACAGCGAGGAAAGCGAACAGGAATTTGAACTGCACCATTGTAACCGGTATCCTCAATAAGTCTGGTAGCTGATGGCAGTTGTTGGCGACGTTTGGTATCGACAATTCGAGAGGGAGCTTATATAGGGACAATACCCCTCGAGATTTTCATCTGACTGCCTCAGTATGTTTTAACATCTTTTCTTCTTGCTTCTAAAAACTAATTACGATTTGTATCCTTATCTGAAGTTGATAAGATTCCTAAAAACCGAGCCAAGAACCGGCTGTCTTTTCCATTCGGTTACATCTTAAATGAAAAAAAAGAAGTAAATTGGTTGTTTATGGAGATTACAAAAATTTTTCAGTTCTTCATTATATTAATACTTGTTAGCTCCGAGATAAAGTAAAGTATATCTTGAAGTCAACTGAAGGGTTGACGAACCCAAAAAGTTTTCTAATTAAAAACAATAAAACGAAAAAAGGAAGACTATTTTCTGTAATGATGTTGGCCATGGTGACACCAAGGATTATAATTATCATTACCAGGAGGAAAACAAACCGATTTACACTTTTTTAACCCAAGTCAGCTTAATTTTGGTGAAATATTTACTTATTAAAACCTATGGCGTCACTTAAAAACATGGTGGTTTCATAGTTGAAGATACGATCTTTATTTTATTGTCAGCATGTGCATGCAGTTTATTTGCACTTCATATTGACCTTTCAAAAGCACCCAAATCAAATACATAAATTAGCTTGGACTGATTATGTTTGGTATTTATTTACAAACATATACAGGTGAAAGTCAATGCAGATCATAAAATAATACATGATGTTCGCATTAAATGTATAGTCATTATAAAGTTCGATACGATTAAAATTAAATAGAAACTAGTTTCTCGGTTGTGGTAAAAATATTTTTTTACAGATAGCATTACCAACTACTAAGATTAAGAGACTATGCCTAACCATACACAAAAACACACATGTTTGTGTATACCTATGTATTTTGTAAACTGTCTTTAGTCATTTGCTAATCCGTAGGTAACTATTGAATACAATAATTTATTTCACGTATGTATAAACTTTCTCAAAATGTAAAAAACGTAGTACATATGTATTCTCTGTTGGTTGGGCTCACTTATCGACTTAAACTAATGCAATTAACTACAATCGAATAGGTTTAACATACTATATAGTATATATATATATATACGAATGACATCCTCGTTAAACTTTGTGTTTTCTGCACTATCAGATAATCGTGTTATATTTCTTTTGATTTACTTTAATTAAACTAGCTCAGTGGTTAGCCCACCATTAATGCCTAAATTCCACTAAGAACAAATAATGATACAAACACTAAAAACACGAACGCTGCACCATGGCAGACCAGTCTCCATTGCAGCGGTTTTTAAACTAGGCTCCTAATTAGAGGGCCACCTCGTCGCCGTTCCGGGTGCTCAAAGGTGACACCTGCTCCTGATACTGATGCTCGGCCTGCAACTGAAGCTCCCGTCGCCGCTGTGCGGTCACCGACAGGCCGAGATTGCCTGCCTCCACCTCCTGTGCGCTGGATGTGGAAACCACTTGGTTGTTGGCGCTTGGCTCGTACATTATATCACGTATTGATGCTGCTGCTGCTGCTGCTGTTGCGGTTTCCTATAGCTTATATAGCGACTAAACCCCTTGAGATATCAAGTAATATTCTGAAATAAGTGGCTGACTGCATCAGTATGTTTCAACATCCTTTGTGCTATTTCCTGCGTGAATAAATTGTAATATTATGGGTCCAGATCCCTGAAAATGCGGTTATATAGGAGCGGGATTTCTCTGCCCCCAAATTTTGGTTCTGCCAGCGTCGGCGCCTCGACAGTGATAATTATTAGAAGATAATTACAGATAATAATAACAGTATTTTGTTGCAATAGCATACTTTACGGCTGATTTGATCACAAATACCGACCGGTCATGCTTTGTACCAAATTCCCACCAATATTAAATACTAACTTATGAGGAATATGGCTGATAGAGACATATAACATATATTTATTTCACTTCATATAGTAACAATGTGAATTTCCATTAAAACAATTGTGACATCATTATTAATTTAAATATATGTGAAATTGATGCAATATTACTCATAAAACTTGAAAAAAACTGGTTGCAACTGTTTATAACATATATTTATTTCACTTCATATAGTAACAATGTGAATTTCCATTAAAACAATTGTGACATCATTATTAATTTAAATATATGTGAAATTGATGCAATATTACTCATAAGACTTGAAAAAAACTGGTTGCAACTGTTTGAATGATGTAACAGCTTCAATAGGAGCGTTAGGAAAAAACAAAATCGTCCCGGATGTGATTGAATTTAATTTAACTGATTGATCGGAAATGCCATAACCTTAGTGTTTCTTAAGTTTGGTGTTTTTAAAGTTAGGAAGTTGGGATTTTTTATGTTGAGTGTTAAGAATGCATCAAATTAATAATTTTGGAGAATATAATTTATAGAATATTCTGCAAGGGTATTTCACCTTCGGCTCCGCCCGAAGTTAGCTTTCCTTTCTTGTTTTAATTTAATTTTACGTAAATTTACTTTTTATATCGAATGTAAAACTATTTTTGTAGCAACGCCGTGTTTTTCTGATATACATATATTAAATACATTTAATAGTTAATTTTTATTAATTAAAACTTTTTATTTGTAATTTGGTTCTTTTAACTTTACTGACGTAATGTCAAATTGGATTTGGGTAGGTCATGAAAAGTTTTCAGAATCATTTAACTGACATGCTTATATGCACAATATTATACAGATCGTAATTTAACATTTTTTTGGTACACGTTTTAATCTAATTTATACAAATTTTTGACCGATATATTTAATTTTATTTTGTAGTTAATTTTATTACCGAACAAAATCTAACAAAAATATATCTTTTAGCGTTGACTTCTGTGCGTTTACCAGTGCAATAGATTTTTAAAGTTAACACTCACCGCTTCAAACCGTTTCAAAACTTTGGGGTATTTCCGATTAGGGTACCAGTTAAAAATCTCAGTCTTTGCAGTGAAATGAATTCTTTATTAATTGATGCAATATTACTCATAAGACTTGAAAAAAACTGGTTGCAACTGTTTGAATGATGTAACAGCTTCAATAGGAGCGTTAGGAAAAAACAAAATCGTCCCGGATGTGATTGAATTTAATTTAACTGATTGATCGGAAATGCCATAACCTTAGTGTTTCTTAAGTTTGGTGTTTTTAAAGTTAGGAAGTTGGGATTTTTTATGAGTGTTAAGAATGCATCATATGAATAATTTTGGAGAATATAATTTACAGAATATTCTGCAAGGGTATTTCACCTTCGGCTCCGCCCGAAGTTAGCTTTCCTTTCTTGTTTTAATTTAATTTTACGTAAATTTACTTTTTATATCGAATGTAAAACTATTTTTGTAGCAACGCCGTGTTTTTCTGATATACATATATTAAATACATTTAATAGTTAATTTTTATTAATTAAAACTTTTTATTTGTAATTTGCTTCTTTTAACTTTTTTCTGACGTAATGTCAAATTGGATTTGGGTAGGTCATGAAAAGTTTTCAGAATCATTTAACTGACATGCTTATATGCACAATATTATACAGATCGTAATTTAACATTTTTTTGGTACACGTTTTAATCTAATTTATACAAATTTTTGACCGATATATTTAATTTTATTTTGTAGTTAATTTTATTACCGAACAAAATCTAACAACAATATATCTTTTAGCGTTGACTTCTGTGCGTTTACCAGTGCAATAGATTTTTAAAGTTAACACTCACCGCTTCAAACCGTTTCAAAACTTTGGGGTATTTCCGATTAGGGTACCAGTTAAAAATCTCAGTCTTTGCAGTGAAATGAATTCTTTATTAATGTTCAGATACAATAAAAAATACATAAATCATTAGTAGATATTTAGAAATATAAACTCTTCAGGCTCGCACACGCACTGCTCGCAATCCCAAGCCCAGCAAGGACCACTGTACTTGTCTCCTTGTCCATAAAGGCCGAAGCCGAGTGGAGGAAAAGGTATACTATCACCATGATAATGGTAGTAATATACAGAATAATTTTTGTCAGGTCCATTTTTTTACTTTGGCTTTTTCTGTAAGATACAAGCGCTTATATAGGCTCAGATTGTCGATCTCTCTGCCCGCTTAGGCAGAGGTGAATATGTAAATGATTAAAATGCTTTTCTCCCAAAAGCATACTTTTGGGCTTTTAGAAAATTTAAGACATGCAAGCAAGTCGAAGCTTATATACCCTTGCAGCTCTTACAAAATATTAAATATTCTATAAGACGGCTATATTTCCATTTGTATGCAAATAAATATACGTTAAGGGTCCGAAATTTCTCCTTAACTGCTGTGCAAGATTTTTACTTAAATTATAATACCCTCAGCAAGATTATATAAATTTGTATTGATTAATTATCAAATTAGAGATCATGTTTTTTTATAGCTTGTTCTCATTTTCCTATACCACGTTGAGTTCATCAAAACCTATTTCATTGACTAAAATTGCGGTTTATACGCAATGTTATCATGACCAGATAGCTCACTCTGAAAAACGAGTCATTAACCTACTATCGAAGACGTAAGATTTCCTGTTCTGTGAGATATGGGAACGTATTGCAGCACAGTAAATTACGATATTAAACATGTATATTTTTTTAAATTTGATAAGATTAATGGAAAATCGAGGCAGAGCCGTAGCACTGACGAATCGGAGCAAATATATTTTTAATTTTTGCCAATAATGAATAACATTTATTCATTATACTAGTTTTCCGCACTTAACCATTAGCACTGTAATGTTTTGTAACTCGTATTGTCTGCAAAGTTTCTCTGTCCGAGGGAAAACATTTTTCAGCAGACAATATGAATGGGCTACTTTTGTGGCTAGGAGAATTACAAAAAGGAATTTGATATCGAACCTTTTTATAGGGTCAAGATTTTGTGTTCTGTTTTCAGCTTTTTCTGATTGACTGCCTTAAAGGTGTCAATAATAATTACCTAACTTCATGGAAAGCCGCGACAAAAACTGGTTATGTTTCGTAGTAATTTCCCGATTGTAGCAATCGTTAATATGTGCATGAATCATATTAGAATAAAGGCCTACTTCCAATAACAAAGTGCAAACATATAAAGTGAACATAGCAAAGTAATTGTATGTAGCATCTTTTAATCCTGATCCCATATTCATAAATACCTCTGCAATTTTTTATGATATTTGATATTTATTTGTTAGAATAATATAATATACAGGACTCATGTTAAATTAATGCTTTAAATGCACTGGATTTAGCATCCTTCGCATTTGTTAGAATAATATAATATACAAATGCTTGAAAAGAACTGGACTTAGCATCCTTCGCACCAGCACGCCAATTTGAGACTGCAGTGTCCGCTGACTCGTCCTTCCTCTTTGCAAAGACGCCTGCAGTGCTCTACATCCCAAAAGAAGCAAGGACCACTATATTTTCCAGAAAGACAATCATAGGCCGAAGCCATGTCGGCGGCCAGGACTAAAATTGTCATCACGGCGATGAAAGCGAACAGGAATTTGATCTGCACCATTGTTACAGGTATTCTCAATAGGCCTTGTATTTAATTTGATTTATTGGCAACGTTTGGTCCCTACAACTCATGGGGCAGCTTATATAGCGACTAAACACCTTGAGATATCTTATTTGAAATCGATAAGTTTCCTGGAATATCGAGTCATAAGCCTGTTATCTTATTAAATTAAGTGTATTTTTTATGAAGAATAAACAAAATATATTTTTTTATGTTGGTTGCAAGAGTGCACATCCGTCTTCCCAAGAAAATATACTGCATTGCTACTACCCCAGTTCTACTTGATTGTAAATAATTCTGAAATACTTGTGACAACTTATGTTTAGTGGCACTTACAAAGGTAGAGTGAAACTGACCTCCCCATGTTTTGGAACCAATACATTTGGGAATAAAACTAAAAGATTGCGAAATATTTAAAACTTTATTTTTCATTTAATAAAAATAAGTAAGGAAATTGCTTTCTGTTTTTTTTTTTTAAGAGGATAATAGAAAAAATATGTAACATTTTATGACAGGTGTTATTTGTTTTATAAGAGTTTTCTTTTGATTACTATGAAAACATTGTATACTTTTTAAAGAAGTGGCCTTAACATCCTTCGCACCAGCACTTCATGCTGGCACTGCAGTGTCCGCTGACTCGTCCTTCCTCTTTGCAAAGACGCCTGCAGAGTTCTCCATCCCAAGCGAAGCAAGGACCACTGAATTTTCCAGAAAGACAATCAGAGGCCGAAGCCATGTCGGCGGCCAGGACAACAATTGTCATCACGGCGAGGAGAGCGAACAGGAATTTGATCTGCACCATTGTAACAGGTATTCTCAATAGGACTTGTATTTAATTTGAGTTATTGGCGACGTTTGGTCCCTACAACTTAGCGACTAAACCCCTTGAGATATCCAGCAATATTCTGAAATAAGTGGCTGACTGCATCAGTATGTTTCAACATCCTTTGTGCTATTTCCTACGTGAATTAATTGAAATATTAAACCAGGATCCTTATCTGAAATCGATAAGATTCCTGGAATATCGAGTCAGAAGCCTGTTATCTTATTAAATTAAGTGTATTTCTTATGAAGAATAAAAAAATATTATTTTTTTTTATTTAAATTAAGCAATGCTTGTTGGTTGCAAGAGTGCAAAGCCCTCTTCCCAGGAAAATGTACTGCATTCCCATTACACCAGTTCTACTTGGTTGTAAAATAATTCTGAATTACTTGTGATAACTTATGTTTGGTGGCACTTACAAAGGTAGGGCAAAACTGACATCCCCATGTTTTAGAACCAATACATTTGGGAATAAAACTAAAAGATTGCGAAATATTTAAAACTTTATTTTTCATTTAATAAAAATAAGTTAGAAAACTGCTCTCTAATTTTTTTTCGAAGAAGATAATAGAAAAAATATGTAACATTTTATGATAGATGCTATTTATTTATTTTATAAGAGTTTTCTTTTGATTACTATGAAAACATTGTATACTTTTTAAGGCAGTGGCCTTAACATCCTTCGCACCAACACTTCATGCTGGGACTGCAATGTCCGCTGGGTCTTCCTGACTCCTTGCAAATTCGCCTGCAGCGTTCTCTGCTCCAAGCGAAGCAACCGCCCTTGAAAGCTCCAGACAGACAATCTTTGGCTTCGGCAGTGTTGGCGGCCAGGACAACCATAGTCACCACAGCGAGGAAAGCGAACAGGAATTTGAACTGCACCATTGTAACCGGTATCCTCAATAAGTCTGCTAGCTGAGTGGAGTTGTTAACGACGTTTGGTGTCGACAATTCGAGAGGGAGCTTATATAGGGACACAACCCCTCGAGATTTTCATCTGACTGCCTCAGTATGCTTTAACATCTTTTCTTCTTGCTTCTAAAAATTAATTACGATTTGTATCCTTATCTGAAGTTGATAAAATTCCTTAAAAACCGAGCCAAGAACCGGCTGTCTTTTCCATTCGGTTACATCCTAAATGCCAAAAAAAAGTAAATTGGTTGTTTATGAAGATTAAAAAAATGTTTCAGTTCTTCATTATATTAATTAATGCTTGTTAGCTCCGAGATAAAGTAAAGTATATCTTGAAGTCAACTGAAGGGTTGACGATCCCAAAAGGTTTTCTAATTAAAAACAATAAAACAAAAAAAGGAAGTTTTTTTTGAAATTATGTTGGCCATGGTGACAGCAAGGATCATAATTGTCATTACCAGGAGGAAAACAAACCGATTTTCACTATTTTAACCCAAGTCAGCTTAATTTTGGTGAAATATTTACTTATTAAAACCTATATTATCACTTAAAAACGTGGTGGTTTTCATAGTTGAAGATCTTTATTTTATTGTCAGCATGTGTGATGCAATTTATATGCACTTCATATTGACATTTCAAAAGCACCCAAATCAAATACATAAATTAGCTTGGACTGATTATGTTTGGTATTTATTTACAAACATATACAGGTGAAAGCCAATGCAGATCATAAAATAATACATGATGTTCGCATTAAATGTATAGTCATTATAAAGTTCGATACGATTAAAATTAAATAGAAACTAGTTTCTCGGTTGTGGTAAAAATATTTTTTTACAGATAGCATTACCAACTACTAAGATTAAGAGACTATGCCTAACCATACACAAAAACACACATGTTTGTGTATACCTATGTATTTTGTAAACTGTCTTTAGTCATTTGCTAATCCGTAGGTAACTATTGAATACAATAATTTATTTCACGTATGTATAAACTTTCTCAAAATGTAAAAAACGTAGTACATATGTATTCTCTGTTGGTTGGGCTCACTTATCGACTTAAACTAATGCAATTAACTACAATCGAATAGGTTTAACATACTATATAGTATATATATATATATACGAATGACATCCTCGTTAAACTTTGTGTTTTCTGCACTATCAGATAATCGTGTTATATTTCTTTTGATTTACTTTAATTAAACTAGCTCAGTGGTTAGCCCACCATTAATGCCTAAATTCCACTAAGAACAAATAATGCTACAAACACTAAAAACACGAACGCTGCACCAAGGCAGACCAGTCTCCATTGCAGCGGTTTTTAAACTAGGCTCCTAATTAGAGGGCCACCTCGTCGCCGTTCCGGGTGCTCAAAGGTGACACCTGCTCCTGATACTGATGCTCGGCCTGCAACTGAAGCTCCCGTCGCCGCTGTGCGGTCACCGACAGGCCGAGATTGCCTGCCTCCACCTCCTGTGCGCTGGATGTGGAAACCACTTGGTTGTTGGCGCTTGGCTCGTACATTATATCACGTATTGATGTAGTTGCTGCTGTTGCGGTTGCGGTTTCCGTTTTGGTCGTGGCAAAGTGTACATGTTGTTGCGCCTGCTGTGGCTGTCGTCAGACCAAATCGCTCTTCGGCGTCGACGTCGCCGCAATCGCAGCCGCCGCTCCTGTGGTGGTGCCGCCAGAGGCTCCCTGGTTGCCACTGGCCGTGGCTTCCAGCAGGGAGCCCGCCTCCACATCGCCGGCCTGTCGGGCGGCATTTCGCTGGCGGCACAGGTACGGCGAGTTGGTGGGTGAGGGCAGTTGGTTCTGCAATTGGAGTTCATATTTACAATTTCCCCATTTGGAATTTATATATAAAGTAAACCCACCAATTTGTTGTTGTTCTGGCAGCAGGTGGCCTTGACACACCCCTCATCCGTGGTGGGGCAGTCCAAGGCACAGCAGTCGGAGCCGCTCATGTTGATGCTGGAGGTGCCATCGGACATATTGCAGCCCTCGATCTCACTGAACTCCGGCTGAATGGTGGTGGAGTGGATGCCCTCGTTATGGAAGAACTCCTTCACCTTCTCGGCAATCTTCATGTACTCGGAGAGGTTTCGGCATCTAAATGGATAGAGGTAGGGGTATTAAATTGTTTATCCAACTGCTGCTTATGCAGAAAACTCAGTAGGAGATAAGCATCTCCAAAGATTTAGGAAATATAACTCACCTAATATGGGCAGAGGCTATGATGCGGTCGCCGGCCAGCTGCCAGACATGGAACTCGTGCACCGCCAGCACTCCATCCACCTTCTCCAGAAGCCTCTTCTGGATGGCGTCCACCTGAATGTGCGTGGGCACAGTCTGCAGCAGGATCAAGGCGGACTCGCGCAGCAGTGGCCACACCGAATGCAGAATGAGCACCACCAGCACGATGGACAGAGCAGGGTCCATGTAGTAGCGGTACTTCCAATTGGTCTGCCACACCACCAACGCACTAATCACCACAATGATGCTGCCGAGGGCATCGCTCAGGACGTGCAGGAAGGCGCCGCGCATGTTCATCTGGCCGGGATCGTGGCTGTGTCCATGGCTGGACTTCTTCACCACCGGCTTCTCCTTCTGCTTCTCATAGGCGTACTCGTTCTGCTCATCCTCGCCCTCGTCCATGTTGGCCAACTCAGTGAGGCGGCTGTGGTTACGGGTAAGTCCGGCGCCATGCGAGTGCCCATGGTGCCCACCGTGCTCTGCAGGATAGATTTCGTTATATTTATACAGTTATAGCAGAGATTAAGTTTAAGAGTAACCACTCTTACCGTAAAGCAAACACAGGCCAATCAAATTCACCACAAGGCCCAAAACTCCCACAATGACCAACAGTTCGGGCTCGTGAATCGGCTCCTCCTCTATGAACCTGTAAGACAAAATAAATATGAGTTAGCGTTAAAATTTAAACAAAGTAATTTTAGCAAACTTCCAGAGAAAAAAGAAATATTTATTTAAATTAATGTTGGTAGATTAAAACTTTTACAGTACTATAAATAAGTCCTGCGGTTTTTGAAGAAATAAAACCCTGCACAGTATTTATTAACACCTAATTTCTTATACTTGAGTTTTATCAGTAAATGGTTTTGTTGAAATTAAGTTATCGCAGTTATTAAGTATTATTAATCAGACTAAGCAACTAGACTTTTCTGAAGGCCGTTTATTTTAGATCAAACTGATTAATCTCTAGAGATTATATATTTTATATCAGTGTAGCTGGCGTCTCCAGGGTATCGGTAGCTGTTGGCAACAGACTCACCTCGGAAAGCTTTCGATAATAAATATGCGCAAAATGTGTCCGGAATGTAAATTAATAAGGTGTACAACTCACAAAACCCAAAGCACATATACATACGGAATGGTGGCAGTAAAACCCGAACGTATCACAACAAATTAACTCACAGACGGATTCGAGTGATTCAAGCCAATTTAAACAAATCACGTTAACACATGCCGATGCCAAGGCGAGCGTATTAATGGTAATTCGGCTTACTGCTCACAGATCTCCGAACAACTGGGTGCGGATCGATGATCCGTAATTAGTCCCATTAATATTACCATGGAAAGTCTAGCAAAAGCTCCTACATAAGCGACAAATAAGACAAAAAAAACATATACAAAAATTTTTCATTTAAATTCTCGAAATTTCTCCAGAGATTTGTTTGGCTTGCATTTTGTTATGGACACTTACCTCTTGCAGGCCTCGATGGTGATGCTGAAGCAGAGGGCCACCAGGAAGACAGCGTTGACCAAAGCTCCCAAAACTTCGGCTCTGGCCCAGCCGAATGTGTTCTTCGACCACTTTTTCGGTGACATCTGTCGAGATAGGAGGTTATGTGAGTGATAGGGGTTATCTATTTCGACAGGGACTTACCTTGACAGACAGAAACGATATGACCAGGGCGGCAATGTCGCCCAGCATGTGGAAACTGTCCGCCACCAGGGCCATCGAATTGGTCACGTAACCCACTATGATCTCCACGAAGAAGAAGAAAGCCGTCAGCCACATCATCGAGAGCAGCCGGCATTTTTTGCCCGAGTACTTGGCCATTTTGGAGAAGCTGCAAGGGAAGAAATTATAAAAGGTTAGTATGATTTAAAGATAATGGTTAACGTTGTAGAAATATTGAAACTCATTGGAAATATAATTGCGATTTTTGACTTAAGCCTAAATTAAAAAAACATTTTGGTAAAACTATGGGGGGAACGAAGGACCATGAAAAAGATTTCCATACAGTCCCAAATTGGACTTGGGGTAGTTCGGCTGTTATTTTATTGCTACGTCCCAAAAATATTCCCTCAATATGGCTTTCGAAATATCAATCAAAGTTTGCTCTCAGTTCATTCAACTGCTTTTTTATGCAGTCAACAAATCGACTGCAATGTGCCAAGCTCTGAAATTGTTATTGCACACAAACAACAAAAAGAAAAACACTGAGACACGCACACCCAAACAAATTACCAACAAATTGAGTTTTTCAATTGTTTTCCATTGTTGCTGCTCGAACAGTTTTCCATTTAGTTCCATTTAGCCTTTTGTTTAGGCAAAAGTTTTAGTTGCCCCTTCATAGAGGGATTTAATTGAAACCGGGCAGAGAAAATGAACCCAGCTTGGGGGGAATGAAACTTATTCCAAAAAAGGGGCTTGGCGATGTTTAATTTGTATTTTTTATGGTCCAATTCTCGGTCGAGTAACTCTGGGATTTCCATATATCCGACTCACGCAAAGAACTGCATTTCGGAAGACTGGAAGACTGTTGCTCCTCCAGCACTGAAATAGCTTATGGCTGGCTTTATTTCAGATCGGGACCGGGAATGGCTTGCCAGCAGATTCCCTCGAAAGCGATGTGTAAACAAAAACAGAAAACATTTACAACTGAATCGACAGCGAATGAAAGTGTATCGGCATCGGGGGAAATTGTCCCCCGGTTGCCAGGCGAAATCGGGTAATAATATAGGCGGTATAGGGGGTTTACGGGTTGGTAATAATACAAAAGGGTAACGTTTCTTTCTGCTGCTGTGGCGACGGGCAAGAAAACAATTTGCATTTTCGGCTAAGAACCCAACAACTATTGCCCGTTGGCCAAGCAACCAATTGACGTGCGCTCAGAAAAAATACAATGCACCCATCATGTATCGAATTCTCTATTCCAGATGGTTCTGAACTGTGAGTCAAGTGCCTAAAATATTTTTAGCATTCCTATTCAAGTATTTATTTTCCTCACATTTAACAATTTTAAAATTACCTATTTATATTTACTAAATACATTTACTATTGAATTGCAGTAAGATAGTGCACTTGCCTAGTCTATAGTATTACTATAATATTTTGGCCTTAAATCTTGCTGTTTAAATTTATCTTTAAACCCTTTCAAAACACTTAAAGATGCTCTAGTGTTTGTTACTAGGCCTCACTGTGTGGGAATCCGCATTACCATCAGTGTTCCCGCCAACAATCACCAGAGCGATTACACAATCTCCTCGTGTTGCTGTTATCTCGACCATCCCCTCCCATCCACCAACCTTTCTTTTTCAGAACGCTCGGCACACGAGACGCCAAAAACAAAGGCTCTTTTTGCATTTTGATTTTTATCTACGATTCTATAGCATGGGTACCGTGCGCAGTAATACCAATAAATGCCTACAGAATTCACAGCCCGATTCTCTGGGTCCACGTTTTTACATCTTCTCCATATGCGAATAGCTAGATATGACTAAAATAGATAAACCTGGATGATAAGGCGGCGGCGGGCGGTTTTATTTGCCAGCCTGTGCGCAAAAAGCAAACAATCCCCGCTTATCGGATGAACTGGCAGCCGCGAAAGGCAAAAGGGAGTGGGTCTAGACCGGGAGTCATCGCCGCATACAATGAGCTAGCCAAATATTTTGATCCGAGCAAATAGGCGACCATTCGTATTTTATTGGGGTTTTCCCTCGACTGCACTCAACTCGAAACTCGAGAAAAGTCAGTAGTTAAATTTCACTATTGGAATTCAAGTGCAGAAAATAGCAACGAAAAAATATCAAATGTCGATTAAAGTCTAGACGGTTCTGCTTGGAAAAATATACATTAGTCAAGGTGTGATCGACACAAACAAATTTAAATACAATTTTAGCCTTTCCACCTTATTTGCTAAGCCATAAAATTGTGCTATAGATCTATACTTTTTAATACTTTTTTGAATATTTACTAAACATTCGTATTTTAGAAGACCAGATACAATTATAAAAGTAGTTATAAATATCATATTTCAAATATCTAATAAAAAATCAAAATATTAAAGAATGCATTTCAATTTTTTATAATTTGTAGTGTATGATAGATATACAATACGATTCGCCCACGATCTTCAGGCAAACGATACAATTGAACAAGTGCTGTGCGCAGCAAGCGAATTAATCTATAATCAACAATAAGCAATGAAAGGAAATGAGCTGAATCACAACTTACATGTGGCTGATAGAATCCAAAGAATATGTAAATAAAGAAAACAATATATTGTGGAGAAGCGTGCGGGAAACCTCGTCCGTTCACACACGAATAAACACTGGCCGAGTGCCTGGGCCAAATGGCCCTACCTGGCCTTACCAGTGCCTGGGCCAAATGGCCCTACCTGGCCTTTACCTGTTTTCACGTTTTCACAAAGATAGGGCCTGCCGGCCTGGCCAACAAAGTGGTCAACTGGCGCGGCTTAAAATGTGTCACTTGCAGCTGATAGCCGATGCCCCATGAGCTCTTGAGCCCCTCCAGGCAGGCAGTCCAGTCCGCGATAGGCGAACGTGCTCCGCATAAATGGGACTGCCGCCAAACTATGGCCAAGCCATTGATGAAATCAGAGCCTCTTTCGCGGCTGTTGGCTGACCAAATATTTTGCCATTTACGGCGACTTGTGTCACAGCCGTCAAGAGAATGAAGAGCGTTTAAAATACAGGTTGTGCGTAACTGATTTGCAAGCCCTTGTTAATTAAGTTCCTTCAACCGAAGAGAAAACTATGGTAGTCGATGGTTTTAAGACAACTTAACAATAGACATTAGGACTTTCTTTGACCTGTGCAGTTGGTCGTTATATTAACCGCAATTCAAAAATCTTTAAACCGCTTATAACAAGGTTATGATGGCTTTATTATGTCCGATATCATATCAACAGTTTTAATAATAAACAAGAAAGGAAAGCTAACTTCGGGCGGAGCCGAAGTTGAAATACCCTTGCAGAATATTCTGTAAATTATATTCTCCAAAATTATTCATATGATGCATTCTTAACACTCATAAAAAATCCCAACTTCCTAACTTTACAAACACCAAAGTTATGGCATTTTCAATCAATCAGTAATATGGCGGCTATAGGAAATAGTCCGCCGATCCTTATGAAATTTTATTGGTCGGATTGATTGGCCAAATATAAAACCCATAGAAAATCCCAACTTCCTAACTTTACAAACACCAAAGTTATGGCATTTCCGATCAATCAGTTATATGACGACTATAGGATATAGTCGGCCGATCCCGGCCGTTCCGACTTATATACTGCGTGCAAAGGAAAGAAGGGTGTGTGCAAAGTTTCAACTCGATATCTTTAAAACTGAGAGACTAGTTTGCGTAGAAACAGACAGACGGACAGACGGACAGACAGACGGACAGACGGACAGACGGACATGCTTATATCAACTCAGGAGGTGATCCTGATCAAGAATATATATACTTTATAGGGTCGGAGATGTCTCCTTCACTGCGTTGCACACTTTTGACCAAAATTATAATACCCTCTGCAAGGGTATAAAAACTAGGATATTTTTTAATCAAATCACAAATCAAACCACACTTTTTACTTCGTTTCAATAAATATACCCGTAACATGGTCTCACAATTTGTTAAGCAATTTTTATTCCCTATAAAGGTATTTCACAATCTAAACAGAGGCGCATTAACTTATTACTTGTTGCCAACAACAGGTTAACCCCAAAAATAGAAAATTAAATATACCAATAATACTGATTGATTTATAACGCTAACTAAGTGTCTGTTGCTTACTCAAATATAGTATCTTAACTTAAATCACTCGTCAAATTATTGAATAGGAGTTTAACGTTATTGGTTTTCTATAAACAAGCAAAAGCGCCTTGGCTTTAATAATTCCTGTAAAACCAATTGAAATTACATTTAACTAGACATTGGGCCTTGTAATTTGGCCTTGGTTCTATAAGTACGTGATGTGCTCTACAAAAATGTATAAACGAAATAATAAGAGGCAAAAATGGACAGCAAGAAATCTAAAAGGAAATTTTTAATGTTATTTTAAATTTCCGGCTAGCTTGGCTTGGCTTTGCTCAAGGTCTTTTGGGTGGAAAGGGGCGGGATTATCGTACTACATATAAAGATATATGTGAAGAGCACGTGACATGCGTGGCCTACGCAATTAATTCAAACCATTTAACATGCAGCTCACAGTCGACTAATTCAAAGTACGAATTTATTAGATCGGATGGGACTTCTGTATGAACGTGAATGCACTGGCATGTAAAACATGAGCACTCTCGGCTGGGGAAACTGGGCTACAAATATTCTAGGTCAGGTGGTTTAATTGGCCTCTCCAGCTCCAGTTGCACTGAACGGGTATACTCTCCATTTCCCGCCCCATTGCCCCCGGCAACTGGGATTCAAATTCGGTGGTGGTTATGTGGGTTACTGAGCCAGATGTTGCCAGCTTTGTTACAATTATAGCCAGCATATAGTTTCGTCTAGCTAAGAGATAAGAAATATTCGGCTGATAAGCGGAAATCGATAGTTTATGCACGGAAGGTTGTACAAACCACTCGAAAGTACTCTTTCAGATAAGCCAAATGAATTGTGTTTGTGATTTATTGATCCGAAAATTATAGAATGATTTATTAAACAGGAATTAAACTAATTTTTAGATTGCCCAAATCGGTTATTACTTTAATTTTAAGTGTGGGAAACACAGAGAGAAATTATATGAACATTTTAATCATTTTATCAATAAAATAAATAAATCCAACTCTATCGATTTTTTGTATTTACTAATTTACTTTCCTCCGACTCCATTGTTACGCTTCGTACATTGTTCACGACATTTAAAAGCAAAAAGGCAATCAAATAATTATTTTAATGGCAAAAATTGCAGTTGACCCACAAATGGCGGAGGAGCAAACCAAAAAGAATCATTTGTTCTGGCCGACGACAACGTGGCGACGATTAACCCGGTTCTTTTGCAGACCTCCGGGAACGGAAGGCGGATGGGGGTGCTCCGGGAAAAAGGGCGGTGAAAGGAAAGGCAAAGGCAAAGTAAGAGCTGGAATGGGCGGTGGGAAGTCCAACCTAGTTGCATTCGCCGTGAGCAAAACAAAGGGAAAAATATTACAAAGAATTGCATCAGGCTGGCAGGGAGGTATAAAAACACATATATGCAACCGTTGCATGGATGTGTCAGCTAAAAATATAGGCAACCCAATTTGCATGAAGTGGCGGCGATAAATAAGTAGCGAAATAATTCACGAGGCTGACAAATCAAATTTCAATGGTTACAGTAATGGAAATGGGAAAGCCTTTTTTTTTTTACAACAACTGAAAACCATGTCAAGGTCGCATATGCACGATTCTCTTGGAAACTCAGCTAACCGACCACCTTTGAGATTATAATATGCTATCGTTTTTCCTCAGAGGAGAAAAGCGTGATGGGAGGAGGCTTATCTGGACCTGGGCTAACCTACTTTAGTTGCAGTCGTAAATTAAAGCTACTTTATGGTGGCCGTGTGGCAAACATAACCCACTTTTGGCCCTAGTTTCAGTTGCAGTCAATAGGCACTGTGTGTTTACCCACAAATCAAATTGACCAGTATCAATTAATAACATGCTGCTCAAATATTCACCCCTGCAACCGAACAAAATCAACTATATAAATAAGTACTACATACTGTGAATAAATCAGGGCACTGGCGAGCGGATTTGTGTGTTTTAATTTGTTTGCCACAAAATTGTATTAGCACTTATTGATTTTTCCTCTCCTCCGCCACTGCCCTGCTTTCAATTTCAGTAAATTTGCGCTGATGAACTGGGAGAACAAAAAGAGTTGCAAAGTGCTGGAACCTGACCTTTAAATCGAATTATTTCAGCCACATCGAGCAGAAATTTAATGTGATTTAATTGGGGCCCGAATACAGGGCCTTATTGCGACATTGAAAATCGCAGCAAAATCACAAAGAATTTTGAATTTTTATACAAAATCGAACAAAATTTGCAGAGGTGGCATAATTTCTATTTTACTTGAAGTCATAAAAAAATGTGATGGCAAACAAATAAAATATATGTATATTGGCATTTAGAAAATGTACTAAAAGTAAATAAACATTTCTATACCGCCTATTTCTTTAATGTTTATCGATAGTAATATAAATAAAGAAATAAACAAACTTTAAAACAATCCGCACATCAACTGAATTTAAATAAAACAAAAGTTTTTCCCCAACAAATCTTCAGAAAGGGGGATTACTAAGAAAGTAACTTTAACAAAAGCAGTGAGTCAGAAAGAATTTCAGATAAAATATCCAGCGAGATGTGGTGATTAAGCCAAAACAACCGGTTTTCGAGGATGGGAAGAGGCCATAAATCAAGTATAACAAGTCCTAGACGAAGACCCTCAAAAGGAAGCGGAGATAAAGATCGATTGTGGAAATGCAGATACTACATGGGAATATCACGAGGCTACCTGACCACGCCCACCCGCCCAATTCGGTGTCTCAGGTGCGGAAATAACAAAATAACAAGATAATCATGGTTTGGGTCAACGTGACATGATCGTACAGGTTACCTCCACGGAAATCTGCTACCTAAGATCAAGGATTTATTGTAAAACTACGTCATTTACCTAATAAAGTGTGTGAGACATATACAAAAATTAATTTTCTTTCATCTTTTTTATTAAATGAAGGCAAACAACAAGTTAATTCTAGAACACGCAATCTAATAAATTTGGCAATATTCACTGGATTTTCACTTTTAATTGGATTAAATAATAAAACTTATAAGAGAGTATAGAATTGTATATAGTAATTATAACTTACCGAAGCTTTTAATCTGGGAATTTGTATTTTAGTGGTGGATGTTCCTTAGCAGAAACGCGACTCCTAATGAAGTTGCTAAAATTGGAATAGATTGGGGTTGGACTTTAGAAATCTCCAGTAACTAAACGAAAGTCGAAAAGGTTCAGAAAATATCGGGTTATAGTCGCGCTGGCTACTCAAAAGCAATCAAATTATATCATATAGTCTCAACTATATACAAAATTTGTATTTTAAAGATTTTTAAATTATTTTTTCAATGGATATTTAATGGGTATAGAATTAATAATGTAATATTTGTATTATTATTTTCGTCAAATTAAAAAATGTTATACCCATTAAAGAATATGTTGAACTTTCTCTTGGCTTTAACAAAAACTGTTTTTAATAATAATTTATTTTTGTCTGCCATTGTTGATTAATTTTTTTCACCAGTTCCTTTTAGCCGATACTTACTGTATTTAAAAAAACAGAAAAGGGGACGGGAGAGTTTTGCGATAAAAGAGGAGAAACGAAAACAACTTCGGATTTTCGCCGTTGTTTTTGTTGCTGCAGTGAGCATAGTGCCGAGTGAAAAGAAATAATAATGGGATTGTGAATCTACGAAGTTATATTTGATTTTTCAGAAATTCCTATGCTTTTCCTTTTTCCGCCTCTTTTGGGGGTGGCACGCATACACACAAACAGGGTATATATATGTATGTATGTATATGCAAGTTAATTGTGCACAGTCACAATGGACGAAGGGGTGCGGCAGGGGCCGGGGCGGTGTATACCGAGAACGTTTCACAATGGCACGTGCACTTGACGCGGTTTTCGTATAACCCTTCACTTCTTTGCCGGAATTTACCGATTTGCTGCCTCCTTGGTTGCTTTTTGCTACACTTCGGAGCGGTGCACAAACGATGGATCAGCGCGGTCGACAAGTTTTAAATAAAATAAATTGCACTCCACTCCACCAAATAGAGGTGGACAAACATCGATGTTTATAAAACATCGGTGAAATCGATGTCTGATAACCATAAAAAAATACCATCCAGCCTGAAAATACCAGTTTCAAGAAATACCAATTAAATTAAATTAAATTAATTAAAAATAATAATCTGCTTTTTCCTCTACTTAAATAAAATAAAAACGTAATTCTCTTTATCATTATTTAATATGTTTTTTTTTAACAGTAAAGCCTAGTACTCAGACCGACAAACGAGTACGCTAGCGTAAAAACTTTAATCTTTCCAGAGTGACCAAAATTTTGAGAGTTCATCAGATTTAAGCGTGCTACGGTCGTACTGTCAATCAGCTGGGTTTGTTGACAAGCAGTTAAAATTCAAATATCGTATTTGCGGGAAAGAGCCTTTAAAAGATATTATCAACTGCCTTCGCAAGACAAGTCTGCCGCTGAACAAAGAATTTAAAAAACAATACAATTTAAATTTAACAGTTGTTTTTTTAATTTACTGATAATTATTTGCTAATTTAAAGTTTAAAGCTGCACTTTTATTGTGTTTTTTCGTACATTTTTGACCTACGAAACACTTTGCTCTGACAAGAGGCACCCCAGATAGTATTAATGTTATTTTGTCCTCACATGTAAACTCCTGAAATCGACTTTTGCGTATTTTTTGATTTTTTCCCTCCATTTTTTAAAATGTTCAGTGAGAAGCACACGCCCAATGACTTAAACCAAAACATCGGACTGTAAACTTAAAAGATTAAAAACTAATTTTCCAAATATAAATAGCGATTATAAGTATAATTTACTGTGTTTTTGCGTTTCTCATTTGTCTAATAAAATATTTATTAAATAAATACAAAATTAAAAGTAGGAAAGGAACTTATTTTTATCTAAAACTAAACAACTGCCCTAAATAATTTCATAAATCGGAGGAACTCTTGTATATTGAACTTTGCCATCCAAAAGAATAACTGACTTGAATACTTGTCAAGTAGCAGGCAATATTATTTTAATATTCAATTTAAAATAAATAAATAATTTGTTAAAATAACCTATCAAAATGCATGTATCTTTTCCAATAGATAATATCCAATTCCTCGATATTTATTTATATTTACAAGACTTTTTTCAAAAATTCCCAATTCCAGTTATGTCCTCGGTGATTCCGTTTCCTCTCTCCTTTTCTCGATTAGCCGACCTTCTCCAGTTCTTAGCTTCCCTTCTTCCGGTCGGACGCGTCCTTTTTTTAAGCGCATTTTAATTTGATATTCGCAAATTTAATATCGAAAAATGGTAAAAACTTAAATATAAAGTAGTAATAGTTATATTTAGCACCTGTGACTTAGTGAGCAAGCTGAGAAATCAATTAACAATTAAATATCAGTGTCTTAAATTCGTTTTACCAATTCTGTTTGCACCAATACATTTACACTGCTGTGGCGCGCTTGTAAGCTTGTGTGTGTGCGTTTCGCCGAGTTTTCCATTTCGCCGTGTTTTGATAGCAACACTTTTATTCGTGATGCTTAATTCGCTGTGCTTGTGATTAAGAAGAAGAAGAGACTAATTTGATTGCGGCTAATAACCTAACAAGTTTAAATAAAATAAAATAATTAGTGAAAAACGTATAGTTTTTTTTTTATTTTTTCTGGTGTACCAATAATATAATAGTTTAAAAAATTGTTATATGTGGGAAGTGCGATTTTTTGTTTTTTATTTAGAACGATCTTGTAAGAAGTGCCCTAGAAAAATCTATCTAGCTAAACAAATTTTTACTTAAAAATGAAAAAGAATTTGTTTTCCAAAGTAAACACTGGCTACTAAAAAAAACTATGGTAAGTCTAAATAAAAAACCTTTATTATATTGACCTTTTTACAAGTTGTCATAATAGTTGAAATAACTAACATGAAAATGGTCAAAATTTTGATCAACGTTACAATAGAAAATTTGAATGCAGATTTTCAGATAATCGAATCACAAGTCATTAGAGGTATGCCACTTTGAAATCGTCTGAAGTTTGGTATAGTTATGGACTCTGGAAGTCCAGTTGTGGGTGACTTTTTGACAAGTTGTCATGATCGTTGAAATAACTAACATGTAAATGGGTCAAAATTTTGATCAACGTTAAAATGAAAAATTTGAATGCAGATTTTCAGATAATCGAACCACAAGTCTTTAGAGGTATGCCATTTTGAAATTATCTTAAATTTGGTAAAATAATGGGCTCTAGGAGTGTGTGTATAGGAAAGAGCTTATAAGTCGGTAGATTCATTTTTCATGAAAAATGTTTATACCTATAATAATTTAATAGTTACAAATACGAAATAGTGTGAAAAAATATGAAATAAAATATGTAAGTATTAGGTGTGTAAAGATTTGGCTTTAGCCATAAAAAGTTATTTCACTTTAAGTCCATTTTGTATAACAGCTAAGATGTTGATCCCGGTCTTGCCCAGATTGACAAACTCCAGGACGGCTCCATGCTCTTTTTGCATGTAGGTCAAAAACTGGATAATCACATAGAACAGGTTGTTTGTGTCGTATACGCAATCATGCAGTTCCATTTCGCTGATGAAGTTGAACTTGGGATTGGGCTGTTGATTGTCTGTGGCCAAAATGGCGCAGTTGGCCTTGTTTTTTACACAGGACACTATGTCCTGAATGGATCTCCCATCCCGAATAATCACATATCGAGAATAGAAAGGTCGTCGTTCAGCACCCTGCGGCAATGGCATCAGTTGGCTGTCAAAGTAAACACAAAACAAATGAAACAATATGGCTGCATCGGTGGGCAGGTGTTCCTGCCACTCCTGACCATAGATTGTCCCTCCCGAATTCCAACGGTAGTCTTCTATATAGGTACCCTTCGATAGCTCCTTAATCCGCTGCACCAGGTACTCCTGGTTTCCGAAGGTGTCCAGAAAGGCCAATAGCATGGGCATCATGGGAAAACGAGTCCTTACCAACTTCTGGTCCACGGCTATTAATCGCAGCCTTTCTAGGCTTATTGCTCCTATCTTGAAGTCGTTGAATTTATACTTGTGAAACATCTTATCCACATAGTCAATCTCTTTGACTAATCGTTGCAGAATGGTGGTAGAGATCCAAAATCTCAGGTTGGCCACATATTGCAATAGTTTGTTTGGGGATATGGGCTCTGCTACTTTGAAATCTGGGAATCCATTAAAATTATTCATTTTATAGGGCAGATTTTTTCTGCTGATATATATATTTTCCGAATCGTCCAACTTTCGGATATCAGTTATAAAGTCATCCCTGCAAACCTCCTCATACGATGTATTGTCGGTGGACTTAAGCGGGTGTTTCTGCAACGACAAGAAACACTGGTTCTTAGTCCACCCAAAGGAGTTCTGAAAAGAGGAGTGCCAGTGGATAATGGGCCAGTCGTCCTTCATATCGTTGCCCATGCTGTAACCTTGAGCTTTCATTACCGGTCGAGCGTATACTGTCCCAAAGGGGATATCTAAAAGAAAAAAAGAAAATTAGCTAAGTAGCTACTCTACAGAAAAACTTACCATCCTTTCCATCCAGAAGACACTTTTGGTTTTCCGTTCCGATCACCTGGTCAATGCCACATAATAACCACAGATAATTGACGAAACAGACAAATGCTCTCAGGGCAAGTATAGGACAAATGGAGCACTCCGCCAGGAACCTCCAGTTCTTCCTGTTGGAAAAGTAATTCATCTGATAGATGTCCAAGAGAAGAATCGACAGGATCACAAGGTTGCGGCTGCATCTTTTGAGGTAGTTTTTCGCTTGGCCGCCACGAAGTCGCAAATCGAGACTGCGCTGAACTACAGGATTTCTCCTCAGCGGCGAACGATTGCTTCTGCAATACATTATTTGCCAGTGAAAATTCAAGAAGTTTATGCAAAATAATATTACTTATTGTAAGTTTAGATTTTAAATAAAATGACAGAGGTTGTCATATATGATTTTTGTTGTCATTCGAATCAAATTCTGGCATTATTAAACCCTAATCGGAGAGATTGCTTAGCAAATCAGGGAAACTTACGGATTAGCAAAAAACACAAAGTGAAGCGAATACAAGAAATAAAAATTATATTTTAAGTTTTAGATGGTGGTCTCAAAGGTGCAATACAAAATTACTTACACGACACGGAAGTCACTTACAAAAGGCAACAGTGCGTATTAATATTAAAGTTTGAAGGAAATGTTTGCTAGCCAAAGTAACCTTTATTTTTCTACAGTTAAAGGTAAATTTATACCAATATTATGCTTTGTTTTTTTATTGTTTTTATTTAACAAAAAGCTTTTTTAAGTTTAAGCTTACATATGGTTTTTGTATTGGCTAACATAAAAAAGTATTTAACTAGTGATGTCAAAAAAAAAGAAAGAATATAAAAACAAAAAAAATGCAAAACATTGTAAAATAATACAAAAATAAATCAAATATGTTAGTGTAATAGGCAAGTTTATTTTTTTTTTTTTTAACTTTAAAAAAAGGCCAGAACGGCATCACTGCCCACGATCGTTGGGGTTTTTGTTAGTCGCATATTAACCGGCCGAGGAAACAGGTGCACAAGAAAACAAAGCCACAATAAGATCGGTAATTGCAATGTGATTTCCCCTAACACCCATTCCGAAATCACTAATAATATATTAAACAGTTTTATATATTTTTACTGAAGACTTTCAACACATTTTGGTTTAAAATCAAAATAAAAACCTTTACCTATTTCATGAGCTAATTTTCTCGTGTGCGTGAGTGATAAGATTAGATGAATGGGTAAATGTTTCGCTTTGTGATAACAGGCAATTGAAACTTGGAAATGTTGAACATAAAAAAAATTAAGTGTAAATAAAAGAAGCTAAACTTGGTGAATTAGTCATTTTGAAAAGCAACGATTTAGTGCAAGCACCACATACATAAAATCTATATATGCGACAAATGACAGTAATCATCAGTGCCCGTGAACAAATTATGATAAACAAATATACATATATCTATATATGAACAGAGGAGATATGCTCATATGAGCAGCTTCCGGCTTTGGCACCGTTTAAACTGAAATGTCCAGTGGAAAATTATCTAAATTGGACTGCGACTTCTACTGTATAGGTGTCTGATAATGTTATTGTTATAGTTGTTAGTATTATGATACTTACTTTTTATAGGCATAAACTGAAAATATGTGTGCACTTTAAGATATTGGTATTTAAAAAACCAAAATAAAACACATTTTAATATTTTACTAAACTTTTAAAACTTTGAAAAACTTTTAAAAAAATCCTCAACAAACTCATTTGTTTTGTTAGAAATATATTTTTTTATATTTTGACAGGACAACAAGACAACAATATATTTTACTGTTTATTAAAGTCCCAAAACTATATTAAAATCATATTAAGACCTAGAAAGGGAAAATGAAAAAGTGAGCGGAACGTTAAACCATATTTTAATGAAAATTGGTAATAGCGTTGCAAACGTTTTAATGGCATAAGCATAGGGTCTTTTAAAGTTGTAACATATGAAATCCGAAAGCCATGAACGTGATTTACATGAAAATCTGGATCATGGGACTTGTAAATAGTGTAAAAAAACCAAAAGAGAACGCAATTAGTCGCTTGTTTTGTTTGTACTAGTGGCCATTGTCACTTGTTATCCGCTTGGGTCATTGGCTTTAAAAGTAGTCAGAGATGAAAAAAAAAACACAGACAAAATCTGTAGCATAGGTAGTTTTCCCCTCTCCATCTAAGGTGACGTCACACAGGTAAAATCCATTGCAATGAACTCATTTTATTTCGTTTCAGTTTTGGTTTTAATTCGGTTTTCTCTCGTTGGTCATTAATTGGCAGACATGCAACTATTGCACCATGGCATTGTAAAATATATCCGGTATAATGCTCTTTTCTTTCTTGTGTATTTCAAGTGGTCAATGGGCTGCGTGTGGAAATATTAATAATGTATTTCTAATAAATAGTGAATAGTGCGTTTGGAAGAAGTGATTCACCAAATAGCTGATTGAATACTCTGCTTGGGTGAAGTCTTCAATTTGCCAACTAGGTTATCATAATTATCATAATTGTTTTTGATTAGATTTAAATGCTTGACCATTTATGAACGAAATTTTACCCATGCCACTGAAAAAAGTGCTCGCATTTAATGGATTTCGTGAGTCCAATTTCATGCATTTACGCATTTCCGTCAAATTTGCTTTGGAGAACGGATTATGGTTTATAAGTTTTTTCCATTTTTTTAATTCTTTTTTTATTTTTACAAATTTTTCTCTCTGCATAACATTTTTTTCTTCTAATATCAGTTGTTTGTGCTTAGGCAGCGACAGTGTGTGAGAGAAAATATAGTTATCTGAGCGCTGCTTTTGTTTAGCCCATTTGTTTTGCCTGTGCTCTTTTTTACCTGTGTGAGAGTGGTAGAGAGGGGGGGTGGTAAGCAGGGGGGAACGAGCGAGAGGGAGTTACCTACAACTTGCGACACCTTTTGACGCCGATCGCGAGTTCAGTAGCAATCGGTAGCCGGCGACAGCAACAACAAACCCAAACAGAACTATTAGTCGACCGATATTCAGTGGTATATATTTGTTCACATAGTATACTCGTACGTCTAAAAAGCGCACACAAAGTGAACCATGTGAAATCCAAAGATTACCGTGAAGATATGGTAATGCAACGGTGGATGTGCACTGTAATACACCGCATAAAGTATCCCCGGGATACATTTTATGGGAGCATTACTCAACCTGATGTTTTTTGCGCCCTTTTTAGTTGTTTTGCGGTGAATGAGTTTAACGGTGGATCTTCGTTTCCACCTCGGGAAGATACATAGAGACTCGGCTAAAGATACAGAACCCCCCAGAGATGGCCTCCAACAACAGCAGTACCTCAGATCTGGACGGTCAGGTCAATGTGGAGGATTTGCCCATAACGTTCAAGGTGAGTGTCCACATTGCGAAATGCGTATTTAAATGCTGTGAAATGAGTGGCGCAAGTTCAGGTACCAATGCCCATAAAGACCTCTTATATGGCCGAAAATACAGTGAGAAAATTTGTTGTTTGAAAAATAAATGAAGGAATACTTAAATAATGAATGAATTAAAGAGGACTTATTCAAAAAACTATCTAAGCAAATTTAAATGAAAACCATTTTAAAATCATATATAACTTTGAGCATCTGCCCTAAAAGTTTTTAAAGTGCATTACGAACAAAAGCATATGTACATATGACTCGCATAGCACCCGCATACGAGACTTGGCCAAAAAAAACGAGACAGACACGCACGCGTCACGCCCTGCTGAACTTCAGATGTTGGCGGTGGGGCAAAAAGGGCGTGGCGATGGCACCACATGAGCAGCGGCAGCAACAACATTTTGGCTTGGCTGTGGACATCCGGTCGCAGGTCGGATGCAAATGAAGCGACTCTAACGGCAACGCATGCGCAGCGGAAGCCAAAGCACCGATGAATAGTCCCACACTCTACATGATAACATATTTTTTGCTCACGTTACATGGAATACTTACACATAATGGAATAACATTAAAAACAAAGTACAACTTAAGATAAAATATTGCTTACGATATTTAAAATTTCCTTATGAAATGGAAACCGGTGGTAATATGGTGATTATATTAATTAGCTTTGTGTTAATAATGATTTATGTTAAAAACCACTAATACTATATAAGAGTTCTAAGAGAAGTACTTAGTTGTCCCAAAGAAAAAAGGAATATTTACTTCCACCACCAAATTATCTCCGCACTTGCAGGTGAAACGCTAAAGCTACAAAATCATAGTAATTTCAAGTAGACATAATAACTGATGTATTTCTTACGCGCAGGTGAAGTACATCGGCTCTGAGGTGGCTCGCGGATTGTGGGGTATTAAGTATACCCGAAGACCCGTTGATCTAATGGTGGGCGTGGCCAAGAACCTGCCACCCAACAAGGTCCTCCCGAATTGCGAACTGAAAGTGTCCACCGCCGGTGTCCAACTAGAGATCATTGCCCCCAAGGCTAGTATCAACCACTGGAGCTACCCGATCGACACGATTTCCTACGGAGTTCAGGATTTGGTATACACACGGGTGTTTGCCATGATCGTGGTGAAGGACGAGTCCAGTCCGCATCCTTTCGAGGTGCACGCCTTCGTCTGCGACAGTCGGGCCATGGCCCGCAAGTTGACCTTTGCCCTGGCCGCCGCCTTCCAGGATTATTCGCGGCGGGTAAAGGAGGCGTCCGGCGAAGAGGAGGGGGCCGAGGGCACGCCCAGCGACACCATCACGCCCACGCGCCAAAAGTTCGCCATCGATCTGCGAACGCCGGAGGAAATCCAGGCCGGCGAACTGGAACAGGAAACAGAGGCGTAGTCGGGGGATTCACTGTACTTATCCCTGGCTTCGGTTCGCCAATGTGATGTGTTAGTTACTTAACGTCCAGTGTTCACTGTATTTGTAAATTGTAGTTCTCTCACCCGGTAGCTGCCTCATACAGCTTAATACCCAAAGCCTAAGTGTTAATGCGATTTGTAAACGATTTTCTATAATAAATTACGAATATTGTAGGTTTGTCTTTTGATTGGGAATTGGTCTCAGATTCAGTTATAAGAACTATTATTTGTTTTACTTGACCATTCTCCGCGATTGTGTTATCATTATGTATTATTGTAAGCCGAGCACAAATTTGAGGTTCGTCTTTCAAGTCTTTTGTTTATGCACAGCAAAGCTTTGATATGCAATAATTAATGTTGATTGAGTCTAAACACTGCACTTTTATTTGCTGAAATATTAAATATTCAAACTTCAACTTCCTTAATAATATCCCTCAAAATTTAGGTTTTTTTTTCATTTATGTATTATAAATTTCGAATAGAGGTTTAGGTTGCATTTAAGCTGACCATATCTATCGTTCAAAGATTGAATGCGAATTGGCAAGACACAGGACACTCAAACCTCTGCACGATGGAGTTGATTAGCTAGCCAGAAAATCTTAATTTTATAATTTTACCCACCTAAGTCAAACAAGTTCAACAAAAGGTTTTTTTAATTTTTTTATTTTAAGATTTTTTGCAATTTTTTTGTGTAATTTGCTTCTTTAACTCGACGGAACAACAATTCTAAACTTAAATTTCAACTCTCGTGCTCGTTTTTCCTTTAAGAAATGGCCATAAAACTAGGAAATCAAAAAATTATTAAATAAAACTTGCCTAGGTGCAAATGAGTGGGATAGCGTTTTAGGGAACTAGGAGGTGAACGGGGTTCCGGTTCGGGCTAAGTAGGAGGAGGATGATCCTCGCCAGGATTGCTATCTGGCCTTCTTTTTCTCTCTCTCTCTCTCTCTCTCTTCTCCTTTAACTGGCATCGGCGCGGAATAGGAAACGACGCTTGCGGGCATCCATTTTGGGTTCCCGGACTTCCGGTTGGGATTCAGTTTCCGGCAGGACTTCCGTTTCCACCTTGCTCACCGTCACGGGCATTGTTTGCACCTTGGACATGTTGGGTTCAGCGGCGGAGATGCGCTTGTAGATGGGCAGGATCTGCTCCTCATCCTCTGCTGGCTGGGATTCCTCCTCCCCTTGCTCCGGATTGCTCTGAACCAGGGTCATGGGTGCGGCCGCTCCTGGTGTAAGGATCAACTCCATGGGAGCCATCTGATCCTTCTTGGGCGTCTGATCCAGGCGCTCCTTGACCAGCTCCACAATGTCATCGATGCTGATCGAGGGCATGTAGGAGGCGGTGACCAGGCTCTCCTGGGGATCATCATTTATTGGAGTTTCTTCTGGTTTTGCTACCAGCTCATCTTGGAATTCTTGACCAACTTCAGGTTCGGACTCTTTAATTTCTTCAGGGGCAGACTCCTTAATTTCCTCAGGAATAGTTTCGTTGATTTCCTCAGGAGAAGATTCTTTCAGTAGCTCGGCAGGTGTTTCCTCGCTAGGTATTTCCTTGACTTCCTCAGGAGCAGCTTCATTGACTTCGTCAGGAATGACTTCAGGAGCACTTTCCTTGATTTCCTCGGCAGCACTTTCTTTTTCTTCCTCAGGAGCACTTTCCTTGGTGACCTCTGATTCCTCAGAGATCGCGGAAACAGGCTGAACCTCAACGGGAATAACCTGAACTGGAATCTGGTAGTCCATGGGCATATGGTGCAGCTGCATAATGTTAATAATAGGGGAATCCTGCATCATCTGGGGCTTCTGAGACTTCTGGACCTCCGATTCCTCCAGCAGTTGCTCCTCAACTGAGGCATTCTTGTCCACAATTTCGGGCTCTGGCAGCTTAGCCTCTTCAATGGACACATCCGCATTCTCCTGTGGTAAAATGCTCTCTGCCATGTCAGTCTCTGGTTTCTCTTCGTTCTTTTTTAGGGTGTTAAGAAAGTCGGTGATCAGTTGCTCTGCCTCGGCGGCCATCACAGGATCTACAGGCTTGAAACCTCCAAGGGATTCCTGTGCCTCACCATCATGGGTGTTATCTAGGATTTCCTCTACCAGAGGACTATGTTGTTCCATTTCGGGAGTGGCCGGCATACTTTCGGGCGCATCTGCTGGCTTGGCTGCTTCCAAAGATTCTAGATTTAGGGGATCTTCATTGGAATTGCTGGTTTCGATAATAGCTGGATCTGATTTGATTTGCTCGGGGATAACTTCATGAATTTCCTCCACTTTGGCTGGAACTTCTGGGTCCTCTTCGGGTTGAATTTCCGCTGGTTTGATTTCTTCCTCTAGTTTGATCTCTTCCTCTGGTTTGATTTCTTCCTCTGGTTTGATTTCTTCCTCTGGCTTGATCTCTTCCTCTGGTTTGATTTCTTCCTCTGGTTTGATCTCTTCCTCTGGTTTAATTTCTTCCTCTGGCTTGATTTCTTCCTCTGGCTTGATTTCCTCCTCTGTCTTAATTTCTTCTTCAGGCTTGATCTCGTTTTCAGGCTTGACCTCTTCTTCAGGTTTGATCTCTTCTTCATGCTTGATCTCTTCTTCTGGCTTAGTATTTTCTTCTGGCTTGTTATATTGTTCTGACTTTGTATCTTCTTCTGGTTTGGCCTCTTCGGTTATCTTAGTTTCCTCCTGTGCTTCGGGTTTCGCCTCGCTGTCCTGAGGCTTAGATTCATCCAAACTTTCCACTATGACAGCTGGAATTTCTTCAAAGGCTTCCATTGGCTTGACATCCTCGATCCTGGTATCAATCTCAAGCTTTTCGGGGGCCACCTCTTTATCTACTGGTTCTAGATGGACAAAGGTCACAGCTGGCTCAGAAGCCTGAACCTCTGGTTCCTGAACTTCCACGGGAATCACTTCGTGTTCTGCAAACAGGGTCTGCAGTTTCAGGGTGGGCTGGGGCTCACTGAGCTGGACCACAGGTTCTGTAACTGCCGGCTCACTATCCACCACTTCCTCTACTGGTTTTACTGTAGTAGGCTTATTGAAAATCGCTGGACGCTTGCGGATTCCATTGAAGAGTTCATTACGCATGGGTGGAGCGACAATGGCTGGTTTTATCGCCTGGGGTCTCTCCTTATTAGGTCTGATGGTGAAACGCTGTGGCTTGATGGGCTTGGACTCTACTTCAACGGGGGCAACTGGTTCTGGAGCAGCTTCCACCTCAAGAGCAGCTGTCACTGGCACGGGAACTGGAACCTTTCTTTGGGGCTGTGGTTTCCTGCGATTGGGCTTGGGCTTCTGCACCTTTACTGGCTTCACGGGTTTGGCTGGCTGGACCTCTGGCTCCTCAGCCGGAACCTCTGGCTCCGCTTCAACGGGCTTAGGCTCCGACTCCTCCTTCTCCGGCTGCTCACTTTCCACGGGAGTGGGCTTGCTCTCCTCCTCCGCAGGAGCACCAAAGTTGCCATTCAGTTCGTAGTACCTAGAGCTATCTTCGCACTCAATGGTCATGTCCTCGCGACGCATGCAGGTGAAAGATTCCTGGAAGGGAATGTTTTAAATATACAACAATCATAGTGATCAATTCGAGATCACCCACCTGACTGAAGATAGTCTCCTCGGGGCAGATGAAGCTCCAGCGGAAGGTGTTCTCCCGTCCATCGGCGTAAGTAACCGGCAGGCAAACGTGGAAGATCTGGCAATCGTTCTCCACATCCGCGTAGTAGCCATACGTCTTGTTGGCACATGAGAAGTTATCCGTGATATCCGACCGAATAGATGTAGCATTACTGGGCAGGGTGAGGGTTCCCAGAGAAGACGCCTCCGCCGGTGCTGACTCAGACTCCGTTTCGGTCTGCTCCGGCATTTCTACCTCAGCTGGCAGAGGATCCTCACGAGTCACTGGGGCTTTTCTTTTCTGTAGATATAGAGAAGAAATATTACTAGCCTGAAGCCTTGTCCAATATGTTTAGATTGAATTTAACCGCTATCTAAATTAAAGCTCAGAAAGCTTGTAAATGGTTTTAAACTCCTTAGAGGCTGATGTCGTTAATAATTTGGTTATTATCATTTAAAATATGAATGTTTCTGCTACAACAATAAGTTTTGTACATGTCGTGCACACACTTTTTTAGTCCAAACCCTTTTAAGTATGCGAAAGTATACTGAAGTATTATTCATTTTATTTTAAGACTTATCCCGATCTTCTAAGAAATCTTTGTTTTTCAAACAAAGATGATTATTAGAAGCAAATAACAAATTAAGCAGTATTTTAAGCTTCTTGGTTCTATTTGGAAACAACAAAACAATATCAAAAGGGGAAATACAATAAATAAATTCGATTTAAATTGGCGGTATTCCTCAAGCCTTTTTTACGTGTCTTTATAATCCTTACCAATTCGACAGTTCTTTTAATCTATATGTGGTTGGTTGCAATGTACATTTGTTAAAATATAATTCTAGAATCTGTTAATCCTATTGTCATATAGTATCCCAACTTTATTTTCGGTGTACGATTAGCCAGCTGTACGATCCATTCAGCTAACGAGGTACGTGATGAGCATGGACAACCTCATAAACCCAGCACGTGACTCGGCTAGGCACCCGAAAAATTTCACTTGTGTTCTAGTTTTTGTCTACGCGGTGGCAAGTGAAAATTAAATCGAATCGAATTGAATCGAAATGGAGACCCTAAACCCAACCCACTGTGCACTTCGCACCTGTTGCCGCCCTTTTATGGACCGCACTGCAATTGAAGTCACTTTCGAATGAAACACTGAAATATTATCACATAATATTTTAGCCATATGGATTTGTTATTAATTTATTATTTTGGGCGCTGCATTTTAATGAGTTGGGGCAAAAACTTTCAGTCGTACAGAGACCTTTCCCGAAAAAGGTCCCCCCAATGAGTAATGCAAACCAAAGACTCTGGTATTGACAGTTCTTGGAATCTTTTTCTGTGATTTCCCTGCAAATTCTTGCCGGCTTCTACCTGTCATTAAGCCACCTGCAAGAGTGCCTATAAATACCTTAGACCAAGTCTTTCAGTCATGGCCGTTAAAAAAGGCTAAACGCTTGGCATACCAAATAAGACAGGCCAAAGATGTAGGAGAGGCATATTCAAATATGCAAATCTGAGTGAGTCCAGGCCGTGTCCCATTAAAATTTCAAGCGTATGGCTCGTCGGGCCGGCAAACATTTCATTAACAGTTTCCCATTTCCGTTAAGGCGAACGGAAGTGGACTTTGGTGGTCAAGCTGTCTGCTGGATATATCCGATTCTGGACTTTAACACTCACCTGGTGATTATTTAGTGGTCCTGCGTTGCAGGTGGCCATCAGTACCAGCAGCAAACACACGGTTTTCCACATTTTCACAAACAGTTTAGATCAGTTTAGATGGTCACTATATAATCACTGGGCACTACAAACAATTGATAATCCGTTTCTCCGGGTTTTTTTTTTTGGGGTATTTTCTGGTGATAGTGTGTTTAATGGTGTTTAATCCAATTCGATATCCAGGCTGATTTTTGGGGTTAAAGTAAAACCAAGGCTTGCACTCGCACTGCGGACTCTTAGCACACCTGTGAGGCACCGTTGGCTGGGAAATACTAACTGCGACCGTCCACCGCGACGCCCAATTTATATATTCTTCGCGTTGATTTATTAAGAATGCAAAAAGGCAGAGAAACCGAAGAGTCACGCACACACAGAGAAGCAGCCCGAAGAAAGGTGGGTACTGTGGTACAGTAACAACTCAATTACAATCACACACCATTACCAAGTGGAACCCTCTTCTTCTCCGCCGACGTGACATTGCGTATACGCATAGTGTGCTGGTGTGGGTTTCGGTAAGTTTGGCGCGCATGCGCTTAAAGTGTGCCGTCGTATGTGGAACTCATATTGTGTGGAACTTGAGCCAAACGAAGAAGAGCGGTACAAAAGATGATGATCATGACAATGATCTTTTGATGAGTTAAAATGGAGACTCAAAAATATTATATTAAATAACATTCTTTGAAAGAGTTTAAAAATTACCTCCAAAATATTTATAGTTTCTTCTGGACTTAATACAGTTGCAAAAGGAGAAGAAGACGTAAAGTGATGGTGTCTTCAAGATTTCAAGATCTTCCTAAACGAAACCCCCTCGAAACTTAAATTCCCATGATCAGCACTTGACGTTAGAGTAATTCTAGGGAATTATCATTATATATTTGGGTAAATAAAGTTTTTAATAATTTCATTTTAAAATCCATATTGTTGAAGTGATTCCCCTCAAATTAAAACTAAATACCTAATTAAATCCAAAAAGAATCCTTCAGTTCATTCAAGAATTCTCCAGTTCCGGCTGCAAAAAGCTTGAAGTAAACCCAGTTAGTTGGGTGACAATGTTTTATTACCAAGAAATTGTTTGTCCATTAAGAGGTAGATGGGTGACGAAGACACGAGTCTACAGAGCAGATTACACTCGAAAGATTGCCCCGGCAACGACGTGAGATTGCATTTTTATGGTATATTGTATAGCATGATTCTTCTAGAGATGGGCCAACAAAAATTCGATAGGGTTCATTGGCTTGGCCCTGGGCGCTCTGCGTGGAAGGATTATGCAACAAACGAAATATCATCAGACAGTGACTTTCACACACCCCAAAAAAAGAAGAGACTAAAAACAAAAATAAACCCCATCCGAAACTCCCAAAACAAGCGAAGCCTATTAAGGCGCATTAGCAATTTAGAATGGTGTGCTACCATTTCGCATGCGAACGAGCCGCAATCGAAGTCCACGTAGTTTTTGTGGTGCCGTATTACGCGACAATTATGAATTTCTAATTTCATGTTTAGTGTTCGGTGCCCTTCCCTCTCTATCCCTTGGTTCTATCAAAATCACGTACACCCCAGCTCAAAAAAGCGAAAGCTTCAGAGGCCAATGGCATCGGAATTAGCTATAATAATTATTATGGTATTTCTTATTAATTATGTATTGACTGCCTGTGGCGCTAGTTAGTTGTCATGGCTGTACTTACTTGTAAAACTTTAAGGCGGTAGATCACAGGCGCTTTTTTTGACTATCTGATGTTGTTCATCTTTTAAGTGAACTGAGAGCTCCTGGCATAATAATGAGCCCAAGTAAGAACATGGGCTCAGGAAGATCTTGTTGTGAAGGTCTTTCTCTGATAACTTTGTATGTTAATGGAATGAAAACAATAATGTTACTCTATAAACATTACTTTCACTGCATTTTCTTAATATTGTTAAAGTAAATAAATACTTATGCCAAGAACATTATTACGCCAGTTATCTTATTTTATTTTTTAGATCAAAGAAATAAAAGTTTTAAAACGGATTAAATAAAACAGTTCTCCGAATAGAACCCTTTATTGCTCCCTTAAGTCCAATTCTTAAAGCCCCATGATTGGCATGCCTTCATGCTTTTTATTGCACTTGGCAACAAAGTAACGTGAAATGCATTTTGCATGCTATGTTTGCCAGTAAAAGAAGACATAAAGGGCCCAAACCCAGAGCGAATCGTGCAAAGATAAGGCAGTTGACAACAAGTCGACGTTTTGAGGTTCGGGCAGAAATTCTCCGTCCAAGCAAAATTCAGAATCATGACTGGAATTATGATAAATAAAATTATTAATAGACTGAAGGAGAAGGGTGGGGGCTATAGCCTGAATGGGCTTTATTTTAAATATTGTCTGAAAAATGCAACAGCGAAAATTCTTCTTGGACTTTGACTTTTTCTTTTGTAGTTTTGGGGTTTTCTGCCTCGATTAAAATGCAGCGAAAAAAAACATGTAACTTTCTAAAATGCAAATTGCACTGCAATGGAAAATCATGAGTGCTTTTCAATTTCGGAAACTGAAATTAAACACGTGGCCGTTGGAATTAAAATGTGTGGAATTGGCCCTTCATTTTCTGCCACTGATCACAGAGTCGCGTGCACGCTGCGTATACGTGATGGAGCGATGGGCAATGGGCGATGGGCAATGGGCGATGGGCGATGCAGGCCCACTTTCTAGCGACAGTTAAATTAATTAAGTTTCCATCAAATGCCCGAGTTGACAGTTCACCTGACAGCGGCACGTCGTCGCCTGTCACTTAGTAGAGCATTCCGTGGAACGCGCTTAGAAATTATCCAAAACACTTTTTGCCAAACCTCCTGACCCACGCACACTTCCTTTTGGCCAAAATCCATTGATAGTATTTATGATTTTTCGCAAACACTGCACGTTACCCTCACCGTTATTCCACCCGAACCCAATCCCCATTGAGCAAACACTCGCGCAGCGAGAATGTCAATTGATTGTTTTAGTGATTTTTGTTTTTTGGCAACATATCGAGAACAGATCGTATCTGCATGATATATGGCCAAGGGCCACACCCACCAGACATCCAGATCGACACCACCACCCACTTTAAACATAAACCAAAGTCCGAAATGCACTGCGAAAATAAATAAAGCAAATTTTTTTTGCCCCAATGTGTGGACTTTGGAAAGTATTAAGTAGGGATTTAGCAGAACAGCAATAAATGTTTATTTATATTCAAATATATTTTTTTAAACTTCTATTCAAAATTTAAAATCAACAATATACAGATACAAAATTTAATGTGAATTCCACTTAAATTTTGTATCTATAGCAAAAACTTCATAAATAATTATAATGATAAACAAAAATCTAGGTGATAAAAAGAAGTGAATATGTATTTCTTTAAATCCAAATGATATTTAGTTTTATCTGTTTCATCTGTTTGTGTTAAACCAAAAGATAATTATCTTTATCTATAAGATAATTGCTAAGTTAAAGAATCAGTCCTAAAAACAAAATTTAATATAAATTTACAAATATTCCATTTTTTTTTCTGTGCAGGAGCGTAGTTTAGAAAGTGCTGAAAACTAAACTATTTCTGTTTCTCTTATGATAAATTATGTTGCACACGTTTGCAGACACCTTCGGTTCCAGTCCCAATCCAATCCCCATCCAATTCATTTCAATCCGATCCGAGCTGGAACTTGGACTTGCTCCCACGCATTGGGCCAAGTCAATTGAATTTTTATGGCCAATTTCATTGATTTTAATTTTGCTAATGATAAGCATTTCTTTGCACGAAACTCCCACTTGATAACGAGCGTGTTGCGGCATGTCAATTTGCTTTTCCTCACGCTGCATTTTAATGGCCTGAGGTTTTCTTTCAGTTAATTTAAACAAGGTCAATATCAAAATGTAGCAGTCAAACGTGTGAGAATGCATGTGAAGGTGATTAGGTTTAATTTGACTTTCTTTTCGCCCTTCTGAACTTTGCTTTATACATATTTTAAATAAACACAAAGGTTTCGAGCAATAAATATCCTCAGTGTCCCGAACAATGCAGTCAGATTTATTAGCCATAAATTCGGCGCTCGGCTTGTCAGACGTTTGTCAAACACACATTTAATGGCTTATTACAAACATTTTGCGAACATCATTTGCATTCCGAAAGCGATCTGCGCATGCGCAAATTGATTGGGCCCACAGCGACACCCAAAAACAATTAATGGGCCTCTGAGACGCGACTATTTTGGGCGCACGTCCCCCCTATTTGGTATTACGGAGCAGTCCCAAGGGGCCCAGAATTGGGCCACGGAATTAGAATCAAATGCACGGGCCAGCAGGTGAAACTTCTTTCGGAATTCCAGCGAGAATTGACCGCATTCTGATTGGGGAACCCAGTTCAGGTGATCAGGCAGGAAATGACACGGCAGTTATGATCGGAAATTTTTAAAAAATATTTGGAGACGATTTGAAAATAGTAATTTGTTTTACAATTAATATTTATAAATCATCAAATATATCGAGATCTTAAAGTAATTTTTCTTTATTAGTTTTCAGATTCTTTAAGATTTAAAACTTAAATGCTTATTTTAAAATCAAACAAAAACTAATAAGGACCGTTTCAAGGTTTATCAGTTGTTAGAACAGTCGATTTATCAGTTTTGGGTCTGGTTTTGGCAAATTTGAATCAAAAGACTCTGATTTCCGACTCTGAATTTTTCCGAAAAAATCTGTATTTTGACCATAACATAGCTGTGTCTCATTTAAGACAACTCCCTTTTTTAAGCCAACAAACCAATTGGTTAATGTTCTCCAAAAAAATGGCAACTTTAAAATTTGTTTTCTTTAATAAGCATCATATAACATACGAATACAATAAATAATTTGCATAAATAACTTAAGTCTAGTTGGTTTCATCGCTGCGAATGTATCCGAAAACAATTCTTTTATTTCTCGTTAAAGGTACGCGTAATATTTAAAATTTAGTTTTATATTAAGGCATTGCACTATCGGGGCTAAGGGTTAAAAACTAAAATTGGTTTACTGGCATTTCTTTCATTGTGCTAAAATTAATTTTGCTCTAGGACCTTAGGGATTATTTAATAATCAGCATCGTAGTACGAAGTAAATCAAAATAAATACAATAAATTATGTCTCCATTGGAGGTCAGAGTTTGGAGTTCAGTGGGGTGGTGTGGTGTGGGCCATCTATTGCCACTGGTTGTACTGGTTGCGATAGGCCAGATAGTGGGGATCCTGGACCTGGGATTGCTGCTGGGTCTGGCGCACTTGATAGCTGTCCGTGGAGGAGTCCACGTCCTCGACCGAAGGGTCCGTCTGCAGGGATCGCTTCCAGTAGCTTCCCGGCTCGCTCCAGTCGTCCCCATGATCCTCGTAGTGGTGCTGATGGTGGGCATGTTCAACGTATACAACCTAGTTAGAAAATATGCAAAACGTGTGCCGTGAAGTGAGAAACACCAGAGGAAGTACCAAAGAGGCCCAAGAGTGTGAGTGGTTCAGTATTTCTGTATTTTTGTAACTGGGTGTGTCTGAGTTTAATGTGTCTGTCTGTCTCGCCGGGATTCTTTCAAAGTCATCACTTTGCTTTATCCGCCCAAAACTCGTACTTACACAGTGTGAAGGGAAGGTCTTTGGAAGCGAAACTCTAAGATCTGTTTTAGATTTTGGGTCTTAAAGTGTATACTGTTATTAGTGAACACATTGGATGGGTTCTGTTTTTTTTTTGTTTCTTATTAGAGTTGTACGTTCCGAAAACGTTTGTGAGCTGTCCAAAATTTTACCATATCTGAAACCAAAAAGGTCTGAATTTGTTAGCATACGGCACATTTTGGAGTCGTTAGGTGGTTGGAACTCTGGTGTTTTGAAGCTTGAAGAAGTTCTGGAGCTGGTGCCCAGAAAACAGTTAGAGTAGTTAGAGCGCTCGGGTGTTTTGGAAGGTAACAACGCATTTTACAATCTTTATATACATCTTGTGTGGGAGAGATAGAGAGTCGAGAGGCAGGGGCAGGTGGATAGAGATTAGCAGAGGTAAACAGAAAAGTAGGTGACCAAAAGTCACTGGATTCCGATTCAATAAGAAATGAACTTAACTTTAAAACTTCTTTTTTAAATAATAGCAAACTAATTCAATAGTTTCAATGGTGGAAATCGTAAAATATGAAAACATCTAAACTTAGGAAGTTAAAAAGCAAATTAGTCTTACTTAATTAAATATTTAAATTGAGCTGAACAGTCTTAAATAAACATAAATTGAACAGAAGAAGTTTTTTTCTGTGTACAAATAAAAGTGAGAAGAGCTCTTTATTGGTTGAAAACAAAAAGCACCTTTCACAGACCTTGGCCAATAATAACCGCCATGACTAGTGTAAGGACATTCTTATCAGAACTGAAAGAGTGCAGAAAATTCATTAATGTCGGGAAGGAAAACCTTGGTCTAGCAACCTGAACAGAATGTTCGTGTGTGTCGGTACAAAAGGAATTTTAACCCGGAACAAACTCACAGGATCTGGGACCCAATCTCAACTCACCTTAGATGGCGGACTGCCGCGTTTCACATCGATCCAGAATCGAGCTATATTGATCAGCAGACCAATTAGGGCTATGGCAAAGAACTTGACCTGCAGATGGGCGCCCAAAATCTTTAGCAGCAGTTCAATTTTGGCTTTGAGGAAGCTGCCAATCATTATAAACTTGGCGATGGCCTTCTTCTTCTTCTTCTTCTTGCCACGGGTCACTAATTGTTTTTTAAAAAAAGATGTTCAAAATAATGTCGAGTATGTTAGTTTCGCTAAGCTCTTTTTGGTCCACACTTACTTGGCTAAATGGAACAAAAAACGAAAATAATATGTAATTCTTCGCTTGGGAGGGTGGTGTTTGTTAGTATGAACTGCAGTGCGCGTTAAGTGCGTAACGATAACGAAACGGCATTCAAAAAGCAAGCAAAAAGCAGGCAACAAACTTAAAATTAAAACCAAAAACTTATAGTTACCTAAATATGATCCCTTAATTAATACCTAATCTTTTTTAAATAAGTTGAATAAATACTTTACGATATAGAATCTAGAATCTATACACTTTAATTTTGTTTCTAAGCTAAAATTAAGGCTTGTAAATAAAAGTAACAACCATTTGACGCTTCTCAGATGTAGTTAACCCAAAGCAGCGCCATCTACACAGCAAACCGTGTAAAATAAGCTTTCTACGTAAACCGTACAGATGGCGCCACTTCATTTTGAAATTTAAATTGGTATTTTGAATAAAATATGATTAAAGAGATTTTAAGTTAAAAAATAATAATATTAAATACATATATATGAAATAAGTGTAGTATCCTGTAAAAATCTCCCAACACCTTAGAGCAAAACTTTATGTAAAAACCAAACTTATATGTAAGCCTGTAGACTGTTTTCGGTGGAGTTTTTATATTTTTGTGTAAATATTAGTAGTATTTTCATGGATAATTGAGCTACCGGATAAAGATAGTTTTTTTCACCGAAAACACTCTGCAATTGAAACAAAACGGGAAACTTAGACATAGAAGGCACTAAGTTGTGCTTGAATAAACGGTGCGCAAAAGTCATGTAAAACCACACGCAGCAAACAACACACACCTCCGTTACTTCTACCATAATTAAGTGGGTTCCTGTGCTTGCGCTTTCCACCGCCGACTCCGGAGAAGACGTCATCCGCATCCGCGAGTTCGTCGAGGAGACCCAATCCCAGACTCAGGTCGCTCTGCTCGTGCTCCACCACTGCTGACCCCTGTTGACCCTTGCGCTTCCGCTTGCCCTTCATGCGTCGCTTCTGTTTCCTCTTCTTCATGGGTTTTCCCAGGTTATCATCGTTATCATCGCTGCTCCCATGACTAATCACCGAGGATCCGTGATCGTGTCCCGAATCCACTTCGTGGTGCTCTGGTGCCGCCTGGACCACCACCAAGGTGGCTGGCTGCGTGTCCTGACCCTGACCCTTCTTCTTGTTCTTCTTCTTGCGCTTGCCGCCCTTTTTGTTCTTTTTGCGCTTACCAGCTCCCGGTTTTTTCAGTGCACCCGCCGCATTTTCCTCGGCGTCCTCCAGTTCGATGAATTCGACACCTAAATAACAGAAAATAATGAATTAATAAAAAAAGTAATTAATAAATTAATAAAAGAAAATCGAATATCAGAAATTATGATTTTATATTTTCTTATAATCAAATATTATAAGCTTCAAGAGCTTTAAATAACCTTTTTTTCAAACGAATGTGGATTCGCTCGTTAGGTAAATATAAATGAAATAAATAATTACCTGTGGAAGTGTTGTCCTCGCTGAAGACAGGATTTTTCCCATCGCCTTGAGTCTGCGCAGCGGGAGGACCACTGAACACACTCGGTGAATTTTCCTTTTCATTTTCACTTTCTGGTGCCGACACCGCCTCGTCCACATCCTCGTCTTCGTCTTCGGCCTCAGCCTGGGGCTCTGGTTCCTTCTCCTGCTCCGCGGTGCTGTCCGAGTCATCCTCCTCCTCCTGGTCGTCGTCATCGTCCTCGTCCTCCTCCTCATTATTGGCATCCCCATCCGGCTCCTCATCATCTGCATTTTCCTCCTCAGCCGCATTGCTCGTATCTTCCGCTGCATCCGCCTCGTCGTCATCTTCGACACTATTTCCACTCTGATCGGTTTCACTATCATCATCGGCGGCTTTCGGTGTCTGCAAATACTCGTATTCCCGACCTAGGAAGCTGCAGGTGGTGGCGGCGAAAAAAAAACAGGAAGACATGAATTTTCATGGCGAAAATGTGCATTCAACTCGTTTGTCCACACTCACCCATCCATGGACTCAGCCAGGTATTTCTTCATATAATTCGTGCCGATTTCAATTTTCTTCAGTATCGTCGATGGCTTCTCTTTCACGGGCAATTCCGAGGTGCTGTAGCCGCGTCTCTCGATCGTAGCGTTCATCTGCCGATCGGCCTCGACTGTCCCAAAAAAAAAGTGAAATAAAATTGTGAGAAAAAAGAAAATGCTTTTGATTTTAATTGCTTTTTCATGTAAATTCCTAGCACGCTGGCTGCTTTTTGGGTGTTGCGTGTACAATTTCCTACCAACTCCCCTAAAGTCATTGATTATCGCATTCAGTGATCGGAAAACCTTGGGGGTTTCTTTAGCTTTTGGCTAGATTTTCACCCACGAATAGCTGTTTGAACTTTAAGTTTAGCTTGGAGGTTGGTGAAAATGCAAGTTTTTCTTTGCTGGGATTTTTCTCTTCACACATATGTGGGAAGATCATTGTCAATAAAAATATTTCCCACATCTAGCTGCCAACAATTGAAGGTTGTGCTAAATTCATTTTTTGGCTTGACTTATAATACATAATCTTATTCAGAATTAAATAAAACTAAAATTGTTTGCAATTTTTTTTGCGTTGGTTTTCTAACTGACCTTTAAGTTTTTGCCACTGAAGATGAAGCTCTCCGTCCCAGGCGTCCAGAATTCGGCCGGATTGTTGGCGGGCACAGGTCCAGGGCTCCGCTCGAATGGGGCACAAGGCCAGGTCCAGATATGGTGATACCTCTGCGTAAATAAAAAACAAGTCTGGTCAAATATTTGATGGAAAACTGCCAACGAATTGGGCAAACTGGAGATTGACAGCTCGACTGACTTTCGTCAGGCCAAGCTCAGTGGGGATTTGTGGTCTGATTTGGCTAACTTGGCCAGCATGGTCATGGCTTTAACTTGGCTATGGATGTGGCGATTTCCAGCCACTGCAAATATTTGAGTGAAAGTATGTGTGACCACTCGACGACAGTACCACTGGGTAATCATATCAACACCTTGTGTGGTTTTTCTGGCCCGGTGGTGCTAACCACGCTGCACCACCGAACAGCCGATGTGTGGTGCGTGCAGATGGATTTTACCCCCCTTGGATACCCAATAGCTCCGTTTGTTCGCGGCGCGAGCCATGTTTTAGTTAACATCAAAGATTGCCATCAATCAGCGATGGAGTGAAAATGCTCAGCGATTGCCATCAATTAAAATTATTGCTGCTTGTCCGCCTTAAACGCCTCTTAATTTGAGCCCATTTAATTGGGAATAAATTAATTTGTCGCTTTGACAACGACGCCGTTGAAATCTTAAATACTTTTACTTTAAATTCAAAAGATAAGTAATTGAAAAAAGTATTTGACATACAGGTATTTTCTTATCGAATAGTTTATACAATTACTTTGTACATTACTATTAATACAACATAGTAGAAAATCCATTCAAAAATTAACGTTTTACTGAGTAACATTATCAAATCACTCTGAGAAGAAGTATACATTTTAAAATAAAAGGAGATGCTGTACTGACATCTGAACTTGACTTGAAGTATTTGATTTTTATAATTTCTTTAAAAAGTCTGGCGCCAAAAGTACTACTTGCCCTAAAGCCAATGCTTATTTTCCTCTCACTAATGACACACAATTTTCATATTTTCTTTTAAATTGAGGCATTATTTTTACTATTTATTTTCATTAGTATTTGCTTAGGCCTTTTGTTGATTTAATTGCCATGTTGCAACATGGAACGAGTCGTGATAAGTGAAAATGTAATGTCGGTTCGTGTGGGTTTTCTCATGTCGTTTGTTGTCTTTTGTCTCTTTGTCACAATTTATTTGGCTCATTTCACTTTCAATGACACCGACACAGCGCGTACTTTGACCCAAGGCTTCGCTAATATTTCCAAATTCAATGCCGGGTGAAAGCCGCCAGGGGATGCCACCAGTGCCACAGCCTGTGAGAAATTGTTTACCTGCAACTCGTGGTGACATCCCATAGATAACATCCTGCTAAATTCGACCCACGCCGCAAAACAACCGAAAAACAGCTTGGAAAACCTGTGCCAAGAATGCGCCGACTAAGGGAGCAAGGAGTGCCACGGAGGAAAATCGACGACTCTGGGGAAGTTCAAAGAAAGCCACTTCGTGCTGCACTTGCAGAAATTGTCATCAAAGGTTTTTGATGGGAGGGCTACGTATAAACGTATTTATTACTTGAGTACCAGAAGTTAGGCTTCTGAATTATATTTAAAGTCTCAAAAAAACATTTGAAACCAATGTTGCATATTAAATGATTTTATCTTTGTTGAAAAAAAAGTTAATAAAAGATAGGTATATTTTTCCAGTGTATTCCCTGGCTAGCATCTTCGATATTTGTCGGACGTCTTTTTTGGCCGACAAATGTGGCACATTATTTGCAGCAGCTTGGGATCTGCTTAGTAGCCATTCTGGCCACAGTCAGTTGCCTTTTGCCATTTGGTCCGATGCATTTTTCCTTGGCCGCCGGTCTTTTCACTTTTCTTCGCAATTTCGTTGGCAGGGCGTATGGTAATTCAATGGCAATGCCATTAATGCCACCGACCAAGACCGAAGCGCAATCCCTGTCCCAGCTAATTTCCAATATCAAATGAACTTTCACTGCAGTTGAAGTTTATGCGTGGCTTACTTATAGTTATGGGTGGTGCAAAATGGTAGGCCTTGGCTTGATGATGGGTGACGCATTTACCTTGGATATAAAGCACTTATAAGTTAGTAAACGCCAGCTGGCAACTGTAAAATGCTGCTGGACTGCTGGGCATGTGGGCCAACTGCCTGACCACTTGGCTAATTTACTTCGCCTGAGGAACGGCCATAATAGTAGCTCGTAAAATATTAGCATAATCACTGAAAATTCTGAGTTATTTTGTTTGGCCAGATTAAGTTGTAAACATGAAATGTTGCCACGGTGCATCGTGTGCGGCATTTGAAAGTGAATTGAAAAATACGCGGGTTTCTTTAAAGCTATTATTGAAAATATAAACCAATTTGTATTGATAGCTTTAGGCTTACATAAAGTACAAAAATATATTTGGTTCATTTGTTTTATTTTTCGAGAAACTAGTAAATAAATTACGCCCCTCAAAAGTGAAGGTTTTGGGTTTAAAAGTAATAGTTATGTTAGGGAATAAGCAATATGTTTTAACATTTTTTTTCACTAAGATCAAGTTTCATAAGAGTACGTTTGTATAAGAGTAAGCCTAGAGACCTTAAGAACATATAATAATTATCCACCTACAATTAATAAGATTAACCAGATTGATCTACAAAACCTTTTAAAAAGTGATTAAAATATGTCTTTAACTGTGCTCTAAAAATCTTCAAATCATAAAATTGATTCTTTTTGTTTGAGGGACAGCCAAGCACTCTCCCTTTTAATTCCCTGCCAAACCTTTTAAGGTAGCTGAATTAAATACAATGATCTAGTGGTTTCAGCATTTAAAATAACTCAGACTTCATTACAAAAGAATTTTATGGCCATTATAGAAATCGGACGGAACAATATGGTACTCTTAACCGTTAGCGTGCGACCCAGCAGACTTATAGACATTTAGACATGTGAGCTTGAGTTCCGCCGAGCTTGAAACTTTAATAAACTTTCACTGGTTTCGATCTGGCGCAGAATTTGAATTGAAGACACCGCCGTCGACGAAGTCAACCGCAGAGTTAAATACAAACTCAAAACCCAAACAAGACATGCCCGGCAGCTACAACTTGAAAAACAACCCCACACATGTTGTATATTGATTAGAGCTCCACTTTGGCTAGGCAAATCGATGGATGCACCGGGAAAAAATCAAGCTGATCCTTAGATACTATATTTCTTAAATACTTATGCAGCCTTACTAAAATTCATGTATCATCTACGAATCTTTAATTTGTTATTATTATTATTATTTATCTATTTAATGTTAGTTGTTTTAGATCACAAGTTTCTCCAACGCTTTTTAGAGTGTAAGATCAGGCTGACCAATCATGGAAGTATTTGCACATTTTTTTCTGTGTGGCATTTTGCTGCAACTGAAGCTGTAATCCAAATCCCCACAATGCCTACGCAGGAACCAAGTGGCGACTCAAACTTGACAGATGGAGACGCAGTTACAGCTTCATGTGGCTCCAGTTTGACCATCTTTTCAGCCGTGTTTTGCTACCAAACTGGGCGAGATGCCAATGCCAGAAAAGCGACAATTAAAAAATGAAATTAGATTTCATTCCAGTGAAGCAGCATCACTTTTCATTTTTATGCGCATCGACCAAAAATGTCAGCAATGTTGCTCCGTTTAGGAGTGATTTAAGCCGCGGTTTCCAGTGGCATTGTTTGCCTTTTGGTCAGATTTTCAGACCCGTTTGTACCGGGCTTATTTAAATAGTAGGTGACTCGTCTCCGACACTCTCACATACAAATATGACGGTTATAACCCAATTACGAGAGTTTTTCAAGTTTTTCTCTAGTGTTTTTTTTTGTTTTTTCGCCTCGCTTGGCTTTTGGTGTCGGCGCAATTTGTACAAGCTCCCCGGAATGGAGACCCAGGTATTTTCCCCTCCCCACCATATACACAGTACCCTTTGGGTTTGCCCAACACCAAGTTGGTGTAGTCACCAACTGAATCCGACAGTATCGCGACTAAGACATCAACTTGTCTGGTCGGCTGTTTATCCATTCGTATTGTTTGCGTTGCCGTTGTTATTCTGCCTTTTACAGGTGTTGCTCTTTGGGAGGTGGGCTTAATGAATAAGTTAGGGGTTTGGATGGGATATTACTAGCAGATTTTAAAGGATTACAAAATGTCACTTTGATTAAAAATCGATTTTGTTTCTCAAAAAATGTTAAGCAACTTAAGTTTTCACAATTGTTGGTTACAGGTATAGTTTTAAAAAATATATACATTTTATATATTTTTCAGATTTCTAAATACCTTTTTTCATTTATTAACATACGATGACAACAAATTAAATGAATGCTTAAAATTACTACACTTATTTTTCATGAACAAAAAATGTGACTAAAAAGTATCACATTTGAAAGTACTGTACATGTAATCAGACACACAATTTTAACAACAATGAGTTGGCGAAAAAAGTTACAAGCTAGAAATTTACTTTAATCTTTACCCATATCAGTTCGCAGATATTAACTACAAATTCCAACCCTTATGCTTTCCCATTAAATGTACATGGCTCTAGTAACTTTAACTAAATTTACATATCTGAAGTACCTTAAGTGTATTTAATATTCGTATAATCAGCAAGCACAACTTTAATTCATATTTCGCTGCCAGTTCTTTAATGACTCGACATTAATCGGGCTCTATCGTAACACCCAACCAGCCGCCCTTCTTTTAGTTCTGGTTTAGTTGGCTATGACCCATATTACATGCTCAGAAGCAGATCGAGACGGCAAGTGCCCTAAACGATAACGAGGTGTATTTATTTCTGGTAATGGTAATGCCTTCTTGCACTTCTTGCCTTGGCATTTTGCTAATTGTTCGCTGTGCACTCAAGACTTTTTGTTAAAAATCGCTTGCGTATAAAATAGCAAAACAGCAGCGTCCAAGTAAAAAGTGTCGTACGCTCCATAACGTATCAGATCCAAAATGGTAAGAACAAACTCGCGTGCAAGCTAGTTTGTTATGGTGCATTGCCCATGGAAGTCACCAAACGGCTGCACATAAAAAAACCTCAAATTTGGTGTTGAAGATTACAAAAAAATTGTATAAAATTATTAATTGTAAAACTTTTTAACATTCAGTTATGTTCCATTTAAATTATAGCCGTTTAAATAATAAACATTTAAAGATCTCCTTTTTAACTCAATGAAAAATGACTTACAACTTGTTTTGTGTTATAATAACGGTTGATATGATTCTGAATTTCAACAGAATTTTTGTTGGTAAATATTAATATAGCTCATTACAATCTATAGTATCTGGGTTAAATTTAAGGTGATGTAAATATTTTTGAGAGCATAAAAACATTAAAAACATAGATGGCAAGATGGATCTGATAAATCTGTCTTTTTTCTCGATGTACTCAAGAGTAGGCTGGCGAAGATTGATGCCTGTTTGGCTCTGGCAGCTATGACGTCTTGACGAATCTGTGGCTACTCGGGTGGCTCATAAATCTTTCCCGATTCTTTGGCTGTGGCAGTGGCGACTTTCGTTTGGCGGCTGGCCGATTATACAATTGCCCAAACACAAAAATCGCCACTCTCACAACTCCGCTTAATGAACTAAAATTTCACTGCAATAAAAGTATTTTAAGTTTTTGTTTATGTTTTGTTTCTTTGTCTGGTGGCAGTTGGTCACTCCCCAACCAAAAAATAAGAAATAAAAATACAGAGAAATTTGGGAGTAGCGAGAGAGTGTTTCAGACCATTTGATTGGGAGCTGTCTTACCATTTAATCGTCGGCCAACCGGTGCTGGTGCTAAAGCCAGTTGATATGAATGGCGGGCTGGCAAACTCCAGGCTTTGGCCACGGAAATCTGCGATGGCAGGAGCAGACACACCAGGCCTGCTATAATACACGGCTGCCAGTCCATTTCGATGGTGAAAATACCTCTATTCTTCGATATGGATATATAATATATACACTAGCACCGTTAGATGAAATCAAATGTCTGTGGAAACCAAAGTCAACACACTTGATTTATACACACTTATCGGCACGCACAAGAACAACGGCGCTTCGTTCCATTTTTGAATTCTTTCTCGAAAAACCCGAAATCGAACACCGCACGATTATTATTGTTATATTTGATGCACTACTGTATGGCTCTTCAGCGATGTGCTCACGACCAAGTTCAAGGTAAGATTAAGCCATGACGCGCATACGTAAGAAGTTTTATACCAAAGCGCGACTTAAGAGAGTGCGATGTGAAAGTTGCTCTTTGGAAAGTTGGCAACCGAACTGGCCAAAAGAGAGCCAACTGCCTGGTTACTTGGTCTTCTGACTATTGACTTGTTGTTGGCCGGTGTGGATTTTAGCAAATGTGCGGCATGCACTGAACAAACGGATCAATTAAGCTGTCCGCTATGCGCATTTCGAGTGTCACACTATATGCGACATGGGGAATTCTCGAGGTTTTATGTAAACCAACGACCTTTGACTTGACCTACGCAGGGAGCTATGTTATAGGAACTCTACGGGTATTGGGTCAGTCAGTTGGGTAAAAGAGCCCCATCACCCTCCAAACAAAAGATGTCATCGGGCTTGAGTTTAGCATTTAAATAGAAAACACATTTAATTCAGCTTGTGTTTTGTGGGTCTTTAATTTTATTTCATAATAAACCCACTAGATAGCCTACTAAAATCCTATTAAATGAATAGCTAAGCTTTGCTTAGAAGAATTAAAAAAAAATACTATTGTTACAGTCGCCAACAGAAAAAGCATTAAATTGATTAATGGTGAGTTTCAAGTAAACCATTTTAATTGAATTTAATCAACAGCTTTTAATATAATCAAATAATTTTAGAAAAAAATGGAATTATGTAAAAAGGCAACAAACTAATTAAAGTATTCATTATTTTTATTTTTGTCTACTTAATACTCACTTATATTATTAAGTTCGACAAATACATATGAATACTTTAAAATTCTGTATTTATCAGCTTATACAATATTATTCTTAATAAAATGTCCAAGTAACGTTATTAAATCCTTTTATATCAATAGCCAAGCTTTGTTTAGAAGACGGCTGAATAATCTGCATCAATCATCAATGAATGCTATGGATAACCCACCAGTTGAACTCCTCTTTTCACTGCCACATGAACTCCTAAATATCATTGGAAAGTCACTCGTGAGATGCTAATCCTTTGGCGAAATGCTTGTATGGCAGATGCAAATCCTGTACTGGGTCAAAAAGGTGGTTGTTCAATGGAAATTTTGCTCCCAGCAGCGAAGAAATTTCCACCCACATAAGTTGGGAGAAGCCAACAAAAAACTATTTAACATACCCCCTTCACCACTTTTACCTTTTTCTCAACGAAATTCATTAGCACCTCTCAGGTATTGCATCAACGATTTGGTAAGCAAATTAACATTAAGGCACACCGAAACACAGTTGCATCATTGATAAATTCTGGCTGTGAAAAGAAATGTTTCACATTTCACCTGTCGAACGGATGAAAAATGAAAGTTTTCCAGCTGTTTACTCAAATCCATCCCATAATTGACTTTGGCTATTCGCGAACTAATGCTATTTATGTGTAAGGGCTGGGCCTACGTCAAAAAATGATACTATAAAGAGTAAATATGGGAGGGCGCGATGCCAAAACATGGGCACGCACAAAAAGAAAGTTTGCACAACTTATTGATATTGTCAGATTGAAGTTGGAAACGAGGTGTAACCGAATCGAGACCCCAATCCTATTTGGTCAACGCACTCGCAACACTGCCCGAATTTTTGATTAGCCCCGGCATTACGAAATTATCCATTGTGAGCAGCGAATTAGCGAAGAATTCGTGATGACGCTCGCTTATAAGTGGGTTTATATGTGAATCTCGCATATCGTTTATCAATTTCACTTTCGTCAAGACAGGCGACAGGCAATTAAGGCGACATAGGGCTGCCAAAGATGTCGCCAAGGTAGTTGGTAGACGGTGGCCATAGGTAGCTGACATCTATCCCAACGGCGGCTCTATGCGATACCCGTTCCCAGGCCATGTCCAATTATCATGTTAGAAAGAGAGTGAGAGCAGCCAGATCCGCTGACAGCACGTCCCCAACCCCCAACTCCCCAATCAGGCTCATACATAGAGAGAAATTCTTAAGAATAGTTGCCTCTTACTCTTTTCATATGGATTTTTACCATGCACAATAAATAATATATGTACTTGAGAGGAAGTCCAATGTTATGTTCTCAGTATTATGAAATGAAAAATTGTATTCAATTGTATCGGGATAAAATAGGATACGTTATAATTTTATAATTTAAGGTTCAATAAATTCCCTAACAATGTTATTAAAAAGAATTTTTGAATTTTAAAATATAACTTAAATATATGTTTATTGATATCCTATTAACGATATTTATTTGTTTCATTTTGTATGCCTAAATATATTCTTTGACTTGTCTTTGTTGTGTTCTTAGTTACTCTTTTATCAATTTAGTCAAGGAATGATAATAGATATTAACCTTCTACTTGACATTTCTAAGTAAACTAAAGTAATATTTTTTCTTGGTGCACCACGAGCTATCGGATCGTAGGCCCAGTGTCTCGGCTGTCAGTTAGACGCAATTATCCACATTTTATATGTAGTAAAGACAAAGATGCTGGCTCTGGTGCATCTGTCGATGCTCATGATTTGTCGCTTCCAAGCTGGCTTTGGCTTCCAAATGAAACGGGCAGAAAAAACCTTTAGAGTATTTCAATAATCGCAGTTTGCCGCTGAGCCATTGGCCATTTGGCCACTGACTGTGCGTTAGAAAGCCGCCGAGCAGAGAAATTCAATGTGCATTTTCATTTATTTCTGCTTTGTACTCGTCCACCTAATACATTTTGCTCTTACTGCTGGTTTGGCCTTATCAACTGTTGCTTTTTAGCTGCGCCATTTTGTTTTTGGCACGGCTAACTAATTAATTGAAGCGCTTAAGCTGAGGCCGTCGTCTGCCGACAAAGAAGACATCAGCGGCGGACTCGAGTCGTCAGTCAACTCAAGTCAAGTCGAACGTCACCGGCCCACACTTATGACGGCTGGCTAATGGCTGGCACCGCCGCATCTTGGCCAGATCGGGTATGTCCTCCTATAAATCAGTCATCGAGCAAGATTCCATAACGCCAGTGGACCAGTATTGGGTATCCAAAGAGCAGGGGGATGGTCGACACAAGCTCGCCGGGCCGTCTGAGCGGCTCTAATTGCCTCAGATAAATATTTATCGAGCACCTCGCCGTTGGCCCAATCTTGTTTGGCTTTAATTTGCGGCATTTGTCGCTAAAGTACTGCTTAATTGCCCGTCAATTGCTTCTGGCTTCACTTTCTATGGGGGCTAATTAACAGGTCCTTGCTAATATTAATATTCATCATACCACCTGTTGAGCGTGTTTGGCTTTTTAGTGCTTTTTAATGCTGGCAAATCGAAAGACTTAGGGCACGAACTTGCAACCAATTGTGGTGCCTACTTTGCGGATCACTTAAAACTCTGCGGCACTCTTTTGGGGCTTTGGTGGTAGCAAAGACATGAACAAGATCACAATACATTTTTAATCCCATCTGGCAAGGGTAGATTTTGGATAATTTTCCGTTTTAACTTGGCTCATAGGTTTTTCTACATTAACATTTTTGCTATCATGCTTTGTATTTTTATAACTTTGCAGAAAGTACTCCCAGACCTTATGTTTTGAATTCTTGTCAAATCTTCGTTAAAACTTTGGTGATTAATTCGGATTCTATCTTTTACCTGTTTTACAATTTTCTTGAAGAAATTATACAAATCGGCGATCTAGACCTATTTATCCATATAGATACTACCACCACCTTTTAGTCACTCTTTATATTTCATAGTAAAATAACTTTTCAACCCAACACCATCCACAGTACCAGCACTAATCCATCAATCAACACTCAAGATAACCGATATTATATCTCTATCAACTAATAGTGTTGTATGAAAACAAGCCATTACTCAAACCAAACCTTTTCCAGCCAAATTCAGTTAATCTCTTACTTTGGGTCAATATTTTGTGTAAATGAAGCGAAGCCAGGCCCATTGGTAGTTGCCAATAAACAAATCGGCTTATCCACTCCATAATAATTGAACATAATTGGATATGTCTGGCTGCTCTTTGCCGACTCCGAGCTACCGAAAAAAAGGCAACTCGACAACGTCGAAGAAATCCGCAATGTCAAGTCATGACTTGGACTTCCATTTCAATGTTTGCGATAAAGCCGATGATTAGGCGCAGCACACGCCCCACGATGTGGTGGCCAAAGCAATCTCCGCGGTGGCAGACCCGTCAAATGGCCAATTAATCACAGACCCCCGAAAAAGCTCAGCCAAAAGCAATCCGAACTTTCTTTACAGACCCATCAATCACGATCTTCTGGGTCTTTAGTGGTAATTGTTTCGGCTAGCTCAAACAAACGGTGGCACACATCTTTTATATTATACTATTTATTATAAATTATCATTTAATTTTAGGGCTACTTGGGGCAAATAATTATTCATTTCTAGGGCTAATTGGGGCAAATAATTTAGTTTAACACTAAGTTGATTCGTAACTAGTTTTAGGTGTACGTAAAGCTGCGTCCTCGTAAAGTCGCTGACTAAATGTGTGCTAGCTAATTAAACGCGGTGGTCGTTGACTTCCTTGTGGAATCTCCAGCTCTTTCTTAGCGGATGAGTCGCCGCGCCCGGTATTTGGTGGGCAGCAGGGACATGGGGTCCGTGTTATTGGGCACCTCGCCAGCAACTGCTCCCACAGGTTGGCTATTCGTAAACTGACCAGTGGGTGCGTAGGCCGCATAGGGATCCGAATCCGATCGACTTGCCCATCCTCCCGACTGCGATTCGTACTGGTAACCCTGACCTGCGAGTTGAGCTTGGGTTTGGGCATTTCCGTGGATGTGCAGGTGGATCTCCTTGCTGGGCGGATGTCCATTGCCTTGTCCACTCAGTCCAGTGGTGCCCCACGACTCCTTGGCATGCGGATTCCAGCCGGCGTAATTGAAAGAAGGCGCCGTGTGCTCATACTGACCAAAAAGACTCGACTTCAGGGTAATGAACTTGCCCAAAATGGCAATGGCATTCATCACCACCAAAACCTTGAGCAGGAACAGCGACTTCATGCCAATGGCGACCAGGAAAGCAACCATGGCCGAAAGAACGCCAAACTTGAAGATAATGGGTATCAAAGCCATCTGCAGACGACGGATCTTGCCGAAGGTACGACCCTCTGAAAGAAAAATATAAATATTAATTAAACAAAAATAAGTAATTGATAAAAATCATAAACATTGTATTCAATATTAAGTGTGGTAGTCTATGGCTCAATAATAAATCATTTTTAATACATCAATTTATCTTTTTGTTTTTGAAAAATAACATTGAATAAAATACTTTTTTGTTCGATACTTTAAAAGTGATTTTTTAAAGTTGAAAAATTCCCATTAATTTCAGCAATAGTGTCTAAATATTTGCGGGATTTTATATAAGCTTAGTTATTAAGATCCCTTTTCTTAATTAACTCGCAAATTCCAAGAAATCACATAAAAATATCCATTAACTCTTAAAGTGTTAGTGGCGCCTCTTTAAAAACTTCCCAAAATGAAATTCCACTGGGTTAATCTCCATCAACTGCTATAATTTCATCAATAAACAGAGCTGAACGCTCAACTATGCGAAAGTCCAATAAAAAGCAATTCGCAAACAACGAAAAAAAAGCACAGCAAAAATATTTTCTCATCGTTTAAAGATGAGCCAGCCGCGTTTTGTTGTCTTATTTAATAAATAATTTGAGCGGCTCTAGAAAAGATGCGGAAAGTGAAATTACAATCGTTGTCCGGCTTATACATATATCACAACTCGCAGTCAGCGTTGGTTTTTTCTCAGCTCTTTGGTGTTAACACCTCTTAGCGGCTTTTTGCTGTTTGTTTAGCCGCTTCTTCAGGTTTCATTGAAAACGAAAGTGAGTCAGGAGGTAGGGCGCTGGGAAATCGGCTTTGATTAGAAAAGCCGCTAATCATTTGAGGGGCAGATGCAATCAGCCTGAATGAGACAAGCACTGAGCTGGTTTTAACACTAATTGCTGTGTACACAAAAAAATAAGATCTTCATTTTGTTTACAAGTAATAAAGTTACATATGAAATTGACATCTCTATTATGTCACTACAATTTTTAATGTAGTTAAGTTCGAGGACTGTTATGTCAGTTTTGCGATGTTACAAATTAATAACCTGAAATGTTTATGATAAAAAATGAGCCGAAAAAAAAAATAATTTGGATTGTTAACCTAATTTAACCTTTTAACCTTTGTAGATTTGGTTTTTTAGTTTTTGTCAACAAAATGTATATGATAAAAAACTGCCTTTATATTCAACCAATTCTTATTGGTTTGATCATTTTTTTCTCTGTAAGCCTTTTAAACTGCGTTTTGTTTACTATTTGTTTTTTAAATCTTTTGTTTTTTGGCGGGGGACTCACCCACAGCTGAGCTGCCGGACGTTGGCTTCCCGTCGTCGTTGTCGTCATCACCGAATAGGCTTTCACTCAGATCGCTGCGCAGCCAGCCCCAAAGAGTTCGAACCATGCCCCAGACACTGAGATCTGTGGGATCTGTGGCGGCCTGCACTGCACTGGGGTTCTTGTTGTTACTTGAAGCTGCAGCTTCTTTGTCCGCAACCGCCGCCGCCTCCTGCTCCTCGTCCTCCTCGTCGTCGTCTTCCTCGTCATCGTCATCATTTTCCTCCTCAACTTGGGGTTCTGCAGCCTCCGCCTCGGGCTTTTCCGAGGGTTTCTCCACCTTTTTGGTTATCTTGGCTCCAAAGGCGCTGCTCAGGCAGGAAAGTGCCAGCAGAAGCAACAGCAGCGAGTGCCGCGCACTTGAACTCTTTGTGAGAAACTGAAAGTGGAACCAACAGAGAAATTATATCAGTATGTGCCAGTGTTCGCGTCTCTCTCTCATTGTCCAAGTAAAAAAAGGCCATTTCATCATAGCGAGGTGCGGAAATTGCGTAAACAAAAGACTTAGGAAACGAACCTGTTGCCACCTTGCCGTGTCGTGAAACGCACTCTAGAATCCACTTTGAACCTACTCAACGGCCGGGGCCATAAAACGTTTTATGACCCTGTCTTGGTGCGAAAGCATTTCCCATTTTTGAACTGAACTCGACTCTTGCGTAACAAACATTTTTTGTGTTTAACATATATATTTTAACCTGCCGCTGATAGCAATTTATATGTAAATATAAAAGGTTGCAAAAAAATATGTCGCATTGTATAAAACAGTGATTTATATACATTAAGAGGTAGCCGGATAGAGACAAAGTGAAATTTATTCAGGTTATTTTGTTTGCCAATACCCTAAAGTCTTTATTCTTTGTGTTTTCTTGCAGTTAATTTGAAATTGTCATTTAAATTCTTTCATCGCACCCTGGAATATAATTTTCATTTTCATAATTTTAAACCTAAAAACCTATTTCTCATGAATTACCTAAAAAACTACAAACTCATTGAATGTTTAATACATTCCCTCCTAATTTCTTCAAAACCAAAATAGGCAACCTTCACTTCCACTAAGTGAAATTTGACTATGAACTACCAAAACTTTATCTTCGTCTAAAATACCTTTCCGAGAATACTCAAAAACCGAAAGTCACAGCTCTCGCGCTTTCCATTTCCAATTCCCCTGCAGAACTCCCAGAAAACATAAATATAATTGTTATACCTAATTGGGAGATTCTTCGAGAGTCCATGGGAATGGAAATATGTTATTCCAAAGGCAACAAAATTCAACAAAAGGTAAACAAATTATGTGGAGCTAACGGTTGGCTTCGTTCCCCCAAAAGAATATTCGTCAAAACGCTGAAGATGTTTTAATTAACTGGCTCAAAATAATTTGCATGGCAAAAACAGAGGCCAAGAATTCTCGACATGATTTGCGATCACTTTGCATTATTTAATGACAAGTTTTTTGTGGGCCTTTGTGAGGCCTCTTTGTTGTGAATGATTCGGATTTTATTAGTAGGCCAAATGCCTTTGTACCCAATTTGTTTTGGCTCCAACTGTAAAAGGAAATCTATTTTGGCATGGCCTTGATTCAAATTAAACTGAGCGGGAAAATTGATTTGAATTTCGTGTGGGCATTTTGATGCGGGAAAACAAAGAAGAAAGTCTTTCCCCAAGTGATGCAACAGTCAAAGAAATGCATTGTTAAATACCGATTTATATGTATTAATTGATTTACATAATTTTCCAGTTCGGCTTGACAGACTGAACTCGGTTTTTCAGCTTAGTTTCACTCGGTATTTGTTTTAAACACGTTCCCAACCCTTTAATTAACATCTTCTGGATTGTTTCATCATCAAACCTCAACGTTATCACATCTGACTCAGTGACACACTCACTTTCAGGCCATCTTCTCGATCATCATGGGTGAAATTTCGTTCGACTTTATCTGGCTCATATGTAAATATTAACCGAAAATATTTGCACTTGCTGCCGGGCAAGATTTCGCCTGGAGTTCCAACGAAATGGTGCCGAACAACCATAAAATGGATACTAAATGATGACTCGGTAGATTTAATCCGGTTGATGGGTATTCGCATAATATTTCAAACAAACCTAAGGAAGTTTATCTACTGGCATATTCCAAAAAATTCCCCTATAATTATTCATTTATCACATTAGTTGAATTATTTGACAAAAATTCGAAATCATTTCTGTCTGGCTCGCGGATTATTTAACAATGGTAATGAAAACACCAAAATTAACAAAATTAAACCTAAATGTGCTAAACATTATTACTCAACAAGCAGTTTGTTAATTCTCCTAATCTACCCAATGAAACATTTATTGTTCATAATATTAATTAGAGTAGCTATAAATTCCCTAAACTTTCCTTTCACGTGGGTGTAGCAGGAATTTTATGATTTTACTACATATCGTACACATAAAACCATAAAATCCAAGGTTTATCTCGGGTAGTTATGCATCTGAAGCACGACTTTCTTCGTTTATTGTTGGGCTTGTCATTATTTAAAGTATGAGCTAGTAAATTTGTTTGTAAAACATTGCCGATGATGCAATTAAGCGGCACGTGGTTAAACCATTCCACCATTATCTAATGTCAATAAAATGTCGCAGTTCATGACACGACCATGTGGCAAAAATGTGAACGTTTGTAGATTGCCAGCCGGGTAATAACAGCTCGGGGATCTTACAAACAATTGAAAACTGGCCTGAATGAAAACACGCCTCAAAAGAAAGTTTGGGTTTGAACTAACCAAACAAACAAGTGATTTTGTGCCAAGAATAGTTGGCATTTGTCACACTGGCTTTTTGCCCATCACTTTAAAAATCTTTTGTGTGCGGGTTGTGGCTTCTCTTCTTTTCATAAGAGATTGAGGAAAAGCTTTTTCGGACAGTTAACGCGTGCCAAGAATTTCAATAAACAATGCACCGGAAAATCAGATAAATTTCATCCTATATATCGACAATTCAGAACTGATTATTAAAATCTATGGTGCCAAAAGGGCCCTTTTTTTAATCAATTGTTTATTCACATTAATTTAATACAATACGATGGGGTCTGTTATATCCTTTCTAGCAAAGGTACCAATATCTTATGAGTTCTTTTTATTTATATATACACAAACTTGTTCTTTAATTTTTTCCGTGTGGTAATTGAACTTGGCCGCTGGTCTTAGCCGATTTCGTACTCACCATATTGAAGGCTGTGACTCTTTGATTAGTGTATGATAATTGCCACCACACTCGCTGTATCCTGAGTTATTTGAGATTGATTTGAACCACTTTCACGCGAATCTATGGCAGACACGCAGATGTTGGCCAAAAAACAAATATACACGAGACTTGAGTTGGCCAAGGAGTGCAGATGGTGGCTTTAAGATCGAGTTCGCATGGAAAGCGACTGCAACGCTTGAGATGTGCCCGTTGACTGGCAATCCGAGCTGGCCCCGGTTACCTGGTAAGATCCACCGCTGAAGTCGCTGCCTCGGCCGACTTCTCTGCTCGGACTTTTGGTAGATGCGGACCAGTCTTGGCCAACTTGGCGCTTCTTCGTCGTGATTGCTTGGCCAACACTAGTTGGCACTCTCACAAAAAGCCAGCGACACACGCTCTCCCAGTTACAATTTCGTTTTCAACACTTTCTTCACAATTTCCCCTAAACGGCAGCAGCCACCAAAAACTGCAAAGTCAATGTCTCCATCTCGGCCTTATCTTGGGTGTCCCTCTCTTTTGGTTGGCTTCCTGTATCTGTTGCCTTTATTACGAATTGTCGTGTGATGGCTCAGAGCATGAAAACGGTTTGTGAACGTGACAAGACGCACAACTGACGTCACAAAATGGGAGGTACTTGGGCCCAGTGCCCTCATATGTATTACTATTCCAACAAATCGTTGAAGCAAACAACTCGTTCCCAATCTTTTAATCTTGGTGCAAATCCTGATCACATTTGAGAATAAAAAATTTACTTTGATTTGGTTTTAATTAGCTTATCTAATTGGTTTTTAATAATTACTTACTACAAAGCCTTTAAGAATATTTTTGCTTGAAAATTAATAGTAAATCGTAAAGAATTTTAGGAATCCTACTATTATTTGTAATAATAAACACATCATTTAACCATTTTAACTAACCCAAGAACACATTTTTCACACTACTATCTATTAATGAGAGTGTGAATAACGAATTCAGTAATTGAAAAACCAAAAATGCATTCATAAGAGAAAATTGGTGCATCTGCAGCTATTACGTTCTGCTGCATTTACTCCATCAAAAAGTGAGTTGCAGTTTTTCAATTAACTAATTGGTAATAAAAAATAATTTAACAATTTTCCCAAAAGAGCATTGCGAGGCCTTGGGAGATAAATGGGTTTTGTGGCTTTCTCAATTCGTGTTTAGCCTGCATGGTAAACAGATGCCAAACATTTTTGCCGGCTACCTTTTACAAGCCATCCGTCGCTTTAAGCCGTGTTTCGTGATTGGATTGTCTTGACCCATTTCCCCACTACGCAGTTTCTCTCTCTTTTTCTTTTCAGCCCATTCCCTCTCTTTCTGTTACGCACCTAACCCATTCACATTCCCTGAAGATCATCTGTCTCAGCCAATTTGCATGATAATGTCGCATTCGCCGGGTTAAAGTTCTATATTGAGAACCCTTTCATCTCGAATCGATATATATTTTGATTTGTGGCTAATAATTGTCACTGTTCCGTGAGGAAGTTACAGTTAACCAGAACATTCTCTTGGAAAGTAGCTCCAGAAATGCATAAAAGACACATCTTATGAACAGGTGGGCATTTTACGATCTTACACTTTATTAGCATTACATCAAATAAAGTTGCCACATATCGCTTACATAAACAATGCAGGTTCATTGCTCCTCAGGGCTTGCAATCCAAGTGTAATCCAAAGGTTTGTCCAAATTATTACATAATGGTGGCCAACTGGAAATAGCGATTGTCTGTGAAAACCGTTAAGTACACCCAACATGGGTTCAGGTTCAGGTTCAGTCGGAGGTTGAGCTCTGGGTTCAGGTTTTCTGGCTCGTTTGGTTGCTCTATGACAGTGTCAACGAAACCCCATAAAGGTCTTGTTTAGATTTATACCCCCGGAAAAACTATATCAGACAGTTCCATTCAAAAAGCAGTCGTAATCCTAACGGTTCTCACACCTTTCGGGTTTTAGGCCGCCCTTTATTCTGGATTATCAATATGGCTTGGGCGCAACATTTGCTTTTTTATTAGGGGCTCATGTGTCTCAGATAACTTCTTATTCTTTCACAGCAATTAGCTATCTTAAACGATCCAATTACATTTCTGATTTCTCTTTTATAGGCTAATTTTTGTGCATAAGGAAAAACAAGATTTTCTTCGATTAAAGTCATTGTGGTTTAGGCATTTCACACCATTAGACTATCTTAATCGCCCAATTGCCTTTGTAATTTACGAGACACTTTTAGGGAGTGAACAATACACAGTAATATCTAGCTATAACAGAAAAAGTGGAGTTGTGGAGATGAACATATATTTTTTGTGTCAGCAATTACTTATAACAAAAAAGATTAAGCATCAATATTTATTATTTACTTTTAAAACGCCTTCTGTACTGCAGAGTCCATAAAGCGTCCGACAAGTTAAAGGACTGCTTTTGATTAAACAAGATACATAGATATTACCTCCTTAGCCACCTACTAAATAAATAATTATTAAGTATTCATTATATATCAAAATAAATATTTTATTGGCAGAACATCTTAACAAACGAAAAACACTTATAAATAACGATGGTTTACTTTTTTCCCCAATTCGTTCCATAAACATTCGCATAGTATCTCTGCCAGTTGGCACTGCTCAAGGAGGCATATGGATTGTAGTAGTTGGTGTTGTAGTACGTGGGATAAAGATACTGTCCAATCACGTATGGCCAGATGCGAATCTGGGCATTGCTGTAGGGACTCGGTGTCGTATACATGTTGTAGTAGTAAGGATACGGCGTGGTCGAGTAATAATAGTTGTTCAAACTGGCGAAGGTCGGACTGGGCGTGTAGTAGGGATTATAAGGTGTGTAGTATTGAGCAGATACGAGCTAAAAAAAAATTACAAAAAATGTGTTAATATTCAATACATTTTATTCCATTTTATATAGGACTTACCGCCGAAAGGACCGCGATGAGAAGCACAGATAAAAAGCTGGATTGGTGTGACATTTTGATAGAGATTCGTTTCCAAACTGACAGTTCTAAACTCGGGCACCTGCCATTTATAAAAATGTGACTAGAGAGGCGACAATTTTCCGCCCCGCTGACGGATGTCAATTTTCGCAATTAAATACACTTTTTTGGCTCCAACACTTTGTGGAACTTTCGTCATTGAACTTGACTCATCCGGGTTACGTTTGGTGCCAGCAACCAATATTCTGGGGTTGTTTACCCACAAATACACAAATGGATCGGTGGATTCCCGTGACGTTTGAAACAACAACAATAATTAACTAAATAAAATTACCGAAAATTGTGAAAACATTTTGTTCATCCAATTAATTAGACAAGCATTAGAGTAGCAATTTGATTTTGTTTTTATTTCGATTTAAGATTGCTTACAAATACGAAGATTATTTGTAAATTATACAATAATGTGGCGGACCCATCCGAGGTTGTTCCGAGTATTTCGAATGGAAATTTATAAAATGGATTTGGAATTGGAATGAAATGGAACTGGGGACCATCTCTATATACATTATATACACAACACGACTCCTCGCACGACTCAATCAATTAGACTACAATACAAAAGTACAAAACGAAACTCAACAAAATCGTCAACAAGGCGCTTAAATTAGTTTATCTCATTTGCATGGAATTTTACAGAGTTTTCACACAATTTTTGTTTTTTTTTTTCAGTTACAATTACTCAGCGTTTTTCATACGGCGTTTAATTTAATTAGTTTGTTTGCTTTTGGAGAGACAATAAATATTTAATTAATTGCAAATCGATTAGTAATCCTCGTCATCTTCATCTGGCGGATCTGTGGCATAGGTCAGTTCGTTCAGGTAGAACCATTTCTAGGTGGGGGAGACGGCCAATAAATATATGTTTATAAGGAATATTATATTATAGCACTCACAGGTGACTCTGTGCAGTTGAAGTTGTAGTCCCAATCACAGATTCTGTACTCCTGGTTAAAGCTCGTTTCGTTGGCGCACAGATGTGGAATCCGATTGCCCTCCTCATCGCACATGTGGAAGATCTGTTGGATTGAAAAGACATGGCATAAATATGGTATACTTTCGGGCTCATGAAAAACCTCTATCAAAGCTTGGCTTGAGCTTTGTTAGCTCTATAATTTTCCCCCCGTCTTGGCTTCTGATTTTCTCACCTGGCAATTGTACTCCATGTCGGCATAGAAGCCAACAGAACGCCTCTTGCAATCGAATGAGAATGTTATGTTATCTAAATTCGTCCATTCCTTCGTCTTGTGATTTTGAAATACTGGACTGGCTGGCTCTTGACCTTGAACCGCAATGGCGGCCAGCAAGATGGGACCTGAAAATATAAGTGATTAGTTTGTACTCTCAGAAAAAATCGTATTTAAACCAATTCAAAAATATACAATACTCGGAACTCAATTGTTATATCAGTATAAAGCAGTTTTGTTTTATACGACATTTTCAAATGCAACCAGAACTAAGTCCGACTTTGTATTTGTGATTCATGTTTAACTAGCTATGAATTAAATATCTTGAATCTATTTTAAGAATTACAATTTACAAACATCTTTTTGTATTCGACATTTCAATTATAAAATATTGATTAAATTATTAAATTTATCAAAGTAAAATGTCTTTATTTTATTACCAGTTTGGAAACGTAACGATGCAATTACAATAAAAATGGTTATTATCTAAAATTAAATGTTTATTTATAGCTATTATTATCTATAACTATTGCTGACGATTTTTTTAATGAAAAACAAGTTGATTTCCTCAGTTTATCGATGATTGATATTAATTGGCTGTGAAACATTAACATTTCAGCGATATGCAGATCTTGTGCTCTTATACATAAAAGCAAAAAAAGGATCTCATAACTCAAACTTTTTAATTGCATTAAGTTTTTCCTCCTTTAATAATAATATTTTTCATACCTTTTCTTATTACTTAGACTTTATTTATGTGTGTAATATAGGAAATTTGTTTTTATTTGTTTCTTTTGTGCCTCTACCATTTACTGCAATTAATAAAGCATATTTTAGCTCATTAGCCAATAAGTGCTTGTCTTTTTAAGCCACTTAAAACCCTTTTGGCCAACTTTTTTGCACCTGCAATTCCCCAGTCGGCCAGGTGTGTTGCCTTTTTCCCTGCTTCCTCCTCCGCCCACATTGACCATGGCCAATTTCTTAAGTTATTTGGCTCACGCATGGCCCAAACACTCTGACTCGGCCAAAATCCGAAATAAAGCTTGATGACAGTCAGTTAACCGACTGGCCTAATCGACGCACTTAGCATTTAATTTGTGTCTCCGTCTCCGACTCGACTCGAAATTGAAGTCTTTATTGAGGCCACTACTCACCTAGTAAAACGCCGGAAAGCCATAAAATTCTATAACTGTAAACCATTTTTGTGGCGTTGGACATTTTGGCGTGAATTTTGTTTTTCTTGTCCGCTTCGCTGCTGTCCGCTCCGTTTTGATATCAGGCTGAAAATCCAAATCACGATCGTCTCGCTCGCTCTCTCTCTCTCTGTCTCACACTCTCCCTCTCGCTCGCACTCTTGGCCTTTTGCTACGCGTCCATTTAGCTGGCTCTGTTTTCAATTAGGAAGCGTGTCTTCGGTTTATGGCCGGCACATGGCTAAAACGGGGAACGGAAAAAAAGAAAACAAAATCAATCGGAATGGAAGTGAACTACAAATGTCAAATTAAGGTAGTAGGTATTATTTAAGAAGGTACAATAATAAATATATTCAAAGCATATATGTTTAAAATGTATAGGATCTATACTAAGTCTCTAGTTCAAGATTTATTTGAAAAAATCTCCCTGACACTAAAAAAAATTACTCATACGACATGAAAAATCGCTTATACGACATGTAAAATAACTTATACGACATGTATTACCTACAATTTATATCATAAAATGGAAATTATTTTTAAATCAATAAAATTGTTGTGTAATTAAATTGAATTGAAGAATTATTTATTACATTACATTACAAAGCATTTTTTAAACAATTTAATTACAGCTAATATAATAAAAAAAATGCCATAACATAAATATAAAGGCAACTTAAGATAAAATTCTTGCCCCCCAATGCAATTAACACTTAAATCTTGATTGAAATGCTATTACTTTGAACCTCATTCGAATTCCATTAGCAGTTAAATCTTGATTGAAATGCTATAGCTTTAAACCTCAATCAAAAATATAATAATCTAACATTTTGGGAAGGGTAAGGTTTTAAAGTGGCCCAAATATAAAAATAATAAAAAACTGATGATGAAATTATGGAAACTAAATGTCAGATATAGCAATATGTTTTCCTTCCTTCATGAACAGGTTAAAGTGGGCTTTCGGCTCATTACAAAACCTACCAGACGAGGCTTAGACGCAATTTACATGCCAAACCCACGCCACCAAGATTTTGGCTTGACTCATCACCATCGTCAGCCGGATGTTTCATCTCCGCTAATTGATTTTCTTCGACATTTAGCAGACACGAGCTGAAAACCACTCCGAAATCATTCACCCACATCTTGTCTGGGCCAACAGGATATACTGACAATCAGTGACCCACTTTGCTGTCATTCAAAATTCTTTCTATGCCTTAAACGAAATTGAAAACGTATTTATTTCATAATACCTGTATTTCACATCAATCATAAGTTGTCAAATTAACAGAGGGCATTTGAAGTGCTTTAAACGCCATTAAAAGACAATCAGTCAATGGCAGATAAATCAGCAAAAAGAATTTATTTCTGCAAAAACTCGTTTGGTGCTTTTTCTTGCAAATTGAATTTTTATTTTGAATGAATCATTTTTGGAATGTTTATTGCTGATTGTTTCTTGTTCCAGCGAGTGAAAGAAGGCCGTTTACGACCTTGTGGGCCCAATTAAATTGTCAACCCGTCTGGATTGGCAATTCCCCTGGTTAGTCTTAAGTTTAAGTCTTTCACTTGGGGCCCAGGTAAATCCTTGACATTTTATCGCAATTTATGGCCGCTGGATGCGTAGAAAGGCCACGAAAGACCCCAGACGAAATAATCGTAAATTGTTTTTATCTCGGCCTCCCTCGCAACTAATTTTCAGCGCCAGGAAAATGAATGATATGCAAATTTTTAACTTCTCTGCAAAGTCGAGTCCGTGATGAAGTGAAGGCAGTCTTAAGGCGACGTAAAAGGTCATCAGTGCCAGGCGAGGCAAAAAGCCATCTTCACGCAAAACTGGTAAAGTTTCATGGATCGCATGGGAGGGGGTTTTCCGGGGGGACTGGATGAGGGACTCCGAACAAAGAGGCGCCTGCAAGATGACACAGCAGTCATCCAGCTGTCCCGAACCCTGTCCATTTGGTCAGCTCGTCTTTCACCGTTTTCAATGACCATGGCATGGCGCCTGTGACAATTGGTCAAAAGTCTCCTCAAAATTCCCCATAAATCCCCCTCAAAACCCCTCACGAAACTCTTTTGACTGTTTCCGCAAAATGGGCTTAAACATATTTTTTTTGAGTCGTTTTGCAGTTGTCGGCGTTTCTGGCTAATGGGGAAAAACACTCAAGCAGCTTCGACTGACGCCTACAAATCCTTAAGCGGCTATTAACCAAGTAAAAAAGTAATTGATTTAAACGAATTTCACACTTCTCCGTTTCGGGGCGTTAAGTAATTAAAAATTAATGTATTTAAATTCAATTCCCGCTAAATGGAAATGTCTTATTAGGAATATTTGCATTTTAGGAATACGCTAAGAAACTTTAAAAGGGTATGCTTTAAATCTTATTTGATTTCAATCTAATTTTTAAATCAAATGAATAATTATAAACTTAAAAAAAAGGTGGTATATGTCATATGACATTTTACATTAATATTATTTTTATGATATTGTTTAAAAATGTTAAACGAATTATAAGAAGGATAACATTTATATTTCTTACACTTGTATCATTGATTCGCTTCTAATATTCGTAGTAGTTTTAAATTAACTAAGCTTTTACTTGGCTTTTGCTTACTAAAAATAAATCTTGCCAAGGGCATTCAATCTTCGATGCCGACTGGTTAAAAGAAGATGCCTCACTCTGGGTATCCCCCCAGTATTCATGGCATCCTCACTTTTGACATTTTCTGACAAGCGTGAGAATCGGCTGCCATGACTATAGACTACAGACTTTAGACCATAGATGCCAGACTCTAGGCTCTAGAGACCCCATCTGGCATGGTCCATCAATTGGCTGTGGCTGGTTGACGCTGCGGCCAGACCATTCTGCTGGCCAAAAAATGCCTAAGCTGCAACTTCCAAGTACTAGCGACTTTGGGCCATCTGCATGCCACGAGCATGTGCGGCATTCATTTTAAAAACACATTTTGAAAGTCTCATTTTATATTTTATGTACGGGCATTTGCGGCTGTTTGGGTTTCGGTGGGGTTTCGTTGATTGGGTTTGCGGCTAATTCGGAAGTTTGTCGGCGTTGTCTTGCGAAACATCGCACTAATTTGTTAATTTCTGACGCGTATCCAAAGGCGCAATGTTTTATGGGTTTTTAGCTCTGTAAATTTATGCAAATTTTTCAAATTAAATTTTTTTTTTTGACGAAACAACGAAAAATTAGAAGAGAAAGTAATGCCCTTGACCTTATTTATTTAAGTTGATTATTCAAATGCTTAAGGTATCTTGTTTTTTATATTTTGATTGAGCAACAGAATACTTTTTAATATTGCATAACAAAATTTGATTCTAAATAAACATGAAAAGGCTGTTAAATTAGTTTTTTTAATTCCGTTTCCCATGCTGATTGGCAATTTCTAATACTTTTGTTTAATGTTTATAAAAAAAAGCTTGCCAAAAAAAGTTAACAAGACCGAGGAGGTAATTTAAAACTGATTTGCTCTAGCATGTGCAACAAAGTAAAATGAAAAGACGAGAAAAGTAAAATGGAAAAGCCGAGAAAATGATTTCTCGTATGTGTGCAGCAGCGGAAGCATCGCTAATTGGCGGAACTGCCGCTCAGCAGCAGCAACAATGGGTGGAAAATAAAAAGCGGCAGAAATATGTTGAAACCCGGCGATGACGACACCTGAGATGGCTTATTGCCACCACCCCGCCGGATCAAATCTCGAATCTCGAGTCTCAAATCTCGGATAGATGGCCAACACTTACATAACCGGGCGGCAAACATGGCCTAATCATCTCATCCGACTCCCAAGTAGCGGTTAGCCAAATTGATTAGGCCGACAGCGTTGACACTTCAAACTTGGACTTTTGCACACATTTTTTGTTTCGGAAAAGCACGGCGAAATGGCGAAAAAGAAATGACAACGATAAATGGATGCTGTTTAATTGAGCGGCGGGCCAAATGAAAAACCCGCTGTACCGGCAACCCCCCTGGAAACCCCTCCCACTTTCCAGACAACGACGATTATTGGCCTTGAAATTCGGTACGCAGAAATGCGCTTAATGCGAAAAATCAATATCGCTAAAAACACAAACATACACACATGTCCAGCAGCAAATCAACAAGAAAAAAACTACAAAAAGTTGATCGCTCAGCTCAGAAAACCGGCTCAAACTCGGACTTGTACTAAAACGATGCGATCAAAGCAAATTTAAAACGATACAGCTACACCAAAGCCCACAAATTTAACATAAATTGTAAAAACAAAATTTAAACAAATTATAGACACCAACGAAGTCTTTAACGTGTTTGGCAGTGAAACTAACCACCAAATTAAAAGGAAAATATTTAAATATTTATTCAAAACAACACAAAATCAAAACCTAATTTTGTCGAGTCCTACAAGAGTTTAAAATAACAAACAGACACAACAATGCTTTAGGGCTTTTTAACATGTATTTAAAAAATATATAAAATAGATTTTACCTAAATTTTCACAAGCCAAGTCCCATGTGAAAAATAATTGAAAACAAAAATTAACTGTTTTAGGGATTCAAAATATATGAAAATATCTTTTATCAAAAATACAATTTACAAAATTATTCGTAGATCGTAAATAAAAAATGATCAAATTATCTATTCTCACCCATAATGTCTATATTATATTCTTTGAAAGTATAGTAGGAATCAAGATAATATAAATTAATTCCTAGCATTATTTTCTTCTTATCAAAGTCATGTAATAAATGACTTCTATTGTCAAATATGAACAAAGAGTAAACTTGGATAAATCATTATTTTTTGAAGACACAATTAGTTAATAAACCCAAAGCTGATACAGAGTGGCACCATTAATGAAGCGATTATTTTCCTACCCAAAACATATAACATTTTAATCCAATTGATATCTGTCCGACATAATAATTAAGTTAGGCAATAAAAAGCTTGACAGCTTAAGACCATATTTTTATGGTTTATTTTTCGATTCACAACAACCATTTGCTTAAGGAAACTGTTCGATCCAAACTATAAATAATGAATTTATAGATCGATAAAGGGGAAAATACTGCTTGGCAAGGAGAGGAAATTAATTTTCAATGCTCAAGTTTAAAGAAAGTGAAGTGACAACTCGTTTGACAACGGGAAAAAAAGGCCAATTAATTATTGCATCTTGATTTCTTATTTGTACAACCAAATTTCAATGGAGATTGGATACTTGTGAAAAATACCAATTAAATGAATAGAAAAAGTAATGAATGGTTCAGGTTTGAACTTTGCAAGCAGTAGCTTGAAAAGAACATCGATTTATGATATAATCTAAAAAACCTTCCTTGGCAACCACAATCGATGAATATATTTTTATAATAATACCTATTGTTAACCCAAAAAGTATGCGTTCAGGAAACGGAGGATGGGAACTGGAAAACGGCCTTAAAAGGTCGCACGAAACTAATAATTAATTAAAATTCTATTAAAGGCGGCAAGATACCGCCAGGCAGCATTGATCGATCACACAATGCCAATTCAGTGATTTAAATGCCATCAGCAGCTGCCACAAAAGAAAAGACCGATCGGCTACCGATTGGACGTACATATGTTCGTTGTCCAGCAAGTATACCTTTTCGATCCCAAGACGATGTCCATCCGTCATTAACATATCAGCATTTGTGCTTCGGCAGAAATAACAATCGTTACAAGGGCAAAACATCCATCACCGGTTGATGATGCCGATGAAATATTTCAGTTATTCGGAAGGGCAGATATCCATCGCTGAATACAAGCTGATATTTTTAGATTCGCTACGGTAACATCTCATTGAAGTTGCCCTTCCTCGCACTCCCAAGATCTGACAACCCTCGACAAGCCAAAGTTCGCAACTCATCCAATTTGTAGTGCGAATTTGCCCTCTGGCTGCCTTTGAAGTCGGGGATTAGGCCTGCATCTCAAAGAAACAAATCAGAAATCACCGAAATCATTAGACATTGATGTTGCCACGGAAACCAACTATTCGCAAAGGCTACAGCATTTTTATTTATATACATTCGTTTTGCAATCTTGAATTAAAACTTAAGTCCAAAACTTGTTGGCTAGCTTTACTACAACAAAAAGGTGTGATATTGAGATCAAAATTTGTTCGTGAACGGGGGGAACTTTTTAAATCTTCCATCGATTCTTGAAGCTTTATGTTGGTTAACTCATTTTAATATTAGTCACTAACTTGTTATACGTATAAGAAAGGACATAATGATTATGGTTTTTCTATGAAATAAGTATTTCCTGTATAAAGTCCAAACTATGTTTAATGGCTTATAGATATCGGAAGAAGTTCCCAACAACTATCATCTAGAACTATTTGTTTAATAAAATCAAACTGTCGTTAAAAGCTTGCTGTATTTTAGATTTAACTGTGAAATACACTCCAATTTATTTTCTTGTTTGTCGCATAACAAGTTTCAATGATCTGCAGATTTTAGCACAAAATTTATGATCGCACACTCTAAAATCTTTCCGCGACAACCATAAAAGCACTCTAACGCAAACGGTAAAACCATAACTTAAATGAATTAGTTAACATAAATTGAATAATTTATTCGTTCGATTATATATAACATTGTCGTCTGCCAAAAATTAAATGTCTGTTCTCGAATCAGCTTCACTTGGCATTTGCTCGCGATTGGTCGGTATGTGGCGAATCGATTCTGGTTTGATTTCTCAATTGCGAATGTAATCCGAACCGGTTGAAGCGAAACCCTTTTGGTCGAGTTCAAGGCTCGCCACGTGTCGTATACGTGATGTGCCGGCATAGCACTTGGGCAAATCCGAATCCACACGTTGCAGTAAACACTTTTCACACAATTAAACAGCAGCAGCACTCAGCCAGCGGGCAACATTAACTAACTAACTTGTAATGTGGCAGCAATAAATTTTATGTAAATCGCCGCTTTTTTTGTGTAGTTTAAGTCTTATTGCAGCCACACAAGAAAACGGTACGGAGCTAAACAATGCAAATAAATTACGGCTGCGGGTACGGATACTTTGTAAGCTGATGTGCAATTGAACGCAGAGATGCACACATATATATTCACAGCAAAATAAAAATAACACCCGCCATCGCAAACAAACACCGCAAAAAAAAGCTAAGATTTTCCAAGAATGCGCTGCATAGCTACACTTTAAAATGCATATTTTAGCGATTCTTAAATGCCATTATTCAACTAAAGTTTAAACAAAATATTTAACACTGAAACCACTCCTTGAAAATGTTTTTAAAGATTAAACCAACAATTAAACCAAGTTCAAATTCTGTATTAAGTTCTTTTCTTAAAATAGAAGCTTAGATAAATTGCTAACCTTCATTTTAAGACTGATAGTTCAATCAAAATGGCTTGACAAAATAATGGAATAAAGGAATGTTTTTTCTGAGTGTAAGACAAGCGGGTGGCTGCTGTGACTCTCAATCTCTATCCACTCTCAGCTGCTGTGGCTGTTGCATTTAACCTGCACCACCAACAACAATCGCAAACAACAAGTTATTTTTGTCCAAGTCATCGATTGCATGCCAGCTTTTGGCTTCGTCTTGGGTAAAGCAGAAAAAGCAAGTGACTCCATTGGATTGTTTTTATACAATTTACCAAAGAATGTATACATTTCTATACCTATCGCAGGGGTTTTAGCGGTTTTAGGGAACAAAACTAACACTGACCACAGAAAATAAACGAAAACTGAAACCAGCTAAACGAAACAGAACTTGCTAATTGGAATAAATGCTCTAAAATTATATAAAATGGAACTTTGCATAAAATGAATACTAATAAGTGTTATCGAATAAACACGTTTGTTTTAGCCTTAAGGTCAAACTATCAAATCTCCCAAAATGGTCTAATAAAATCACCTAAAATATTGGTTAGCATGCCAATTAGCCTAAAAATAGTTAAAATATTGTTGAGCATGCTAATAAGCTTATGATACTGGTAAATCTACAAAAAGTATATTAAAATCTTGTAAGCCTTTTTTGTTTTTCAGCTGGATTATAAATCAAAACTATTGACAACGTATGTTTGCGTCAAATGTAATTCCGTTTTATTCTTGTTATTTATTGATCAAAAATGTTATGACAAGAAATTATAAATTCTATGATTTAATTAATATTAATGACAGCGATAATTTATTAACATTTCTCATCTTTGCTTATAATAATTTCATGAATAAAACAAAACTATTCAAAAATGTGTGCTAAGATTTATGCTGATATTAACACATATTAATTTAAACATAAGTTTTTGTCAAATGATTTTAAGTGGACAAAGAAAAAAACATTTTTTAAACATTTTAAATCGATTTCGAATTTTGTTCTAACCATAATTAAAATTGAACGAAATTAAATTAACTTATTTTACTATTCGCTGGCAGTTAGGACGGTATTTCTCCCTATATTATTTAAAAGGAATTGATTGTGTATTTCAATTTATGTAGTTATCTCAAAAATAACTATCACTTAAAAATGTATTTTTTATTTAAAAACCTATAGAGAATAGCTGTTTTGAAAGTCATATTTTGTTCCCTGCCATGTAAGCTGCGATCGGCTGACAGGTGGCCCCCTGCTGGGCAACTTGTTTACTTGTTCTTTTGCATATTCATGTGGTACATGTGATGGCTACTCGCCAGCATCATTGTTATTTTTTTAATGCCAAAGTTTAAGATATTAGCCCTCGAGCCACACAATACCCACTCGAACACCTCTTAATGATTGCCGCTTACGCAAATTGCTCCGATTTGTGACAGATTTCGGTGTTTTGGTAGGCATTGAATTATGCTAATGGCGCCGATAGCGATACATCATTATGTGCGTGGCCCGCAGATCGTTATGTAAGTTCGAATTTGGAGCACACACACATTGTATAAGAGTTTTGCAGGCTGCAGTTTGCCGAGGGCCTACCTTGATTTACAGGCTGCACTGAGGCTAGGTAAATCGGAAATCCAAAATCCAAAATCCAAATTAAATCCAAGAAATCCCAAGTCACTGAGGCACTGAAAACGACTTTCTTGCCAAATCTCTCGAGGCTGGCGCTTAATTATTTTTGAAAACGCATTTGCATAAGATTTTCTCGCTGGGCATACATAAATATATAAATTTTGCGTTGATTTTTTATGTAATAAACACTGGAAAAACTATTGCTATTACGATGGCGGATTGCTTTGGCTATTTCACCAGCCAACAAAATATATTATATATATATATATATAAATATAGCTCTTTCTTCACACGCACACACACAGAGAATCGCGGCACGGCTCGAATCGAATCGCGTATCCGTCGGATGCAAAGATACAAAGCCAAAGTTAAAAGACAAAGCAACAACCGTTCGCTCGAGCGCCCGTTGAACGAATAAAACGGCCCAAAGACTTGGCCCAAACACTTGACTTGGTCCGCAAAAAAAGGCAAAAGCCAGGCCAAAACAAAGCCAAGCAAAGTCACTAAAAACAGTCAGCAAAGACAGGCGCGAAATGAAAAGTGTTTCGTTGGGATTGTCTTTACTTGTTTGCCGTGGCTTTTTGGCCAATGCATTTGTGTTGGCCTCGTTAGCTTACGGTGTGTTGGTATTTTTGGCCCGGAGACGTGAAAACGTTTGCAAAGTCAGCGCTCAACTGGTTCGCAGGCCGCCGCTCAAATTGGTTTTATACGCGGATCGGTTCGGATTGAATCGCTCTCGAACGGAGCGTTTTCGTATCTCAGAGATGCATTCGCAATGGCCAAAAGAGATGGTCATTGAGGTAGGTTTTCTTGAGCGCAGACTCCGCCAGGTGTGGTGTACTCATGGCTGGGTGATTTGGTGATTTGGTGGTGCCAACTGGTTCCACTTTGTCTGAGATTCAACTTCTCCAGATTGGAGTACGGACTATTCAAAATGCAGGCTCTTCATCGGGAAGTTCATGGCTAGACAAATAGGCGAGTACTGATTAGCCAGTTCTAACTGCCTACTGAATGACGCACGCATTTACCAGTTCTGAATGGAACTCTCCTCTTATTACCCCTTTTAATACTCTTTCGAAGAGTATTTCTGTTGAATAGAAATATATATTTTTAAGGGGATAAGATCAGAGAGAACGCAGCAAATCGCTACTGATGATCAAAGTAGCTGTCCTTTCCAGTCTATGGACGATGGAGTTCAGAGTGCCCCATTTTGAAGTTGTTTTTTTATTGTAATTAAATACAAACTTAGCTGATAAGGTTCCGGAAGTCCATAACCTATCTGTTTATTTAATGACCTGTTTCATTAATTCATACATAATTTCCTAAAAAAGAGTATTTCCAAAATTTAAAACTATACAACAAATATTATATAGAAAGCCTGTTCTCAAGATGGTTTCATTTTAATGGATAGCAAATATCACAAAATCAATGGGTTTTGATTGCAGATTTTTATGTGATAAAATTAAGTGTATTCTAAGTCTCCATATGGCCACTTTAGCCGTCCTTCCTTTCTCGTTTTTAATTAACATAATTAAAATAAAATAAAGGCAAGCAATGGCCACAACCACAAATGTATAACATTAAATTAGCATGAGAACAACTTTTAGTTTTATTCGCCTCTCTTTTTTTTTTGGTAATTTTGTGCCTTTTGGGAATCTTCTGTGTGAGCGTTTCTGTTTAATTCGGAATTTTTGTGGTTTTGTTATTGGTATGCTGCTAACTCCGCGTCAAGTTCATCAAACACGTCTGATTAGGAGCCCGCCCGCTCGAGGAGGTAACTGGTTAGGTTACCAGCCCCCGATTTTAAGACTCTGGGGGTTTTCGGCCAAGTCAGAGAGTCGGCTGGTCATTTGAATGCCAAAGGCATCGCACGCTGCTCTTTTCACATTTGCCGTTGGTCTTTTGGCTTTAAAAAGCAATTTATGATGAGCGCGAACAACGAATTTATGACCGGCGGTGGATCCGATCCACAACCGACACGGAATCGGACACCGACCCACCGGCCGTTTGATACCAAACTCTGTGGGCTTAAATGTCAAACTAATTTAGGCAAGACACTCCATTAAAACTGGATTAATTAAAGGCGCAACGGCAGCCGCTGCTAAAATGAAGCTATTGATTGTGATCAGCTTGTGAATATATCTCCCAGATCCACACAATGCGAAGGCTTTCAAGAGCCAAAATCACTGACTGGATGACTGATTGATTAGCTAATTAAATGACTTATTGAGCACCCACTTGATGGACTATCAGGTAGATATATACTGCTTAGCTGATAGAGCGGAATTAATGTGACAGGACTTGAAGGTCTGAGATATTTATAGTAGTTCAAGGACTAAAGAGTTGACTGATATTTAAATCTCAACTTAGTTTAAGTTTATTCAGTACAGTCTTTTGAGTACAAATTAAATAACTACTTAAAGTTCTTTAGTACAAATTACATTTCGGTTGAATTTTTTTTTATTTTTCTACTCGATCTCCATCTGAAAAATACTTTATGATTTTTAAAAGAAATATTATATATTAAATAAAAATTAAATTATTATAGAAACAGCAAATAAAAAGGTAAAAGGTCTCATAAATATTTTGTTAAGGAGGTCATTTAAAGGTCCATTACTTAGCGATTGGTTTCATTCGCCTAATTGTGAATCACACGTTAAGAACTTTTTAAGTAGCCTTAATTTGTGCGGCATTAAAAAATATAGCTAACAAAAAAGTATCTTATTAACAGGCTTATTCTGCCGGAACAAAGAATGACTGTGTGGGTCGTCAGACTAACTAACTGAGTGACCGAATACCTAAGATATCGAACGATAGACTAGGTGATTGATTAGCTTATTGGCGCCCAGCGTTTGTCATTCGATTGGCGTCGGTTGGCCACCAAGTTTTCTCGACTGGCTGGTAATTAGCAGACTTTGCTTATATAATTATTTCAATATTTTAATTAACAAGTGCCAACTAGCCAGGGCGTATGCGCAATATCGTATCTCTTACCGGCTGCACTTAGTCAATTAAAGTCGAGTACTCCACAAGTTGGCACATTTCCAATATACGATCGGCAGTAAAACCCGAAAAGGAAAGGAAAGGTGTTGACCTTGTCAGCACAGGCCAACACGCACCGAGACCAAAAACCAAGAGACACATATCTGGTTTGCCTTCTCCCCGAGAAAACAAAAGATAATGCTAAAATGCCTGCAGACCCTTCAGAAGATCAGAAGCCGGTCTTAAAACTCAAAAAGTGAAAGTTAAGCCATACTTAAGTCGTCCCTAAATCATTTCAAGTTCAAGGTTGCTTTTGGTCACTGGTATTTGAACATTTTCACATTCCAAATGGATAATACCCACAGATATAGCCCATATAAATATATATATTTGCGCTAATTTCTTGACATTTGCCGCTTTCATTCAGGGGTATTTTGTTGTTGCCACACTTGATCACCGAAATTATGTCCATAATTACGCCGATGTTAATCGATTTTTAAGTTGTATACCCCAACACAGTTTGCTATCTTTTGTGGAGCGGATTATACAACAAATATTTAACACCTTGCAGACAATGGAAGTTTGGGTTTTTATCGCCGTTGGATTACTGGCTGAGTCGCATTTGAATTGCTTTTCAAATCCACTCAGTAAATTAAATCGTGTAGATTCCATTCGACGGGTAATAACCCGTCCAATGTTGAAAGTCAATAAAATATCAAGTTTTAAAAATATTTTTTATACATATATGTTTCTTATTCACCTTTATTTTTGTTGCCAAGCAACCAAAAAGTTTGCATTTAAGGCACTCGCTCTAACTGCATGTTATTATCTAGAGCATGAAATCCAACTGACCGCCTCACTGGAAATCGGCTCAACTGGACTGAACTAAACTGAACAAGTGGCTGGTGGCCAAGAGATTGTTAGCACAACAGAATCTACTGGATAAACATGAAATCAAGACGGATTTTGAGTGCTCTAAGATCTGTTTAAGCGAAATATCTTATTTTTACTTAGACGTGCTAAACATTTTAATAAGCTAGTTCGGAATAATCTGATCTGTTTGTAAAATAAATAATATATATAATATATATATAAATCTAAAATTCATTTCCATTTGTTTCATTAATTGTCAATTTATTATATTTCCTATTCTTAAGAAGTGTATTCAGCGCAGTATTTCAAAAATAAGGAATAATGTTTTAAACTGTGTACGAATTTGTCATATTGTTCCCAGCTCGAAGCTATAATTATTATTACCAATCTCTTTCGTGACAACATTTTTAAGTGAATAAAAAATCATTGAATTTAATCATGACCGCTCATTTACCGCCATTCCACCCACAATCCGCTAGGCTCCTTTCCTTTCTCCGAAACCCACCCAAATAATTCTGCCACACTTGCCCAATCAGGCTCGTTTCCGCAACTAATCTGTCTGCAGAGTATTACAATTTGCCTAAGCAGCATCTAACCACAAAACAACAACTCGCTGCTGCTGCCAATGAAGTCAATTACCCAATTCCCCCATTTTCTCGGGTACCTTGATGGCAAACAATTGCCGCTCAAAGCTGAAGTTGAATTGGCGCTGACTGTTGACTGCAACTGAGTCCGCCTTCTTGGCTACTGCGCGCCACTCAAATTCCAATTCAGACTAATTTTCTTGGGCTCGAGAAGAGCACACACACTCGTGTGTGCATTGGCCGGGTAAACAGAGTGGCGAATTTGGCCATTTTAAAGCGAAAATCGTGAAAAATGTTACACTTCAGCAGGTGCCAGCTATTTTCAAGGAAATCTATTTATGCTTACATTACAGTTTAGCTTACGAAATTCTACTTGGCCAAACTAATTTTACTTTTTTTCTATTTTAAATAATATGTATTTACAATGCATATGTACAATATTAAATATATATTTACATTAAACAAATGTGTAAATGAATTTTTCAAATTTAAATCCAAACGGTTTTTAATATTAATCAATAATTTCAATCATTTTAATGTCCTTTTTTGGCTTCCTATAAGGTATTTATTAAAATAATTTTTAGGGGTTAAACGAAACTGTAAAAAGTAGGTAATGTAATTTATTTAAAAATGCCAGTTTTATATTTTGTATAAATGTATCTTTGAGAACACAAATAAACTCGGTAAAACCTAAATTTCATTAGTTCATTGCCAGTTAAGGAAAAAAATAACATTTAGTCCGTAAAAAAACCGTAACTTTTCATTGTAGTTTTAAAAGTAAATATGCAAATTGTTCAACCACATTTTGGTTAACAATAGTGGCCATCACTAGCGGTGGCTCACGTGCAGACAGGCTCCCAGGGGGAGGGGGCATGAAGGGTGAGCGATTGGGGCGACAGTCGTCGGGCGGTCGCGTTCGTTTCTTAAGTCATTCGTTTTGCCTGACACTAAACTGTTGCACTAAAGTGTTGAGTTTGTTTGGTTGCTTTGCGGGCTGCTTTGGCTTGTTTGTTGTTGTTTGGCGCTTGTCGATTTTACAGCCAAGTTTGTTTTGGGCTTTGTGTATGTTTCTTATTTTTATTTTGGTTTTTTTTTGCTTGTTGTTTTTCTACATTTACCATGTAGTTGGGTCAGGTTGCAGATTCGAAAGTGGGTCAATTTATTACTGCAATGAATTGGTAACGCTGTTGATACTATTTGTTGCTGCTGGCAGGGTTTTTGCTTAAATTTAATTAACTGCAATCATTTGTTTAGCTGTCTGCTGGCCGCAATGGGCGTGCCACTCAATTAACTCCGACAAATTTGAACACATTCCGTGGAAGAAGCTTGCGAGGATGGGGGAAGGTCATCCCTCGGCCGATGGACCAGGAATAGCCGTCAGCTGGATGTGGGTTAAATGTTAACCCATGTACTCGGGCTAGACACCCGGGTCCATGAGATGATGAGCCTCACATTGCACATTGCATAAGCCGCGTGGGGAGCTGCCGCCAGCAGCTGGAAAATGGTAGGATCACACTCAAAAATATTTTCGGTTTTCATTAAGCAATTTAAAAAAAGCTTATCTAACTTAATTATACAAAAATTAAATTAAATTTATATTGCTTAATTTTAAATTAAGAAAACCTTTTAAATCTAATATTCTGGAAACTTTACGCATTTAAAAAAGATAGTTTGGTTGTTTTGATACAACAATTTAAAATTAATTGAAATCATATCTTTAAATTAAAAACCTCACTCATTTATTTCCATTCTACCGACTACCTATTGCTAAAACCATTTTTTTGTTCACGGATTTAAAGATCACTACGTAATTATTCAAGAAGTATTTAGTTTAATGTTATTCACTAATTATACCCCCGTATCATCTTCTTTTTAAACCAAAATATTTTTTTGTTCGGTGCATAGACAAATAGCCAAATTGTGGAGTGCAGGCCATAAATACGGCTCGGCAGAGTGCTCAAGTGCCATGTACAAGCCATTAGGGAAGACATGAACGATGCTGGCGCTGCAATCTGTTTTCCTTTGGTTAATGTCTTCGATTTCAACTTGGATTTTATGTGTGAGAAATCCACCGAAATGGTAGACTGTCTGTCTCAAACGCATTTTCGGTCATTTCGAGCGTGTTTTATGTGCAGCCTGTCCAGATAAACCAAGGCAACAGAAGCCACTGTGGGAGTTATCTCAAGATTCCAGTTGTCGAACGATCCATCTTACGATTGACTTACCATTTGACTTAGCCAAAAAGAAGAGCCATCTGAAGAAACCAAATAAAAGAATTGGGGGAGAAGTAGCCAGTCTAAAAAAGCTTTAAAGCTTTTGTTAAAATCTAAAGAACAACAGAGAAATCTACCTGAAAAGACTTTTAATTGTATTATTTTTTAAAATTTTTTTAAGAGCTTAGATGGGCATTTTTTAACTTAATCTGTTCCATTAAAAAACCACTAGAAACTGTTTGTGCAAATTTATTTCTAAAAACACTTTTTATAAATCCGGTTGACTTAAATAACGTTAATTTTCATTTAAAATGAAACCAATGTGAAATTTGATTCTTAAAAATATACAAAAAGCTTGTACATACACTGTAAATACTTTTTAATTCAATCTACATCGACATAAAAATGTAGATAAGGAAAAATTTAACCTTACATCTTACTTCACTTGTAAAACTTGTTTAAAAAGCTTTTCAAAGCAGTGCAACCGTTATAAACTGTTTTAAAATTAAACAAAATAATCCAACAATTTCTTGAACTAATGTTCTTATCTAGAATATATATATATATTCGGGTCGAAAAACTTTTCTGGGGTTGTTTGAATATGATAACTTTATCATCAGTTTTTGGTGTTGGTCATTAGCATTAATCCAATTTTGTACAAGTTCCTCAGATTCCGGAAATTTTCTGCGTAACGGATACTTCCGGCTTCCAGCTCTTAGAATTTCAATGACCACGAGTTTAGCTTTTCCCGTTAATCATGCATCAGAAATGTATGGCTTATAGATTAGACAAGCTATTTAAATCTCCCTAGGGAAGATTAGAATTTTCATTGTGGCATAACAAACTTTGGCCAACTATTAAATGTCTGAGAACTACCAGGATTCAAAAATAATCATATTTAGTTAAAGTTTCTCAGGTTCTTGAAAAAATGAACAATTTTTCCAGCTTGCACCACCTAGAAGGTTCAAGGCGACGCATTTAACAATGTATTGGAAAATTACCAGATGTTTTGGCTAGTGGCGCCTTCCGATGCGATAATCAACTGAAATCCAAACCGCTTTGTGTGGCCCAGCAAAACCCGAGAATATAATAAAATCAACAAAGCCAAAGTCGCCAACTCGACTCGCGATAATCGCTCAATGAGTCCCCATGAAAACGCACACTCATCAAAAATCAAAGAAACGCCTTTTTATTCAAATATACATTTTTTTAATTTATAAATAATAAATAAGGCAGGCGAAAATAGCCAAACCAGATGACAAATCCAACATTGAACCAGCTAGAAGGAGAAAGGTGGAAATTATTATTGATTGGGGATGCAGGGAACTTGCTTATCAAGCGGTCGTCTTCTCCTCCTATTTCTTAACCGTAATCGAGTCCGTTTTTGCTGATTTTTCGCCTTTGTACACCTAACCTCTTATAGGCTATGTCTGATCGGCTTTCAAATGCACAGACAAAGCCTAGTAGAGGCTAGATTTATAAGGAAATTATTGGATTAGAACGGAAGGGTGGGGCTCTTTGGTAAGAGACAGCTTTCAAATACTTTTTATTTCCTCCGAATTTCCTATAATAAAACCAAAGTAGTTGCGCCGCTTTCTTTGCATTGCTTGGAATCTGGATTTTTCGTTTGCCGACTTAATTTATTAACTTGTTGCCGCCGTTTCGCATTTCGTGTTTTGCGTACAGTTCATGTCTGATCTGTGTGGCTCGATTTCGTATTTTTTCATTAATATAAAACTGCCACGTCTCTTTCACTCGCGACTTTCACTTTTGGGGCTCGTCAAGAGCCAAATTAATTGCAATCCAGTCGAAAATTTATCAGCGGGCGAATCGTCGAGCGCCCAAATGGAACGAGCGCCGCCTCGCAACTGATTGCGAGCGGTGTATATTTATAGCTCATAGAGCTCCATTTTTTCAGAGAGCACGCCCTCGGGCAACAACAACATGAATGTTTATGCATTTAAAGTTCAAGTTCAAAGCGGCGAGAATGCGAATTAGAATTGTTCGCTCTCCAACTGGGAGCGAAGACCGAAGAACGGAGAGCGAAGTGAGTGGCCAAGTGCACGTACACCTCAAATAGAAGAGATCGCTATCTACACATGGAAAAACAAAGGGGGTGGTTAATTCTACCAAAAAAAAAAGCATATTTATATTTAGGACTGCTTACTCGTCACCCTGTTAGGGTAAAAGATTTCGATTGCTATAAAGACAAGAAAACGTCTACAAACTTTTTTAGAACCGGGTACCCTATTTATTTTAATCCTTTTATAGAATATAGGCAAAGTTAGATGTCTGTTAATGTTTAAGACTAGTCAAAATTTTACTTTATACTTTCAGAATAATATTTAGCAAAGTTCTATCTTTTGTTACCCTCAGCCCCAATAACTCTGTTATCTCAGAAGGTAAATAAGCTTTTTATCTTTTAGTACGAAATGGGTTGATATTTAAAAAACTATAAGCTAAAAATGTCCACTTTAAAAATAAAAACGTCGAAAGATACAATCACTTTTATGAGGTTTTGATTAAATTGTTTTTCGGTGTAGTGCTTTCTATTTTGGACCGGCCTTTTGCTCTCTATCTTCCGATTCTCACTCTCCCAATCTCTGAATAGAAAAAAACTAGCGCTAGTTTCTCTTCTCTTTTTGTTGTGTTTGTAGTTTTGGGGGGCAAAAAGTAATCCATGTCAGTAGAACACTTTCGATTTTCTTTTTTTCGCTTTTTACGAGCGCGTCGCGTTCTTGTTTAATTCTTGGTGTGTTTTCTCCGCTAATTGTTTGATACTATTTTTGATCATTTTGATGTGGAATTTATTTGTGTTTAATTGCCAAACTTTCACTTTATAGTCAGAATTTGATTGTGAATTTCACTAGAACTTTGGGTTTTAAGTTTTTTTGTATGGGAGTTCCTGGAGTTTCTGTGTGGCTACCACCGATCTCGACACTTGCACAGTTTTGGTTTTAATAAACCCGAGTACGAAGTGATTTTATGCTTTTATACTCTCGGCAGCGACGTTGGCAGCGCAGTCGGCGTCAATGGCGGCCATTGCGTGCGGTTGCTGGTGTGCGTGCGCATATATATATATATATCTGTGTATATATGTGCGATCGCTTCATTTTATTATTTTGTTTGACTTTTTTATATGCGAGAAAAGTACGAAAAGTAAAGCGAACGGAACGAACGGCGGCGGAATGAACATTTTGCATCGCCCGATCGCCGTTTATATATTCGCCTGATCCGGCGCTCTGCCGACGTCGCACCAACACACTCTTGAGTTCTCGAATATGAGTTACTTTGAGTTTTGTAGCATCGTTCTGTTTCTGTATCTTCGCCTCTTTTTGGTCACCACTTATATGCACTCGTTGTTTTCTTTTTGGCGACCCACTCACACACACACACACGCGAGCTTTGGAGCTCTTCCTGCAGCCTGCACCGCCCACTCCCCCAGGCACACACAATCGCCGATCCCCTCCTTTCACAACGACGGTGACGATCATAGCACTATAACTTCATTCCATTGCTCCTTTCACTTACATATTTTTCCAAATTAAATTCCCTTGCCTAATTCATTTCGCTTATTGGGATGTGAACTCTTTGGGATATACTAGGATTTTATCCAACTTCCTAAACTCTAATCCAACTTCTTCAAATTACTTTAAATTACTTTTAATACTGAATACTTTACTTAAAAAAGTTTTCAGGCCGGATTAGGATTTTATTGTTATAATAATAATATTATTGTATAGATTTCTAAATTTCTTTCTTTTCAATAATGTTCATGGAGACAAAGATGCCAAGCTTATATTTTCCTTACTCTAGAATAATATTTTCGAAAGTAAAGTATGTTAAGTCCGAGTTAAAGCATGCTTTATTTAAGGAAGTCGAAGCTTTGAGTATACGCAAACTTTTCTTTTATCAATAAGCACTGCTAGAATTTTGACCACAACTGTAAGCCCCCAGACGCGTCGCTGCCACTGTCTCTTTCTCTTCAGGCCGACTTTTTGCCGTTGGGTGTTGTCTGCCTTGTTGTTTCGCATATTTTTCGGTTTGCAGTTTTTGCCTGGCTACTTTCCTCTCTCCGAGGGCGCAAATTAAGTCCGAGTCATTAAACCGGTCAACTAAAACAACGTGGCATCCAAAACTTGAGATCAGTTCGCAAAGGAGTAAACAACAACAGGAACATCTTGATCACTTGTGGTCACTTAAACGTTTTGTGCAGGGGTCCGAAGTTATTGACCGACTTTAGTGTAATCCGAGCACCACTGACATTCAATGCTCTCCGAGGAAATATGGCACCATCTGATAAATGCACCAGATGAGCGGAAAACATAACTGTTCACACTTGAGGGGAGGGGTTTTTATAATTATATAGGTATTCCGAAAATTCTATTTGGGTATAACTATAAAAAATGCATTTGACTTAATCATAATATTTGTAATTCTATCTTGTCAGCTTGTTTCATTTTCATGTTGGAAAATACATAATGAATACCTTTAATACTACAAGTAAATTATGTCACAAGGCATAAAGTTAATGTATGCCGAAAATTCCAAGATTGCACAGCTGCAATTAATCAGTTGATTGATTCTATATATACACCAAAGGAATTATGACTTGACTGCCACTCTGCCTACTTAAATGCAAGCATTGTTAAGTCCCAAAAAAAAGAAAGAATTGATAAATTAACTTGAACTCTCCACACACGCGCAGCCGTTAATTATACGCCATGTATATCAGTCGACGTTCCTGTTTTTTCGCCTTTTGTTGATTGTCGAGTGCTTTTCGTGTCGTATATTTGTGATATTCTTATTCTGGCGAATGCAATGAACCCGGCTTGTTTATTTAAAAATAAAAATACAATTTGCAAAAAATAAAGAACGCAGAACAGAAATCGAATCAACAAACAAAAGGAATTCTTTGTTTATGGCATTGCCAACCTGTGCTCGTAGGCAGGGGCGGATAAAAAAAACACATTTTTCGGAAGGGGTTTTGACAAACAAAAAACAAAAACGTTTTTAACTTAACGCAATATGCAATGTTAAATTGGTTTATGTTAAGATGGAACAGTTGTGACTTAATACAAAGTTTATTTTATGGTTTAAGGATGTTTTATTATATTTTGTGTGGCTGAAGAATTCGCATATTTCTTATAAGGGACTTTTTCTAAAGCTTAAGAGTTTAAAAACTGTAATTCCCAAAAAAAAGAACTAGATTCCGCCTCTGATCCTGTAAAAGTGCGATTGCTATCTCTCTTGCACACGCCTACTAAGTTGCTCTGCAATTGGGGGAAAATTGCAATTTCGGGTTGTTTTGGCTTTCGGATGGCGATTGTAGAGAGTAGAGTTCATTGGCATCGTGTAGATTTTATTTATCAGTTGAAATATTTTGCTAACAAATTGCAGTCAATGACATTAACCGCACAAAAAGACGCACACACATGAAGGGCGGATGTGGCAGTAGCTCGGTCTCTTTTATTTTGTTTATAATGGGGGACGGGGGGTTCTAAAGGAGAGTAAAGGAGGAGCAAGTGGGACGGCGAACAGGTCACGCAAGCGTACAACAGTTTATTCATCTCGCATCTCGCCAAAATGCGCAGCAGCGGAATCGACAAAGTTTCCGAAGACCCATCGATAAAGTGGAGATAGAAGACTGTCTTCTGCACACTTGTGCAAAGCTTCAGGAACAAGAACAAGAAGAAAAGATCAAAAACAACGGCACGCAAAAAAATTAATGATGGGGATTATCTGAATTTATTCAAATTGACACTTTCAACACCATTAACTTATTTTTTTATTATGCAGTTTAATTTAATTTACCATTAAAATAAATTCGTAAGGCATTTTAATTCTTTGTCGACAGTTAATAATCACTTCCAAGGTAAAGAAAATTAAACTGAATTTGAAAATGTGTAGCTTATTAATGATTCGTATTGTTATTAAGTTGAGTATTATATTATATTATACTTCTCTGCTTTTGTAATAAAAATATAAAATATTGTTTTTCGATGTTAAGGAAATGGATTTGAATAAGTAATAAACTATAATTTAAAAAATGTATTTTGGAAATCTTTTTTCTTTCTGTGCAGCAAGATTTACTTTTTCGGGTTTCTGTTTGTCCAGAAAAAGATGACGGAGGGAGTAGGAACAAGGGGGTTAGAGGGTAAGGGCGGTACGACTGCAAAATTGTTTAATTATAAAATGTAAAAAACGAAGCTAGCAGCCAATGGGAAAGAGAGAGAGAAAGATAGAGGGGGATACCGAGCGAGTGAGGGACGGAGATAAAGTTTTTGTTGAAGGACACACACGGTCTTTAAAAGTGAGTAATGCACTAAGGTTGTTGACTCTGTTTCCATCCCGTTCGCTCTGCTTGTTGCCATCGTCGCCTTCGCCTTGTGTATTTTTTTTTATTTTTTATTTTTTTTTTTTAATACTTATTTTGCACTGTCCACTGAGCTTGTTGTTGCTGTTTCTGTTTGTGCTGCTGCTGCCGATATTGTATTCGTTATTTTTGTATGTGTGAAGAATCTTTTGTTATGCGTTTTTATTTTTTCGGCGTTGCTTGTGTGTGCTGTGCAAAGTCAAAGTGATTAAACTTTATGCGCAATTTATTTTGCATTCACCACAACAACAGCAGCAACAACAAAAACATCGGCTAAGCCGAAAAAAACAGCCACAGAATTATTGTTTAATGCTAATTTAACACACGTCAAATGTGTTATCCAAAAACCTGGCTGCCAAAATTGCGTTTACAGGTTCTGGCAATCGCAAATTGAGATAAGCATGGTGATAACCGTACACCGTAAAAAGCCACGTTTAATTTGCGAATGAAATTTACGAAAGGCGTAAAATGTTTGTAGTAAAGAAAAGTCAGGAAAAGGGCATCGAATGCTAAAACGTTTTTCTTGGGCTAAACATTAATGTATTATCTATTACTTATTAAAGTATAAAAATTTAACATCAATTTAGATATGTAATGGTGAATTCATTTATGTTGAATTATTCATAGTTTTTGTGTGGGAATGAGGAAGTTTTTTCTGTTTTTTTTAATAAGTGCTTCTGTTATTTCTCTTCGTAACAACTGTTGTACATTTAACAGTAATCTGGAATCAGAAATTACAAGAAAGTAGTCACAATTTACTTGCTAAATGACAAAAGACATTGGAATTTGTGCATATTTTCCGGTCTGATTGACTCGGCGACTGTACGAATGTCGCACGACAAGAAATACAGAACATGTGCCTGGATGCGGGTGCTAACTCCTCATCCTTCCTTTTTTCCGACTCAGAAGTTAATTTTACCCTTTTTTAAGAATTTGGGAATTGCAGTTGTGGCAGCAGCACAACATGCGGTTAAATGTTGACACCCAGCAGACGCCACAGTCAACCGCAAAAAACGCAAGCCTCGGGATCTCAGATCCTAACCGGAGGAAAAAACCTAATGAGTGGGATGACCATTCGGGTGGACCTTGTTGGGGAAGAGTTCTGCTATGTATATTCTATATTATACAAGTTTTAATTGCTACAAGAAGTATGGTTCTGGGAAATGATAAATGATTTTTATTATTTTCTGTTAATTTCTTTAGCTATGTCTGGGGACACACGTCTTTCAATTCTCTTTAATAAACATACAAAGTGTATAAATTTTATTGTACCTACATATATTGAAAACCATATGAATATAGCCCTGAAATAATAAAGAAGAGTATTAAATCTCTAGGAAGGTCCCCAGAAAAATACAAATGTTTTCTTACGATAGCATGTTCCTAAATGTAATATTTCCAAAAATATGAGAATTAATATTTTAAAGTACTATCAAGTAAATATTATTTTTTTAAAAGTTTATCTGTCAAAAAAGAATGTTACCCGCTTGAATATATTTAATTAATTTTTTGCCTAACCATTCCATCCCAATCGCGTGCAGGCAACCTCCAGATGCGCACAATATGGTGCTCCTGCTGGATGACGCCGCCGGCCTCATGGCCACAGATGCAGTGGCTGCAGTTTTTGTTATTATTTTTTCAGCTCAGGCTGATTCTGCTGCTTTTTGTGTTGTTAATCGTCTTGACGGCGCAGTCACATTGTGCGTGCTGCTCCCAAGGCCAGTGCAATATTTTACACGAGTGACATCGCCGGCGAACTTCCGTCAGTGTATATAGTATACATATATACACTCTCTGTTCATCGGCGTCCAGCTCCGATCCTCCCACCCTCTTTGTGCGTCATCGCTGGCACTGCATTTCATGGCTGTTTATGCCGCTCCTCCCCCTCCGAAATACTGACACCCCCACACGTACGCACTCCCGATCGTTTAACACCCACTGTAAGTGGAATTGCAAGCCAGACAAGTTCTTCGAATATCCACACAGCCAGAAAATTATATAGTATCGACGATAACTTGATTAATAACATCCATGCAGGAAGAAAATCATATACAGAGTATCGAAGTTGATTAATGGCGTTTTTGACCCCAGTCGGTGTGGGCTGTTCAACACGACGTATACGCAATATTTTAAAATCTCTGAGATGTTTTGAAAATAATTAGCCAGTGGAATTTTTAGGGACTCAAATTGTATTATAATTTAATTTTAATTAATTTTAAGCAACGATTTACGTAACCAGTTGATGACAAATCATAGACTGTTGATTATTGCCATTCAGATTATCGGTATGATCAAATATGTAATGATAAATTATTTACCAACGGGTTTGTTCTTTAACATTTCTGTTTAATTTGTATGTGTTATCGTATATATTTATTTATTTTTTGTCAATAGACTTATACATTTTCAGTACTGAGTCAGAAAATAAATGTTTTTTTACTATTTAGACATCTTCAAATTTATGACAGTTTATACGCATGAGGATCTTAGGGTTATTATTCTTTCGATTAAAAAATATATTAGAAATATTATGTTATTTACCATTTATTTTCAGTGCTTAATCAATCAGGTAGCAATCAGATATTCAGTTGTCAAGGCAAGATGGATTGTTTAAAAGTGGGCCTCATTCTACATTCCATCGATTGTTATCAGTTATCCGTTTTATCCTTTTGTTTCTTTTGGAAATTTTAATATTTAATTTTTGTAAATGTTTGGTTCAGTTCCCTTTGTCCTTTTATTCATTTTGTTTTGTTTTTATAACTCAAAGCTGTTGATTAAATTTGAAGAATCTCTGCGATGCTGTTGAAAAGCGACTCCTTTATGATTTAGTAAGTGAACGCCTGCACCATCTTCTAACCCTAATTCAAAACCCATGTAGCCTCTTTGGAGTGGCCACTGTGGGTTTGGTGATGAGCATGATCTGTGCGATGGTTCCACGATTGCGTCTCTGTCTGGCGAAGATTTACAAGATCTATGCGGAGTACACACCCGTTATTTACTTAAATGAGGATCGGCTGACACCCGTTTCCAAGAGCCGGCTGAGTCTGGTGGACAAGAAGACCCTAGTGATAGACATGGATGAAACAATGATCACTACTAGGAGGAAGGGTAAATACCAAAAGAAACCGCCTAGTGTGCCGCACGACTTTGAGTTCTACTTGCCGGAAAGCGATGTCACATTCTATGTTTATAAGCGTCCCCATTTGGACTACTTCATAGACCGCGTGTCCAAGTGGTACGACCTCACCATTTTCACAGCAGGAATTGAGATATACGCATCGCCCATATTGGACTTCTTGGACAGAGGAAGGGGCATCCTGAATAGGCGATTATACCGCCATGACTGCATCGATATTCTTGGACTGAGGGCCAAGTACGTTTCGCTGGCCTCCACAGATTTATCCAATGTCCTACTATTGGATAACTCACGGACGGAATGCAGTTTCAATGCGGGAAACGCTGTACACATCAAATCCTATCGGATCGACAGTCGGGATCAGGCTTTGATCAATTTACTGCCCTTCCTGGATGCCCTGCGCTTCACCAAGGATGTGCGATCGGTCCTCCAACGATGCACTCGCTTCGAGTGTCTTACCACACTGCTGGAAAGCGTCACCCAGAAAAGTCTCCGCAGTTAATTTATCCTTTATTATACCCAATTTTTAATTTCATCAAAGGGGATTACATTTTTATTTAAAGATACAAAAGCGGAAACCACGTTTTGAGAAATTTTTGTTTATTTCATTTTAAGGAACTCGAAATTTGTATGCTTGTGATAACCGATTAAGCATAACCATTTTACACAATAATTATCAAAATTTTTTGCTAAGCAATGATATCATTTTATAATGGTTTTAAAACATGCTCATGCTAGTAATCTTTTTCATTAAATAATTTATTTTAAAAATGTATATCCGCATTTTTGGACCAGCATCAATCTTTAAATTCCTTATAAAAAAAGGGGGTTCTCCCAAAGCATTTTATTTCAAAAACATTTGATAAAGACAACAGTGATTCAGAAATACATTTGGTCCGTATGTTGCGTACATAAAAATTAGCATTTTGCTATATGTGAATTTCAAAATGTAAGAAAGTTATTAAGATATTTACTGTGGTTACCTGACAAAAGTTGCCCTAATGATCGGCTTATGAATACTAGTATATGAATATACTCCTCAGCAGTACCATCTTTCACCATCGCCGGCTTAGTCATGCCGGGGCACTCTTAGTCATATCCCAATGTCCCAGTGGAAGGCCAAGTGATTCAATAAGTAAACGACTTCGGCCAAGGCTGCAGCGATATCTGGCTACAACTCATATTAATCAGAGGCTAGTACAATGTGCTCCACTTTATCGGCAACTGAGTTGCGACAGTGAAAAATGAGCAAATGTCACAAGGATCATAGGGCTTGGCCCGTTCTACCATCTGCATTTCGATCGCAATAAAAATTCAAACTGGTTTTGTTCAAAGAACGCAAAAATGTTAAGAAAAATATTGTATTTAAAGATTTCGAATGTTGAGTATCCATTAGTAATTTTTAGTTGTTAAAGATTCGTCTATAAATATTACCCTCGTAGTGATAATAAGTCCAAATGAAAATCTAACAAATTTTTGGTATAACTCGAGTTTCCAATTTCAATTTCATTTAAAGTTTTTTGACCTTGAAATGGAATTAGCCTTAACTAAATATGAATACATGTATCCACATTAATATTTATTAAAAGTTAAAAGCTTCCCTCTGCTATGAATTCCATGAGCTGTAAATCTTGCACTATACAGGGGTTTGCACCGGACTCTCCTTGTAAACAATACACCGAGCAGCACCATGAGGATCGAATACTTTTCGTGCTAATCCCTAGTCCAGCTCAGCCATTTGGGTGCGGCAATTAAGTCACCACCACCACCGGCGAGGAGGATCTTCGAGGAGGGGGGAGGATCACTGTGCCGGTGAAGGGGCTCGCGTTTCCAGCGAAGATCATTATTGTCTCGTCGCGGATGTTGGGATGCTGGAAAGCACCGACGACGACGACGACTACGACGGCCCCAAAAAATAAGGCAGCCACAACGCGGCGGGGCAAACAAGTTAATGAACCTGCGTCTGGGATCCTTGGGGTTGGGACACCCGAGTGTGCGGAGGGGAGCCCGCAAAACTAGTTTGGCCCTGGCTTTTCAGTTTTTCGGCTTTCGGTCTGTTTTGAGGATCGGCCATGGCCGCGACCGTCGCGCCGCGCCAAAATCTGTGGCATGAATTCTCTGGAAATGATCGAAATTTCATTTCATTGCGGGACGGCCAGCCGAAATTAAGTTCAACAGCATTCCACCGGTCAGCGAATGTCTGGGCCAGGGTTTTTTGGGCAAAAACACTAGCCATTGGCCAGACTTAGAAACGGACATTGATAGGAAATGAGACCCTTGGGCTGGATTTTATTGCCAAGTCCATAATAACAATGGAACGGGCAACAAACCCTATATTCAGCCTATCATAAGTTGGCTAATTACAGTTGTATTGTAGAAAGTAATACCTTCATTAAGTACTAACATCAGGAATCCAAAACAGGCACAAATGTACAAACGTATAACAATTTTAAATAATACAAGAAATCAACTACTTATACTAGTTATTCTACTTGGAAATCGGGATTTAAGAGTTATAGTTATGAAAATAGATAACGTTACTGCATAACCATTTTTTCACACTAGGAATGGGACAATCAAAACATGCATTTAAACGGAAAAAATTTGGTAAGCCTCTATTTTATAAAAGATGTGATACCCTTAAAATAGGTATAACATAAAATGCAGATTGGATTATTATCCGTAAAGCTTCCCCCATTATCCTTGGGCCAGGAGTCAATGCCCTGCGGCGGGCTCGCATTACACAATTGCATCGGCGATCCCGATCGGATGGTGCTCAAGTTACACAGAACTCCAGTGGCCTACTTCCACTCGAGTGACCCGCAATGTCCCCGAACAATGGCCTTTGTGCCTATCCCATGGCGGTCCAGAAAACAGGAGCAGGAGCAGGAGCAGGAGCTGCGTACAGCAACCCCATTATCCATTATCCCGATCCTGCCCAGTCAGCCAAAGACAAAGAAACCCATTTTGTCGCATTCAAACAGAAATTAATGTAAAACAAAACCCAATCCAATTCCAATCCCATCCAAGAGCTCACAGAAAAACAGAAGAGGGAGCGCGCCGAGCGAGGGAATATAATTTTATTTTTATAACTGACCTCGAACTTTTGTGCAATGTGATTGAACTGCCTGACGATATCTGTGGGCCCTGCTCTGTCCGGCCCCCGTCCCTGTCCCTCACCCTCTTCCTTTCCCTGCACGGGACATGCACTCAAAAAAAAACCCCTATCAGGTCCGAATCTTCAAATTAAGTATAAGAAATCGAATGGTTGAGTCTGTAAAAAAAACCCAGAGCCAAAAGAATGATGTTTTGTGCAGCCTAAACTATCACTTTCGGGATTTTGCCTTTTTTATAAGGGGTTACCTTATGGTTTTTGCTAGAAATTTTTAAGAGTTAATTCTTTTCAGCTATGAAGTCCAAATCGATTGATTTTAAGGCGACTTCAACCAGTTATGGCATCCCAACATTTAACTATTATTTACCAGGGTTTTGAGCAAAAGAACGAAATTCGAGTTTTTTTTTACATAAAAACTAACATTTTGAAAGGTTTTTTGTTCTAAATTAGCAAAAATAAGACGCACGGCCAAGAGAATGACTGTTTTGTGCAGCTCTGGACCTAAACTATTAATTCGGGTTTGATTTAAAAAATTTTATTTTTTTCCAATTTTTGCATTTTTTATAAAAGGTTACATTACAATATTTTGGAGAATTGGACAAAAATAAAATTGTTTAGCTGAGAATACCAATGGATTGGAAATTTTGTAACGATTTCATCGATGTATGACATTCCATGATCTGACCATTTTTTCCCAAGTTTTTGACCTATTTTTTCGGGCTTATGGCCATTTTATCTATTTTCGGTATGACTGCAAGGATATTAAACCTTCGGCTTGCCGAAGCTAGCTTCCTTTCTCGTTTCTTAATAATCCTTAATATTATAGCTGAACTTGTATTTAGTTATCAAGGAAATAAGTTTTTATTTATTATTATTCGCAGTGTGCTCCGAGCAGAGCTGCAGCATTTGCATGCAGACTGCATACGGAGCTGTTGATCGCCTCCAACTCCGATTCCGATTTAGAGACCGATTCAGGGACCGAAACCGAGAAACCGAGAAGCCGAGCCTGGATGCAATCGCCAGTTGACAAACAATATGGAAATTTTACAGAGTGCGCTGAAATAAAAGGGGAAGCGAAAGCGAATCTTAAATGGCAGAAAGGGGCGGTCAGACGGGGGGCGAGACTGGAGGGGGGGGCGATAGTTGCAGTCGTCAGCGGGGAACGTTAAATGCATAATAAATGTGCGTTCTGGAGGTTGGGAAATAAAATGCGTGCAGCGACGTCGACGCCTTGCACTTTCAATGACCAAACACAACGATAAGGAAAGCAGAGATGTTATACACAGAACAAAATTGTGGGCATGTTTGAAAACAAGTTTGATAGTGTCAAAGATTATTAATTTGATCTTAGATAAAGATGTGGGGTCTTTTTTATAAAATTTTTTTTATTTTCGACCGTAAAATATGTGTTTTAATGTGCTTTCCTAACTTTAAGTGGAAAAATAAAAAACTTATTACTTTATTCTATGTTTTTTAGTAAAAATTTAACTGATTTTAAATAGAATTAGAGTCTATTTTTAAGAAAGGCAAGCAAGACTCGAAAATTAAGAAATTGTTATGAAATTTAGATCCTATCTTATCTTATCTTAATGTGAAGTCCAAAATTATATTATTTTTATATGCAGTATCGTGGATGGAAGATGGGAGCAAAGTGGCAATAGTATGGGTTACTCCCCGTTGAAAAGCGCTAGTTCGACAACAAACTTCTGATTGACTCTGTTTGCCAAAACAATTTGAGAGCGGCAAAGATAATGCGAAAAGAGAGAGTGGAACCGAGAGCCCCACCAAATACACAAGTTCTTTATCAAAAATTGCTCTGTGGCTTTTGCTGCTGCTGTGCAAATATTTAATACATTTTTTTTTTAGCTCGGCAAAAGCGCAAAACAAAAGAATCCAAGAAAATAAGTAAAAGAGAAGTCTGAGAAGACAATAAATAGAAAGCAGAGGCGTTGGCAGCGAATGCCAGTCAAGCTTTAATTCCCCAAACAACAACAATATGAGAGCAACAAAAAATGTTTAGCTGACGTCACTTGTCCTTGAAATCGTATATTTGCCGCAAACCCAAAGCGAAATTCGCAAAATTCAGTGCACTCGCCAACTGAAAAAAAAAACAGCAGATAAGATGACGACTAAAACAAAAAATAAACGAATTGAGAAGCAAAAGGGAGGTGCCAGCAAGCCACATAATACGACATTTGCATTGGAATTGCGGGAAATATTTGAAATATAAATATGAATGGGAACCCAAAAAAGACAGTCAATAAATAGTACAATTAATGAATATAAATTGATATCGTTAGGAAAGTCAATTCGAATCAAGGCGCCAAAACTAACAAGTGTTGGAAAACTTCAAGGCCAGCATGGACACGCACCCAACCAGGGCTGTAGCTAGCGAATACATCAACCCATTCGATACTGGAAATTAATGAAATGAGTGTGGTCAGCTTTTTTAAACTTTTAAGCGTTTACAAAGCCGTTGGAATTTTTCAATCGCCCGTCCACGTTCACACTGCTGAGCACAAACCAAATACAATTTTTTTAATTTTTTACTGGACAGTTTTTTTGATGCGGAGTCGTTTTGTTTTGGCGAGCAAAAACACGCCAGGTGGGTTTCTCGTGCGGATTGCGATTGTGGCTGCTCCGGCGCTCCTCTTCCCCCTCCTCTCCCCCTCTCTCTCTCTACTTCTCCACTTCTCTGACTCGTTTCTCCGCCTCATTCTCCGTTTCTTGGCCTGTTTTTTTTTTTTGCGTAAGTTCGGGTCTGCTGCAAACTGTGTCAACTAATTACGGAGCGCATGATTGGCGGGCCGTTAAACGTTCGCCTTATCGACTCCCATTTATCACCTGCCCTTTGACCCCGTACGAACCCCAACCCCAGACACAACCCAGTTCCGGATCGCGATCCGGCCCTGAAACTTGAAATCTCCACGTCTGTTTGCTCGCAGCTTATATACACGAGTATGGGTCTCTCTGTGATATGCTAATCTCCAGGGCCCACGCGTATCTGAAGTTGACAGTAGTCGGTAGTCAGTAGTCCGTAGTCAGTTTCGTAATTAACTTAACTTAACCCGAGTGCTTGTACGTCTTCTTCTCGCCCGCAGGAAAGCGACGTAAATCGATAACACGCCCTCATCCTCCCGAGAACCACACCACACACTACTCAAACAATGGGCCAGACGCTGTCGGAACCGGTGACCGCCAAGGAGTCCTCCTACTGCCAGAACGCCGCCTTCCGCGTGGGCTCCAGCTGCATGCAGGGATGGCGCATCAACATGGAGGACTCGCACACCCACATCCTGTCCCTGCCGGACGATCCGGGGGCGGCCTTCTTCGCCGTGTATGACGGCCATGGAGGAGCCACGGTGGCCCAGTACGCCGGCAAGCACCTGCACAAGTTCGTGCTGAAGAGACCGGAGTACGTGGACAACATCGAAGAGGCACTGCAGCAGGTGAGTCACGGGATAATCACTTTTGGTTGGAGGGAAGGGCGGCCTTTCAAGATCGGAGATGGCAGCTAATTGGCTTGATAATGGCAATGGTTCTTATAAATACTGTTTTCTTTTTGTTTTTATTATGTGCAGTAACATATAGAATGATCAGAATCTACTCCTATATATTCAAAGATATTGAGTTATACTGCCCTTTCCTTACTTGCATATATAAGCAATATATGTATTTAGATGTAATAAAGCTTTAGCTTTAATGGGAGTTATCTCCTTTACTTCAGCCTTATCAACATTTAGGTACTTATTTGTGCCTTTTAAGAGTCCAATATAATGAAAGGTACCATCTCTTTGTACCTATGTATATCAACACCTAGTTAATCATTTGCCATACTTTTTGCGTCACTTGGGTTTATCTAATGCCATATAAATAAATTTGACAACTATCTAAAGATAACATATGTGAAGAAAGAAGGTACTTATTTGTAGAAATTTGAATCTTTCTCAGGTTTAATTTTCTAGGTAAATTTGTAGTCGAGCGGGAATTCCATATTTCCATATCATCACTTACACATTACTCATGAAACTGATGCAATTGCAGGGCTTTCTAGACATAGACTACGCAATGTTGAACAATGAGGCATGGGGCGACCAGATGGCCGGCTCCACGGCCGTGGTGGTCTTGGTCAAAGACAGCAAACTGTACTGCGCGAATGCCGGAGACTCGCGGGCCATTGCCTGCGTGAACGGCCAACTGGAGATCCTGTCGCTGGACCACAAGCCCAACAACGAGGCGGAGTCCAAGCGAATCATCGAGGGCGGCGGCTGGGTGGAGTTCAATCGCGTCAACGGCAATCTGGCCCTCTCCCGGGCCCTCGGCGACTTTGTCTTCAAGCGGGCGAACAAAAAGCCGGAAGATCAGATCGTCACAGGTGAGAGTCACCGTTGCGTCCATTGTTCGCATAATCCATTATCACCTTGTTTTTTATACATATAGCCTACCCGGACGTGGAGACGCGCAAGATCATGGAGGACTGGGAATTCATCGTGTTGGCCTGCGACGGCATTTGGGATGTGATGACCAATGCGGAAGTGCTCGAGTTCTGTCGCACACGCATCGGCATGGGCATGTATCCGGAGGAGATCTGCGAGGAGCTGATGAACCACTGCCTGGCGCCCGACTGCCAAATGGGCGGCCTCGGGGGCGACAATATGACCGTGGTGTTGGTCTGCTTGCTTCACGACCGTCCTTATAGCGATCTGATAGCCCGCTGCCGGAACAGCAACCAGGTGGTCAATGACCAGGTGGCCAAGGATGAATCCCCCGCTGCAGCGGAGGCGGAAACAGAACCCGAAACCGATACGGAGACGGAAACGCAATCCAAACCCTGCCAGAAGCAATCCAACCCCAATCCGGGACAATCCACACCCACGGACGACGAGAAGAAGCTGGAGAAGGAGTCACAGGATGCGCTGCTGGCAGCGGCCGAAATGCAGCTGAACTATATCTACTAGTGCGCCTTACGATTAATTAGGGTTACTCCAATACCGCTTAGGTCAACTCTTTATACTTAACAACGCAAGTGTTCTTGGTTAAGTTTTATATAAACAACACAATACACCACACAGTCCTTACCAAAATGTTTGCTCCGATTAATAATTAATTATACTTGTTTTAATTGTAACCCCCACGATGCGTGTATATACATATATGCCTTGTCTAACTATATATTGTATGATTTACTATGTTTTGTGATGCCCAAGCAAAATGGATAAAAACAATTGTATTACTCGTTTAGTATTTATGTACCCAAACGTACTTGTCGAAGTGGTTTGGGATTGATCTTTAAGAAATGAGTGAAGAGTTTCAAAATTAAAAATAAAGAAAATGTTTTGTAGTGCCCAAGAACATTGAATATTTTTCGTTTATTTTGGCGACGAGTATTGATGAGAGGAAGTAGCCTCAAAATGCCTGATATCAATTTATGGCGAGAGTATTACTCATTTTTAAGATTAAAAACGCCCTACAAAATTAAAAAAAAATTATTTTGAGCTTCAGTTTTTTAAGTAAAACCCTGGGAAATAATGGTCAAATGTTAGAATGTCATACTTCGTTGAATTCGTTATAAAATTTCCAATCGATTGGCATTCACAATTTAATTTTAGTCGATTTTTGGCAAAAAAAACATGAAGTTGTTTGCCGAAATCCGAAAGATCCGGAAAAATCAACTTTTTTCGGTTTTTTAATCAAAACCCGGGGAAATAATTGTCAAAAGTTTAGAATGTTATACTTTGTTGAATTCGTTATAAAATTTCCAATCAAATGGCATTCACAGCTCAAAAAATTCATTTTAGTCGATTTTTCACAAAAAAACATGAAAAATGAAAAAATCCGGAAAAATCACAAAATAGAATTTTTTTTTTATACGATTTGTTACTGAGCGAAAAAGCTGTATATATGTAAACTTAACCAATTTGTCCCTATTGTTTCTATAGCAGTTATAGTTTTAAAACTTGACTTTATAGAAATAGCCGAACAGACGGACATGGCTATATCAACTCGCCCAGTAATGATCATGAACATATATATAGTTTATAGGGTCGCAAATATCTCCTTCGCTGCGTTACAAACTTCTGACCTAAATTTTAATACACCTGCAAGTGTATAATAAAAGTGACAAGTGTGTGTTTGAGTGGGGCAGTGTTCATGAAAAGATTTGCCCGTATTTGTGTTCTGTTTTGTTTTCAACTCGCAAGTATAAATTTTATTTAAACTTTTCGCTATTAAGTCGTTACGAGTACAGGTTTCCGCCTCCTCATCAACATCATTAGTGATTCATCACTATCGTCTGGTTTTTACGTACAAATTGTTCTGGCTTAACTATCCTATTATAAAGACAAAATGAATTACGCTTTTCAAGTTTTTTGGTTGTTTCTCAGTGTTTGTATTTTTTTTTTCGTTTTGTTTTATTATAATATTTTTATTTATATGTATGCCATCATATTACACATTCAATTATGTATAACTGCTGTTGGTTTCTTGCTTTCGCTTGCTGCATAGAGGGATATTGTATTTCTTTATAGTTAGTTTATAGTTTAAATCATATGCAATTTTATAAACTTCTTGTTACTTTACAGTTATCAATTTCGGTACAATTACAAATTGATTATATATATATTTATATATGTATGCATGTACTTCTCGTTATTCATATTACATATTTTCATTTTTGTTTTTTAACAGACAGGTTTTTGTTTTTGTTTTTGTGTTGTTGTTTTTCTAGTGATAACAATGTGCGTAAGCATTTTTTGTTTAGCGTTGTTTGTTGTTTATGGTAGTAAAAATAAGGGAGTGAATTCAACCCAAGGCAAATAAAATAAACAACTCAAAAGATCTCCGACCGTCGAAAAAAGTTTAGGAATCATATCGAACGCAAAAATATGTAAGGGATATGGCAGTGCCAAAGAGAATGATCTGTGAAATCAGGAGGGGAATGCCCCCAACAATCTATAGCTAAGGGTATGTACAGTGGTTTCTGGTGAGGAGCATTCCATAAGTTAAATAATACGAAATATTTGGATGGTGTAAGAAAATAACTGAACGATATCCTAAGCTTTGTGTGTGTTCTGAGTGATTTGTTTTCGGGGACTGGAGATATGGTGAGCGGTGGCATTGGGGGGAATACATAGCTCTATGGGCGTGGCATGTCTGCTGAACTTGCAATAGTATTATTTTGTAAATATAACAAGGTGTCATATGCGCTGCTTAAGTATACAAAAATAAATAACTTAAGAACTGAGGTTTACAATTTAACAATTTAATTTAATTTATTGTATTCCTTAAAATTATTCAACATCAACAATGTTCCTTTTTTACTTTCCCTATTCCCTATACTCTCTATCTCTCTGTCTCTCGATCTCGGAGCGTCTGGATGGACAGCGTGGTCAAGTGTCCAAGTGTCGACTGTCTCATGGTCGAGTGGGCGTTACAATCTCGGTGGGCATTGGTCAACCCCATCCCGTTTATTTGTTTTTGTTTTTTGTCGCACACAATTGATGATTTGTCAATTGCATAATATCACATCTCATTGCCGGAATTTCGGAGCCGCCGCCCACCGAGTCCATTGGCTCCACTCTGACCACCTTCCGTGTCCCTCACCCATTGATTCACCTAAAGCACAGTCCGCAGTCCCAGTCGCAGTCCGCCCTATTGAGGTTCAACTGTACAGTGTGTGTAGTGTGTGTGTGGTGTGTTATTTTGTATTCTTTTGTGTTGGCAGCCGACAGTGAGTGATGAGCACAACAAAATCATTTGAGAACTTTCCAAAGAAATGTGTCTGAGTGTTGGGGTTAGTTGGATATTATAGTTTGGGTCTTTCTTCAATTTGGAGGGGGAAGATACAAACTATAAACTATGAATTATTTAAAGATACATTTTGTGTGGCGGGTACGCGACGAACCACTGAGCAAGGTATACTATCTGTGTGTGGCCTCCATTCCTAGCGAACTATCCGGATCCTGGATCTCGCCAGGATTTTAATGAGTGATTGAATGACTTGAAAGATTGATTGATAGCTGTTTATGTCCTAGAGGCAGTTGTGTGTGTGTGGTATGTGATTGGATGCAATTTAATGGGTGGATGGGGCCACTTGGTGCTTGGCTCAGTGGTCGGACTGTACCCTGCTCGTATGTTACATATTAGTTAGTATAGGCACTTAGCATATTCGATTGTTTTCATAGAAACAAAGTATATGTGTATATATATTGGTTTTTCAGTTTAGTTTTCTTTTCCTTATATTTTCAATTTCATTTTGGTTGGAAGTCTTGCGTTTAGAGTTCATTTTTCTTATTCTCCTTCGTTTTTTGATTTTTGATGAAAGTTTTAGTACTTCTTTTTTTGGGAAAACATTGTTCGGTTTGTTCACAGTGGGTTCATAAGTAATTAATTAAAGAGAACAAAAATAATACGCTGTTTTTCTTCGTTTCAGTGGTGAAGTTGTGAATGAAAAAATATAATGATTTCTTTCGATTTGGTTTTGTTTGGTTTGGAAGTGAAAGGGCGGAGCAGTTTTGTTCTCAAATAAGGGAAATAATTAACAGAAGAAATAATGTTGTTAAGTTAAGTGTGAATATCCATATATGCATACTAAACGTAATTCTTATTGCCTAGAATAGTTTTTAGATATTGTGTTTACGCTCTTAAAACTACTGATTATTTTTTCTCACTTGCCAATTGGTTTTATGCTTCAAGGATTAATTTACATGCTTCTTACATTTGAAATAAATTAAGACTCCATAAATCAATTTGTGCGTAAATCGTGAATTATTAAAAGAGAAAACAATAGTTAAAATGATATTAGCAATCCTAATCTAAGATGAGCATCAATAATTTGGGGAAGAGGATGAAGCAGCATCTTTGCAGATTGAGAGACAGTAAAACATAGTGAAAAGAATTCGTTTTAAATGCCTATTTTGTGTTGTCCTAAACCTCATAAAATTTCGTGTGTGTCTGTGTGTGTTTTAGTTTATGGCACCTTTTTGTATAGAGTCCTAAGTCGTAATTATAACATTAGATAGTGTTTGTCTTATGAGCTGAGCTGAGCTGTGTCCACCTACGCTTTGTAAGGATAAAGTTTAGTATTTAGCAATGCACTAACTTCTTAATTCATTTCGTTTTCGTTCTTTGTTTGTTGAAATAGACGTGTGAAACCATCAAACTGAGAAAATTGCTTTCATGTGGAAACAAATGCAATTTTAAAATGTAAGTTCTTCCCACGCGATATACGATATAAGTATAAAAATTAGGGGTATACACGAGTCGGTGTCTGGGGGAAAGGGAAGATAAGTTTGTCTAGGCGTATTCAGGTGTGTCTGTGTGAAGGATCCCTTAAGTCATGAACTAAGTACGAGAATCCCCATAATCAAGTTATTTAAAAAAACGACTTGCTCAAACAAGATCATCCGTTAAAATGTTACAATGATTCAAAACAATCGTGTATATTATATATAATATATCTAAATAATAGAAGTAACCCTAACCTGTGGGACTAGCGGAGGCATAGCTATTTTCGCTACGTACTCGTTTCTGTGTACTTCTGTTTTGGCTATAAACATTATGTTTTGATGTGAAAGCAAAAATGAAAATGATGAAATATTAAACGTAGATAATAAAACGTAAAATCATCGTGTGATTCATGAGTTCATCGGTAATTTATCAATAAAACCTAATATTTTCCTTTTTTCTCCTTTCCTCCTTTGCTTGGCTTAGCTTGCTTTAGTTTTGCTTTGTCGTTCGATGCAAGTAGGCTAACTACGCTCAAACCTCTTAGACTTATTCACTCGGCATCGTTATTGGTAATCGTAATAATAGCTTAGGCATATTCATCTCTTGTCTCTTCTCCTCTGGCTGTCGCCTCCTCCCTGGATCTCCGCGCGGCGCTAAACTAAGTGATTACCCATCGAGTCTAGGTAACATTAGCTTAGGTAGATTAACATTAACTGATAACTGATTAAATATAGCTGGAGAAAGGGTATGCACCATTCATTTTTCGTCTTTCCCTACTAATATGATAACTGGTCCAAGCGTCGCCAGCTGCTCGCTCCTTCCTCTGCTCTCGTTTTCGCGTCCATCGAGCAGCGGCAACTGCTGCAAGATGCAAATGATAGAGTAAGATCACGTGGGGTGCACCACAACTCACCTTTCATATGCCTCCTTAGTTTGCTCGTAAATATCTATAGCACTTACAGGTATAACAAAAAGGTTTGCTCATATTTACACATGGAATTTCATATATATACAGGCGGATGCATCCTTGAAGGCATCCTGCAAAGGTATCTCACTGTTGCCTTGCTTTGGCAACGCGATTCTCCACTCCCTTCTTCTCTTAAGAGTTGTTGGCCCTGGACTTGCGGTTGCCGCCAGTCCCCGAGCCGACATTGGCATTGGTATTGTGCTCTGTTGCAGAGCCGTAATGTTGCTGCTGGTGTTGCTGCTGTTTCTCCTTGCTCAGTTGGCGAACGGAGGCATTGGGACGATTATCTGAGGAGTGCGAATAGATGATCAATCAATCAAATGGAATCAATCAAATATAGTTGTGGTGGATCGGGAAATGCAACTTAATCGCTATTGACTTTGTCTTTTCTTCAAAACGAAAGACGTTTATTTTAAAACAAGTTAGCAATGGAATACAAAATATGAAAACATAATTAAAACTGCTTGCATTTTCCGACACTACCAGTTTTCTTGAAAACTCTTGATCCTACCTTTCTCTTTGGCAGAGACCACGACAACGCTGCCTTGAGTGGCATTGGTCGTTAGGGGGCCACTTGCTTTGCCGGAAAGCGCGGCGCCACCTGCGGCACGCTTCTCGGTCGAAACGGCTGTGGTCAGGCCGCTCTTCTCCACGGCTGCTGCCACGGCGGCGGGATCGCCAAAGACTAGGTCCATCTTGTGGCTGCCGGTGGGCGACAGGGTACCAGTGGAGCCGCCGGAGCCAGCTTCCTTGCTGTCAGCGGTGGAGGCGGCCTTATGGTGCTGGGCCACCTGGGCATAGCTGAGCTTGGTTAGGTTCTCCGTCGACGTGGATGTGGCCACGCTCTTGTGCTTGCTGGCACCTTTCTCCAGCAGATTGGCCTCTTTCTTGGCGTGCAGGGCGGCCACTGAGGGCGGCTTCTTGTGCTGGCCGAGGCTGCACTCGGCCAGACTGGTGGTCAGACCACCCTCCACAACGGAACAGGCGGAGTACTCGTTGTGGCCAGCCAGCGGAGGCAGATGCGGCTGCTGCTGGATATAGCCTTCGACCAGTCGCTGCTGCGACGGCTGCTTTGGATGCAGTTCATCCTCAGTCTTGTTTGATTTGTCCAGCAGCTGCTGCTGGTGCTGCTGCTGGGCTCCGGCCGCCTCCTCTTTGCTGCTGGCATTGATATTTGGTGTTAGACACTTTATCACATGGATCGAATTGTTGTTACTGGAGCTCTGCTTAGTAACGTTCTTAGTATTGTTGCCCTCCTGAAGCTGGAGCGCGTACTCACCGCCCAAGGCGGGCGTGGGGCTAACAGGTGGATTGCGCTGCTGCTGCTGCGGCTGATAGTTGTGTGCCAAGTGCGGCTGGTTCTGGCCCTGTTGGTGCCTGTTGTCCTTACGCGCCTTACCCTTGCCTCCTCCACCAGCACCACCTCCAGTGCGGACCACGTCCGACAGTCGATTCTCGGCCCAGTTGTTGGCGGAGGAAGTGTTCGCCAGGTGGATATTGCTACTCTCTATTCCCTGGAGACTGCTTGGGCGTTGTTCCTCGCCGCCGGCGCTCTCCACACTGCTGCTTAATAGTTGGTGCTGATGTGGTTGTTGCGGATGCTGGTGCAGCGCCTGTTTCTGGCCCAGACCCGTTGACGAGGAGGACGAGGTGGTAGAGTTAAGCAGGGAAGCTCCGCCAGTGGCCTGAGTTGGGTGCGGTGCGGTGGCCGATGAGGCTGGCAGTGGTGGAAAGGCGGCTGCCTCTAGATCGAACTGCGGCGGTTGCACCGGCGCAGGTGGCTGTTGTTGCTGCTGTTGTTGTTGACTCAGTCCTGCAAGAAAACAATATATATAACAATTACAATAAATTATTGGTGCAGGTTTAATAAATAACAAATTAATATTAAATTTAAAACGGTTATACGGTTCTTGTGAATAATGTACACCAACACGGTGACAACATTAATAAAACATAATACCATTTTTGCAAATAATCCTTAATAATACAGCGAAACAATTTGTATATCCTTGCAGAGGGAATTATAATTTCAGTCAATTAAATCAAAAGTTTGCAACGCAGTGAAGGAGACATTTCCGACCATATAAAGTATATATATTCTTGATCAGCATCACCAGAAGAGTCGATCTAGCCATGCCCGTCTGTCGCAAACTAGTCCCTCAGTTTTAAAGCTATCTGCTTGAAACTTTCCCAAAAGTTGTCTTTCTATTGCAGGTAGTATATGAGTCGGAACGAGCCGGATCGTACGACTATATCATGTAACTGCCATATAACTGAACGATCGGAAATGCCATAACTTTGGTGTTTTTAAAGTTAGGAAGTTGGGATTTTCTATGGGTTTTATTTTTGGCCAATCAATCCAATCTACCAAATTTTATAAGGATCGGCCGACTATATCCTATAGCTGCCATATAACTGAACGATTGGAAATGCCATAAATTTCGAAGTTAGGAAGTTGGGATTTTTTATGGGTTTTATTTTTGGCCAACCGATCCGATGTTGGAGAATATAATTTACAGAATATTCGGTTAGCTTTCCTTTCTTGTTGCAAATAATACTCACCAATCATATGCTGCTGGTGTCCCAAGGAGCTGTGGTGAATACCGCGCTCGTTGCTCCCGCCGGACAGGCTGTTGCTGCCTGATCCCCCACCTGATCCACCGCCACCCGATCCACCACTGCTGACGCCCAAGCCGCCGCTGTTGCCCACATTGCTGCCAATCGAGTTGTGGTGATGGTGGTGGTGGTAGTGGTGTCCCGAGCCCTGCTGTCCAGTGCCGGAGGACAGGTGGTGCGGCTGCTGCTGCTGTGAGGACAGGGCATTGTGGTGATGGTGGTGGTGCGATCCACTCGCCATCGAAGAATGCTGGGCGTGGTAGTGCGGATTGTAGTTGTTGCCCTTGTAGTTGCCACGGTGTTGGGGCGGTGGGACGTCGTGGATGGTATTGTAGTGGCTCTGGCGCTCCCCGCGATGGGAGGCTCCGGCCCCCTCGGTTCCTCCACCTGGCTGTATATTGCTGCCAGTGGAAGATGTCAGCAGGTGCTGCTGCTGATGTGGGTTCGAGGGTGAGCTGCCGTAAATCTGTAATGGAGTCGAATAACAAGGAACGTTAGATTTAAATAGTATTTTAACTTGTGCATCATTTTCATTAAAATTTCAGTTTCAAACGACAATTACAAGTCTAAGACGATTTTAGTTATATGTAGATTACTTACCCCAACTCGCCCGCCTGGGGAGTAGTTGAGTCCGCCCTCCTCATCACGACGACGACGACGCGGGCGATTCTGCCACTGGAGTGGCTCCTTACTGATCGACGTGGCCAGCGATGAGGAGGAGCTGGCGGACATGTTGCTGCTGCGGTTCACCTGCTGCATGGCATGCGAGCCATGCTCGACGCCGTCCCCCGCCTCCTGCAACTCCTGCACCTGCACTTGCTGCTGAATGGCCACCTGTTGCTGCTGCTGTGGCTGCGTCTGTTGCACCACCAAGTGGTGCTGATGCTGGCCGGGCTGCGGTTGAGCCGGGGCAGTGGACACGTAGGTAACTTGCGGGGCGCTGGCTGCGCCGGAGGAAGCCAATTGATAGTGCTGCTGCTGGGATTGTCCCTGTTGTTGCTGTTGGGCCTGCAGGTGATGGCTGTGGGCGGGCAGAGCCTGCACCTGGGTGGTGTAGTGATGGTGAGTGGTCACCCCACCGCCATAGCTCTTCTCCAGATTCTTTTGCATGCCGCCTGTAGTTTGAAGAAAGCAGTTAGAAGAGTTCACTTGTTTGAGCAATTTTAAATATCCCTCGAAAATAATCGTATTGTAAAAAAATAAATAAATATAATATATAAAAAAAATGCATCATTGCTAAGATAAAGTATTAACTACGGGTGACGACAATGAGATGGAAAAATAAAGAAGATAAATTTCCCTCATCAGCGATTTTTTTCTTCCTATTTTCTTCACCAATGTCAATTATTTGAACACTTCGCAGTTTTGATTTTTAAACAAAATTACACGTGAGGAATATTTAACAAAGCCTGTTGAAAACTCACCTTTCCAGTTGCTCTTGATTGGATAGTGACGAGTCGAGCTGTTCACCTGCACCGTGGCCTGCTGTTGAGCCGAGCTCGTTGGCTGCTGCTGAATCTGCTGAAGAACTTGCTGCGGCTGAGGAGCCTGCTGGAGTGGATCCTGCACAATGTTTGCCGGGACCACGCTCACCATTCCTCCTGGGATGGCGCCCGTTATCTGGATGGGCACAATGCTACCGCCCTGGATGTGCGAAGCTGTTTGTGTGTTGCGCGGGGGTTTACCCCTCGACTCGCCGCGCGGTCCCGAGTTTACACCGCCCACGTTGTTGGGATTGCCGCGGTGATTGTTGTTGTAGCGCCCACCGCCCTGCGGCTTGGACGTGACCATCGTTTGTGCGGTGGGTGGCGGAGCTTGAGCGAAACTGGCAGCCACGGCTTGCGGAGCCAAGGGATTGGTGGCAAAGATGTTGCCCCCGATCTCGTAGAAATTCTGGCCATGGGCGGCAGTGGCTGCCACAGTGCCAGGCGGCCAGGGACCAGCCACTAAGCCGGGATAGAATTGATTTTGCGGAATCGGCTGCGAAAAGAGAGGATTTATATTACAATTATGTTTAATGAGCAGTATAGAAGCGTTAACTAAAGAATTGGCTACTTGTTGTCAATGATGATTGGTTGTAAGCAATTATATGAACTCATTTTGTATTTTAAAATTGAAGAATAAATAATTTAACTAGCAGTTTTCTTACTAAGAAATGGCAAAAGGTCAAACGGAGATCAAATCAAAAATATTATAAATACATACTGTTCAATAGAAAAATGAAACAATAAGATAAGAACATGTAAGTGGAAATCATTTTATACTTATTAAAAAAAAATTATTCATTAAGATATTCTCGTATAAATCAATAAATAACAATGCAATTCTTCAAATCGTTTTTAGTCGAAAATATACTCACAATAAGTACAGGGTTGCTGTACGGAACTGAGGCGGGAGCCGCGAGGGCTGCTCCGTTGGTGTACAAGTAGCGGGGCTGCTGGGCACCCGCATAGCTAACTGTGGCGGCACCGGCTCCGGATGGATCGAAAACATTGGCAGTCGGCGGCGACGTTAGACCGTAGCCGTTCTTCATATTTGGTACAGCTTGAATGCGATTAATAAACGACTTGGGCTTAATGCGGGCCATGATCGGCTTGCCCTGGAACTCCTTGACCTCCTCGCGCAGGTACTTGAACGCCTTCTGCGCATCGTCATCCGACTCGAAGGTAATGTACCACGAGTTGTTGGCGATGAATTCGCAGGAGATCGGCCGGGGGCAGCTCTCGTTGCTGAACAGAGCCTGCAAAGCACACAAAATCCAATTAGTATTTTAATGGCCTGGGGAAGCGTGAGGAGTCACCCACCTTGACGTCATCGAGGGGCGTGTTGTTCGATATCTCGCGCAGAATGATGATGCAACGCTTGCGATTGGGACGCACGCGCGTGCCATTGTCGTCCACCTGGACATTGGGCGATTCACGCAGCACCTCGGTGATGAGCTTGATGTCATTGGTTAGTTTCCGCACCAGATTGAATCTGGCCACGGTCCAAATGGGAACATACTGGTCGCTGTCCATCTGGGATAGCAGGTAAGTATCGTTGGCCAGGTTCTCTCTGTATGAAGGGTATTAAAAAGGTTAGATAATATATAATATTAGGAGACTGGACAACCCACCTGGAGAAGTAGTACTCAAGCTGGGTGGCCAGCATCTGCTTGAGCTTGTCCAGCGGTATGTTGGACTCCTCACCGGCGGCTGCATTGTGGCTTCCCTGCTGCTGCTGATCGGCCGAGCCGTTCGCAGGCAGCTGAACGGGCACTGGGACTTGGACAGGAACCTGGACCGGCACTACAATCTGATGGGGCTGCGGATCGAGGGCAACTAAATTCGTATTGTTGAGGGCGTCTGTGGTGTAGCAGACCACAGTGCCGTCCTGCGTCTGGGCGAGAGTGCCATTCATGATGGCGTATTCGTTGGTGTCCTGAGACTCGCTGCCTACTGCAGATGTTGCTCCTCCTGCTGATCCTACAGCCGCCGTGGCCTGTGGCGGCGCCGGCTGATGGCCGTATGTCAGATGCTGGGCGGGATGCGGCGACTGTTGCTGCTGCTGTTGTTGTTGGTGGGCTACGTGCGTATGGGCCAGGAGCTGGGCCTGGTGTGGATGCGCCTGCTGTTGCTGGGCGGGCGCTGGAGCAACTGCAACTGGAGGAGCTACTGGCGGAGGAGCGCCTGCGGCGGCGGCGGCGGCAGCGGCGGCTGTGATCAACGGTATGTGGGCAGCGGCGGCTGCTGCGGGGGAGGCTGCGATTTGGGTGGTGGCGCCAAACAGATTGGTGGCTAGCATCGCCGTGTCGACAGGAACGTTCGTGTAGACGGGCGGCTGGATCTTGACTGCATCTCCGTTCATGTAGACATATCCTCCTGCAAGTGGTTGGGATTATAGGAGGTTTTCATAGTATGAGGGGTGGGAGGTTCAGTGGGTGGGTGGTGTGTGTGCGAGTGTGTGTGATTGTGTGTACAAACAAGGTCAATTTTTGTGTTATTGTAGACGTAACGGGAAACTTTCGTAATCGGAGGAAGCTAGACGCTGGGAAAAGGAAAACTCTCCCCATTTCGAGTGAATAAATAATAAAAAAAAAAATAAAAACAAACAAATGAAACGCAAAGCCAGCATAAAGTACACACACATACATATGGTACATTAGGGGGTGGCACATGCATATGTACACATAGTTAGTTAACTATTTTTTACCAACCTAAGTAGTATTCCATGGTAACTTATGTTGCAATTATCAAGAAATTCCACACAAAGACACAGTCGGTTATTTTGCTTCTCCTACTTTTTCTCTTATTTTCCTTTTTTTGTTAAATCTATTTTTTTTTTTTGCTCTTTCGAGCTACACACATACACTCACGCACGCGGCACACTCACACACACACAGACACACACACACGCGCGTTGCCACCCAGTCGCGGGAGTGGGACAGAGAGAGAGCAAAGGATAGGCCAAGAGAGAGCGAGCGAGAGAGAGGAGGCTCTTCTTTCTATTTGGAAAATTTGATTTTCACTGCGAAATTTTGTATTTCGCCTATTTCCGCGACTCGAATCGCGCTCTTTATCGATGATGGTTACTTATTTATACTGTTGGCGACTCGAAAACACGGCTCCTTCTCCTCCGCCCCTTTTCCTGCACATTTTCTTCAACTTCTACGTTGCTGCCTTTTTCTTTTCCTCCGTCTTCGTCTTCAGCGCTGTTCTTCTTTTCGTTTGCCGTTTCCTTTTCTTCTTTCGTTTGCAGTCTATTTTTTTTCTTCTCGCTTTTCCTTTTTTCGCTTTTTTGCACACGCAGAGAATATGTGTGAATTGAAAATTGAAAACGACCGAGAGGCAATTGATTTTTTTTGTCGACTTTTCACGCCCTACTTTAACCGCCCGCACCCGCCAGCGCTGCGCTTTTCAGTTGTCAATCGGTTGCCAAGTTGCTGAATCAATTTTTAAGGTTCTGCCTGCTTTTTTTCACCACCAACTTGTCACGCGAAAAATCCAAAAATTCGACTTCTCATCGTCATAGAAAACTTTCGCCGTTTCGATAGATCGAGAGGCAGGGTTGCAAGTGATTGAAAATGCCAGCAGTTTGAAAAATAACTTCGATTTTTCACTGTTCTCGCAGTTATGAATTAAAGAAGTGTCAGAATTTTTTCCTAATCAGAACACTATTAATTGGCTTTTTTCACACAGGTTTTATAAAATGAGTTATTATTTTAGTTATAAAATGACATTTTAAAATACTGTACGAATACCAACATGATATTCTATCCGCAAAAAATACCAACTGCATCCAAAGCTGCAGCCCTGAAACGTGCAAGAACATAATATTGCTATGCGATTTCCCGCCCCTCCGCCCCTTTCCAACACAAAATACCTGCATAATTGTGTGATAAAACGAACTTACCATTCAAAATGAAAGAAATCCTGGGTTAATCCACCCGCTGACGCCGATTTTGTGCAGCTGCTGGTGGACAAACCACTTGTTAAATTTCCAAACCGAACGAACAAAACGAAACACCAAGCGTTCCGCGCGTCCACGTTTTCTTTTTCTAGCGAATTATCGTTGGGAAATTCAACGATTCCAACGCGTTGTTTTTAAGGCGCGAATTTGTGGTTGTTTTACACTCACGAACCCTTTTCTTCAGCAAAAAGCAACACACGCAAAAAATTCGCGCTCCGCTTTTTTATTATATATATATATATTTAGTATTTTAAAAGGAAGAAGATATTGTAGTCTATTGGCAAAAGTGAGCTGGTATATTTCGGTATTATTAGCTTCGCAAACTATGTCCTCACTAGACAACAGTCGTTAAAACGCGCAGCGTTTCTAATAAACATACCGGGATATGTAATTACAGCTAGGTTTGAATCCTCGGTGTATCTGGGGCACAAACCACATTAATGTGGGCAGTTTTTATTTTAAATTTTTAATTGGTAATTCCAAATTAAAACTATCTCGATAATCAGCGCTTCAACATGATTTTAATGATTAAGGTTAGAAATGTGTCTTAGAAAATTAAAATATTTTAAAAAGCCGTTCATAATTTTTAAATATTTCAGACACTGGATAATTTTTGCAATGATCACAATCGCAAAATTATTGTTTGTTCAAAATCCACAAGCAATGTCGACAAAGGAATCTTAAAAATCATCTGTATTTTTTTAGCTCAACATATTTCTCCGCTTCCCATATAGACGCAGAAAATACACAAAATGCTCCACTTTCGTCCCATTATGCTACGACAGCGCCCGCACACATTCGTTTATTTAAATTGAACATTTAATTTTATTTATAACATTGTTCTCAGTTAATGGTCTATTGCTTCTGTATTCATGTAAATGTTCTATCAAGAGTGTTTGAATTAATCGGAACAAAGAACTTTTGCAAGTTTTGGGTGTTGTTGTGGAGCTTAAGAATGAAATAGTAGTATGAGAATTCACACCGTTTGTTTGTTCGTCCGCCTAGAAGCCGTGCACCTTAAGCTGATCCGGCTTAGCTAGTCCCACCTTCGTCAACCATTGACAAATGTTCTCACGCTGATCGCCCTGGAGCTGCAGGACCTCACCATACTCTGGATGCTCGATTACAGTGCCATTGCATGCGAATTCCTGCAAAGTATTTAAAAATTAGTTTTTTGGGTTAAAATCGTTCACTTGTCACAAAACTGTAGGAACTTTTTAATGAATGCTCTGTTTATTAACCTAGCTTAAAGCGAATGAAAAGCACTTTCTTTTACAAATTGTAAGTACGTATGTGGTCGGTGTAATAGCAGAGAAAGATATTTGTTTGTTCAAAATAGTGGGCTTGATTTTCTAGGTAATGGGGAAATAAAAATTAAATATTTCGTGTAGAAAGTCGGTATTATGTGTCCTATCGAAATGTTAAAACGCTGATTTTATTAAAAATCCATTCTGATTATTGATTCATTTGAAAAACCAAGCCCAAATATTTATCCTTCACTTTATTAGCAAGTGGAAAGGGTGATTTTATGTATACTACCTTAAGAAAGAGGATAAAATCTAATCGATCTATCTTTGAGGAGAGTGAAGAGATTTTGTGTTGCTTACATTGAATGGCTATGGGATAAGTACATATTTAATGGCTCTTCAAAGATTTAACTTTTAGCTAGTGGGTAGGGTATAAATACACAAATATTACAGGACTAAGCAGGTGGAAAGGATTATGCATTGCACCGATGCTGACCCCGCGGAAAGTTACCACCGAAAGTTCCTACTACAGTATTGTGACAAAGTGGGCTAAACTTGGTAAACCCACCTTCTTGCAGGAGCGGACTATCTTCTTCAAGTCATACTCCGCGGACAGGCCCTGAACAGTGGTTAGTGTCTTGCGACCGTTCCTCTGCTGGATTCTTATGTGCACTAGCCCGTCTTGAATATCATCATCATTGCCCTTGATTGCATCAGCAAAGGGGTCTGTAAAGTGGAAGATTGGATTGATTATTGGGATTATCGGGGGATCCAAATAGATGTAATGTAATCACACCCTTGCAGCGTGTCTTATATACGGGTGTGTATGTGTGTGCGTGCGATGATGACGGGCAGGCAGCCATTTTTATGTACATGTGTAAGAGTCGGGGAAAACTCGTTGGTGTTCCCTCTACTTACCACGAGTGTTTAAATTCTGGATGGACATACGACAATAAAAACAAACCACAGCCTAAAACAAAAACTTTTTGAAATGATTTGTTGATATCTGAACTTTTAATTTAACGTTTTACTGAGTGAGTTTTTCGGAAATGTGTCTGACAAGCAGTGTGACCGCACCGATAACGACAAAAAATACCAACCGGTCAAAAACAAATACCAATAAATATATTTTCAGCTACGAGATATAACATTAAAAACGAATTAATTTAAATAATTAATTCCGTTTTTTCTTGACTAAAATAAATTAATAAAAGAATTAATTAACAAATACTAATACGTTAAATTAGGATGATGCGTTTAGGATGCGTTTTTGATAGTTAAACATAGACCAAATGAAGATAAGACCCTTGTTTCCAAATTATATACTTTAACCATAATGGTATAGGTAAGAAATTGTCTTCCAATTTGTATCATTTTTTTAAATGTGTCCAAAATGGTACAAAAACCATTCGGTAAAGTAAAAACATTGGGATAATTTAGAGGCGACGAAACTTTTCCAATTAGACTTGGTGGCAACGTGGGTCGGGTATTCCTATCGATATGTGTCATGCCAACTCGCTTGGCCCAACTGCAACCCTGTGTTTTCGGCAAGCGCAGCCAACTTCGCACTATGCCGGGCTGCCATATTTCTTTCCTGCTTGTCTTTCAACGAGAAAAGGTGGGCATTTTGCGTTTTGTCTCGATTTGGTTAAGTTCTAGCGTTCCGGCAGCGTTTTAAACGCTCCGAAAGTGTTGAGGCATAATGCCTACCCCACGTGTTTCCGTCACATTTAACGCCGGCCCGCTGAACTTCGGAGGTAAATTGAGTTTTACCCACACGTGCAACCCAGCGGGCAAATAGTGATTTAAAGTGTTTTAGTTGTGAAACTAGGCCGGGCTTAAATATCAAAAAAAACATATCAAGTCAATTTACTAAGATAAGTCGACTTTGTTGTACCCAATCTAATATTCGTCTCCCTTTCTTTACATGCTTATTCCTGTCGTCCTTTTGTGTGGATTTATTCTATAAAGGTAAGAACACGTGTGGTCTTTAAACGCTTGATTTATTCTTTCATGATGAATGATTTGAGCAGAAGAGTTCTTGAAGACTATATTCATCACCCAAGACTGAATATAACGCAGATATAATTATCTTTATTTAAAAATATCCGAATCTAATCGCCTACTTTCTTTGTATTCCATGTTAACCCATATGAACGTCTATCTACTGGTTTTCTTATAAAGGTAAGCAGTAAATCCTATCCTGTGTAATTTAGTTCGAGTTTAATGAGGATTGATTTAGCAGAAGAGTTCTTGAAGACTATATTCATCACCCAAAACTGAAAATATACCAAGAACTATTGAAGTTTTTTTTTAAAGATCATAATCTAATTACCCGATTATCTTTTTATTCCATGTCTCTCCTTTTTGTTGGGCTATTTGGTGATTTTCTTATAAAGGTAAGCAGAAAAACCATCCTGAGTACTTCAGTTTTGATTAATGAGGATTGATTTAACAGAAGAGTTCTTGAAGACTATATTCATCACCCAAAACTGAAATACAAAAAAAATATAGAAGAATTGTTAAGTCGTCCTGAGCAATTAATAATTGATTTCTTAAATTCTTTACAGACGTGAGATGGCAACCTCTTCGCACCTCAATTGGTTGATCATTCGCAACAACAACGCCTTCTTGTTGAAGAAGCGCGATGTTGCCAAGCCCTTCAGCACAGTAAGTAAATATGATTTTAAATACCATGTGCCACATTTATAGACTCGTCTAAATGTCAAGAAAAACTGAAAAGAAATTAGTTGATAAATGGTTCTTACTAATATCTATTCTGTACCAGTCTATAATCGTGGTAACGAATCTCTCTTACAATGATGTTTCCAACTTACAACTTTCACAATGATATTTGAATACAACATGATAGTAACTCTAATCTGACAAAAGTTGAATGCATCATCCTTTCGTGAGATAATTTAACAATTTAAATAACTATTAAACTCACTTTTCCAGGAGCCAAACAACTTGGCCAGCGTAAGCTCGTTCCGCTACAGCGGCATCGTGCACAAGAAGACCTTGGGAGTCGTGCCGACCGCCGACAAGAAGGGCTTCACCGCCGTGCTGAAGAAGGGCAAGTATGCCCAGCGTCCCGCCAAGAACACCGTGCGCGTTGACTTCAAGGCCGGTCCCCGCCGTTCCCTGAAGAAGCTGAAGAACCTCCTCATCGGCTCCAAATACCGCAAGGACCTGACCCAGGTAAATATCGTTATAATGCTAGAGAAATCTCTTTTGGTTCTTGTCATGATGATCTTTTTTTAATGCTACACAACCAAGATCGCTGAATGATCGTGTTGATAAACTTATCTGAGGCTCTCAACCAAAATGTAGTCTAGTAATCCTTTGATTGGCTTTATCTTATGAATTTCCTTGTGTTTTCAGGCTGCCCTCCGCCGTGCTTCTGCTGTCCTGCGCTCCCAGAAGCCCGTCCCCGTCAAGGGAAAGAAGGCCGAGCTTGCTAAGGGAAAGAAGCCCGAATAAACTATACCAGATGGGATTATGCGGAGCTGTTTTCTACTCGAGAATAAAGAAAAAATGTTAAAAACACCCTAATATTAAAGCTAATTTCTGTGAATATGTGGGAAATGGTTTTGTTGGGGAAATGAAGCATACTTTAATACGATAAACAGTTCAACTGTTATAATCTTCGAGGCTGTTGACTTATTTAATTGATCTTAATTAAAAAAATATCAAGAACACCCCTTGTAAATTATAATTTAAATTATAGATAAAAAAAAAAAAGAGTTCCTTCCAATGAATTTGAACACGCTTTGGATTTTGTTTTCTTAATGTGTTGGTCGAATTTATTGAACTATAATTCCTGGGATATGGATGACGTTACACAGAAAGAGACCATGGAAATGCATTGAAATATTACTGGACGTAAAAGATCGCGTCAGATTAGTAACACCCTCTAGTTAAAGACAATACAACGCTTCTTAATCTACGGTACACATGGATTTTAAATGCGCATTGAGCTTGGCTTCTCGACACAGCTTCAGTAAAAGTACTCGTACTTCTGGTACGAATACAGCATCACCTCCATTGATTTCTTGCCCTGCAGCACCCCATTTCTCTCCATATAGTTCCAAATGGAGGCCATGAAGACGCAAAACAGGATCACGCCAAACACGATGAATTTGAGCAGCAGAAAAATGGTACGCATGCCCACTGGAGCAGTGAACTCCACCAGCAGGACTAGGAGGACAAACAGGAAGGTGGCGGCACTGTAGTACAGAATCCGATCCGTGTTGAGCTGCAGCAGGGAAGCATCGCACAGGGCTAGAGCTTCGTGAAGGGCGGCAGTTCGGGCAGCCGGGATGGTTTGGATGGCAGTGGAGCTGCCATTGCATTGGGCCGGCTGCTGTTCCTGCTCTTCCTCCCCTGCCTGAGCATCGCCAGCTCCCAGTTCCCTCACAACACAGCTTTCGCTATCCTCCACCTGGCAGTTCACTTCGATGGTGGCCACTGGTTCCTCAGTTCTCGCTGTTAGCTTAGTTAATCTCAACTTGGCCAGCACAGCCTCGTGATCCGAGAAGCTAAACTTCTCTCCGGGCACTCGTTCCGGAAGGGGTAAGCTATACTCTACTATCTCGGCATTCACATGATCACCTCCACGAACAAAGATGTGATCGATGCGGATGCCCTGCGGATTCCTCTGCAGAGCCTTCTTAGATGTGTACGAGTTGTGTTGGCATTCGTTGGTGCGAAAGGAGTCCGAGGCGCAGCTGTCGAGCATCTTTGAGGTATAGAGTAGCACCTTGTAAGAGATATCCTGCGGCTGGGCATTCAGATCGCCAGCCAGGATCTGCAGCGCCGAGTTGCCTCTGGTAGCCTCGATGAATTGAGCAGTGTCGAAGGCCTGGATGACGCGGTGCGTCTTATACTCGTCGTTGGCATTGTCGTACTCCGCGTGCAGGTGGGCATTGTACAGGTGTACCATCTGGCCACCGACCAGGATGCGGCACAGGCCCACTCCCTTGCCGCCAAACCAATCCGCGTGCTGGATGCGATGGAAGTAGCCGTTGACGGACCAGGCGTGGAACAGAGTGCCCAGAATGGGGTACTTGGAGAGCACCAGCAGACCGGCGCCCATCACGCCGCTGTGGAAGTAGTGGCTGTGGGGCAGGACCGCCTCCGTCCCCTTCTGCAGCCGCTCACTGTCCTGTTGCGCCCACACCTCCTGCAGGGATACAATGTCATACTTCCCGCTTCCCAGCTCTTTGCAGATGGCATCAATGCGGGGCCCGCGATCACTCGACACGTACGGAATGCCCCTGAAAGTGTACACATATTGTTAGTATCATCAGATCGGGGTCAATGCAGGAGCACCTCGTACAGAAGCCTTAAAAGGAGATGAGATCTCACCAAATATTCAGGGTCAGAATGTTCAGCTCTAGCAGCAACATCGCGGTTTTGGGGATCGGGTTTCACGCTCGCATGCTTACAATCAAATATCGGGCGCGGGCAGCGGCGATAAGATAACTTTATGTTTTTTTTAATTTGTTGTGTTCAAGATGTATAGCCACAGTGTGACCGTCTGTGGAAAGCCTAAATTTAATTATGTTTAACCCTCCATGGGCTTTGTCACTTTGACTTGGCATAATCAGTAATCAGATGAGGAACAAAACATGAAATTGATTTTAAATTGAGAGCATTTGATGCAAACTTTTAATTTAGCAATGACTCAAAAGTTGTTAAAAAGTTTGTAAAAAGCTTGTAAATTGGGCTCATCTCCAAGGGTTAATTAGATTAGTAACATACCGTTTGTGGTGGTATTTTTGAGCTTTTTAAATAAGTTCACTCTATTCCCGCAACTAGTAAATTTCAGTATTTAATTTTTAGTAATAACATTTAAAAACAATAATATTACAACTTAAATTTTGGAGCACTATGGTGTTTGGGGCGCGAACATGATGCTACACCTGCTGCTATTCTGCTTGGCGCTCTTCATCATCATCTATTGGTAAGTTCCGCTTGGGTTGGGCCAACATACTTGGCCCATCATCGTTGTAAACATAAAATTTAATCACTTTCCATTTTAGGATTTTGCCCACGGGCATTAGCTGGTATTTGGTAAAGAGGTTTCGGGTCAAAGTACGGATTGGGCGCATCTCACTGCCCTATTTGTCCCTGAAGAATGTGCACATCAGCAAGAGTGGGTTCTCGGTGGTATGAATAACCTTTAATCTCTCATTTCGAAGCGATAAAGACTCTTGGTCTTTCAGCAAATCGATGAAGTGTGCCTGCGCAGCAGTTTCTTCACCACCGAGGTGACCAAGCTGCTCTCTATTTACATCCGCGATATCCGGATCAACAAGGACATACACAGCCGGCAGGATGACACTGAGGACTTCTACGAACTCCGGCGGATTCAAGAGAGTAAGCCGGCGGAGCCGAAGGGTGTGCCAGACTTCAGGCAAACCAAGGTGCCGGCGAGCATCATCACATTTGCCCAATTTATGGCCGTGCATATAAACAACATATCAGTGGTCCTGATGAACAATGATTTTGATCCGGGCTGGTTTATCCATGCCACGGCAAAGGAACTCCATCTGGACGGGAGTATCGTCCAGAATGCCCGTGTCCTGCTGGTAAATGCGGCGCTAAGCGAAGCGCAAGCCAAGATGCTGAGGCACTGCAGCTCCCGCCGCCAGTCGCTGGAGAATCTGAACAAGATTCGGCCCTGCCTGGGCGAGGTCAGCTTCGACATGACTCTGGATGCGTCGCTCTTTGCCCAGGGACCGCTGTCTATGGATGTAAGAGATTTAAATTCTGTTTCTATGGCATACTAAGCATTAATCCAATTCTTAGACCCTTAGTCTGGTTATCAACAATGCCAAATCAGTCGTTCACGGAGGTCTGTACGAATTCCTTAGTGAGGCCAAGCGAAGAACATCGACTGGAAAGCAGTCCCGACGTTCCACGCAGGCTTTAGCTCCCTCCAAAAGGTCCTTCGACAATGATAACTACGAGAAGCTGGCGCCTATTATACCAAAGAACTTTAGCTTTAGCATCAGAGCGGCAACATTCTCCGCCGTCAAAGAAAATTCACAGAACGATTTTAGTGCCAAGCTGCAGTCGTTTCAAGTACGTTGATTCTTAGATAACTGGTTTATATTTATAAATACATTAACTTTAACCCACAGATCTCGGGAAAGTTTAACTCGAAAGTTTCAGATGAAAAAACTTTGCTACCTTCAATGCTTGCAAAATTGGGTTTTCACCATTTAGACATTGATACTAAATATGAGAAGCTACTCTTTGTAGAACAATTCACCATAGATTCTCTGGTAAGTACCGCCTGCTTTTGTAGAATTTATGTTTGTGTTACCTAAAATATTTCCCATCAGCTGGAAAAAGACATCTTCAATCTGTATGTGAAGCTTAAGACATTTCAAATCATCTATAACCACAGCGAGATCTATGACTTTGTCAACAACAATTTTCTGGCCCGCCAGCGCTCGAGCGGATCACAGCCAATGCAGCTGATACACAAGCAGAAATCTCTGCCGGATCACTTGTATCTGGACACGGCGTCGGAAAGCCACTTCCGTGGGAATCAGAGAAGGGAAGGCGGTGTTCTCGAATGGATCATGCAAAGGATCGTGGTCAAAGGCTGTGCGGAGCTGTTCAATGTCTCACTTCTAATGAAATTGGAGGATGAGCACATAGCCATGAGCGTTAGTCATACAAGGTTCCTCTTGGAACAAATCGAGGAGAAACGAAGTAATCTCTATGAAAACAAGTTCTTGAACTTGCTGTTGAATCAACGGCAATGGAGTATGGAACTCATGGTGGAAACGCTGTGGTCAAATCTTAAGAACTCTATTAACGACACAAACAACCTCAAGAAAACCCATTCGCCTGGGTCGCCTTTCTTCCTCGGAGTGAGCTTGGTTAAGCTCTGCTCGTATGCAAACACCACCAAACTGGACATATCCGTGCATACTTTCCGCACGGAGTACAGCATGCAGTTGGCGGAGTTTGTGGTCAAATCAATGGAGTGCCTCAGGCAGTACCGTGGAATGGAACCAAAGAGGATGTCGGGACAATCTCAGGCTAGGCCGAACGCAGGCCTCACCCTGTCCGTGCAGCCATCACAATCATGTACCTCACTGCGGGTGTCTGTTAAGGTCAAGGATATTACGGCTTACTTTGTTAATCATCACAATGTTTATACGCTGCTCAGTTTCTCAGAGCTTAACTTGTCGCGGGCTCAAAATTTGACCACCTTGAAACTCGAGGAGTTCCAGATGGCAATAATGCGCTCGCTGACAGCTTCTTCGCTTTGTCTCACCGACTTTTCGGACGTGTTTGCCAATTGCAAATTGATACGACTGGAGCATGAACAAGTGGAGGGTACATTGGGAAAACTCTCTATTTACATACCCGGCAACACGGAGGCCACTTGGAACTCCAATTTGCACATGCACCTGTTAACCTTAGTAAGGGATATGCAAGACTTGAAGACGGAGTTGGCGATTCCAGCCTCGCCTGTAAAGAATACCACACCCAGAGGAGGACTTGTGGTGGAGTTGTCTGCCGAACGTAGCACAATATTTGAGATAAAGTTTTCTGATCGTCACTCAATTCAGATTTTTGTGGAGAGCCTCTTCTTCAGTCAGAAGGAACGATGCATCATCTATGCGGAGAATGTGTTTGTCAAGATCGATGATCAGCACATATTTACAGTCAAAGAGCTGGATCTGCAGTCAGTCCCACGTCTTGAGGTACTCACCCAAGAACGGCAAAACTTTCCTGGCTTTGTGTTGCCCTTCAACAAAGTGTGGGTCACCACCATTGGATCCTTTAAAGCCATTTTCCCATATGACCATGACTTTTACAATGCCATTAACGGCGAGTGTGTTTCCCACTTCAAGTGGCTAAAACTTATACACAACTACAAGAAGAAACCGTTTACGGTGGACTCACCGTTGCCATGTGATTTGGTGATTAAGATCAAGGAGTTCCTGCTGGAAATCAGCGACGATCCCTTCGAGGTGAAGCTTCGCGATAACTATGTCCTGCTGGTGGACGAATATCTGGAAAGCTTGAAGCGCAAGGCAGTGTTCGATAAGAAACTCGGCGAGCTCTGCTCGGAACGTCTCCTTTTGCCAGCTGGAACTAAAGAGAGTCTCTATGCCAACCTGGTGACGAAGAACTCGGAAATCTACATACAGCGGTCGAAGAAGATTCGCGAAAGTGGCCCAGTTCGAACACGCCTGCTGGCTTGGATCATGACGGATGTGAATATTATGGCCATGGCAGACACCTCCATCCATGGCTACGAAAATGTGACGCATATAATGCGTGAAATCGATCATGAGAGTCCCTGGCCGGAGGAGGGACTAGAGTTCTCTACTCTCTGGTGTCGTGGGGTCAACATCAGCTGCACTGAATGGAAATTCATGCTGAGGTTGGTGGTCATCTATACCGATAACTCATATTAATAATTATAAATTTACAATCATACTTTCAGAGACTTCCCGCAACCGATGTTCTGTGTAAACAGCATGCGGCTGTATGGCAATCTTTGTGGAGCCGAGCAGATGGGCTCCAAGCGAGCTAAGCGTGATGTCTTTATTAATATGGGTGAACCGTTTGGCACCAAAGTGATCCAACGCAGCATGCCGTCGCTAAAGTTCTACCACGACTTTGACTGCGAGCTTGAGAGCTGCAGCTATGCTTTTGGTGCCTGCTGGGAACCTGTGATGGCCCAGTGTAACCTGAGCTTTGAGAAGATCTCGGCTCCCTCGAAAGATCCCTCGCCTCCCTTGCCGTTTTGGGACAAGCTGCGTTTACTGCTGCATGGTCGTTTAACGCTGATAGCCAAGCGATTTACCATACTCCTTCATGCCTCGCTGGATCCCTATAACACCACTGAGGAAATGGAGTTGACCTGGAATAATTGCGGGATTGTGCTGACCAATGCGAAGATTATGTTCAAAGGGGAACTGAATGTGAGCCAATAAATCCTAACAGTTGTCCAAAAGATTACTAAAGTTATCCCTTTACAGGTCACTGTTCGAACGGCTTCACGTTACGACGATTGCCGTTTGCTTCATTTCCCGAATCTTAAGCTGACCGTCAAGCTAAAGTGGGTGTGTCTGGCCAATCCCAACGACCACCACGCCGTGATGCCCTGTGCTCCGGACAAGCTGCCAGAGTACTCAAGCAATCAGGTTCACGACTCATTCCGTGCCTTCCGGTCGTTGAATCTTAATATTTGGATTTCCTTTGAGACGAAGCCTAAAGCGGGCGATGATTTGGAATTGGACATACCCAGTCTGGTGTTATACGGCAGCACATTGAGATGGTTTGAGAGTCTCCAATTGATCCTGTCGGGTGTGACAAGGCCCACGCGTCGTGGTCCGGTTTTTAACAATGTGAGACCCCGGAAAAAGCCGCTAAGCCGTCACTACAAGAAGGCCAACTTGCAGATGTGCCTGCACAAGTTCCAAGTACTCTACTGGATGTCCCATGCCTTGCAAAAGGGATTCCAGTTGAACGGCCGCCGAGTGTCCTTCAGTTCCGAACACTCACTCACCCTGAATCCCATTGACGATGGGCTAATCCATCGACCACGGGCGGATTGGTCAACAATCTACATGAACTGCGAGCTGAACGACGCTGAGATCTGGCTAAAGAGCATTCTCACCGAGAATGAGAATTTGGCTAGTGCAGCAGATGCATTCAAGATAGTGCGATTCTATTTTCTGAGCGTCGCCAAGGTTTCCTACGGGCGCGAAGCACTGATACCCACGACGGCTACGAGCACAGAGGAGGACGTGAAGGCCCAGTCCACGACGCCCACCCATAAGTTGGTGGTGTATGATTTAAAGGGAGCCTGGACCAAAAGCAATCGGGATGTGGCATTCACTCTGTTTGACTCCTTTATGAAGTCCCAAAAACTGAAGAACAATCTGTCCACCGAGGCGGTAAAGAGCTATCGCAAGGAGGGTCCTAACTCGGCTGTTCTCAAGCATAAGAGAAGTGATAGCACCATTACATTGTCCAGTACTAGCAGCGAGGTCTTGCCAAGTAAGTTTATTTAAACTTTACTTTAAATCATTAAATCTCACGTCCAAATTTTCAGTTTCAAACCCAAATGCATCCCTGAAAAAGGCCCCAGCCCAGAACCTTGCCACAGCGATGTTGCAGCAACTCATCGCGGAGGCGGACCACAAGTTCAATGTGTACAGCGATGATCATAGCACCCAATCAAGGGAACTGCAGCTCCAGGGTCTGCAAGCGTGTTCCGCCCAGGATATAATTCACGAGAACTGGTCCATCAGCCTAGTGAACTCTCAGGTGTTGCTGAAGGGCTGTGAGACGTCTGGTTATGTGATCATCAGTGCTGCCAAGGCGGAGATTCTGCAGCGGGAGCATCGTCCAGTTTGGCGGGAGCGTTCGCTCATTTCGAAAACCACGTGGAAGGGATTGCTGGAGTGCATGCAGTACTATGCGACAGTCAGCGCGGGAGATAATAACTCTCTGCTGGAGAAGGAAATCATGTGGCTGACGGTGGACAACATTCAGGACAAGGACGAGACTGTGATCAACAATCTGCCGGACATCTCGCACTTGGTTGGCAGTGGGCGCAGTGTGGGCGGCGTAGTCTCCGAAACTGTGGGTGCCTTTCTGAGCGAAAATTCTGGCGAAGCGCAGCCCGTCCAACTGCAGCGCATCGTGTCCAAGTGTAAGTGCGAGTTCTTTTATGTAAGCTATGGCGATGCCATCGATCCTAATAGCATTACGGAAGTACCGCCTCCGCCTTCGGAAGAGCTGCAATCTCCGTGGGAGAAACAGGACGACCCCGTAGATGCATTCACCCTGATGCATCATGATCTGGATGTGTGCACCAACTCGGTGCAGTATGCCATGATCTTGGATATTGTGAACAACCTGCTGCTCTATGTCGAACCACAAAGAAAGCAGGCCGCCGAGAAACTGACGCGGATGCGCTTTCAGCTTCAGTTGCACTCAACGGAGGACCAGAAGCGACCCATTCAACAAAAGCAGACGGTTATCCGGAGTCTGCTAATGAAGATTCGCTCGCTGGAAAAAGACACACACATGATCAGCAAGGAGCGGAATGAGGAAGGCGACACATTAGACCTGCGTCAGGAATATGATCACGTGCAGCAGATGATCCGCGAAAGCAAGGAAGAGCTGAACACGTTCAGCGAGGACTTGGATATGATGCTGCTGTGCTACAAGGAGACACAGTTGTCGCAGCTTAGCAAGATCTTAAACGTGCGCTCCGACGAGTCGGTGACCATGGTGCGGACCAACGAGATCTGCTTTAAGCGCGCCCAGTGGCGGCTCACGGAGACGGATGGCCAGATCGGCATAGCCGATCTTGTCCTGAGCGCTTTCCTTTACACCAAAAAGTCCAAGAGCGACGATTCGGTGGAACACCTGCTTGAGCTGGGCAACATACGGATGGAGAACCTCTTGCCGCGGGAAATCTATCGCGATGTACTGCTGGCCACCGAAATCCAAAAAGACATGCCTGTCGACACCCACAAGCGAGTGCTGCGCATATTCTGCCGGGAAAAGGCTCCAGTGGGCGGGATATCAGTGAAGGAACACTTCGAGATCAATGTGGCACCCATCACGATTGCCATCACGAAAAAGTTCTACAGCACAATGCTGAAGTTCTGCTTCCCGGATCGCGACGCCTCCGAAACAGAGGTCAACGACGAGTTGGATGACAACGCCACAACAGCGGCGTCCACAACGAATTTACAGGCCAAGCCTTCAACATCTTCATCCACAAAGCGCTCGGGTAAGGGTAAAAAGGGAGCTAAGGACTCTGAATTCTATGTGAAGATTGAAAAAGATGACGTGGAGAAGATGAAGGAGCGCGCGGAGAAAAACAAGCTGTTCATCTACATCAAGATTCCCGAGGTGCCCGTGCGCGTAAGCTACAAGGGCAACAAGGAGAAGAATCTGGAGGACATCACAGACTACTCACTAGTTATACCGACGCTGGAATATCACAACGTAACGTGGACCTGGTTGGATTTGCTTCTGGCCATGAAATCTGTGAGTCGGCGGGTGATATTCTCGCAGGCCATCAAGCAGAAGCTGCATATCCACCAGCGTCAACCAATTCTGTCTGCCGCAGAACGAGCTACGCCGCAGGAAGCGGAAGATAAGGCCGTTATGCTGTTCGGAAATCGGTTGTTGGTGAGTCATCATAGATAACTATTATAATAATTGCTTCTATTAACTAGTTACTTTAACCTTTTTAGCAGAACGAAAACCGTAATCAGAAAAAGGGCGTCTTCAAGTTCTCTTCAAGCGGAAAGTGATCCGGAAATAACTAAAACTTGAGTGCTTTTTCAACGATATTTGTATGCTTTAAATTTATTACTGTACGTTCTTAGGATGTACGAAAATATGTTCAGCTTGCGGTACTGACCAGGACTTAGCACAGCTTATCTGAAATGCCGTAATCAACTAACAAGAATGTCAAGTGCGTCTTGGCCCGTTTAACAATACATTATACAATACAATCACACACTCTCAAGTATTATGCTATGTAACTCTCTAAATATAGCTATTTATGTAATGTATGTTTGTTGTTAGCAATAAAGAGGGAGTAGGCGTAGTTAATTTTTACACACCAGTGACAATTGTAAACTTTAAAACACTTAAACTATATCGGCATCATCGCTGGATCTTCCTTCTTACTTGTTCTGTTGCTTCAGAGGTGGCTAAGGATTAAAGATGAGTTAGTATTGGAGGTACTCTATAGATGGCGGATCACTTACCAGCACAAAGACTCGTTTGGGCAGTGCACGCTGCACCAGTTCATCGAGCAAGGCATTCTGGCTGTCGTTCTTCTGCGGATCCGCCTTGGTGTTGTACTCCAGGCTCAGCACTGGTAATTCTTGCCAGCCCACTTGTAGGGGATACAGGTTGTAGACCAGTTCCTTTTCCTCGTAGGCCATTATCGAGATGTCCAGCTGAAGCAGATATTTGATAATTTAAAGACGAGATACATAGGGCTTCCATTTAAGATTACCCACCTGTTTGTGACCGGAGCATATAAAGTTATCCGTCTTGCTGATACTTAAGTTGGCTATCAGGTGAAGCACATGCGTGGTGGGATTTTTTAGCACCACCTTAAAGGCCATGGGCATCTTCACAAACATCTTCTCCTCGATGGTGCAGTAGATATTCAGCGGTGGCTCTGCAATGTCCAATCCACTGATCACAAACTTGGACTCGTTCTCCTCCTTGCCATTTGCGCGCCGCCAGCGAATGCAGAATACTCCAAAAATGGGCAGGGCGGATTGAATCCCCTCTAGCGTGTAGATGCCCTTAATAAAGCCGCGACAGTGACCCGTCCCCTGGACTGCTTCCAGAGCTTTGTTGTATATAAGTCGAGTGGTTTTCAGGCCCTCTTGGGTACTCAAGGCTTCCTCGGCCACATTGACATCATCCGACTGCAGGGAGCTGCTCATCACACCTGCATTGGCCACCTGCAGGGCATTGGAAACCGCCGAATTGCTGTTTATGATGGTCATGGTCGTGGGTATCTTGGTCACCAGACTCTTGCTCATGTACGCACTGATTCCGGCGGGCGGCGTCGGAGCAAGTGGCTCCTCGCTGGAGAGTTTAACTGCGGGCCGGATGAACTTACTGGCCACCGCCTTTCCCTCCAGCTTGCCACGGTGATCAAGATCCCGGGCAGTTGTCCAGTCCCGCAGGGTAGCATTCGTCCGGAGAACTATCACGCTTTCCAACTTTTCACCGGCACTGTACTTGTTGGTGTATTTCTTCCGCTTAAAGCTGTAGTTCGATTGCACTAAATTGTGATCCTGGAGGGTGAGTGGTTGTTAAGAGGGGTTTCAAGGTTTACCTATCCCAGAATACATACACATATAAAGAAGCTGTCCAGTATATCCACATCATCCACAGCCACTACTTCCGTGTTGGCCCTTAGGAGGAAGTTCTCCCCGCGATACACCTGGTTGAGGGGCTTTCTGTCCAGCGTGTAGAAACGGGCGGTGAACTTGAAGTCACCATAGCATCGCACTGTGAGCGTATCCTCCCGAGACTTTCGCAACCTCGTCTCGTCAATGTACTCGATCTGAACCGGGGAAATCGCAGCCAGGCTCTGAACCACACCCTTTACCTCGTGATCTGGAGTGGATTCCGAGCTATTTGGGGCGGTGCTGACCCGGGCATTGGTGCCAACTCCTCCTGACCCCCGGTCGACATCCAGAGTGTAGCTCAATCTTTGCTGCAGCTTGATCTCCGCCTCGGCCAGGCTGAAAATGTAGAAGGTGGCCGTGTTGCTCCCGTGGGCGGACAGCTCGCCCACATCGATTTGGATTTGGGCGTGCAGCTTCTGGCGGCCCGGGGAGATGTCCGTTGTGAGGAATACTGAAAAGGAATTTTAAAAATGTTTGTTTTTGGTCCAACAAAATGTTTAAAACTTTTTTTATATATTTTTGTTTCTGTGTATTTGCTTTTTGTTTTTAAATCAAAGCAAAATAACGGTACTAAAAAAGTCGGAAAAACGCAAGCAGATCACTGGAAGAGCTTTTTGGCATTGGTCGGAGCTCAAAAGCTCTTTCTAACGACTTAGCGCCTAAAACTCGGCAGAGCTTTCAGTTCTCTTTCCCGCGAGTGTGAGCGACGCACGCCTGCTCACTTAAAATTACAAAAAATTAAATTTCTGCCGGTTTCGGGTTCGAAAATTTGTTAAAAGGTCTATAAATATTGAGATAAGAAGTGAGTGCAGCGCTCTGCAAGAAGGTCGGTTCGATTTGTGGGTTTAAACGGGCATTTTCGGTACATTTTGCAAAAGGGGTGCTCCTTGGGCCAGATGCAAAAGAGGTGCTCCTTGGGCCAGTTGCAAAAGTGGGTGCTCCACACACACTCTTAAATCAGTGTAAAAAAAAATTTTTTGTAAAAAAAAATATAAGATTGCTTGATTTTGGTGTAAAAATGAAAGTTATAGCTTGCTTTTTTTTTTTGTTTTTTGTTATTGTGAATTAAAAGGTTACCTTTACATTTTAAGTGAAATATGTATTTCAACATATGAAAATGTTAGAGTTTTTTTTGATATTTTTTTCTGTGCACTTAACTCCATTTGTTCTATTTTTGTTTTTTTAAGTGGTATTTGATGAACTTACATATGTAATCTTATGGAAAAAAATAAATTAAAATAGAGGATGTTTAAAAACAGTTTTAACAAGGTTAGTGAAACTAAATTTATTTATTACATCCTTTGTAAATAATAACATTACCACATTTAAGCCAATTTCAAAGACTTGTGGTTATTCCCTTATAATCTATATTAACTTACAGATTCCATAACTTTACCAAATTTAAGCCGATTCCAAAGTGGAATACCTCTAAAGACTTGTGATTCGATTCCTTAAAAATCTGCATTCAAATTTTTCATTTTAACGTTGATCAATTTTTATACCCATTTTCATATCACTTATTCTTAAGTTTCAGATGACTTTTAAAAAGGTGACCCACAATTAGACTTCTACAGTCCATAAGCTTACCAAATTTAAGCCAACTTGAAATGACATACCTGCACGGGTAAAAAAACTTCGGCTTGCTGAAGTTTGCTTCCTTTCTTGTTTTCATATATTGACGTATAACATTTAAACAAACCCACTAACCCCCCATCTTTTTTTTTTGTTTGGATACCCAAAACATATACAATAATTTTATTTCCACTATCTGTTCTTATCGATATCTAATTTTCAAACCCTAAACAAACTCTATCGAGTGGGAATAGTGTCTCTTTACTTCCTCTTAGCCCCCATAATACCAAGTTCATTGCCGTGTGTAAACAGCGGGAAACAGGTGTTTTTTGTAAGTTATTTCTCATTGGGTAAGGTCAGTGCCGCTCAGCTTTATAAATGATTGTTATCTAGGTTTGGGGCTCCAGTTCATCGAAGTTCACATTACAGGCCAGTTAAGATCGAGATGCAAGGTGTGCTGGTTCCGCTGATGATTTGGATGCTTTGGATTCCGGAGATCCCAGCAGAGGAGCCCGGCTTACGGCGAAGTCCCCGCGTGGTAGGGGGCCATCCAAGTGAGGTGCGGAATCAGCCGTATATGGTCAACATTAGGCGGCGTGGGAACTTTGAATGCGGTGGGTCTCTGGTCACTCCACATTGCGTCTTGACCGCCGCCCACTGCTTAAATGATGGGCAGCCATCCGACTTTGTGGTTCGAGGCGGGGTCACCTATCTGAATGACATGCGTAATGCCCGCTATGTGAGGAATATACTGCTACCATCGGCCTACAGTCGCGTTACTTTGGAACACGATGTGGCTTTGTTGCAGCTCCAGCAACCGCTCCAGGCCTCTATTGCACAACCCATCTCGTTGGCCGTGAGATCTCCTCGCCCTGGTTCTTTTGTTCGGGTTTCCGGCTGGGGTTTAACCGATGACACCTCCAAAACACTCCCCAATCAGCTGCACAGCGTCCATGTGCGAGTGATGCCGCAACAGGAGTGCAGGGATATGTACCGAGGGTACCGCAATATTACAAACAGTATGTTCTGTGCCTCCGTTCCGGGTTTAAAAGATGCCTGTGCCGCTGATTCCGGCGGACCAGTTGTAAATTCCCACGGCTTTCTAGTGGGCGTAGTCTCTTGGGGAAGGGCTCATCGTTGTGCCGCCAAAAACAGTCCCGGCGTTTATTCCGATGTGGGTTACCTGTCCGATTGGATAGCGGATAATATTCACAGGTATTGCTAGCTCCGCTTAAAGCTGTATTAATCAGTATTAGATTTGTTAACCCTGATCGTTGACGTCATCTGGATTTGAACTAATAATGCCATTGAAGTGGCAGTGCCTTCTAATGTGACCCGTTCTATTTGCTCAGGTGGTTTACCTATGTTTTGCTGAATATTCGGGCATAAAAGCCTGGGCAAGGTCGCCACCACAACAGTTTACAGCAAGATGCTTTGGCGCTGGGAGTATCTGATCTTGGCCGTGCTGATCCTGGCCGAGCTCAGCCAAACGGGCGATGCGGTGGCGACTGCTAAAAGAAACAGACGACAGGGAGCCGACAATGGAAAAAATATGGCGGCAAGGAGCAACCGCAACAGAAATACAGCCAGAAAACTATCCGCCAAAAAAATCAATCAAAACAAGAAAACTTCAACTCCGGCTAAAATCCAATCCAGGATTGTGGGTGGCAGCAGCACAACGATTTCCACTACTCCCTACATTGTCCAGTTGCATCGGGGAACTAATCTGTGCGGAGGTTCATTGATCAGCAGCCGGTGGGTCTTAACCGCCGCCCATTGTGTGAAAGGACACAGTGCCTCCGATTTTACGGTCTGCGGAGGAAGCACCACATTAGATGGCAGCGATTGCGTCAATCGCTCCGTCAGCTCCGTCCACGTGGCGCCCAAGTTTACCAGCAAAAAAATGAACATGGATGCGGCGCTGCTCAAGTTGAACGAAACACTAACGGGCACAAATATAGGAACCATATCGATGGCTAACAATCGGCCAAAGGCAGGATCAAAGGTACGCATTGCGGGTTGGGGAGTAACTGCGGAGGGAGGGACTTCCGCCACCAAAACGCTACAGGCCACTGAAATACGAGTGTCCAAACAAAAAAAGTGTCGGACGCAGTATCGCAAAAAGACCACTATCACCAAGTACATGTTCTGTGGCCGCGCAGCCGGCAAGGATAGCTGCAGCGGAGATTCCGGAGGTCCTGTGACCAAGGACAACACCCTGCTGGGCATCGTATCCTTTGGTTATGGATGCGGCAGAGCCGGATATCCAGGTGTCTACACAGCTGTGTCCTCTATCCGCACGTGGGCCAACAAGGTTATGGCCGATAATTAGGAGTCTCAAGTCTGAACGATAGAAAACTAAATGAACTAGATATTAAGGTCGTTAGTAGCAACATACGATTTAATAAATATTTGTTAAAAAGTTTTGGAAATGTGGGAACTAAAAATATAAATCATCAACAAAGAACGGTAAACAAGTTCATCATACCAGGGGTTTGCAATATCAAAACTCCACAAGACCAAACAGGTGAAGTATTTATCTTGACGGAGAACAGGTTGGCCTCGTCAGTAGGCTAAAAAATAGTGTTTTGTCAACAAAACTGTAGTGAATTCCGCAGAAAAGATAAATAACTTAGGCATGTTTAAGAATTTTAGACTTCCCTAGGTGAAACTAATAACTTCTTGATAAGTTTTAAACATGATCTTTATCCAATCAGTAATCTCCTCGATTGAATCTTTTGTACATGTTCAAGGGAATATAATATGATTGTGAAACATATTGGGAATATAATATGTGCTAAATTAATTTTTTGTTTAATAGGTAAGAATTGTGTTCTGAAAAGAATTTCGCATTCTTATGTTTTTTTATAAAAGGGCAAACTTTTTTTTGTGGATATTACTTTGATAAATATGTATTAAGTAAATCAAAATGCTTATAACAATGTGAGACCAAAAGCCATATGATATTATCGTTTCCGCTCTTCCAAATTCAATTCCGAGTTTGACTTCCAGGCAAAGATGGCTGATTAAACAATTGTGTAAATGTTGATCTCTGTTCCACGCAGATTAACTGATATAAAATCAGTTGTTTGCCTTATTTTACTCTAGTTAGTTACCCACCATGATTGGCCGGTGTCTGTCTGCCATGCTGCTGCTCCTTATCCCGATTCAGGGATCAGTTTCCACCTCTTATTTCGACAGCATGGAGATACAGCCCCGCATCATTGGCGGTCAGGTGTCCAGCATCAAGAAGGAAAAATATCTCGTACAGGTCACCACATCCACGGAGCTGTGTGGAGGATCGCTTATAAAACCGCGTTGGGTCATCACTGCGGCCCATTGCGTTTACGCCAAGAATAAGGATGAGTTCAAGGTTTATGGGGGTGCATCCGATCAGGGTGGTCCATATGCCACTATCCGCCAGGTGGACTTTGTGGCAATTCGTCCGGATTTCAATCGCAAGACCCTTAATATGGATGTGGCTGCACTACGGCTTACTTCAGAAATGACTGGAGCTAACATAGAGACCATAGCTTTGGCCTCCGAATCCGTTCCAGCTCGAGTTTTGGTCAAAGTCTCGGGTTGGGGCTTTTTAACTCCCGATGCCACTGAAACGGCAACGCGGGTGCACAGCGTCTTGGTGCCCATGTGGTCGCGTTTCTCCTGTGTCGCTGCTTTCAAGGGCATCCATCGCATCACCCGCTCCATGATGTGTGCCGCCAAGCTGTATAAAAAGGATTCCTGTGATGGTGACTCGGGAGGTCCTTTGGTATATCGCGGTGAACTGGCCGGAATTGTATCATTTGGCTATGGATGCGCCTCCTCTCTGCCTGGTGTTTATACCAGTGTGCCTGTGATCCGGGATTGGTTTCTGCGCGTGGTAGAAGAGCATTCCTAAGTCTAATCTTAAGTCATTTCAATAAATAGTTCATATTTATCTAGAGGCAATTAACTGGGGTATGCAGGAAGAGATAATCTAATATATAAACTTGCTGCAAAGGTTGCATTTCTGTAGACCATGTTTAAACTCCTCTATGGACTGGCACTGCTCCAACTATTGGACGGATGCTCGTCCTCTACTCTTCAATTGAGTAAAATCTTTGGAGGAAAAACCACGCCCGTGGAAAAGCAATCATTTCTGGTTAATCTCCGACGTGGTGGCGCCTTCCGTTGCGGTGGCGCCCTAATCTCGCCCAGCTGTGTTCTCACAGCGGCTCACTGTTTGGAGGGACGGCATCAACAGCTCTGGGATTTGACCATACATGCCCAACAACAGTGTTTGGGCGATACGTCTCCGCCAGAGCATGTTCGTGCGGTCTGGCATGTCGGAGTATCACCGCATTACTGCCCACAGCGCGGTCTGGACTCCGATGTTGCCGTGATCCGGTTGAGTCGCCCTTTTGACATCGCTGGAAATGCGAGTCTGGTTAAAGTCGACTTCAACGATATGCCACACCAGGCCAATCTAACGGTCATGGGATGGGGAGCGATCAACGAGCAGGGTCACAACTGGAATCAGTGTCTGCAGGCGGCCCAAGTTGAGCTGGTTTCCCAGAAGCAGTGCATCAAATCAATGAAATGGGGTCAGCAACAAGTTACATATAATATGTTTTGTGCTCTTGGGGAAAATGCTAGAGATGCGTGCCAAGGAGACTCCGGAGGACCCATAATCCACGCTGGACGCACCGTGGGCATCGTATCCTGGGGCTATGGTTGTGGCAGTGGCTACCCAGGGGTCTACACCCGCCTCAGCAGTCCATCGATTACGTTCTGGCTGAAGACCTTTATAGAACGACATTGCTGGTGATCCATCAATTATTTTCTCGGATCTTTTACCCAAAATATGGGGTAATAAGGTAGTTTTAGTATATTATATTTTATTACGAATAATATTTCTTCCGAAGTGCTAAATAATAGTACGATCGTGTGATCGAACTTCCGGGCCAGGTGCCAGCCAATAATAGCGTCATTATCACTTTGAAAATAGGTCCACACCTGACTCAGTAGCTGTCAGTCCGGACACGCCATGGTTGGTCTATGGTTGCTCTGGTGGCTCTGCCAGTTATCACTCGTAATTCCCAGCTCCTCCATCAAAACTCGTATAGTCGGCGGCAGGGAGACAACGATAGCTCAGGTTCCATACTTGGTTTACCTCCGTCAGGGTGGTTATTTTATCTGCGGAGGATCCTTGATCTCAACCAGCGTGGTGCTCAGTGCAGCGCATTGTGTTTATGGATCCCAGCCAGGCGATTACACGATCCACGCCGGCGCCAGTCTTTTGGATAAGGAGGCTCCCGTGGTTCGCAGCGTAGCCATGTTCCACATTTCACCCAGCTACTCTTCCACCAACTTTGACATGGATGTAGCTTTGTTACAACTACAGGAGCCTGTTTCCCTGACTCCTGGACAAGTGGCCACGATTACTCCATGTCGCAATCCACCGGAGGGTAATGCATATGCCAGGATCAGCGGTTGGGGAGTTACTCGCGAGAACGACCGTGATCCTGCCAAACAGGTCCGTACGGCCATGGTGCGGGTTCTTCCGGGTCCAGAATGCCAGCTTTCGTATGCCGGAGTTGCCAAGCTAAGTGATTCCATGCTCTGTGCCGCCGTACGTGGTCTCCGGGACTCTTGCTCCGGCGATTCAGGAGGTCCTTTGGTCTATCGAGGTCAGGTTTGCGGTATTGTTTCTTGGGGATTCGGATGTGCACGTGCTGCTTTTCCAGGTGTTTACACCAACGTGGCTAGTGGAAGGGTTTATTCTTTTATAGAACAAACACTAAGAAGGATTACGAACTAACTCTATTAAGAAATAAATGAACAGAACTTCTGTGAATCGAGCATTGGAAACTCTACAAATTGCTATAATCTCAAAAAACAATTTTTGTTAACCCTTAAATCCTATTAATACTTTAACAATTATGTAATCTTTTATAATTAGTGGCATGTGTTAGCCATTGAACACAATAAAAATTAAGCTGACTGAAATGTATTTCCAAATAAATTCCAAAACTTCATTACAACCTTCCAAACGGTTCAAACAAAAAATACCCAGATCGAATTATCTGTGATAGATACATTTCAATAACTAATTATTCAATCAACCAATTTAAGGGGTCTAAAGAACTACAGTCGAGCATCCACGAACAAGGCCAGCAAAAGTGAGCAGAACACCGATATAAGGCCCATTAGACAACAATTTTTGTTGGGTCTCATTTTAAATCATGATGGAATCCGACGATAAGCCGGACAAAACGGTTTATTAAAATAATTATTATTTGCGCAATAATATGTGTGCTGTGTAATGATTGTTTTCTAAAAGGCATATAAATCGGAGCACAGAGCCGCGCGTTCCGAGTCGAAACTGCGAACGAAAAGGTGTTTACTCAGGTGGCCAGCGATTCGAAAATTCGGGGATTGGTAGTTACAGCTACCGGATTGGGCTAATATCAAGGGATGGAGTGAGCTGATGGCGACGCTGTGGCTTTTGTGGCTTCACCTAATCCCGCATTGCTGGACCGCCAGCATTGAGGCCAACAGTCGGATTGTGGGAGGCGTCCCTGTAGATATTGGCAGTGTGCCCTATCTGGTGAACCTGCGCATCGGTGGGAACTTTATGTGCGGCGGCTCATTGGTCACGCCGCAACATGTGATCACGGCTGCCCACTGCGTCAAGGGAGTAGGCGCTTCTCGCCTCCAGGTGGTTGCCGGAGTCACGAAACTTTCGGAAACGGGTGTAAGAAGTGGGGTGGACAAAGTATTTACCCCTAAAGCATACAATGCCCGCACCCTGAACACAGACGTGGCTGTTTTAAAGCTCAAATCTTCCATTAGTGGGCCCAAAGTGTCGACCATTGAGCTGTGCAATACGAGCTTTAAGGCCGGTGATCTTATCAAGGTTTCTGGCTGGGGACAAATCACGGAACGCAACAAGGCTGTTTCAATGCAGGTTCGCAGCGTGGATGTGGCCCTCATTCCCCGGAAGACCTGTATGAGCCAGTACAAGCTGCGAGGTACCATTACCAGCACTATGTTCTGTGCTTCGGTGCCCGGCGTCAAGGATTCCTGCGAAGGCGACTCCGGCGGACCGGCCGTCTACCAGGGTCAACTCTGCGGGATAGTTTCGTGGGGCGTAGGCTGCGCCAGAAAAAACTCACCAGGAGTCTATACGAATGTCAAGACTGTTAGGAGCTTTATCGATAAGGCTTTAGGCATGTGAATCCAAAAATATAGTAAAAGGCTATAAACATTTTAACTGTTTTGGATTAACCCAGGGCAACTAGGAAATGTATAATTAATAATACAAAATGTAGAATACGCTGAGAAACTCCAGTTTTAATGAAAATTGTTCTCAATAAATACTTTAAAATATGAGATAATAGTATGGAATCGTTTCCTTGTTTCAACCCTACACAACTTTGTAATACACCCATACATTTACTAAACTATTGTCATTTTTCATCATTATAAGATAAGGAACATTAGATATATACACATAAAGCAACCACATCCCAAAAACAAAACCCATACTTACCACTATTCCTCAGACCCACTGGAACACTGATGTGTACGCCCACATTCTGCAGATAGACGTTATACGGATTGCTGACAGTGGTCACAACTGGGTAGTACTCGTTAACTAGCATTCTTGTAGACACCACAGTCAGTTCCTCGTTCGAACCGTTCTCATGTCCATGGCCAAGGTTTGTTTGCGTGTCCAGATGAAACCTGGAATAGAGAGTTATGTTCAGTGGAGCGTAAAATGCGCTGCATGCATGCAATTGTCCGGAAATAAACCACTGCTTCCGGTATGAATCGCTTTGACTTACGTGGGCGCAATATAGCAAATGGGATTGATCGTCACGTTGTCATCGAGATCGCGGCTGCGCGTGTGGTGACGAAACAGCTGGCGTGAGTAGTTGGAGCTGCACGTGAGTAGAGCGGCCACCTGGTCAGTGCCCATGTGCGCCTCCAGGCGGACGATGCGCAGCTGGGTGTTCTCGTGAAACTGCTGAGCTTCGGTGCTGCAGAACAGTTGGTAGTAAGAGCCGGGCTCCAATCTCATGTTCTTCTCGAAGTGTTTGGGGTCTTGGGCCAGCCTTTCCAGCTGCTCCTCCTGCGGCTGCTTTTGGCCACGCAATTGCGTTAGGCTAGGGAAGCAGAAATACTTAAGTGCCTCCAGTTTGTAGCTGTTTTGTGGATTTGAGGCATCGGCTAAAATGACATGAAAGCTGCGCACTCTCAACGGTACATCCGTGAGCACACTAAAATAGTGGTAGGTTAAGGATTTGCTTCATAATAGGAGTGCAGTAAACTTACCGCACTATCAGTTGCAGCTGCAGCAAGTCGTCATTGTTCAGCTGAACTCGCTCGAATGTGGCACACATTTCCACCACATCACTGACCTTATCTAAATCAATTGGAATGGGCGATTTCACGCTGGCCAGCGCACTTGTCCACATCGCTTCGGCCTCGGGCGTTAGCTGAGTTTTTGGCATGGGTGGCACACCCTGAAACACCTGCCACAGGTTCTCGAGCAACAGTATCCGCTCCGCCTGCTCGCCATGATGGCGCAGGGACAGAGCCTCAACGCTGCAGGTAATGTAGTCGGCCACGGATCCCGAGAGCAAAGCACAACGCAGAGTCTTTAGCAAAACATCGGTGAATATCGTTGACCATTTCTCCTGGCGATAATCAGGCAGCATTAGGGAGTACAAACTGCATTGCAAAAAAGAAAAAATTATTTGTTATCTAATGGATTAATACAAATTATAAACTTACGTTAAGGCCTTGGCATGATCTCCACTCTTCAGGTACTCCTCGGCCATGTCGATAGCTAGTTTCTTTCGAAACCTGAGGCACTTGTAGATTTTGAACTGAGCCATGGCCTGGCTGAGGAGTGCTATGATCCCCGCCGAGTGGTTATAGCCTAGTTCCTGATCACAGAGCTGCAAATTGGCCTGCTGCTCGGCCACCAGATCGCCCGTCTTGACCGCCCGGATGCCAAAGAATTCCGTGTACAACGACAAGGGGTTCTGAGTCGTCAGGGAAGTGGCCTCTGCGGAGGATTGCAGTGCAGCGTAGGCCTCCTGGGCTGAATCACGTCGCTTCATCACATACTCAGCTGCTTTGTGGTAATATATCCCGGGATGCTGCGTTTGCAGGGCTGGCAGTCCGTTCTTAATAGCCTCGCAAAACAGCTCGGCGAATACAGAATGTCTACAATAAAATTTTGTTGTCAACAAGGAAATTAACAAGTTTCGCTGGTGGACATTACTGCGAGCTTAGCCAGGCATGGTGCTCAAAGGCCAGATCCTTGAAACCCACTCGAGACTTGTACTTTTCCACATGGATGATGAACTGGTTAATGGCGTCTCTTGGAGTCTTCAGCTTAAACATAAGACGACAAATTTTGTAGTTCAAAAACCCGGCGAGAGTTTTAATCTCCAAACAATTGCCGTCATTCATTCGAATCTCGTCTAGATTGGCATAAGCCTGGAAATAGTGCCTGCGGAAAAATATATAATAAGTATTTGCTTTGTGAATAAACTATTAGGGACTTACTTTTGACCTGTGCTAAAGTCCTGACGCATCTCCGCCACGAATCCTAGTTTAAACTGATGACGAATTTTTAGCGAGGTGTGCGCCGCCGTCAGTTGATCTCGATGGTTGCGTATCCGCTTGGACATGAGGGCGTAGTAGGACTGGGCCATGTCCAGGAAGGCGGACTCCAGTCGAAGAGCGTAGCCCGAAAGGTGTTCCGTGTGGGGGAGGATGAACAGCATCTTACTGGTTATTCCGCAAGCGTTGGTTAGACTGGCAGCTCGCTCCGCGGCCAGGAGGTCTTCGCCGGGTGGCAATGGAGCGGCCTTCTGTAAGAGAACCAGGCAAAGCCGGGTATTCCGCTCCTGCAGTGCGTTTTTTAGAGCCTGCACAATGGCCGCACACTGCACCTGCTTCTCTGTCCACTGGAGGTCGTTCCACTCCATGTCCATGAACAGCACCACCACCGAGGGCACGACGTGCAGGTGCTTAAGCATCCAGTTGCGCTTGAGTATGCCCTTTGGGTGGTACCACTCGTAGGAAGCCCGCTTGGGTTTGGCCACCGGGAACTCGTAGTTGGGGGGTAACAGTTTGTACTGGACGGCTGCTCGGTCGGCGGCCTTGCGCTGTAGACTGCCACTAAACGCCTCCCAAACGGCCTTGTGCACCGCCACCCGCGCCGTGTCCAGCCCGCAAAAGCCAACCAGCGGCTGCGGGGTTACGAGCAGCTCCGATGGCAGGGCGGTGGTGTCCATAGTCATGGTTCCGGTTCCGGCCTCTCCTGCTCAGAATTGGATGAGATCACTTCGTCACCAACGGCCACTCCTCTCCTGCGCTGCAATTAATGATCTTCTCCAGCGACGTTGTCCTCGGGTCGGTCTTAGTGTGACCGTGGGTGGGTCATTAGATCATACCATGGGTGTGACCGCGCACTTCTAAGATAGCTAAAAGTTTTAACAAATAGGATGAATGAAATATATTCAAAATAAATATAAGGTAATTAAAAAATCTATATTCTCGAATTCCAAATAAATATATTTTTTAAAGGTATTTCATTATAAAAAAATTATTATTTGTAGAAGTTTGCCAAAAAGGGACAGGTAATTATAAAATTAGTTAACTGTCATTAACTAAATACTTTATATTATTTTTTTGTTTTTTATTTGTTGTGTATTGACAAATTAAAAAATATTTGTTCAAAAAAGTGAAATTTTCTTGTGCAAATATTATAAATAATAATAATAATAATATAAAAAGGTTTTAAATAAAATGCAAGCCCAAGAAATGGCTCAATACGGAGTCACTTGCCACCCCTGACAGCCATCTATTGCATCCGCGGCAACCCTTCGCTTGCAGCCCTGGCAGTATACGTGTCGTGTCGTCGCTTTCTCATTCGTTTTGTTATTTTTGGGCTGAAAGGTACGAGTGTTCTGCTGGGCAAATATATAACCACAGCTCGTGCCAATTAAAGTGATCAATTGCACGCAAGCTGCGGCCGAAACAATTGGCATTTCCAATTAACCATAAATTCCGTTTTAATTTCCAGTGCGACTTGTGCTTCACATAAAACACAAAAAATATGGCTCCTCCACAGAGAATGCGCGTCGCCAACGAGAAGGCCAGCAAATATGTGACAATGCGTGGCAATGTACCCAAATCCTCGGTAAGTTTTTGATTTAAAATGGTAGTTAAAAGTACTACCAAGAAGGGAAAGTGGAGACAACGGTAAAAGTAATATCAGAATAAGCCGATAATCAATTGCGAAAAGTGCCACGCCGTCATTGATTTTATTATTGCTCGTGCGCTTGTATGTGTGTGAGGAAGCTGGCCTGTGTGCGTGTTATCGGCACTTCTAAAAATTGATTACACGTTTCCACTAATTCCTATCTCTAAATGCAATATACCCACAAACTCGAGTCACAAGTTAAAGCTAATCTCTCTAATTTTCTCTTTATAGAAAACGAAAGAGGGTCAATATCCCGTGGGACCTTGGCTCCTGGCGCTTTTCATCTTTGTGGTCTGCGGCTCAGCCATTTTCCAGATCATTCAGTCGATACGCGCCGCGTAAGGAAAACACTCCATATAACACCCACAAAAGAGCAGCCGCATCTGGAGGAAGATAATAGACCCTTCCGGAACCTCCACTTGCTACTTCTATAACCTTTCCTAGCTGAATAGATCCTGGCAAAATGTGCAACCTGAGGATGACCCCAAATAACTCGGCTTTCCAGTTCGATTTGTGTCTGCAATATCTTAACTTCTATAAAACACATACAAAATTTAAGTCCATTTAACGCATTTTGCATTAATTAGTTTAACTGTAAGCTCTGCAATGTGCATTCCTGCAATTCTCTCCTAAAAACACTCACACAACAAAATAACTGAATGATCATAAGATCATTTTATAGGCGATAAATGCATTTTTAAGATGCTTCTCGATGCAGTTTTAAATAGTGCAAAATGTTAAAGCGTTGTTTTCTAATGCAAAGACGAGTAGAGAAGAAACTATGAGTATATAACAATGAGGAATATATGATAATTTTTTTACCTAATCAAATTTTGTTTTAATTGTTAAATGGAGGGTTTGGTTCAACAGAGACATATTGAAGAAATCCTTATATATGCACAAATTTATAAAAACAAACTACTATCTTTCAGAACAAGTTAATAAAAGGCGATATGTCAAATTTACCATCACTTTTCTAAATAGTGGTAGATTGAAGAACATTATATATTTTTGTATTTTAAAATTGTACTCGTATATGGTATGCTCGAAATAATAAAGAACCTAGCACAGAAATAGTACTTGGGTTTAAATAAATTTTGTTTAGAATACAAAATTCCCGTTATTTTATAAAATACTGGGTTTCTCACGCACGAAGTGCTCTCATCCCTACTTTTACTACACCCTGGATTTACCAATGAGACAGCTGATTGACGCCGAAAGACAACGCGAAATAAGCTAAAATTCTCATTAAAATGAATTTAAATTTAAAAATTAAATAGACTATTTAACAAAAAGTTCATGCGCCGCCTGTTCACCTCGGTCAACGCCAAAAAAATGTCGAAAAACAAGGGAAAATCAAAGGCAACTGCTGAAAGTGCGAAAGCCGATGCGAAATCCACGCCGGCTAAAGAAATCAGTCCGATTTCAATGGACAAAAGCGGGAATATATGCATACAAATACTTGCCAAGCCGGGAGCCAAGCAGAATGGAATCACTGGGATTGGCCTGGAGGGCGTGGGCGTCCAAATAGCAGCGCCTCCAAGCGAGGGAGAAGCCAACGCGGAACTGGTCAAGTTTCTCTCTAAAGTTCTTGGTCTCCGAAAGAGCGATGTATCTCTAGACAAGGGATCTCGATCTCGTAACAAAATAATACTGATCAGCAAGGGAGTATCCACAGTGGAGGCCATTCAGCAGTTGCTTCAGAACGAATCTGAATCATAAGGACTTTTCCCCCGAATAAATTCGCATTCACAAATTGATTTTTAAAACGCATTTGTTTGTTTATTTGGTTGGTTGTTTTTTTATGTTTATCATCGATCGGGTCATTAAACCTTAATTATACATTTACTCCATTCTTTATATAGCTATATCAACTAGAGCGCGTATGTAGTCTTTAGTTTTATACATAAATTACTTGGATTCTAAATTAGAAGTTCTTACGACGACTACTGCTTTTGAATGTTTTTGCGGGAACCTCTAACCATTTTACGAGTTATTCTTGTTTGTTTATGAGTTAAGCGTATGTTTGTCGCATACAACGCGGCAAATGTTAATGGGAATACAAAATTTAACTCGGCGGTAGTAAACTAAGTACAAAAGTTCGAAACGCAAGTATATTGTGTAAGTGAATGCGAGTGATTGGATGAATTTTGGTTGGGGGATTGGTTAGGTGGTGATAGTTTAATCGACCTCCTCCATGTGGGAAGCGTCCTCGGTGTCCTCAACCAGCGAGGGAGCATCTCCGGCGCTCTGGGCATCCTCGGTGGTCATTGGCTCATCCTCGTCGATGCCCAAGCCCAGCTTGATCATGCGGTAGATGCGGCTGGCGTGCACCTGGGGACTGTCCAGCGAGAATCCAGAGGAGAGCAGCGAGGTCTCGAACAGAAGGATGACCAGATCCTTGACGGCTTTGTCGTTCTTGTCGGCATCGGCCTTCTGGCGCAGAGTCTCCACGATCGGGTGATCGGGGTTGATCTCCAGCTGCTTCTTGCCAGCCATGTAACCCATGGTGGCGGTGTCACGCAGCGCCTGGGCCTTCATGATGCGCTCCATGTTGGCGGACCAGCCGAACTGCGAGGTGACGATACAGCAGGGCGAGTCAACCAGACGGTTGGACACCACCACTTTCTCGACCTTGTTGTCCAGAATGGACTTCATCAGCTTGCACAGGCCCTCAAACTTGGCCTTGTCCTCCTCGCGCTTCTGCTTCTCGGTCTCATCCTCGGGCAGCTCCAGACCCTCCTTGGTGACGGAGACCAGCTGCTTGCCCTTGTACTCCTTCAAGTGCTGGATGACGTACTCGTCGATGGGCTCGGTCATGTAAACCACCTCGAATCCGCGAACCTTGACGCGCTCCACGAAGGCAGAGTTGCTAACCTGGTCCTTGGACTCGCCGGTGATGAAGTAGATGTGCTTCTGGCTCTCCTTCATGCGCGACACGTAGTCAGACAGTGAGCAGAAGTCGTCTCCGGAGGCGGAGGTGTGGAAGCGCAGGAAGTCGGCCAGCTTGGCGCGGTTGTTGCTGTCCTCGTGCACGCCCAACTTCAGATTCTTGCTGAACTGGTCGTAGAACTTCTTGTAGTTCTCCTTGTCCTCGGTGAGCTCCTCGATCAGCTCCATGGTCTTCTTCACGAGGTTCTTGCGAATCACCTTCAGCACCTTGTTCTGCTGCAACATCTCACGCGAGATGTTGAGGGGCAGATCCTCGGAGTCGACCACACCCTTGATGAAGTTCAAGTACTCGGGGATGAGGTCCTCGCAGTTGTCCATGATGAAGACACGGCGCACGTACAGCTTGATGTTGTTGCGCTTCTTCTGGTTCTCGAAGAGATCGAAGGGCGTACGACGGGGGATGAAGAGCAGAGCACGGAACTCCAGCTGTCCCTCCACGGAGAAGTGCTTGACGGCCAAATGGTCCTCCCAGTCGTTGGTCAGGGACTTGTAGAACTCGCCGTACTCCTCCTGGGAGATATCGTCGGGGTTGCGGGTCCAGATGGGCTTGGTCTTGTTCAGCTCCTCATCCTCGGTATACTTCTCCTTGATGGTCTTCTTCTTCTTGGCGTCCTTGTCCTTCTTGTCGGCATCCTCATCCTCGCCAACATCTTCGATCTTGGGCTCATCGGTGTCCATCTCCTTCTTCTCCTCATCGCCCTCCTTCTTCTCATCATCAGCCTCATCGTCGCTGACCTCCTTCTCGCGCTCCTTCTCCACCAGCAATTTGATGGGGTAGCCGATGAACTGGGAGTGCTTGTTGACAATCTCCTTGATCTTGCTCTCCTCCAGATAGTCGGTCTGATCCTCCTTGATGTACAACACGATCTTGGTGCCGCGGCCCAGGGGCTCAGAGTTGTCTTCACGAACGGTGAAGGAGCCTCCGGCGGAGGACTCCCACACGTACTGCTCGTCATCGTTGTTCTTAGAGGTGACCGTCACCTTATCGGCGACCAGATAGGCGGAGTAGAAACCCACACCAAACTGACCAATCATGGAAATATCAGCACCGGCCTGCAGAGCCTCCATGAAGGCTTTGGTTCCAGACTTGGCGATGGTGCCCAGGTTGTTGACCAGATCGGACTTGGTCATGCCGATACCGGTATCGATGATGGTCAGTGTGCCGGCAGTCTTGTTCGGGATCAGCTTGATGTACAGCTCCTTGCCGGAGTCCAGTTTGCTGGGATCCGTCAGGGACTCATAGCGGATCTTGTCCAGAGCATCGGAGGCGTTTGAGATCAACTCACGCAGGAAGATCTCCTTGTTCGAGTAGAATGTATTGATGATCAAGGACATCAGCTGAGCGATCTCAGCCTGGAAGGCGAAGGTCTCCGTTTTTTCTTCCGGCATCTGGAAAGGATTTGGAAAAAGGAGGGTTGAATTAGTTACTGTCGGTGGGTGGAAAGAAAATGCAGCTGCATTTTCAGCAGCTGCTCTTTGGTTTGCCCTTCCCTCCCCCCTTATTTCTCACTCTTTTTCACCACCACATGGTTCATTTAACATGCGCATACACAAAAACAGCGGGGGTCAAAGTAATAGCACTTTGGTAACTACGCATTAAATGACATATATAAGCATTAAATTAGTTAGTAATTTATTTTCTGTTGATGTAAGCATTTAACAAAAGAATTTGAACAAAGAAACAAAAACGTCTGTATGGATGTTCATAGAAGGCGTTTTTTCCGTACCATAAACTGAGATTACTTAGTCACTCGTTGCAAGTTTATCCTTTCTAGAATGTTCGTTTCTATACTTCCCACCCCGGCTGTATCTACACGTGGTATTGCATATAATAAAATCGAGCACAACCAAAAGTTAGTAGTTGAAAACTTATAGAAACCCGAAAAAAAATCTCCCTGGCTACAGTTATTAAAATTAAACAAATTGAATTAATTACCACTGACGCCGCAATTTTAATTTCAACTATTGCTCATCCACTTTTATGTGTAAAGCGTGTTCAAATATTGAGTAAAAATGCAAATGCCAAAAAAGTCTAAGGGTTAATAAAGGAGAGTAATTTATAATTAGTCAGCTTATTTGGAATACTGTTTAATTCATGTTCTTGGAAAAGACCATTCGATTCTAGAACATTCTCTGGGGGAAAAAAAATTACCGGCATTTTTTTTTGATTGTCCGCACGTTGAGTCACCCTTAAAACAAGTGATATTTAATATTTATAACAATAAAACCCTAATGTATTAAATAAAAAATGCGAACATTTTGCATACTTGGTTTCTAGAACTTTTAAATCAATATTTCGCATTTGGGTCAAGAACATTCGAGATGCACAAATTCACTTGCTTGCCATTTTCATTGATAAAATTATAACTAACTTATTTTTTTGGGATTACTCACCTTGTATGTATGTTTTTCGTTCTATTCACAGAATAATAGTAAAAATATACAAATTTTTACTTTGCTTTGTGCAGAATGGGAAATTCACAAAACTTTCAGACGCTGACGACGCGCACCGCACGAAATTTTTTTAAGACTCAAACCGGCATTTGACGCTCCACTGCTTTTATAGAGAAAACCGCCCCAGCACCGAAAATTCTAGACGCTTCTAGAGATTTCCAGACGCCAGGGATACAATATCCGGTTGACAGTACTCCGCGTTTTTACGTTCAGTGTTGTAAAGATAACGAAAAGTGCGCAACCTGTGCGGGCGGATTCAAATATTAAACTGACTAGGTTTTTAGTTGAGGTTCATCTGAATAGTCGGAATTTTTAAACACAGCCTTCTAGGATTGGATATTTTATTATTATTGGCATTCATAACAGCCTACTAGGTGTCGTCAAAAAATTCTTTTTCATAATCGCAAAAAATTTGTTTTCTTTATACTATTATTATTTTTTTTGACCATTAAAAAGATTTTTAAAATCTGTAAGCAAAGATAAAAGTTGATGTCCATATATATTTATTTTTAAAATCTGTAATCAAATATATGAAGTTATTTTTCAACATTATGAGGAATTAATTCGAGTTAAGATTAAATAATGTTTAAAAGTAATGTTTTATAATAAGACTTACAGACGATATTACTTATATTAAACGTAAAATGTATTTTGTTTGTGGTCTTTTATATAACTTAGAAATGTAAAACGTTATATTCTAATTTTAATATTAAATTTAAATTTTCCCAATTCTCCCGCTATATCGGTGGGTCCTATCGATAACTGCAGCTGACTTCAACTTTGCCACCACTGGCAATAATATAAAATATTTCAGGATTTGTTTATGTTTAAACTATGGGCGGCACTAGATGTGTTTTTCGAGATTGTCCGGTGGGTTCAAACCGTTATCCTAACATGCACTTCTTCAAGTTTCCGGTTAAAGACCCAAAGAGGTTGAAGGACTGGGTGAGATATTGTGGAAACTCTGATGTTTCAAATGCGCCAGTGGCCAAACTGGCAGGAAAAACTGTGTGTGCCCGGCATTTTCGCGCCGAGTCCTTCATGAACTACAAAATGGACAGACTCATTCCCATGCAGACTCCTACTTTGCTGAGGATAAACCGGGATCTGGCCATGGACTTGGAGAAACTCGACCAGAACGGGGAAGCACTCCTCGTCAAGCTGAAGCCTCCAACGCAAATCCATCTCATACCGCCTAAGGACTTCGAGTGTCCCCTGGGATTCGTAGACAATGAGGAGAATCATGCCCAGAACGTGGAGGTTACCAGGAAACAAACTGGAATCGACTTGGATCAGAGGATTGAGCAGGACATGAATGAGATGATTGAAGACGAAGCCAAGGAACCACACGAAAAGCAAACTGCAATCCCGTTGAACATAAATGAGGAGGAGGAGCAGCCACCAGTGGAGGACGATGCGGAGGAGGAGCAGGAGCAGTGTTCTCTGTCCGAGGAGGAGGATTCGACCCAGAATCCCACTACTAGCAGTACTTCGGTTATGCCTCAAAACATTCTAGATATAATTAATCAATTGCAGCCGTCATTAGGCATAAAATTAATAAAAAGCCCTGTGGAGATTCAAACCATAAGTAAGATTAACCTAGCTCTGGGTGAAAATCAGACAACAAAAGAGCAGACTGAAGATTTGACCAAGAGACAGATGACGCCAAAGGAGGAAGACAAGTATATTAAACTAAGAAGTAAAATTCGGCAGGTAATCAATAAACCAAAGGTTCCCGAGCAATCCCAAAAAAAAATTGTCCAAATTAAGTATGTCGATATGCCAAAGATCGAAGTTGGGAAACGTGAGATGCAAAAGAAGGAATTACTTCGGACTGAAAAGCAAACTCCCAAGGAGCAGCCCAAGAAACGAAAGCTATCTGAAGAGACACACATGACAAAAAATATAACAAGAACTGGGAATGATTTGGAAGTTAATCCGAACCAGCATCGGCAGGAAATAATCAGAAGTAAAAAGAAGGTACCACAGAAAGCCGCACATGCTAACCCCTGCAACCCAAGTCCTAACCAAGAAAGCCAGCCTCACGAGCAGGTTTTGGAAACTTCATCTCCATGTTTCTCAAACCTGGACAAGAGTATGGAAGTTAGTAGTGAAAGTGAGAATGAAGCTGCACCAGTTAAAAAATCCTCCTCCGAAGTTGAAAAGCTGATTCAGGAATACAACCAACTTAAAGGGGAGTTTGACAAAATTTCGGAGGAGAATGCTAAACTAAAACGACTGCAGGCTGAACCGCCAAAAGCACCTGCTCCCATTAAGCCCGCAACAAACTCCTTGACCAAACCCCAGCTTTATATTGCCATAAAGAAGTACCTGGGACCCACGATGGCCGCCCTACTTCGCATGGAAATGTTCGGGGGATCCGAGGACCGTACTTGGAAGGATGACGAGCGTGAGTTTGTCATGGAGCTAGTGCAGCTGGGCGATGAGGTCTACAAGTACTGCTGCGACGAGTGGCGGTTCAGATTGCCCTCGCTACGAATTGCTCGCTCCTGGCTGGAGAAAAGACAAACAGAAGATGTTGATGACTTTCTCGATTTATAACCGTTATCTGCAGCTAGTAATTTAATTTAATCAATCAGGGAATAATATTTTGGGTAACTAAATTAAACTTACGTTTATACTTCATTTACGTTTAGTATAGAATAATCCTTTATTTGTTCGTATCGGTTAAGATTTTAACAAAATCAGCAAACCCATTTAAACTCATTTTCAAATTATGAAGTTATGTATAAGTTCAATTTTAAATTTTTAGTTTAATTTCAAATAAAAGATTCTATTTAACTTGTGTGTAAATACATTTCATATTTTATTACGACCGCCGCCACTTTGCTTTTGAAAATGGGGTTACTTTAGAAATGTTAATATTCAAAATCCGATTTTAATTTAAGTGGCAAATGATGGAATCATCGGTGGCCTTGGTCACGCAAATTTCCTGGGAGGAGGCGTCGCAGAAGTAACCATCTGGGCAGCTTCCCGTGACATTTGTGGGCGTGATGGCACCAAAGCAGAACGCGAATGTGGAGCGGGAGGTGCAGGCGAAGGTATAATTTGGAGCGCACTGGCCACAGCTGTCCGTATCGCCACAGCTGGCTGGGGTCTCACTCCGCTGAAAACAGATCACGGGCTGATCCGTGCACACCAGGCCATCGGTGCAGATGAAGGTCTGATTGGTGTTGGGCTGAGTGCCACCGAAGCACAAATTATATGCGGTCTGGTTGATGCAGGAGGCTCCATTCGATTGGCACACATTACAGTCCGCCTGGATCCAAACGATGGGCAAAGACACCAGGAGAAACTGAAATAATATATATCATTTTTTTCTTAATTGGATAACTTTTGTTAACATTAAAAAGCGAAGGATTTTTAAATCGTACCAATGACAACAATTTGTACATCTTGACAGCTTAATGGATCTTCTGCGAATGATCGGGCACCTGGAGCTTAGTCTTATTTGTACATTTTGGCAGCAGTGCCGAATTTGTTCTATGGCATCGTAAAATTTCGGAGCCTTGGGTAATAAGAATAGCAAGTTATCTTTTTATGGGCGCTAAACAAACGCTAACTGAGGGTGTGGAACGGCTTAGTCTCCTATAAAGAGAATTGGCACCATGTTGGCCAGCCATCACAAGTGAATTGCTCTTTCACGCAAACAGACAAAACATGCTCGCAAATGTACCACTAAAGGTGAGTCAAATGTGTGGTAAGCCCAAAGAAAGTGACCTATTTCCCTGGTGATTACAGCTCTTCCTAATAGTGTGGATTTCGGGAAGGGTTCGTGGACAATCCGTTTGCTCCGATTGTTCCTCGACAAATGAACAATATGCGTGTATCAATGAAACCTCCTATGGTTTTTGCTTTGGTCAAGGTGCTGTGGATGAAAGTGCGGTGCAGAATTGTCGGGATGGATATTACTGCGTCCTGCAGGGATTCTGTGCTGTCATGGATTCGGCAGGAGTGAGACCTAGTTAGCTCTGGGAAGATTCGCGAATTATCACATTTTTTTCACAGCCGGCTTGTGTCCCAGATGTTTTTACGACCACAACGGATATAGTAACAGGTTGGTAAATATAACACTTTTGGGTTTAGTTTATGGGTTTATTGCCCACGGTTTTATTTTTCATGTACTTTTAACTCGAAGATTCGACAACCGAATTGAGTACCCTGGAAACCACGGAGTCCACTGCAATCGATACGACGGAATCTACAATGACCACAGAAACTCCGACAATAGATACTTCGGAGTCTACAGTTACCACGGATTCAGGTACTTCTGGACTAACAACAGATACTAGTACTCAAGAAAATACGGAATCTACAGTTGTTACCACATTCACGACCGACTCGAGTTCTCAGAAAACGGAAATCACAGAAACCTCGACTGATTCTAGTACACTCGAAACCACGGAGTCTACTGTAACCGAAACTTCCATAGCCTCTGTTACCTCAGATTCTACAACTAGTGTTTTTTCGACCGATTCAAGTAAAGAATCTACTTCTGTTTTTACCACAGATTCGAGTACTACTGCTGCATCTACAACCGATTCGAGCACCACAGAAACCTCGACAGATTCAACTACTTCTGAAATTACTACGGACTCGAGTACAACGAAAAGTTCTGAGTCTACAGTAACAGAAACTTCCACAACCCCGACTACCACTGATTTTACCACATCTGAATTTACAACTGATTCAAGTACTAAGGAAACCACGGAGCCTACAGTGACGGAGACCTCTACACCACTGATTACTACACCAGTAATTACTACAGAATCAAGTACAGATTCTACTACATCTGATATTACATCAGATCCTAGTACTTCTGCTAATACAACAGATTTCAGTACTCTACCCACAACATTTGAACCCTCAACTCAATCAGCCAGCACTGGTACTCCGAGTACAACCACAGTTTCTTCGGAAATAGATCCGAACGACTATTGTGCAGAGTTAAGGACCAAAGGATACTATCGAGTTAAGGCAGATACAACATGCCGAATGCAAGTATATATATTATCTTTTATAATAATTATTCATATGAGTTTGAATTTGTAGGTATGTCTACTGCTATAAATTGAGCCAAGATTACCTCGGTTGGTTATATTATTGCAACACGAATCAATACTATAATTCAGATACAGAAGCATGTCAGCCCACACGACCAAGCAATTGCTAATTGAAAGGAATTTCCAAGAGATTGGTGCCTCCTATTCCCATCACTTCGGGCTACGTATTTTGAACATTAAAGAATGTGTTTTACTTATTTATTACACTGAAAATGTGTATTTATTTTCCAGCTATATAAAAGACTCCAACATATCCCTTATGTTAAACAAATTAAAAAGGCGTTTTAGATGTTCAAAAATGGAAAATTGGCATTTCTATATTAAGTATATAAAATATTTTAATAATTTAAAGTTCGTAATTTGTTAAATCTATTACACGATGAGTATTATTATTTTTCGTGCAGCAGTCAACTGTCCTTCTGTACTTAAAAGTAATTAGAAATTATTCACAGCCTTCAAGTTTGTTGACACTGCAAAATTTCAATTCGGCATTAAAGTATTGGTTGGTATTGCAGCTTTTAATAAGAGCTCTAGTAGAGCCACCAGCTATATAACAATATATGTAACTGCAAGTAAATTTCCACTTTAGTACTTGTGTTAACTGTATTTTCTAAATAATGTTCTTACGTGGCGCATGTTGAATCGTTTTTGTTTTCAATCATGACAGAACTATCCACTTCCTGACAGGCTTTATCCGCACTCCAAGATTCCGTACTCCGATCATGTAAATTGGGAGCTGGCAATGCAACTAAGCTATGTACCAGGAGCTGTTTTAATAGACTATTAATAACTAGAAAAACAAGGAATCCTTGGATAGTTACCACTGATAAAATAAGAGTCGTCCACATTGTCGGTTTAACCTTGCTTCACCTGGCACACTGAAACCTTGAAGAACCTGAGGGGCCTTTAAATACCGGGAGGATTTAATCTAAAGCATCGTTTATCTCTGTATTTAATGTTTATTGCTTAGGTTTATTAATTTGTTTTGTTAGTAATAAATGTACATATGTATGTATTTTGTTGACAGTCTTTTCACATATATGCAAATTTCCATGGAAATACTGAGTGTTCTTGTGAAAAATAAATCTCTTGACTGATAATTTTTTTTTAGTATTTTATATATTTATTTTTGTTGATTTTAGTGTGTAGATTAAATACAATAACAGGGTTTAACAAAAGGGAGGTGTTTTTTAAAATTTTAAAATATTTTGATGAACTAGTTCGTTATTTAAACTGAAATTAATACATATCAATGATTACTGCTCTTTAATTGGCATCAATTAATGGGAATAAGTATTTTAATTGGATTTTTATTATAATCTTAGCTGCAATCATCAGGTTTGGTGGGACTGCAGACCTTTGAAGCCGAATCAAAATATTGGTTTGTCTTGCAATTCTTAATCAAAGGAGTAACTGATCCATTGGATACATAACAATAAATATAGCTGGAAGGACATTTAGTGTTAGTTCGTTTCTGGGACTGAATCCTGTTTAATTTAATTACCTTCTACAGGTGGAATCATTTTTGTTTTGTAATAAGGTTGAATTCGTAACATGTTGGCAGCTGTCGCCAGTTTTAATGGTTGTCTTATTTACTGGTGACTCTGTTGGCTCCGTTGGCTTTCCAGAACATTCATTCGGGACTTTGGAACTGCACAGATGTGAACTCGAATCAAAATATTCGTCTGCCTTGCAATTCTTTATCAAGGGAGTAACCGATTCATTGGCTACATAACAATAAATATAGCTGAAGTAATCGTTAGTTAGTTCTGGAACCGAGGGACCTGTTAAACATACCTGCTGCAGGTTGGATCATCATGGTTTTTTAATAAAGTGTTTTTTGTAACTCCACTGCATGCCTTTTCCACACTCCATGTTTTGTCCGTTTCCGGTGCTGGAACAGCCAGAATGCATTGAACCAGCGACTGTAACAAAGTGAATTAAAATAAAATTTCAGGATAACATCCTCTTTCCTATACCAGTGAAAAAAAAAGTTTCAGCCACATTATAATTTCAATAGTTCTGCCTTTTGGTTACTGAAAACATAGGGAACACGTAAGGTTCTTTAAATACTTAGAGCAGTTGACTTCGCTTATCTTAGAGCAAAAATGAAATCAGTTATCGTTGTTTTTACTGTTATTTTATTGGCATTATTAATAATGTTCAAGTTTTGAAATTAGGTGCAATAATCAGGTTTAGTGGTGTCACAGACTTTAGAGCTGACATCAAAGTATTCGTTCGCCTTGCATTTTTTTATTAAAGCCGTAGCTGATCCATTACTGACATAACAATATAAGTAGCTGAAATAGAGGTTGGTGTTAGCTATATTTTTGAATCCAAAATCGGATGATTTTCACTCACCTAGTGCAGGTCGGATCGTCTTTGTTTTGAAACAAAGTGGATTTGGTAACAGTCAAGCAGGTGGCCTCGGCACTCCAGGGTTCTGCTGTGGTTGTGGCAGCGGTTGTTGTGGTCACGGTGGTTTTTTCAGTAGTTGTGATGGCCACAGTGGTTGTGGCTGCCTTTGTTGTCACCTCCACACATCCATCCGGTTTTGTGGTTGTGCATATGTTCAAGCTTGTTGTAAAGTACTGATTTGTCGGACATGAAGTGATTTTTGTAGAATGGGTTCCATCGGTACTAACAGTACATTTTATAAAACTAAAAAAGATTTTCAAAGTTAATCCACAGAAGCCACTTTCAACTAAATATATTTACGTAGTGCAGGAGGGATCATCTTCGTTTTCATAAGAGGTACTTTTTGTGGCTTGCTGGCAGATGTCATCGGCATTCCAAGGACCCTCCGTTGTGGTCGTAGTTGGTATCTGAGTGGTGGTGTCAGTTGGAATCTCGGTGGTGGTCGTCGTTGGTATCTGAATGGGGGTGTCAGTTGGAATCTCAGTGGTGGTCGTAGTTGGAATCTCAGTGGTGGTCGTAGTTGGTATCTCAGTGGTGGTCGTAGTTGGAATCTCAGTGGTGGTCGTAGTTCGTATCTCAGTGGTGGTCGTAGTTGGAATCTCAGTGGTGGTCGTAGTTGGAATCTCAGTGGTGGTCGTAGTTGGTATCTCAGTGGTGGTGGTGTCCTCTTCTGACTTGCAAACTGGATCGGCATTCTGATAGCAAGTGTAGAATCCATCGGTGCAATAAAAATTCTTTGGGCATGACAGGAGATCATAAGAAGGCTCTCCTGAAATTAAAAAAATGCTGCTTAAACTTCATATATATTAAATATTAATAAGTAAGTTTACCGTCGTAGCAAATGGAAAACGTGGTTTCATTGTGACATGCCACTTTGCTGGCACTTTGGCACACATTGCATGTGGCGGCCAAATATTGGATCATAAGCTTGAATTAACCAACAAACGAATATTAATCAGGAATTTGGACAGTTCAGAGTAGTTACCAGTGAAATAAGTGCCTTTAACCACATCTTTTTTGTCTTCAGTCGGTTCTCATTCTAAAATACTGGGGACGAACGAATCACCTTATATGTATCTTTGGTTATCTTTAGAGACTTGCCCAAAAAAGTGAGATATTTTTTACGTATGTTTGCTTAGTTTTATTACGGTGTTAGGCTTTGCGTCAATAAATAGTACAAGGCTACAAGTAATTTATAAAAATATATTCACAAATTGAAGGCGCGTTTGTTAGCTTCTAGCAGAGTACGAGTGTGGAATACAACATAATATAGGAATATATAGATTCGAGTCGAGTTTACAAAATACCAAATAAACATATTTAATGAGTTTTTTTTGTGTTATCAACGTAAAAGAAATCCTTTCGCTTCTTACTTAACATTGAGGCATCGGTATATAGCTAATTTTTTAACATATTTCTGTAAAGTTTTGTGTATATAGGGGTGTATACTGGATAGTTATGAGTTCGCTTTGTTGTCGCGTAGTCTTCTGAAGTTTTTAAATTGCATAAATAGGTACAAACTATAGTATAGTACAAAGACTAATTGTAAAACATGTCTTAAGGCAAATCATAGCGTTTCAAGCAGCACTTTACACTTATATCTGTAACTAGCTTAAGGCAACATCGATGTTCTCTAATGCGTTTAAAAATAAATTCGTTAATTTCTAAAACGAAATAATACTTCGTCAGCAAATGCATTATATTCGAGTTCAAGTTGTGGACGTATACTGTTCAATTGTTTCTCTAGACGCAGCCGTACTCATACCAGATGCTATTGCTCTTGTCCTCGGTCCGCTTCCTCGCCGACTTGTCATCCTGCAAGGGCGTTCCGGAGACGCTGCCGCTGGCCTGCAGCAGTGGACTCTGGTCTCCGCTGGTCGAGGCTCCTCCGATCGTGGTGTTTATCCGGTTGTACATGAGAAACGTGGATGGGCCCACTGGTGCACTGTTGTCCGAGGCACTCTTTTGAGGCGTCTGAGGTTCTGCGGGCGTGGGCGTTGCGGTATTGCCGCTGCCACTGCTGCCCCCCGAATGCGGCTGGGCATTAGAGCCGGGACTGGACCCATCGGGAAGCTTTTGGTGCTCGTCAATTAGATAAACAGTGCGACGGGAGCCGGCTGTGCCAAGCGTCAGACTGCTGCCCGTCACATCTGGCGCTTCAAGACTGCTGCAAAGTAATTGGTTTATCAGTAAATAGTTAAATTTGATCAATCAACAAAGGTGAGGAGCGACTACAAGAGGATGCAGGGATACAAAGTGCAATGGAATAGGGGGAAGAGGTATTGACGACTGCCACTGAAGAGCTAGAATCAATCTGTTTCCAGTGGCCAGGTTTAATAGGATTGAATGATTGTTACACATCTAAAGCGCATACCCGTGCACGCTATTTCTACGTGAGTTATTCAAATCCGTACGTTTCTGAGCCTGCAGGCTACTGCGCACGGCGCCGCCGCGTTGGATCGAGTTATCCAGCAAATCCCTACTCGGACATAATGTACAGTGTTTGTTTGGTGCGAGTGTTGAGTTGTGTATAATACATGTAAATAGAACAAAAACCATGAACCCAAACAACCAGTGACCCATACGGTTGACTTACCGCTGCAGACTCTGGCGGAGCGGGACATTTCGCTGAAGCAGATGCGTATCGGAGGCAATGGACAGTGGCTCCTCGTTGCTATTATCCGACTCATTGCCTCCGGACTCAGAGCCGATCACAAACTGCGAATTGGTACGGGCGTCATCTACCCAGGAGCGACGGTTCTTAAATTAAGAAAGGAGGAATAACATAAAATAAAAGTTGATTAACTTGAGCTCTGTCAAACTTACTCGACTGGGCACTTTGTTCATCAGATCCGAGCTGGCCTTCTTCACTCTCCTAACCAGCATGCTGGCAAAGGGTTTTCTAGAGTAAAAAGTGGTTATTATCCATTTCCCTGTATATAAATTGATACGTACTTCTTGTGCACTGTAGTCTCTGACTTTTTGTAGTGCTCCATGATTTTCTCCTCCAGCTTCTCCTTTTGCCGCTTAAGGCTGTGCACCCGTTCGGTGTAATTCTTCTCCTCCTCGTGGAAGTGCTTTTTGTCCTCCAGGGATATGGCCAAAAGTTCCTGGTACTGGGAGAGCAACTGCGACACATTGTCCATCAGAGCCTTGCGCTCCGAATCGAGCTCAGAATTGTTCTGAATCAACATCTGGAAATTAAATAAAATTAGACCAGAAAAATACATTTGACGCAATAATCTCACCTCGCAACGCTGCTGAACCTTGCTGTACTCCACCTGCAGGTGACGCACTTGATCGCTCTTCGTGTTCAGCTCGCCTGAGAGCTCAGTGTTTTGTAGCTTGAGGCTCGAGTGCTCCATGCGCACCATCTTGTACTGCTCCTGGATGTTCTTGTACTCGTTCTTGAAGCGATCACTGGTGGCGAAGAGATTGCGGAAGTCGTCGGTGAGCTTGGAGTGCTCGGTGCGCAAGATTGACAGATCCTCGGAGCAGGTCTTCATGTTGTTGTTCTGGGTGGTCAAGTCCTCGATGCGCTGCTCCAATGCTGACTGCTGTTCGCGGGTGTCGCGCAGCTCCTGTCGCAAATCCCGCACTGCCGCCTTCAGTTGCTCCTTGTCCTTGTTCAGCGATTCGTACTCCGCGGAAAGCTGATCGTGTAGACACTGCAAAGTAACCTGATCCTGCAACGCATGCTTGTGCTCCTGTTGCAGAGAATCGATGTCTTTGAGTAGAGTGTCCTTCTCGGCAGCGAGCTGGGAGTTAGCAAGTTGAAGGGCTACGTGCTGGGTGTTCAGGGAAGTTATTTGCGAGCCCAAAGCAGCCACATCCACACTGAGCCGAGCGTTCTCCGTCTGTAGTTGAGTATTTGAATCCTTGATGCGGCTCAGCTCGGCAGACTCACGTGCCGGACTCACTCGCAGCTTGTGCTCGAAACGAAGTTCCTGGGAAGAGGGTTGCGCTGCAGCAGGAACTGGAGCAGCCGCGAGTTCAATATTCTTTTCCACCGTAAAGATCTCCTGGCGGTGGCAGAGCACACACATGTCCGACTTGACGCCGCCTTCCCGCTCCTCCTCCTCTTGCTGCTCCCGGGTCACGTTTAGCATAATCTCACGCACGGTTTTAAAGGTCTCCGGATTGCGCACTAGTTTCTCTACTACATGCTCTACGTTTAGCTCACCGGGCTCCTCGTCGGCTAGTCCCAGTTTTTCCAAGTTATGCCGAACCTTCTTCGTTACTAGAGTACCAGTTACCAGGTCGTTGCGAAGGGTGCTTATCATTTCCTGATCAATGTTGCGCTGTGAAACTAGCTCTTGATTTTGCTTTTCTAGCTCAACGAGTTTGTGATGAACCTGCTCCGATTCTTCAAGTGCCTTGCCCAGCTTTTGAAGCTCCTTGCTCTGTACATCCAGACGATTGACACTCTCGTCCAGCTGGACAGACTTAAGCTCGCTGCCCTCCTTCAGTTTGGACACTTCCTTTAGAAGGCTAGCGTTCTCGCGCTCAAATGTAGAGACCTTGGTTTCTATCTCGTAGAGCTTCTGTTTAGTCTGCTCGTATTGCTTGGATTTTTCCGAGTATTGCTCTAGTTCCTTTGTCTTGCTTTCCGCCAGTCGTTCAAGATCGTCGGCTCGTCGCTGAATGCTTTCATTAAGAGTTTGGATGCGTTGCTTTTCCTTGTTTAAAGTTTCGACATGTTGCTCGGCGTCGGATAGTTTCTGACGGTCGGCCTCGCGCTCCAGACTCTGACGATCGTAGCTCTTTTGGCGATTGTCCACAGCGTCCTGCAATTTCTTGTTCTCTTCCAGAGCATTTTTAAAGACGCTCTCGAGTTCCACATTCTGCTGAGTCAGTCGCTGGATGTTTTCCTGCATCTGCTCCGTTTTTAGTGAGAGCTTTTTCTTTTCCTTTTCCAGTTCTAGCATCTTGCTGGTGGACTCGTGGAAGCTGCTCTCTTTCAACTGCTCAAGTGCGGCAGTCAAGCGACGGTTCTCCAGCTCCAACTTAAGGGCACGGGTTTGGGCATTGTTTGTTAGCTGTTCGGACAGGCTGTTGTCGCCCGAGTTGCAGTCGTCTTCGTTTTCGGAGAAGGATTTATCCAGATCCATCGTGGAGTTGAGATTCCTTGCTACCAGTTGCAGTTGCGCGTTCTCTTCAAGCAGCTCTTCCAACTTGGAGCGATCTACGTCCCGTTCCAGCGCCATGTCGTTGAGTTTTTGCTTGTACTTGATGATCTCGGATTCGAGGGTAATGGCGTGTTCAGACCTTTTACGGTATCGCTGCAGTTGCTCCTCCAGCATTTCTCTGGGGAAATAAATAGATAGTGTTTACAAGGGATTCAAAGGTGATAAGGGGAAAAATACTTTGATTCTAGAAGCACCCGGTTATCCTCGCGCAGCTCCTCAACGCGGGATTTGTAAAAGTCCGAGTCGCCGAGTTTTTCGCGATACTTTTGAACATCAACTTCCAGTCGATCGGCTCGTTCTGCCCGCTCCCGCAGGATGTCCACCTCGTCACGATAGGCAGCTGCTCGCTTGGCCTCTGTGAACCATTCCTGGCTCTCCTGACGCAGTTTGTCAAAACGCGCCTTCTTGTCATCCAGCTCCTCGCGGAGCTCCAAAAGATTCTCGGACTTTTCCTCTCTGAAAAAAGAATTTAGTATTGAAATAACAAAATAAGGGAGTAAATTATAAATTATCTTACAGTTCCTGCCGCAGCTTGCGGTTCTTAGACCGCAAATCGGCACACTCCACGGCCAGGTGATTGCTCTCCGAGTTAGAAGAAGATGAAGGTGTTGAGGTGGCAGTTCCATTCGAAGGGGAACGTGGAACGCTGACCCCCTGGCTACACTCCACCAGGCTATCACTGGCTGCCATTTCGGTTTCCACGCACGCCAGGTCGATCCACTTGAGATACATGAGATCTCGCTCCTTGGTCAGACGCAGGATGTGCGTGTACATGCTCTGCGGGGTCAGCCGCTCCAAGGAGTCCTCGGTGAGCACCAGACTGTGGCTATCCGTCACCTGTTTGATGAGTGCCACAATGGCATGCTGCGTCTCCAGATCCAATTCTTTGATGCGGGCAATAAACAGCTCCTTGTTGGGGCACTGTACAGCTGCTCCGAGAAGCAGGGTCAAGAGCGTTTTCATCTGATCCAAGCCGTTTCTGCTCTCCGGATGATGGCCCAGGGTGAAGGCATCTGGCAGGACGAGAATAGTCTGTCCGAGTTCCTCCTCGAACAGGGATTTGAGATTCCTCACGATGCATTCAAAGTTCTTGGCCCTAGCGATGCTCAGGGATTTCCCATTCAAGTCATTCAGCTCGCTGGGATTATTCTGCGGCTCCGGATCGATCTGCAGCCAGACGCTGTGGATTATGTGCCCGTCTAGCAGGGAAGTATATCCCGCAAGGAGCTCGGCACGTGGCAGACATGACTCCAGCTGCAATGAAAGATATTTCCAGTTTTTAGATATGGAATTCAGCAAAGAACAAGAACGGTCGTCAATATGAATATTCGCTGGACAAAAGCACACAAATGGAGCTCATTACACTCCTCCTCCGTTCGTTTTGTACCGTAAGCCGTCGTGAGCAAGTTACAATGACCTTGGTTCTTTTGCGACTTGTGCGGAAAGCCACATAACTACATACAGTTTTGAGCAGAATAATAGGAGTCCGAGGTGAAGTTTATAGGTGACTTACATTAAGTAAGATTGAATTAGGTTAGATAGAATAGGTTGATACTATATCAAGTTAACAAATTTACATAAACAAACCGGAAAGCTAATTAAAAAAATTCGATGGAAAACCTACTTCTACCGTAATTAAAGTAAATTATAAGGAATTTTTGGGCTTATTTGATTATCCAAAATCAATATTATATTAATATTAAATTATTAAAACAAAACTATATTATGTTAGATTCGATTAATATGTAAACTTTCGTAGATTTATTATTATTAGTATTTTTATAAATCGTTTATAGTTTATAAAAATAATTTTTTTGATACTTGTGACAGTTAAATAATTTAATGTAGTTGATAAGGTTATTGTTTCGGCGATACACTTTACGTTTTTACAAGGGGTAACTATTTTATTGACCTCAGCTATCTATGTGTGTGAGTATGTGAGCAGGTTGTTCTCACGACTCTGTTGTTGTTTTTGTTTTCGCTGGGAATCAAACACTTGAATTATTTATGCCAAGCACATAGGCACACTTGCGATGCAAATATCGAACATGTTTATCCATAGTTTAAGTAGTACTTACCCAAGAAACGAGTGCTCCATTTATGAATTCGTCAATTTCCATTGGCGTCGCGGTCGCTGTTCCAGCCATTGTTGTTGTTATTGGACGGGCGGAATAGGTAAATGCGGGTAGGTGTGTGTGAGTGTGCCGCTGCACCTGTCGCAATGGAACAGCTGCGGCTTTTCCAAATTCCAATGCGATGCTATTGCTAGTTTTTATTTTCCCAGCAAATGTCCCACAACAGCCTCCCAAAAATCATTCCAAGGACGGGGCATTTTCCGAGCCACTGGAAACACACATGCAGGCGGATCACAATTGTTACTACACTAATATATAGGATACGATGGACAGCACTTTTCGGATTGGGTTTAATTAAATAGTTAACGATGAAACACTACAAGGCGCCACTACAAAAAATAGCGAACATCACTTTTTGGGAAGACTCTGCTGGAAAAAAGCATAATTTGTGCCGGTGATGACACTCCGCCACTGTTGCCAACTATCGATTGGGCGAAACTAGAGATGGAAGTAGCTATGTTTACATCATGTAACTAGCTAGGAAGTAGTCAAATTTATGTCAGGCAGTGTGAAAAAACCATTCATTATTTATTAAATAACAATGGATTTCTTGCTGAAAGGTTAAACTGATGAAATAATTGCATTATTATTAAATGGATGACTTAAAAGCATTAAATTAGTAATTTAAAACCATAAATGTCCGACAATTTTTATATATACAAATTTGTCTGTTCAAATAAGATGTAGACAGCCATACTGCGATTGTTCTTATCAATTAGCCTTATCGATTGCCATCCTTTCAATGTTGATTGCCACTATCGAACCAAACCGAATTCTTTTTCGAATTTCATTTTTGAAAAAAGAGCAAAAAGCTTTCGAATCGAAAAGAGAAGCGTTTAGCTCGCTCGTGGATCGGAGGAGGATGCTTGGCTGACGAACGGATTATTTAACGCCGCAAAATGGCAACGCTTGCAAACAAAATCCAAACGGCACGAAAGTTACAATATTAGGAATTACTAAAGTGAACACAGTTAAAATTCAAAGTGTTCTAATTGGCGATACTAAAACGACGGGTCCGGGAGTGTTCTAAGTTAAGTTAGACTGTCGACTGAGGATATATATAGATCCTCTGTATAGGCAAGCAAATAGGTTAAATATCTAACGTCTCGAAATGGGAAATCAGCCGGGAAAGCTGCACTCGCACCCGCAAAGCAATCGTCCCAAAAAGAATGTCCACTGGAAGTCTGCAGGCAAGTAGAAACACAGGAATATAGAGGACTCCCAGTACGTATTCCTCCCAAAATTTCGATCTATAAGAGGAGGCCTAAAGAGTAGACAGGCCCACATAGCTGGCTAGCTGGTGGGAGCGCTAGAAATTCGTCTATTAATAGCCACTCGCACACTCAGTGGTTGCCGTGTTCATCTGTTTGGCCCCAAAAATCTCACAACGTCAAAGTAATGTTGTCGTTCGGAAAGCGGAAGAACAAACCATTATGCTGAGATAGAAAGTTTAATGCTTCCCTTACTGTTTCACGTTTAAAACTGATTTTAAAATGGATGGTATAACTCAAAGAGTTTTATTTCCTGTTAATCTGGAATAAAGGGTTCATATCCCCCAAATTGAAAAAAATGCCTTCGCAAATGGCGCAATAGTTTGGCCTATTTAAACATAATTTGAAAGTCGTTTGAAAAGTTTATTCAATTCTTTCGTTAATCGCAATTAAAATGTTGAAATTCACTTTTCTTCCAAGTAGTGCCACTTTCATGTTTTAGTTTTTTTCTTATTTTGGGACTTAATAAATCAAACCAGTTTTAATAATCTATTTTAAAAAAGAAATATACCCACGTTCGTTAAAACTTTTGTTTAGGATTGTCCTTTTATTATTATTACGGTTTTGTTTCCAATCAGAGCGACCTTCACCGCCCGGTCGTCCCATCCTGACCCCAGTAGCTCTGCCGGAACAGCAACCGGACGTAGTGAACCTGCGCTGGGATAGACCGCTGCATGATGGAGGTTCTCCCATTACTGGCTTTACTGTGGAACATCGGCGCATGGGATCCCCCCACTGGGTAAGGGCCACGCCGACTCCAGTGGATCGCTGCGATGTCTGCATTAGTGGATTGGAACCAGGATGGCGCTATCAGTTCCGTTGCTTTGCCGAGAACATTGTGGGTCGTTCCGATGCCAGTGAGTTATCCGATCCCCTGACTGTGACTCTTCAACGGAATGCCATTACCGTGCCCCGCTTCATTGACGAACTGGTGGACACGGATGCTGTGGAGGATGAACGTATAGAGTTCCGAGTACGAATCCTGGGCGAACCGCCGCCGGAGATTAATTGGTTTAAGGATGGCTACGAGATCTTCAGCAGTCGGCGCACCAAGATTGTTAACGACAATGAAGCCAGTGTCCTGGTGATTCACCAGGTGGCCCTCACGGATGAGGGAGAGATCAAGTGCACGGCCACAAATCGAGCGGGACATGTGATCACCAAGGCAAGGTTAATGGTGCAGGCTCCTCCGAAGATTCGATTGCCGCGTACCTATGAGGATGGACTGATTGTGGAGGCCGATGAGGTGCTGCGCCTTAAAGTGGGCGTGGCTGGGCAGCCACCGCCGGCTATTACGTGGCTCCATGAGGGCGAGGTGATCGCACCAGGTGGACGCTTTGAGGTGGGTTTTCTTATCCTGATGTGGTATGATTCACTTAATTGGTTTAGGATCTAGATAAAAACATCTGTCTTGCAAATCTCGGCTTAGGAAATTATATCTTTAAAATATACAAAGGCACAAAGAAATCTAATGTATTTATATTTAAAACGAGAATCATCACATTTATTCTATGTACTAATAGCCTTTATATCTCTTAGTTCATTTTTATGAAACCTTTTTGAACAGGATTTCTTAAGATTTTCTTAAATATTTTAATAGTGAGGAATTGTGTATAAAATCAGACATTTAAGAACGAAAAAAGCTAAGTGAATTAAGCTGAGCCTAAGAATCTGCTCTATTTAATCACCTGCCACCCAATTCCAGATCACCAACACTGAGAAGAACTCGCTGCTCAAGATCGACAATGTCCTACGCGAAGATCGCGGCGAATACATGGTGAAGGCCTGGAACCGTTTGGGCGAGGATAACACCTCCTTCCTGGTCACAGTGACGGCCAGGCCCAATCCCCCCGGAACTCCAAAGTTAAATATGTCCTTTGGCAAGTCCGCAACTCTTTCTTGGACGGCTCCACTGGACGATGGAGGCTGTAAAATTGGGAACTACATTGTGGAGTACTTTAGAGTGGGATGGAACGTTTGGCTCAAGGCCGCCACCACAAGGGCACTGACCACCACGCTTCACGATTTGATCGAGGGTTCCGAGTACAAGTTCCGTGTGAAGGCGGAGAATCCTTATGGTCTGAGTGAACCTTCCGGGGAATCGGAACTGCTTTTCATCCCCGATCCCAAGCGGGGAATAACGAAACCAAAGTCAGCTACACGGATTGCTGGTGAGGAGAGGGACAAACCCAAGGAAGCTGGAGCTGGATCGGTGCAGGTACCACCTCGTCGGAAGACTCTGTCGCCGCCACGACCACATTCAGATGCCTCGACGGGCATGTCCCCTAAACAGTCGCCCAGTATGAAAAGAAAACCCAAGCCTCAGCTCATAGACAATGAGCAACTGACCCATGAGATGTCTTATGGAACTTCGGATCAGGCTTTAAAGATGGACGTCCGCAAGAGTCCTTCGCTGAGCAGTGCGGATTTGGCCAACAGGCCTACAACCGCTGGCTCCAATCCTAAGCTAAATTTGACGCTGGTGACCACCACATTGACACCGGTAGATAAGTCAGAACCATCGCCCAAATCACCTACTACCTCTCCTTTAAAACTTTTTAACCCCAAGCCATCGGGAGCTGCTAAGGATAGGTCACCAGCGCAGCCGAGGCCACAACCTCTGCCCACTCCGCCGAAGCAAAAACCGGAGATGACATCACCCAATCAAAAGAGAAGTTTGAGTCCTCCCAATAAAAGGCAACCTGCTCCTCTTCGCAAGAGTCCAACGCCACCGGAACCTATTAAGATAACACCGGCTTTGCTAAGAAGTGCGGAGCCCGTTCAACTGGGAGTCAATCAAAATGTTAGACGTTTTTCTGGTCAAACCTTGAGCCCGGCCAGAAATGTTCCCACTCTGGCGTTGGCAGTGGCTACCGGGGTCTCGGCGGTTATTGGCGAGAGACTGCCCACCATCGAGATTAGTGCACCACCAACGCCGCAGGAGGAGCAGGAAGAGCCTCCCATGCCAGAGGCAACTCCATCTCCAGAACAAGCTCCAAAGGGCCAATCCAACTCAAGGCGCTTCTCCAGGTCAGCGGACAAACACGACGAAGTCCACACCAGCAATGAGTTTATGCTTGTTGTTTTCGACAAGAACAGCAGGGTCAAGGATAAGGACAGTACGTATCCAGTTATATGGATTTCAGGATTAAGGATCACCCACTAACCATCAGCCACTAACTTAATCCATAACCAAACTAAACCCATCCCACATTTCTCGCCCCCAGAACAAGATTCCTTTGAGCTGGACCTGGAGGATGCTATACAACCGCCACCCATTTCGATTTCTGCGCCGGATCTGGCCTTCCTAGAGTTCACCAACCTGCACACCACCTTCCCACTGCGTCGGTCTGTCAGCTCCACAGAGCTTTTGTATGAGAGGGCCATGGCCAGATTCTATGAAGCAGTGGAGCTGGAGCAGGCTTCCAAGTCCCGAAAGACGTCGCAGGACAAACTGGCCACTCCTGTCCCCCATCAAACGCCGGCTAATCTGCGGATGCGTCTGGGTTCCATTTCGGAGGCTGAACGACTGTCCTTTGAAAGGAGAAGTGAGTTGCGTCGCCAGTCGGCGGATATGGTGTCCATTTCAAGGAAATGGGATTCAAGGGAGAACGTCAATGAGATGGGTAACTTGACGCGCACTCACACCACTGGACAGTTGCCCTTGCGGACACAGCAGGATGTTCTGGAGCAGGAAGAACATGAAGAGTTAGAGGAAGAACATCTTACTGAGAGCACCGCAGATGACAGCGAGGATATGGACTTAGATTTCGATGAGGATGTGGATGTGGAGTATCCGCCGCAGAAGCAGCTGCAGCAGCAGTCCAGCAACGACCTCGGATCGGACTACACGGAGAGCACTGCTTCCTCGGAGCAGGACTCCATCGAGAAGTTTAAGATGGAACTGTTGGCGCGCACCCGCTCGCCCAGTCCACGCGATCTGGAGACCTATCATCCACGTACCATGGGTGCTGGTACCTTCACTCCATATAGGGCTCCCACTCCGGAGCAAGCCGCCGTGGTACTCAACCGTCCAGTGCCACTGCCTAGTCCAGATTTTGTGCCCAAGCCGATCCTTAAGAGGTCCTCCAATGAGCATGTGGAACAATCGGTTAGTCCCTTGCCGGCTGGAAATGTCAACGAAACAATAGCCAACGTTATACCTCCCCCACCTGTAACTGCCAGTAATCCGAGTACCCTAAAAATGGACCTGGCTAAAGGAATAAAGTCTTTTTTCAGTCGGGACAAGAGATCAGCCACGGAGAAGAATACAGAGGCCAACGAGGAGATATCCAATCCGCTTGAGAAGACCAATGCAGCTGCCATTGCGGCGGACTTGGAGTCCAAGCGAAAAGCAAAAGAGGAGGAGGAACTGCGTCGCAGGGAAGAGGAACGTCTCATGCAGGAGGAAGCCCATGCCGCAGTAGACCACTACAGTGATCTGGTGAGGGAGGTGGGCACCTCCCACAGATACCACACGCCTCTCTACATGGATCGCGATGAACTTAAGCGAGCGGCGGCCAAGGCAGCCGCGGAAACCGACGAGGAGGACATGCTCACCCATGCGGAGGAACTTCAGAAAAGACTCGCCACCGGTGGCAGCGATGAAATGTTCCTGGCTCCTCCCGTAGTTAGGGAGCGTCGTCTCTCCATCTCGGAACGGGAGCAACTGGTTCATGTACGGGATGCTGCCAGTAATCTGGCATTCCACCGATCGCCGGACCCTAAAGAAGCGGAGCAGGAACACGAATCCCCACAACCGCAGGATGAAGAGCCGGAGTACCCCACAGTGCTGGTGGTGCCCCCACCCAAATCGAAGAACAAGATCGAATCTGAGACTGAGAGCGTGATGAGTGAGATGGTGGAGGCTCGTCCGGATGCCAGAGGCAGGACTCGTTTGGTAAAGGTGAAGCGGGTGATCAGGCGACGGGTTCCTTCAAGCACTCGCTCCCGGGATACCTCACTCACCAGACCTCCAATCTCCGAAGTGGAAGGCACTCCGCAGACCTCCGTAATCCTCTCCGCTGCCGACAGAGATCTGCTGCAAAAGGCAGCTGCTCTGGCCATCCTCCAGTCGGAGGAGCAGGCCCACGAGAAGGTCCGTTCGGCTCTCAGCTACTGTACGGATCTGGTGCTCTTCCTGGTCGCCTGCTATGTGTACTTGTTCAAGGACGCCCGCCTGGTCCTGCCCATCCTGGGTCTTATCATCTACCGGCAGCTGGGCGAAGCCGTGAGGGGCTATGTGCCCGGCTGGCTGCGCCGCCGGATCAATGGGGAGGGTAGCTAGACCACAACCCAGATCCGCATTCAATCCCCCGCTCATACTCACATGCGTTTATCGGTTAAGTTAGTTTTTATTAAATACGACTTATTTATACGTCTTAAGGTAAAGTTGAAGGTATCCCCCCGAGTACATTGTACTAGAATCTGTATACGTAAAATCCTTGCAAGTCCTGTTCCGGTTTTCAAGGCTAGGTCTGCAGCTTGGCAGTCCATAATGAAATTCTGGTATACACAAGCAAGAACTTTTTTTTTATAAATTAAACGTGTATTGGGCTATATTCATGTTTTTATAATGCTCCTCTAAAGGCATATTTAAATTGTTGTTCAATTTATCAAACATCATTTATGAAATCTATAAATTTATTTAATTTGATTCTTTATTTACCCCTTTTACAAATGTGTGTAAACCCATATATCTTTTCAAAAGAGATTATTATTGATAGTAAACTATATTATTTCTTTCTGAGAATCAAAGTTTAAAAGGAGTGGACTTGTTGGATTTAAATTTTTTTCTATTTAATTTTGAAAATGTAATAGCTCTACTGATTTTGAAAACCAGAACAGGGATCCAGGGAACAGGGAATCCTGTCTACTTATTTATTTCTAAACTTACCTTTGTTTGTTTCAAATTAACATAGTTTTCAAAATTATTCTTTTGCGAACCTCAGTACTGCGAAAGGTATTTTGCAAGGATAATTGGCCATCATGTTCTAAAAAATAAATCCCTTATATCTCCCTTGTATTTCGTTTTGGTTTGTGTATGTATGTGGAGCTATGTAAATCCTTATGTTATGAAGTGTTCGTTTGCGGTTCTTTGTGGTCTATCCGGATTGTTGGTGATTCACTTTGAAAATAAAGCTTAGCGTGTTATTAATTCTTATAATATGTGTACTTTTTTCGGCCATGTTTGCCAACGGTCTGTTTATGCCAAAAGACAGACTTCCGTGGGGGATTTAAAACTGGGTAAACCCATAAACAGATCGAATCGCGGTTATCAGATGAAGACAATTTGTCAACAGAGATGCTGCGCCAAATTCCGGGAGTTGCTATCAGTAGATAATAATAATAATAACAAATCCGGTGGATATAAAAGCGTCTGCAAATTTAATTTGGTAGTCATCTTTCACTTACTACCCAGTCATGGCCATCGCTCTAGGCTGGCTCTTCCTGATCTCCCTGGCCGGCGGATCCCTGGCACAGTGGCCTCCTCAGCTGGTGGCTCCAACTGTTGGCTTGTTACCCCAGCCTCCACTTCCGGCTGCCACCTTGGCTCCACCGCCTACTTTATCCCAGGACCTGGATGAAATCCAGAGGTTGATCCAATTCAAACCATTTAACCAGCTACTAGTGCGCTATCTAATCAACGATGCCCAGTTCCAATCCTTTGTGCGAATTATCAACAGCAATGCTGGATTCACGGCGCGCTGGCGTTTTCTTTCCCAGCCGGAACTCATCCTCTTCCTGCAGTGGGTGGACCAGCAGCTCCTGGCCTCGGGTGGCTCCTTTGAGCTGGAGGAGCAGAGGCTGAAAGTGAGTCTGCTGAATCAATTCCCCTACTGGTCCGGAACCGTCTTCGGCTGGCCAGGGTTCCTCAACGAGGTGCAACTCTACTTTCCACTGTATGCCATACGTGCGCACATCGATGCCAAGGTTCTGCAGCAGGGAATTTTTGCACAGTTCTGGTTAAGACTACAGGGATTGAAAGTCGTCTATGATCGATGGTTGACTTCGGTGGAAACTGGCCAGGTATTGGCCGATCTTCAGAAGGCGGGAATCGATACGGTCCAGTTGGATGTCATTATCCGGGAGCTGTTTGGTTGGAACGCCGTAAATGAAACCTCCACTGCTGCTCCTGTAACCCCAGTTGCCCCCACCGTAATCCCGGGAGCAGTTTTGCCTCCAGTTAACCCTGTACCTGTGGTTGTCTAGGTTGCCAATATGCAGGGATGGAAAAGTTATCCATTCTTAGGTAGGATTAAAAAAATGTACCTACTAGGTAATACAAAGGGTGTGAATACCCGAAGAATGCTAAAAGATGATCAACATGTTTTAAACAAAATTGGGTATCAACAAAAGGTTATAAAGCCTATTCTTTGGAAATGAAATTTGATAGCACACAGAATGAAATTACAAATATGAAAGTGTTTTTTTCAGAATTCATATCAATATTTACCGAATCACTACCTAGATGAATATTTTCCATCACTGTCCATATAGCTTTCATATATTTTGGATCAGAACAAAGTCTTTAACAATCAATGGGGACTAACTACATCTACTATACGTAAAACGCAAACCGGACAACATGGCATCCAGAGGATTTGTTTAGAACTTGAGTTTGCCCAGCGTGTCGGACACTTTCTGAGCATTGGCCCCCTTCTTCTTATTGTTCTTGATGGGTGCCACCGGAGCCTTTGGCTTCTTGACCACCAGATCCTTGTGCAGTGTCTTCAGGCTGGCGTCCACCTTCTCCTGCTTGGCCTTGACAGATTCCTTAATCTGTAATCGGATGATCTCTTTTATGAGGGGCAATCTCTCGCAGAAAGAGTCTATCCACTCACCTGCTTGAGCTTGCCTTGCACCTCCTTGGGCTTCTTGCCCTTGCCCTTGTTGCCGTCCGCCACTTTGAACACGTTCTTTGCCTTCTTGGACTTGTTAAGCGGCGTCTTTGGCTTGCTGGCTCCGGGAGCCACCTTTTTGTTGTTCGCCTTGTTGCGACCCATCTGAAAGTAGGCACAGAAAGACACTCATTTTAATTGTTTGGGAGTTGAAACTTTATTGTATCTATTGTATCAAACACATTTCACTTTGGTTGCGGTCCCCTGCTCATCCTCTGAACAACGCTTTCTTGAGAGTTCAATCTCTTTCGGGGTGGTCAGTAGGTGCTGGGAAAGCCTAAAGGAAACCCTATACATGTCCTTGTTGGGGGCCACATTCCTCACAAAGCTAATTCCCTGCAGCAGGTTGTCATCTAGACTGGCTCCCAGATTGCACTCCACCAGCTTCCGCACTAGCTCCTTGGTATTCTCGCCTTTGGCAAATGAGTAAACGTGAATGTTGGGATAGGACACGTTTTCTGGCAACTTGGACAGTTCCTCTGCTTTGTATAGACCACGAAATGCGTCTAGGAACTCCACAGCCATGGCTGGTAGATTCATTGTTATGTGGGTGGCATAGGTGGAGGTATCTGTGGTCAGCAGACGCTTTAGCAAGTCCTCTCGCAGATCTTCGAGTATGAACTGCCTGCCATCCTTGTTAAACATTTTGATCTGGGAGAGGCACTTATTTCTCTTGGCATTATGCTGCAGCCAGTGGAAGCTGACGGGATTAAGGTCATTGGCCAGCACATCACAACGCTTCTTGGCAGCAGGAACACTGAATGGACCCACACCTGCAAATACGTCGTAAAGAACATCTCCCGTTTGTAGCAGTTTTACAATCCTTTCGTGCTCCGTGGAGAGGCGGGGATTCCAGTACACCTTGGAGAAGTCAAACTCAAAGGGCACTCCGTTCTCCTTGGTCTCTACTTGGTACTCCGGGTCGCCGCAGATCAACTCCAGTTGAAAGTTGCGGTATGTGTTGTCAATGGAGGACGCCTTGTTGACCACCGTGCGGCAGTTGGGCAGCTTGTCGCGGAGTACCTGCCCGATGAGCTGTTTGTAGGGCAGCAGGTGATCCCGCAGGTTCAAGTGGGCAATGTGGCCTATGCGGGAGTAGGAAGTAAGACCCTCCTCCTCAGTGGGCAAAACGCTTTTGAGGATCTCATTGGCGCTCCAGTTTTCGTAGCCCAATTCGAGTTCAGCGAAGGAGAAGTTTTCTGCAGTGACCTCCTGCTTCTGTAGATCCTCCGTGGGCAGGGATTCCCAATCCTTGACGGGTGTGGGATGCAGCAGGATCTCCCGGGATGTATCCACAACTCGAACAGGATGCAGGTGCTCCATTTTGAGAAGGAACTTCTTGACCAGCGGCATTACACGTTGCACTTGGGACTCCGGAACCCGCAATCGGGGCACTTGAACGCTCTTTCGGAACTCCTTCCTCTGGAGATCCTGCATCCCTCGCACGGAGCTGGGTGGCTGTAGCTCCTTGGCGTCCATGTTTCTAAAGTAGTGACGTAAACGGGTGGCTGTAATCGTTAATCCCGGGACCTTCAATTTTGCCACCAATAACATCCAAACACGTGCGAGCTAGATCCTTGGTTTTTTTAGTGTTTCCGGGAGCAGGAAGGAATGTGCCAATAAAGTAGACAGGTCCAGCTGTTTATGAAGCACTCGTAGAACTGTCAAATATCAAATAACCCTTAAATTTACCTTTAGTAACTGTAAAATCTGGATATGACCACAAGATCGCAGAAAAAAGCCAAACAAACGCAAGAACGTGAAAACAGTGTGACCAGACGGGCGACCGTTACAATATACTATCAGTTGAAGTGAAATATACTGAAATATATCTGAAATATTTAACTGTTAATTTGAATTATATTTGATTTAAATCCAGTTGGTTTCTGATTAATGCTCGCTTTTATACACTTTTATAAGTATTGAACAATTATAAATCCATTTAAAAGAAATTTTCAAAATACTTTTTTCCAAAACCAATTATGTATTAGAATTAAAGTCAAATCGAAAAGATTTCAAATATAACAAATATGAACTTTTAAACTGTTACTATACACAGATTAAAATAAAGAATATCAAACTTCAGAATTTAACTTCAAACTGAATATTTGATTTGACCTTTAAACATTTAACCATTATTAGACAATAAGTGAATTGAGTGAGTAAAGTGACAATTTTCTTTTTATTTAAAAATAAAAGTCAATTATATAGATTTGGTGATTAATAATTACAGAGATTAGCTTTCATTTTCATAGCTTACAATATGCATTTTCGCTGAAGACTTTTACAAATGGTTACAAAAATATCTTGTATTTTGTCTTTTTGACTGCATTCTATATAAGCCATTTATTTACGAAACAATGTGCGATCTTGAATCGATTTACAATTTGTGCAAATATTTAAAGGCCTGCTTATCATAATATGGACAAACATGCGATTTCAAAGTGCTCGTGATCAGGCGGCTCGCATATATGAATGCATAGAAAAGCGAATTTATTATTTAATTCTCGTAGTAGTTGTCCTGTCCGCAAAGCGCTGGATCGTTTAATGTACACGTATTACTATCTTTAGCGTGGCAGAAACATACACGTAACAGTTAAGAAATGTGGGCAAACCAAAATATGGAAACGGCGATTTAGCAAGTTAGATATTAGATTAAGGGAAGCCATGGCTCGTTCTATCTGCCTTCGCTGTGGAATCCAAATGACATTACTACAATTAAATAAATAAAGGCAAAAACGCTTGCTTAAAGTATAACTACACCACGGAACCGCAGGGGATTCATAATGATGCGATCCTATCGGCGGAAGCGACCCAAATACGCCCGGCAATTGGGGCACGAGTGGTGGACATCCATGCAGTCGTCGATGCAGCAAGGTATTAGGCAACATCCCAGCCAACATCTACAAATGAAGAGCATTTATAAAATAGGAGTTTGTAAGGAAACAAGACAGATAAAAAGCAGATGTAGATTAGATGTTTTTCTTAAAATTTTGATTCATTGATCACGTGTTTTTTATATTTATATTATCATTTGATCCACACCAATTCTTTTTTATCTAGAAACTCACCCAAATAAAGCAATCAAAAATCCGGACAAGTAGGCAATCATTCCAGGCTCGGTGCGCGTGGTCGTCTCGATCTCGGCGTGGCACGATGGACAGATCATGTGCGTCGAAGTGCGGCTGATGGGCACCACAGTGGTCACAATTGTTGTATTCGCGGTGGTTGCGGGGGCCACAACGGGTGTATAAGGACCCACGGGCTTCACCCCGCCCACTGCCTCCTGGTAAGAGGGCGGGGCTGATGGGGGCGGAACATAGGTGAACTGCGGTGGAGCACTGCCCGGTTTACTCATTGTGTTAGGCTAGTAAATGCACTTGAAGGATAAGCAGCTGCAAAGATACAACAACTCAAAATTAACTTTTGATCACTTTTTTTTTAATCATATGTATTTAAAAAAGCTATATTGATATTTTCAAACAGTTCATTTTGATAAAAAAAACGTCGAAATGTTGGGCCTCAAAGAATAATTTTAATTTCTTGAAGAATTTCACGTGGTCGGTCGATTAGAGATAAACAAGTGTACATACAAGTCCGTAGAACTCGAAAACCCCCAGTACAAATTGAGAAATATAAACAACCAAAATTGAGTTGATTCAAAAAATGGACGCTGAAAATAGCACAGAGCCCAATGGTCAGCATTCATGAGTCATTTTCGCTCTTTTGGCACGCATTCGAATCTTATAGAGAGCAAACTCTTCTGAGAGCCCCAAACATGCTCCAATATATATACCCTATGCAAACTCAGTATTGTTTATTTTTGATCTGATATGAATTTATGAAAAAGTAATATTTGAACACTTTATGTTTCTATTTAAGTCTTGTTTATAAGCATCTTAAGGAATATGTAACTAATTGATCGTTCACAATGTAATATTACAATTCATTCATTCATTCAAAAATCCTGAAATGTTTAAACAACAGTCGTAAATTTATTTGAAACTATGATGAACATCATTTTCCCCGTGTAGGAAAATAGTTGAATAATCTGCTGGCGGTCACAAAACAATTACCAATTGAAATTCCACGAAGGGGTTGTAACTATTCAATTGGGAGCAACAATCGGAGTTTTTGAATGTCTTTTCGGTGTAAGCACGCACAGATAAGATATGGAAATTCAATACATATGACGATAATTGCCAAAAGCTGAATTGTTTTTTGTATGCCTGGCGATCAGACGACAGGCACTCAACTTTTAGAGCTGGTGTACAATGACCTGCCCCTCATTCAAACTGCGCCAACTTTCACCATTCGTTCAGGGATTGCATACATAGATATATAAAACCACATAGTTGCAGGCGGAAGTATAATATGACTAAAGCGGAGAACCAGATGTCTTGGTCTTGGCCAGAACAGAACGCCAACAATCCGATAAAACCAGCTGCACTTGGCGGAAATTACTACGGATACGATGACGTATGTGGGCGATATGCATTGATCTGCCATTTCATACCTCATAAATCAACTTCGATTTGGTTTAAACTCGATCAAGACAAAAGCGTTAATGCAATTAACATCTGATGATTTGAGCTTTTCATAAAGTCATAATATTCAGCCTAATAACAATAAAAATAGCTCAACACGATTGGCGGCACAAATTGAAAAATAAATTAAGACTTTTCAGCAGCCACATCACATCGCTCAGTACCCCAGAAATCTGTCTTATGTGCAACCGCAGCGATTACGTCAGACCTTCCGACTTCGTCGCATTCATTATATCAGCTCAGATGAATCTTCGCTTTGGAACTGCGATAACCTTGCGATTTTGGACCAGGCTAATTTTTAAATCACAGAGTTTACTACTGACTCTAAATAATTCCCTTGGCTAGTTAAAATTGTTGATATATGTCAACAGGTTAAGTCTTAATTTGTTTTCGCCATACTATCTTATCTAAGTTTTATATGGAATGCAACTAGGACGTTAGTTTATGGAAGTACTGAGATTAATTTGCGAAACACCTTTACCAAATATAAAAAATAAGAAACGATGTCTAATTTAATCCGTTCTTATCTTTTTTTGTTCATGGCTGTAAATCCTTATTCATCTTAAATAATACTCTTAATTAAAGCCAAATCTTCTGATGCAGTCCTCTTATGAAAAGAATAAAATTAATAGAAATTAAAAATTTCTTAGACAATCATATTAATCGTCATTAGCAATTTTAACCATATTACATTTATAATTTTACCAAAGCAATCTAGCTAATTTGATGTTACCTCTTCTAAGAGTATAGTAAATTAGAATATTCAGCTGTGTATGTCTGTGCGTACAAGGTCTGCCACTCAAAGCGATCAGAAGAGATTTAAAAAACGCCTTAATATGTATTTAATTTTAGCCTTTGTGTTAATTTCGTGTATTTCTCCGCCATATGTAAATTTAATGAAACGAACCTAAAGTCCAAAGGCGTATTTTATAAGCCCAATTGCAGGGTATTATGTAGATAAACCAGAAAATAGAATAATTGAAGTGATTTCGGAGGTAAACTGCACACAATTACTTTGAATTAGAGTGTTTGTGAATAGAACTGGATTTTGGGTTCGAGCGACCTTCGAGATGCCCTTTTAAGACCGCTTCTTTGGAATGGAATTGAAAACCCTCCCCAATGATGATGTTGTTTTGTATAATGATGTGTGTTTTGAACATTATCTGTCGCAGCGCCAGATGTTTTTTAGCAATGACGTAGTCGCGCCAAAAATAACCACTTTTGCGGGCGGCAAGGACGGCGGAGGCGTGGCAGAAAACAAGAGCAAAAGGTGATGGGTTTACAGGTGCTTGTGTGGGTGGATTGATTCCACTTGAAATTGCTTATTGGATAGTAATTATTATGTTTTTGTTCACTTCACTTCAGTTCGGATAGATAATACCATGTAGCACAATGGTAAAAAAAAAACTCGATTTAATTTGCGCTCATTTTTAATGTATATTTTTAATCGCACACACACAGTTAGATACTCCTTAGTATAGGTTAAAATCGCACACAAATAGGGCTAATATTTATCTAGTTTTATCCAATTATATTTAAGGCCCTTATCTGGCTGTTATTATTAGCTTGTCACACCTGCACAAATATTCCTTCGAAACCGATCGTTACCTCGAATTTTTTAAGCGAGAGCGACGTATACGTTATAATAATAAATTTCTTGTGGCACAGTGACCGTTCGAGGGATCGTTAAGAAATACCATTTACAGGGTTATCGATAGGTAAAAGTCCATCTATCGATAGAACTCCTATTCAAAATCATCAGAAATGGCCAGCGAAAAATATACACCGGAAATTCAGGAATTACTACCTATAAGGGAGCACAGATGTATAAAATGTCCCAACCTGGTGTTTGGCAACCTCAGTCACTATCATTTGCATCTGCGCCAGCGCCACCAGGAAGTGCTCCCAGCCTCGAAAAGTGGACCAAACATTGCATTCCACTGCCCTCTGGAAAAGTGCATCTACCATGTCGCCACCAAGGGAGCTCGCTGCTTCACTAGTCTGCGCCTTCTGCGCCAGCACTACCAGAAGAGCCACCTGGACAGGAACCACAAGTGCCAGGAGTGCGGTGAAAAGTTCCTGCTGCAGCACCACCTGGAGAAACATCAGTGCACGGAGCACAAGTGTCCTGTGTGCGAACTCACCTACAACAGCAAAGCTGGCCTGCGAACCCACATGAGGCGCAAGAATCATCTGGTTCAGCAGGAGTTGGACAAGGTGGCCATACCCTCGCTGGCCACCTGGAGGAAATTTAATCCTCCTCCCGCAGAGTCCAGTATGTGCTCCACGGTTTTAGCGGCTCCAGACGAGTATACTGACCACATCCCCTTCAGCTTGGAAGTACCCACTGAGCCACCAGCTGAACCTCCTCCTCTAGAGAGGAGACATGGGCTAGCCACCGAGTTATCTGCCCCAGAGGAGCATATTCTATGTTTCCTGCCCATTATGGATGTACCCTATGGACTGCAGCTGACATCCGAGAAGCTGGACATGGAAACCCAAACAGAGGAAGAAGCTATGAATGACATTAGAAACGAAGTTCTGGCGCCTCTTTTGCGGGATATAGAAACTCAAACGCCGGAAACCAGAGGCGATATAGGAACGATGACCGATGATTTCCCGGAGGAGCATAAGCAAGTTGAACAGCTAGTCCCCTATCCAGATATAGAAACTCAAGCCCCCGACTCCAAAGACGATATAGGAACAATGACCGATGATTTTCTAGAGAAACAAGCGCAAATTGGACAGCCAGCAGGCAACTTTCCTACTTATCCAGATATTGAAACCCAAACATCCGACACTAGAGGCGATATAGGAACTATGACAGATGATTTTCCAGAGGATCAGCAGCAAATGGGACAACCACCTCCAGGCGACTTCCCTACAAATCCACATATAGAACCCCAAACGACCGACACCAGAGGCGACATGGGAACGATGACCGACGATTTTCCGGAAGAACAAGTGCAAATTGGACAGCCAGTTCCAGTCGCAAGCGATTTCCCCACCTATCCCGAAAATGAAGCCATGTTTGGCTTGCAAACCTCCGCCCACATGTACACTCAAACCTGTGATGAACTGTTTGAGGAACTGGGACTGTCCCACATCCAAACTCAAACCCATTGGCCGGATGGTCTGTACAACACACAGCACACGCAGACTTGCGACGAAATGCTGGAGGAATTCTTCCTGGACAACTTTCAGTCGACCTGCACGCAAACCAGGTGGCTGGACTGGCAGGACAATGGTGAAGGTGAAAGTTAGGGCATTTAGAGTTTATGATTTGTTATGTTTTCTGAATACGATGGCAAGACCAAGCAGCAACGCTGTAATGTTATAACACCTATTCGAATTTGGATATTCTTACAAAGGCTTTGTAGAGAATTAAAATTCCCTATGTAGTTTTACAATTAAATTCAAGGTACTTGAAAGGGATAACTACTATACATTTGAATAAACTACATAGGAGAGATCTGTAAGTGATCAAATTGTTATATTTAATTGAAAAGCTAAATAAAACGCAATATGAAATGTATTTATTGAAAATTAAGTAAATATTTGTTTAGTAAAAATCACAAAACAATTATAAAGCCATGTTATAATACAAGTGGCAAAACCAGATGTTGTAATACTACTACAAGATTGTTCAAAAATAGTCACATTTCACGTAAACCTAGGCAGACTTTTAGCGAGGTCAAATAGTTTTCGTCTTGGAGCGAGCATCTGACTTGGTCAGGAGCAGCTCGGAGCATTGAAAAAAGCAATAGCTGCAGAAGCACAGAGCCATGTAGTTGCCCACTCCACTGAGGTAGGCGCCTCGCATAAGGAAGTCGCCGATCTCCTGCCCACCAATAAAGTAGACATTGGAGAAAGCGGCCGGGATGAAGAGCTGGGTGGCCAACATGGCGTACAGCCGCTGAGCTCCCACGGCTCCCAAATGACGCTGTGTCCATTGCTGGTACTCCGAGGAGGAGGTCAACGTCTTGAACAGCTTCTCCGCAGCCAGGCAGAGGAAGTTCAGAATGCTCCAGATGAGCACGTAGGTGTAGCACCCATGCCAGACGAACACAAAGGCAAATGTCAAAGCGGTGGCTCCAAACTTGGCCGCTGGCGAAGATCGCTTGCCGCACATCTCGGCGTAGATGTGCTGGAAGAGGAACTCGTACAGGCCCTCATCGAAGTACTTCCACATGTCCGAGTAGAAGTGAATGCGTCCGATGCAGCGCGGTCTGCTAGGCGCCGGTATGCCATCCTGCAGGGCGAAAGCTATCCCCAAGCCATAGGTGACCACGTAGTACAGGAAGAAGAATTGGCCCATGAAGTAACCGGCGGAATGCTGCCAGAACACAGAGTCCATCAGATCCACCATGCGCACATCGCGCGACATGTAGTGTATGTAGAAGTAGTGGAGGGCGCACTGCATGACAAGCCACCAGATGGCACTGCGGAGGACCCCTCCGGCGAATCCAAGCCAGTCTTGCTTCTCATCTTCCCTTCTGGCTGCGAACCTCTGGAAGCTAATGATGGGTCCGTAGGTTAAGGACGGAAAGTACATGGCATAGCCCAAATACTGGATGAGGTTGTATCTGTCTAGCTCCTCCTTTTTAACGCCCATCTTGGACAGCGAAAAGCTGCAGCCTCGCAGCACACTCCAGGACATGGTGACTATCACCAGGACGTACTCGGTGTAGCCAACGCGATCCGTCCACCAGACGCTTTTCTGCATTAGGTTGATGCACAGTATCCAGCCGGCCGACAAGAGCCACACCAGGCGTTTGGATGTGGCCAGGGAAATGAGGTAGTAGCTGGCTATCAATGTGGCTAGTAGCACCAGCGATGTCCAGTCCAATTTCACGCCCAAGGCCAAGCCACAGACACCGACAAATCCCAGGCACTGAAGCCGGGGACATTTCCAGCGAATTACTCCCTGCACAGCCGCATGGAGCAGGTAGAATGGCCAAAAGCTGGCGATGAAGTCCCCAAAGTTTTCCAGCTCATCGTTGCTGTCATCCCGCCGCCGCTGGGAGAAGGTATAAAAGCTCCAGCCCTCCGGAAACTGGAACTTTGCGTCCTTGGCAATGTGATCCCTTAGTCCATAGATCTTGTACAGGCCCACAACTATATAGGCTATATAGACGCCAAAGTAGATAAATATCTCGCAGCGGGTCAGCAGAGATCGGTCAGGCAACCTGGACATTACTAGACCACCGACTTGGATTCTTCATTCCGGGAAAAGATTACGTTAGTGATGTGAAGAGCCAGCGAAAATATCGATATATTTATACCCTTACTGGAGAAGAGAACATATGTAGATATCATTAAAAGATATGTTACCAGGTGAAGGACTTGCAATGTATTAGGTGTCAATACATTGCAACCTGCTACCTCTTCAAGCTACCCTTATAAACAACACATTTTCTATAAGATTTGTGTTGTATTTAATTTCATAATTAACCAATTATAATGAAGTGAATTACGTTTGCGAATGATATCTACAGATAAGTCTAAAAGGACTGCCTCTAGAATAGCATCTCTCCCAAGGATCTCCATAAAGTGATGTACATTGATGGGACGACATACAGTTAAACGCTAGCTAATGGCATTTAAATGGTAACTTATAAATTCCAGCTCTAAATCTCTCAAACCAGAGTTTTTTGGGGGGCCCTAATCTAGGTTAGCATATCGTCCTCGTACTCGTCCTGCAGTTCTTTTTTGACCTTTCGATCGCCGTTGCTCATACGTCGCTGCAGGTGTCGCCATAGCGTGCTCTTGGGGATCTCGAAGAGGTTGGCCGCGTGGTTCTGGGACATTCCCTCATTCATGCAGGCATGCACGGCCTTGGCCAACTTGTCCCGCAGCTCGTCCTTTGGCGTGGTGTCCCGCCGGCGGCAGGCCACGAAGTCGGGCAGACGTCCCTGGGCCGATAGGCGCATCTTGTGCCGGTGCAGTGTGGACATGGGAATCTGCAGTTCCGTGCTGATGCTCTTCAGCGAGTCCCCGTTCTTCAGGCGCTCGTAAGCCTCTAGCAGCGACGGTCTTTCCCGGTTGTTCCGCATGTAGGCGGGATTGTTGCGCACGCGGCGCCAAAGGACCGTTTTAGAGATGTCGAATCGGTCGGCAGCCTTCTGCAGGCTCAATCCCTCGACGATCACTGCGTCGGCTGCCAAATCCAAAGCGTCGTTGATATCGTCCTTCACTTCCCTCTTGAGCGCTACAAACTGCTGCAGTCGCGTTGGCTTACTGGGCGGTCGCTTAGGAGATTTGGTATTAATAGGGCGACGAGTGCGCGGCTTTCCTCCACCCAACTTGCGAGGCTTCTCATCCTCTATCTCCTCGTCGGCCAGGTCGTCGTGCGCGTCTTCTTCGTCGTCCATTTCCGTAGCAGCACTTAGTTCGATCAGTGGATCGGTTTGCGCGAATTCCTCCTCGATCATTTGTGTTTCATGCTCCTCTGAATCCTCAGTGATGTCCGCGTCCACATCATCGTCGACCAGCTCCACTTCAGCGCCACTGGTGGCAGTTTCATCAGCTTCCATCTTGGTCAAACTAGAAGTCGACTGTGTTATGGTAAAGGTGCCAGTGTTTTCGGTGAGGATAAACTGATTGCCGTTCGAATTGCCGTCCATATGTTCGATGGAGTAGGTTATCTTTGGAGGCTCGTACACATCCAGATACTCCAGCGAGCGACTGGAGTGGGTGGGCTGATGCTGGGCCTCCGCCAGGACAGTTGCAGGCACGGCGTCTGCCGGCTGTGCCTCTTCTTCCTCGTCCTCGTCCAATAGCTCCGCCTCCGCGATTTGAAGGCCGGTTATCGACTTGGCCGACTCCACGGCCATCGGACTGTTCTCCACATCGGCGGCGTTGGGCGGACTGGCCGAGGGATTGCACTCGAAGCTGATGGCCGACTTAATGCCCAGCAGGTTGATGGCCTCCAGGAACTCGGACAGCGAGGCAGAGGGCAGGCTGGTCTCGCCCATGTAGATGAAGGAAAGCATGCTCTCTAGCAGATCTCCACGGATGTCGGGCAGCACGATGGTGGCCTCCTGGCCACGCGGAACATCCACCAGGAGGTTGCGCATCAGCTCGCTACAAGTGCTCAGCACGAAGAGATGGGCGCGCACTCGGACACCGTCCCTGGAGGCCAGGACCACCTCGCAGCTGCCGTTGTCGTTGCGCAGCGAGCGCTGTATATCCATTATAGTGGACGAGTGCCCCATCCACTTGAGATGATTCTGGAATTGATGTCGATTGGGATGGTCAATCCCGGTTAATTCAGGAGTTGGCCACCGCGCGTTTCACTTACCATTTTGTTGTGTTTTGATTTCCAATTGATTTCCACAAACTTTTCAATTTCACTTCTCGCAATTCCAAACGCGACGCGAAGCCAGGGTTTTTTGACCGGGTTGTCGAGTCCGCCAATGATTTCGGTATTTTCGGTATATTTTTCGCATGCATATCGGCGAAGGAACGCTTCGGTATTTTTTAATAAAATTATATATTCTCTTCAGACACAAAACATATACTTCCAATAAAACCTTTGAAAACGCAGAAAATAAATGAGTATATTTTCCGAAATATAATAAAGTCTTCGCATTTTCAATCTTAGACCAATATATTCAGACCTAAAATACTCAATGGAGAAAGTAACAAAACATTTTATCATATTCAACGTTAACTTATTCAACCTGAATCGCAAAAAAAAAGCAATATTCAAACGATCATATTCAAATTTAACTTATAAGAACTGAATCGATCATTGAAACAGTGAAGAGTATTTACCCATTTAGCGGTATTTAGGAATACCGAACTAGGGCTGCCGAGTGTTTTTAAGTCCAGCACCCCGGCAACCCTGGGGCTACAACAACTATATTGACATTTTAGCATTACATAAATTGTCAAAAACTGGTGCAAATTGTTGAATTTATATTGAACAGTTTGTAGAATGGCGGCCTTAATCAGGAATCTGGGGGCCCGTGCCGCAGTTGCCGCTCTGACGGCCAAACATGGTGGGTAATCCTCGCTGGTCGAGAGCTCCAACTGATCCTTTTTAACCCCCTCAGTGGTGCCCGCTGCAGGATCAGCTGCCATCCGGATGGCCAGCACAGTGCCCGTGGATCCCAAGAAGGCAGATAAGCGTGGGTAACTAGTCAAACCATTGCGAAGCCAACTAAAAATCGGATTTTCCACCCATAGCCACTGTCCGCCAGCCGGATGCAGTTGCCCGGTCGCATCTTTCTGATTTCGGGCGCTACGTGGCCGAGTGCCTGCCCAAGTATGTGCAGAAGGTGCAGCTGACCGCCGGCGATGAGCTGGAGGTGCTCATCGCCCCCGATGGCGTGGTACCGGTGCTGCAGTTCCTCAAGGATCACCACCAGGCGCAGTTCACCAACTTGATCGATATAGCCGGCGTGGATGTGCCCTGCCGCAAGAACCGCTTCGAGGTGGTCTACAATCTCTTGTCGCTGCGCTACAACTCCCGCGTCCGCGTTAAGACCTACACCGATGAGCTCACTCCATTGGATTCCGTCTGCGAGGTGCACAAGGCGGCCAATTGGTACGAGCGCGAGATCTGGGATATGTACGGTGTGTTCTTTGCTAACCACCCGGACTTGCGTCGCATCTTGACCGATTACGGATTCGAGGGGCATCCCCAGCGCCGCGACTTTCCGCTTTCCGGCTACGTGGAGCTTCGCTACGATGACGAGAAGAAGCGGGTCGTCTGCGAACCCCTGGAATTGGCCCAAGAGTTCCGCAAGTTCGACTTGTCTGCCCCGTGGGAGCAGTTCCCCAACTTCCGCAACGCGAATCCGCCCTCCGAGGTCGTTCCCCAACAGGCTCCCCCAGCCAAGAAGTAATCCCGAGTCGGTTTGTTAAATGGTAATTAGATCAATAAAACGAGATCATTATGAGATATGTAAAACAATAAGGTAATACTTTGAGTTATTTTTATATAGTTCATTTAGTTCCTTCAGTTGTTCAGCCATTGTGCAAGTGGGTATAGGCTAGACGTTTTATTCGAACTAAAATGTCAATTTTATTGAATACCTAATAGCTTCCACAACTGCAGGATAATTATCCTCGTTAGCTAAGTTCATTTTTTGAGATTTTTAAACGGAAATCCCAATTTAAAATGTAAAAACACAGTTATTATCAAACCAGAGGGGTCACAAGTATTTATTGGTTTCCGTATTGTTTACATAGTAGTTTACACGCAGAGTTGAACGAATCTCCCAAACTGGCACATCCGAAAAGCTCCTTGCAGGACATGGAAATTTATAAAACGTTTGCTAAAACAAGTGTGGGCCTCTTGACAATTCGTGCGCCTGCGCAGCGGTGCCCGGCGAAAAAGTACGGGTGCAACGACGTACTTAAGTTTAGTCTGGACCAGATCGGACCGGATTGGGGGAGTAGTAGTTGTACTTGGTGAAAACCTAATCGTAATTCGAGCTTCAGAAGTCTGACACACCGCTTGGCTGCACCGCCGTCAAGGTTTTATTTTTGTTAATGTATTTTTGTTTGATTTTTCTTTCGTTTGTTTGGTTTTTTTTTTTGTACAAGAACATACACATATATATATATAGTACATAGGTACACGCACACATAAACATAGTATTACATTTAGCGATTTTAAAAAAGTTTGCACTCCGCATTCCAGCGGAGTGGTCCAAAAGATTTTCGTTACTTTACAATGGCTGCGCGCCTTCTGGGGCACGGCTCAAAAAACAAATCTCCGGCGCCGAATGGTGCCCTCTCCGGCAGTCCATGTGCCCGGCAATCCGGGATGCACATTGGGACTGGGACAACAAATGAAAATTTCGATGCAGGTTATAAAGTGCGGGGTATCCGCACATCCTGCTGACAAAAAAACAAATTCGACAGACGGCCTTCTAGACAGAAAACCCGTACAGTACGGGTATTCCAGTCTGGAGGAAGTCATCCTCTCGTCGGCCGTCCTGCCACAAATACAAATATGCGGGCGTGGCCAAGGCAGCTCCAGATTATATAGATTCCGTCTTGGTATAATGACGAGCTGCACCCGCTCCGCTGCTGCTACTGCCGGCGGAGGAGACATACGGCGACGCCTTGCCACTGCTGCTGCTCCCCGATCCCGTCGTGCTGCTGCTGTTCATCTGATTCTCTCCAGATGACGAGCCGACCCCGGCTGCAGCCGCCTCATTGTTGAGCCGCTCATGGTACTCCTGAAAGCAGGGCACAATGCACAAATTCGTCTCGCACTCCGGGCAATGGTATTTCGTTTTGCGGCGCAAAATACGGCCATGCCCATCGATGGTGTTCCAGCAAAAGTTGCACCCAAGCGCCGGACCCGGGCGAATTACCGGGCAGTGACTAGAACGCGGATTCTCGAGAGTGATGATCTCCCGTTGGGTCTGCCAAAGAGTTGGGTCAATAAGGGATACCAAAGGGGGGATGTCCCCAACTCACCTGCGGTGAAGACACCGATCGCTGCAGTTCCTCGTTCTTGACGCGCAGCGTCGGCAAATGCTCAAACGAACTGCTCATGGTAACCTGGCCGGGATGCAGATGGGTGCCACTGATGGAGCCCGAGGCGGACTTGGAATTCCGGAGCCTTGATCCGCCGTTGGCCGCCTCTCCCTGATTTTTTCCTGCCCGCTCAACGACCTGCGACCTGATGTTGGTGTTGGGTGAATGCGGGGACCTCCGCTCGTTAGCCACATCCGATCCAACGGAGAACGTCGGCGACAAGGGATGCCGGGTGGCGCTGTTCTGGAGCCCCGAAGTGGGCGAGGTAACCACAGACACGGCAGCCGACAGGGCTGACGAAGAGCCCGGACTGGCGTTGGTGGGCGTGGCCGCCGTTTCACTAGAAACCACTGGACAGGCCACCACACGGGTGGGCACCAGGTACTGCGAGGAGCCGGCCGGCGGCGGTGATCCAGAGGCATAGATGGACTCGGGCAGCGAGATGTGGTGCGGATGGTGGAGCGGAGCCGGGCTGACGTAGCTGGCACTAGTCCCCGACAGCGGATGCGAGTATTGGCGGTGCAGCGGGGCGAACGGATTACTGACAGTTGTCATCCCGGAACTGGATCCGGAGCCACCGACAATGTGCAGGGCTGACTGGCGGGGCAGCAGCGGATCCGAGTGCTGCTTAATGAGATAGGGAGTGCTGGACGGCACGCTGAGCAGGTGCGGCGTGGAGGGGCCCAAACTGGGCGCCGGTTCCGAGGCATGTCGCTCGATCCGCGGCGGAACGGTCAGCAGGTGATGATGATGATGCACCGGCGGCTGGTGATGCAGATGATGCGAGCCCGTGGTGGAATAGTCCCTAGCCGTGACACTCGTGGCCCCCGCAGCATTAAACGGATCGAAGTCAAGCGTCGTGGCAGCCGTATCCGGGGATATCTGGTTCGTGGAGGAGATGCTGTCGCTGTCCCGCTTAACCCTCGGCTGGCGGGTGAGTACCCGGTTGCGCTTCGTGCCCATCACCACCGGCGAACTGGGCGTGCCATCCGGATCGCAATCAACGGAGCCAGCGCCTCCGATGCTGAAAGAGCGCTCGAAGCTGCCGCTACCACCGCTGCTACTGCTGGCGGCCGCCAGAGGAGGATGTGGTGGATGAGGAGCATGCGCCGGACTTGGTTCTGCAAGCGAAGAGGATCAGAGGGTCTCATTAGAATCCGTTTTTGAAATTGCTGGACACGGATGTTACTTTTCGGTTTTCAAAATATCCAAAAGATATCTTATATTGGAAACAAGCGATATATGTATAACTCAGCCTTAAGGTAAAATATGTGGTTATATCTTTAGAATATTTTTAAGTCAGTCCAGTTCATCCAATCCACAATAGTATATTTAAGTAAAGGTGATAGTGAAAATGAAGCCAAGGGAACAGTCTGATTACGTTGTAGTTTTGAAAGTTTATTCGTTTCTTGCACATCGACTACAGTCTAGAATGTTCGTTCCATCTCGATATTCGTTTGGGGTTCGCATTACTTGGTATGGTACATGCAACTTATAATACAATCGGTTCATTTATGCACTTGCGCTGATTTAAATAATTTATATATATATTTAACACACATAACTAGCGTAGTTATTGGTACTTTTGCAATTGTAGGAAACAGAGTTAGTAATATTTGCTTATTGTTTCAGCTATTTTCGCATTGTTTCATCCGTGTTCTGTTCGGTTCTGGTTTGGTTGTTTCTGTGATCTGGGATCGGGTCGGGATCGTAGGGATCCACCATGGTATATCATGTCTGTGTGGGCGAGTGTAATAAAAGTCCATTATCAAAGTTACGTTACTCTATGACTTCTAACAAATCACGCTTAGTTCTTAGTATGCCTTGACACAATATAAAAAGTTCTCTATTAGTTACATTATTTATATGAATCGTATTAAAAACACACTATTCGTAATCTTTATTCATAACCGGAATCGTATGCGTTTTCCGTTTGTGTTTTGGTTTTCTATTTGCCTTTAGCTGCAGTCTCCGTTTAGGATTTTGGGTGGTTACGAGTTATCTTTAAGTTTCGTTTGTTTGCGTTTCTGTATCTTGTAATCATTACCGATCTCAATCGCTCTCTCCTCGCGCCCTTATATGTACATACCTATGTACAAAGAAATCTTCAAGAACCAAGTGTCAAAATAATTGAGTTCCCCTGTTAAATACCCTCTTAGATATGTTGTTGTCGGATTTGGAAATATATAACCTAGATTCGATCACCGTAAAAACTTTGTGCCAGCGCAGCCATTAAAAACAGGGACTGGCACCTTGAATAACTCGGAAACAAATGAAAAAAGTGTGGATACATTCACAAATATAAATATATATACATATATATTGATTGGTACATATTTATCATACATATCTATCCGGTTCTCTTACATGCTCCTCCGCTGGTCTAGTAGCTTAGTTTATTGTAAGCGGTCCTGCGATCGATCCTCTCTGTTCATGACATTATTCGGTGTGAAGTCGGGAGTTCGCCAACGATTACGCTTATGCTTCAAATAGAGTGGATTCGCTTCACTGTACACATTGATAAGAAGCTAAATATAATGCATACGAATTCGCGGGAGTACCTACATACTGATATTTGCTATTGTAACACAAGTGCAGAAATGAAATCTCATTCGAAACGAGGAAGAAAACTTATTTCTTATGCGCCAGAGCCTAGCAAACCCCAGGATGTGGGAAATTTTTTCCAGAAATTTGCCAATAAATCTCATTTTGTCCTTAACAATTATCATTACGATTACAGATAGAATTTTTGGTTTCGTCCATTGCTTGTTCGCATTACAAAAAGTGGAATATGGAACGGATACCGCAAGGTTTGTTCGGCTGCTGGCACACAGCACCACTTTTAGCTGCAGTTGCTTTACAAATCATTTCATGTTCGCGATTAACACTAATAAAATTGTATAATTTATGTACAGTTACATTATTCTTTTACACGTAAAATAGCTATTTATATATATATCGAAGATCTGTACTACCGATTTCTTAGTTAACAATCGTAAAAATGTAGGGTTCAAAACGTTTAGCTTAAGGAATTAGGTTCTAAGAAATTATTACAAGTGCGGCCGGCTCGCCTGTTCTGTTCTCTTTTTAATTCCGTTCCACTCCGATTTCCGATCCTTCCTGCTCTACTTAGCTCAGCTCAGCGCAGGAATCCGATTCCACTTGTGCTCCATCCATCCATGGCCGACATCTATCCTATTGCCACTCTGCCGTAAAAGCGGTCCGTTATATACACTAGATTGCTGCCGTTGCTCTAATACCTGTATCGATCGATTTGGGGCTCTGCCGCCGGACCTACGACTTGTCCAAGTACTGCAGGCCCGTGCTGGTCACCGTGGCCACCGGCGGTGCAGCCACCGTCACAAAGTTGTTGATGAGGAAACTGTGGGCCATGCCCATGGGCACGGAGACGGGCATGGCTGATATGCTCAGGGATTCCGCTGGCTCGCTGGCGGCCATCACGGCGGCTGCCTGCAGCAGAGTGGCCGTCCCCGCCTGGCTCGAAATCGTATTCTATATTGAGTTGAAGTTAATACTCTGTAGATTCATGGCGGTGGTCGAATTGACGTTGATTGTGCCGGTGCCCGCGCCCGTTCCCGCTCCCGCTCCGCCGCCGGTGGCTTCGATGTACCGCTGCCGTGTCATCGAGTGCACGTTGCCCGGCGAGTCCATGTAGCGCGCATCGAACAGGCTCATCACCCCGATGGCTGGGTGGGAGTTCCCTCCGCCCGGCAGGCTGCCAGCTCCACTCCCGAGCCCCGCATGGTGTGGAGTACACATCAGCGACGGCGTTGGAGTCTCCGCCTGTGGCGGGATCTGCATGCTGAGCGTCTCGTTGGTATTGTCATCGCCCTGATTTGTCGAGGGCGTGGGCGAGGGCGACAGATTCGGCTCCTGCTTGACCACGCGCGCCTTGATGCTGGGTCGCGAGACCGGGTATCCCCGCTTCTTGTACTCCAGCCACAGAGTCCTGTTGTTCACGCCGTACAGTCGTGCCGCCTTGCAGAATCCAATGCCGCCCGTGCGGACCGCCTCTAGGGCGCGGATAAAGTTCTCGTCTCCCTGCGGATTTACCGACCTCTTGCGCTTCACCACCTGATTGACCGCGCCAGGGGCTCCACCATTGCCGGCATTGGCATTGCCCGCTCCTCCGCCGGCGGCACTGGCTCCGCCAACGCCCGCATGCACGGGGGATTGGGTGGGCGTAGGACCCTGACTGTAGACCGACTGCACCATGTTCGACTCATTAGGGGAGGTGGGCGAGAGGTTCTGGGCCGCCGTCGCATAGCTTCCGACTAGGTTGTTCACCGTGATGATCTGCGACGAGTAGGCCTGTCCGGAGGCGGAGGCCTGCTCCTGCTGCTGTTGCTGCTGCTGGTAGTGCAGCTGCTGCAGGTGCTGCTGGGTGGCCTGCTGCTGGGCCTCGTGCTGCTGCCGCTGGTCGCTATTGACGCCGCCGGCGCTATTCGCACCACTGCTCTGGCTGCCGGCCCCGCCACCGCTGCCACCACCGTTGCCCAGCAAGTTGGACTGGCAGGCGGGCAATGAGAAGCGCGGATAGTTGGAATCGACAACTGTCCATTGCAGACCTGGGAAGGGGAGAGAGAGAGAGAGACAGCGAATGAAAGATTGGTTCTGGTACTGGGGGCATTTCGATCGAAATTGACACTAGATCGCTCTCTCCTAGCTCTACTGGATCGGGATCAGGTCTGGAGTGGTCTTGGTCTGGACTGGTCTTGGTCTTGCTCTAAGTCTGGTTCTGAGACAGTTTATAGTTCATAGATAGGTACAATAGAGATAGGTAGTAGAGGAAAGATTGCTAAGGCTAAATCATTATCATCGGAAACCGCTGTTTGAAATTCCCACAAAACAAAAATCAAAAAACGTAAGTAAACGCAAATCGAGAATTAATAATCGAAAAAGAAATCATAGGTTTAGTTTTTGGAAGATTTGGTTTTTGTTTTGGACTCTGTGCTAGCTCTCTCCCATTCCCAAGTTCAGGCAGGATTCGGTTTTTGGAATACAATACACAATAAATAGTTAAACATAGAAAATTTCGGCATTTTACAAATATTTCGTTGCACTTAGTCGGTAAATCGGTAATGGATAATCGGTATGCTAGATCTCATATTTAGCTTTAGCATTCATTTCTCCAAGCGCTGTGTACTGAAATTGTTTCGAAATGGCACCGTTCGTGTGTGAGATATGAGAATGAAGTATGATCGTGGTCATTATTTCGATGGGTGAATCGAGAGTACACAGTGGTTGACAATTGAGATTGATCTGATTGCTTTTAAGTTCATTAAACCCCCACAAAGTTGACAAGTTCAGCTGCTAAGTATCAATATTGGTCGTTTCAGTCTTTATCTTATTTATTTTTAGGTCAACAAAATTATATTACACTTTAAGTTCACTGAACTCAATAATGACTTAACATTATAAATAGATCTTATGGCTTTTTTTTCGACTTTTTTGTCCATCAGTTTTCTAAGTAGTATTTTTAAAATAATCATGGCAAACAAAATTATGAAACTATAAAAAAAGAATCCATCCTGGCGAATGAGTTCCCTAACCGATGAACAATGAGTTTTGATGGAAAAGTGTGCTGGCTTTCAAGTTCTACTTGCTACTTACCCGAGTGCGAGGACTGGGAGTTCGGCGCATCGTGCTCGGATGGTGTTGTGCCGCCGGAGATGTCGAGGGGCATCGTCTGATTCACGCCGCCAATGTCTACTTCGGGCTTCTGCACGTTGGCACCGAGAAAAAAGATGAAACAATTAGTTGAATTGCTCGAGCGGACGAGGGTACGAGGTTAACGTGACCAATTTCATTACAATTTGCATGTGTAAGTGTCCGTGTCCGTCGTCCAGATCCGAGTCCTGCGGCTGCTGCTCCAGCTCGGCGCCAGCCGACTCTTTGAGTAGCTTAGCCGCGTGCAGCGAATGGCCGGCCAGGCCGCCACCCGCTCCAAAGGACATCTGGCTCATCTGAGCAAGACTGAGACCGGCATTGCCGGCGCCACTGCCTACGTCCAATGAGCTATTGTGCTGCTCCTCCGCATTGTTGCGATCACCAGAGCCTGCAAAGGGTTTGGGACCCAGTTAGTTTAAACCTTAACAATTGAAGACTTCTCGCTACGATGCTTTACCCAACTCCAACTCACCGTTATTCGAGGATTTGCGCAAGCGTTTGCGCCTTGTTGCTGGCGATGTGCCGGCGCTTAGTGGCGAGGGTGTACGTCGCATCTGGTGGTGATGCGTCTGCGCCGCCTGCGCCTGTCCGCTCTGCTGCTGCTGATGGTGGTGGTGATGGTGTTGCTGCTGTTGTTGCTGCTGCGCCTGTTGCTGCTGCTGCTGCAGCGCCTGCTGCTGTTGCTGGTGGTGATGATGCTGCTGCTGCGCCTGTTGCTGGGCCTGTTGTTGCTGCTGCTGCTGCTGGAACTGCTGGGCCTCGCTGCTGCTCCACAGGGAGTCGCCCACGCTGCTGCCACTGGCGGCGCCCAAACTTCCAGACGAGGTGCCCGCACCAGTACCCACACCTGAGCCCCCCACCAATTCGGTGCCGTCGGTGGAGGACTTGCTGTCCGACTTGGTCAGATTGGCCGGATCCGTGGGCATCTCCGCCAGGCCCTTGATCTTGAGCATCTCGGCGGTCTTGAGGATGTGCGGCAACTGTTCCTGCGACACATTGACCTCGCCGTAGTACATAAAGTCCACCATGGTCTTGAGGTCATCGTACTGCACGTCCTTCAAAATGACGATGGGATGTTGGCACGGATTTGTGGTGAACAGAGCCTGTAAAGGTATTTAGGGTTAGTTTGGGTGTTGCGATTGGTGGGGAAGATCTTTACCTGAAAGTACGAACTACAAGCGGACAGCACTATTTTGTGGGCCTGAAGCTGGCGACCCTCGGCGGCCAGTGTGACGTCCACCAAGGTGCCATTGTGCAGAAGCGAGGAGCACACCGAGATGAAGTTCGGCTGGTGGTTGTTCCAGCGTAGGCAGAACTGCTGCACGGACATGGTGATGACTCCGTGTCCCGACTTGGTGCTCCCTAGTCCTCAATCTCCGGAGGTGCCACCTCCTCCTCCTCCAGCTCCTCTCCTCCTCCTCCTCCGCTTCGCAGCCAATTAATCCGCACTGATAACACTTTTTATCGCCTCCCGCTCGCCGCTCTATTGATTTTTATTAATTTTCCCTGCTTTCCGGTGTTTTTGTGCTTTGTTTTTGCCTCTGCCTTTTGAGTTAATTAAAATTTATGAGCAGTTTGTAGATACAGATGTGTGTGTGTGAGGGGGGTCGGGGCTTCGGTTTTCGGGGGGGTTACGACTTCTAGGCCGCACGCATCGCGAGTCACTGCAAAAAAGGGGTATAAAAATGGGGTTTAAATAAATCAAACATTATCGATGGTTACACAAATTGCTCAAAAACAAATTCCGCTCTCTCTTTCTGTATCACAGCTGCGCGCTCTCTCTCTCGCTTACAAAAAATGCACAAACAACAACAAGGGGCTGCGTGTGTGTGTATGTAATTATACAGTCGCGAAAATGACACACACTCGTACTGCTGGCCAAAGTTTTATTTTTGATAAAACCGAGAACTTAACGAAATCGAATAGCTTTTTGTATATTCGTAGCGCCGTAGACCTTGAATTTTCTTTGATTCTTATGACGTAATTATATATGCGCGCTCTCTCTCCCTATTCTATTCGCTCACCCACACAGCCGAAAAACCGACGACGTACTAATCGCTTCTTCTTCGTTTGTTCATCGTATCGATATTTTCAGTGGCATTTATTTATGTGCCTGTCGCGCGTTATTTTTATATATAATAGCCAAAAAACTGATACACAAAATAGCGCAGCGCCACATGTTTTTCAATCCCATTTCCCCCAGCAACTCGTTTTTTTTTCTTGATTTTTATAAACTTTGACTTTTTGTGGTAGGTTTTTGCTGTTGTATCTTTTTTTTTTGCTTTCCTTTCCAAAAACAAAATGGCGCGCAACAAATTTATGCGAGGGGCAAAACAACACCGAAAACTGGTCGCACGGTTTGGATTTGAATGTTTTTAGCTGCCGAATTGATGGCTCTAGTCGATTTACCACTTTTTACATTATTTTAATTCCGATTTTCCAGCGAAAAAAGCATTTGAAAATTCTTACGTTTTACTTCTTTATGCGAAAGATTTTTGTGACTATATGGCAACTCTGCCTAAACCGAGTTGGCAGGTCTAATGCAAGTGTGACCGCAGATGTTGTAAGAAAAAACACTAAAGATTATTATAATATTAATTGTTTTTTTTTTTTTTAATTTTGTTGGTTGGCAGTTATTAATCTCTTTTATTTAACTTATGATCTAAAATTGTAATAAATTTCATTATTTTTCTAAATTACGAACAGAGTGGCCATAGTTTGAACTTAATGGAACTAGTTTGGATTTTCTTGGTGACTCGCGAATTTGTTGTTGGTTTACTAGAGATGGCAGTCTTGAACAAAGAACCGATATTGGCAACGGCTATATGAAGATATTTGGTCTTGTTGGGTGGTGAAATAGAAAAGGAAACTATTGAAAGCTATCAAAAACTAGTTAATTATAGGAAGAAACTAATTTAAGTTAATAAGTATTCATAAAAACACCAAAAAATAGCGTTCTTCAACATCGATACTCGCCAATTTCGTGCTCGCCGGTATCGATGCAGTTACTTTTGTTCATCTCTAAGCAGCAGCTGCAAAAAAAATCAAAAATCAACTATTTCATATTCGGCTCGTCTAGTATATGCGTAAAAAGCTGTCCGCAGAATTCCAGATAGCGTCATGGAGGAACTACGCAAGCATTTATCCAAGGTGAACGTGCCCTGCGGATCGGGGACAGGGAGTCCTCCGATTTACAAGGACGAGTGCGTCTACTCCTACGACAATCCCGAGACGCCCACCGGCTTGTATGTGTGCCTGCACAGCTTCTTGGGATTCGGGGAGGCCTATGTGCGGGAGTACGCCGGCAAGACTGGCAACCAGGTCTTCCTCCACATCCAGCGGGTAAAGACGCCCAAAGAGGGAGCCGATGCGGAGGCGGAGTGCGATCCAGAGGCAGAGGCGGGTCCCGAGCGGAAGATCACCCGCTTGGCCATCGGCGTGGAGGGCGGCTACAACGAGTCGGACATGGCCAAGAATTATGAGATCAAGGACACGTACAGCATCGTGGTGGCCCCGCAGCTCGACAAGAAGCTACCGTATCCGGATCCGGAGCTGCCCATGCGCGTAACCCAGGCAGTGGAGGCGATCCTTGCCGCGGACTCAGCCATTGCCAAACTGGAGAAGGCCACGTTGATGGGTGAGTGTGCGGGGATTGCTTGTTAAATTTTCAAAGCAAATTAATTAGCCGAAAAAATATAATTATTAATGGGACATTTAAGATTTAAAAATATTAACTTTGTCAGTACTATAAACCCACGTAATTTAAATGGGTGCGTGTTAAATATAATTTATTTTTGTTGCAATTCAAATCCTTTGATCAAAATGTGGTCATTTCTAATTGATCTAGTGAAACTCAAGAAAATACCTCCTATATAAGTGACTTCCTTAATTTGGCGTGTGCCTTAACGAATCCCTTCTTGCTTTGCAGGCACCTGGGATGGAGAAGTGCGTCAGGCCTCGAAATACGCGGAGAACCTGCAACAACTGGACAATGGCAAGAAAATTCCACCCGCTGGCTGGCACTGCGAGAAGTGCGATCTGGCCAACAACCTCTGGCTGAACCTGACCGACGGCTCCATCATGTGCGGTCGAAAGTTCTTCGACGGTAGCGGTGGCAACGACCATGCCGTGGAGCACTACCGGGTGACGGGCTACCCGCTGGCAGTCAAACTGGGCACCATCACCGCCGATGGCAAGTCTGATGTGTTCTCCTACCCGGAGGACGACATGGTACTCGATCCCCACCTGGAGCGTCATCTCTCCCACTTTGGGATCAACATGGCGGCCATGAAGAAGAGCGAGAAGTCTATGGTGGAGCTGGAGTTGGACATTAACCAGCGCATCGGCGAGTGGTCGGCGTTGACGGAGAGCGAAAGTGAGCTGCTGCCGCTGGCCGGTCCTGGATACACCGGCATGCGAAACCTGGGCAACTCCTGCTACATCAACAGCGTGATGCAGGTGCTCTTCGTCATTCCAGACTTCCAGCAGAGGTTCGTGGGCACCGGAGCCGAACGCTACTTCAGCGAGTTCCCCAGCGACCCCGCCAACGACTTCAATATTCAGATGGCCAAGCTGGGCACTGGGCTGCAGTCCGGAAAGTATAGCAGCATTGCGGAAAACACGCTAGACACAGATCACTCCACCGGCATCTCGCCGGCCATGTTCAAAAACATTGTGGGAAAGAATCACCCGGACTTTAGCACCAAACAGCAGCAAGACGCCAACGATTTCTATTTGCATTTGCTTACCCTGCTGGACAGGAATTCGCGCAACCAAACCAATCCCGCGGATGCCCTGAAGTTCCTGCTGGAGGATCGTGTTGAGTGCTTGGCCAGCCGCAAAGTCAAGTACAAAACGCGCGAGGAGTACAGCTTCCGGCTGCCCATTCCGCTGGATAAGGCCACCAATCTGGATGAAGTGAAGGAGTTTCAGGATCGGGAGAAGGCGGCCCGCGAGACCGGACAGCGACTGGTAGATCGGGACATTGTCAGGCATAAGGTTCCTCTGCAGGCCTGCCTAGAAAGCTTTTTTGGCCCGGAGCTGATCGAGCAGTTCTACTCCACTGCCATTGAGGGCAAGACGAACGCCAGGAAGATTACTCGAATGGCCACAATGCCCGACTGTTTAATGATTCACCTGGGAAAGTTCACGCTGGGCGACGACTGGGTGCCCAAGAAGCTGGATGTCTCCGTGGACATGCCGGATGAACTGGATCTGAGCACCTGGCGTTCGGCCGGTGGCTTGCAGGCTGGAGAGGAGGCTCTGCCGGAGCCAGCGGCGGAGCAGGTGAAGTTTGCCTTTGACGAAGCGGTCATGTCCGAGTTGCTCACCATGGGCTTTCCGCCGGAGGCTTGCAAGCGGGCCTGCTTCCACACAAAGAACAGCGGCCTGGAGGCCGCCTCCAACTGGCTAATGGAACACATTGCCGACGAGGACATCTCGGAGCCGTTTGTGGTGCCCAACAATCGCATTGGAGACTGTGCAGCCAACCAGTTTGTGGCCAATCCGGAGAGCCTGGCCATGCTTATGAGCATGGGCTTTGACGAGCGCCAGGCAGTGGCCGCCTTGAAGGCCACCGATGGAAACGTGGAGCGCGCCACCGACTGGATTTTCTCGCACGCCGATTCCATTGGCGTGGAGGAAGTCGTCTCCGCCTCGGATGCATCCGCTGCGGCGGCTTCTTCGGCGCCAAGCAAGGACAACTACCGCGATGGCGGCGGCAAGTACCGACTGGTGGCCTTTATCTCGCATATGGGCACCTCCGCCCAGGTGGGACACTACGTCTGCCACATCCGCAAGAAGGGCGAGTGGGTTATCTACAACGACAGCAAGGTGGCCAAGTCGCAGAACCCGCCCAAGGACCTCGGCTACCTGTATCTCTACATGCGTGACCAGTAGCCAGCCCGATCTCAGTCCGAACCGAAGTACCCCAGTTCTGCACCCTAATATTCAGCGCCCTGAAGAATGGAATTTATAATAAACTACATATACAGTGCTACACTAGACTTTGGAGTTTTTAATATCCATAAAAGAAATTTAGGTATGATCTGGTATTTTCGAATTCTCGTGAATAATTTTTGTAGAAGATCTATTGACTCATACTTTAGGGTCCATGTGAAAAAGTTACGACATTGATAAAATAATTGAAAGAAATTATGATGTGGCTTCAATACCATTTGTGAGTTCAATTTGTACGATCACTAATGATTTGTATCGTGTTTATAGAGTTAAACAAATAATTATTTCAATAGGTGATTCACTTTTCCGAGAAAAAGCTTCTCTAACGATGACTAATTCTAGAATGTAGCTAAAAATAATTCCATAAAGTAAGTGATAGGATCGGCCTTTTTAACTTTAATTTTATTCAGTTTTCTTATTACTCGACTGCTTTGGAATGGGAACCAGCTCCTGGACAATGCCGTTTAGTCGATCTGCAAAGGCCTGGAAGGAAAATTTCTGTTGCACCCGCTTGTGACCCTGGTCGCCCATCTTCAAGCGCAGCGGTTCGTCCCGGAAAAGCTGGTACATCGCCCCACCGAAGCTCTTTTCCTGCTTTTCGCACAGGAAGCCCGTTGAAGTGTTTACCACCGTTTCGGTGGGCCCACCGCTATTCAAGGCAATCACTGGTTTGGAGCAGTACATGCCCTCCAGCGGAACAATGCCGAAGTGCTCGTTTTCGGGAGTGTACAGCAGACAGTGGGCGGCGAAGAGCAGGCGACACTTCTCCTCGTCCGTCGGCGAGCGCAGCAGGACCACATGATCCTGAAGCTTCAGCTTCTCCGTTAGCTGCTCCAGCTCCGCGAAATGCTCGACATTCTCCATGCAGCGGGTGTCGTAGCCTCCGGCGATTATTAAACGACATTGTTTGAAGTCCATGGCAGGCAACATGTCGCCCAGAAGACGCAGGGAATGCAAAGCCAGGGCGTGGTTCTTCTTCCGCTCATAACGATTGATATCCAGGTAGATGAAGGCGTTGCGTGGCACCCTCGGGTGTACAGGTTCATCCAACAAAGCAGAACGCTGCTCCAGCTTCTTTTCCATCTGATCAAAGTACTGGGTGTGCAGCGAAGGATACAGCACATCCGGCACCGTCTTCAGCCGTCGGAAAGTGTCCTGGAAGACACGCAGCGTAAACTTGGAGTTTACCAGCACCTTGTCCGCCAGACCGATGGTGTGCTCTTCTAGCCAGTTGATGGGCAGCCGGTAAAAGCGCTTAAGGAGACCCTCGCGCGCGCTGAGAAGCTGATCCGGAAAGTGGCAGTAGAAAAGGACACGTGGACGATGACGGGCCAGCCGAAAAACAGGAATGCACACGGAGATTAGGTCGCAGACCACCACATCCACCTGCTCCCGCTGCGGCATGAAGAAGCTGGCGTAGATCGCCGCATAGAGCATTCGCAGATAGGCGCAGATGGCGTAAAATCTTCCGAAGAGCCTGCGTGGCAGCCAGTCGCCGACAACTTGCACCGGGAAGCTCCCATCCACCGTCTCTTTGAAGCAGTGCGTGCTGTCGTGGTGATTGGTCAAGAAGCTGACCTGGTGACCCCGCTCTTTAAGGGCCAGAGCGGCATCCACCACCAGTCGCTCGGCTCCTCCGATCCCCAAATCTGGGTGAAGGAACAGGACACGAACCATGACTTTAAACTGGAATCAGCAGTACTAAAATTTGGAATCTAGAAACAGGAACTTGGATTTTCTCCTTTTGCTAACCAAGGGTCAGAATGCTAACATTCTTTTCGACCCTATAGATTTGATAAACTTTTAAATTTTATTCTTCAGCTGACTCGGTGAAAGTGTGACCGTTAGTGAATAGGTGTTCTGAAAGGGTTCTAAAAATATACCAAATACAACTCAATATCTTTAACAATATTTAACAGTTTTTTAAACTTACAAATTTGTTTTAAAGACTGTATCGTCCTTAATAACTCGTTTTTAAGAATAAATATTGGTTGCTATAGTTTTATCATAAGTAATACATAAAATTCTTATGTATGCAAACCATGCATTGAATGTTTTATTTCGAGATATTTTAGGTTTGGATTTCCATTTTTTTTCTTAAGTTATAATAGATTTCTACCCGCTTGTAGACACGACTTTATAGTACACCAAACTGCGTGCTGCGACAGCCCTAGAACCTTAAATCCTTTTGGCAACCCTAGAACCGCCATGTACAGCTGGCAACCCTAGAACACATGTTGACATCGCTTTTGGCGTTTTTTAGCCCCAAATCGTAATCGTGTTTGCAACGAACGCATTAAATTTTCGTGGAACCTCTCTCTGAATCCGAAATCCCAGCCAGAATTTGTATCCATAAGAGCAGCGCAGTTCCAAGTGCTCCGGCCACATGAAGTCCACCATTTCAATTAACCCATAGGCATGCGAGCCGCCTAAAACGCCGCCCCTTCCGCCTCCGTTGTTGTTGTTGTTATCCAGGCGTCTCTCTACTTTACCACCAAAATAATAGTAAACTAATATTAATCGCGATAAAAGCAACCAAATCGAGTATACGCCGTGTTTGTGCGCCTCAATTAAGTCCCGCGTAGCAGCGAAAAAACAACAAACACGCGAGTGATGCAGGCAATTTGCTGAAAGACACTGAAAGAAAAGCGAGGACAGCAGCTCTCCGGCATTTCCACTTGCCATTCCACGAAACAAATAGTACGTCCGTTATTCCATAGCTAACGGTAAAGCTAAAGCCACGTAGCCGCAACGTTGCCATCGCCCTAAATATGCCCAAAATCCATGTGAAGAAGCCGCTGGCGGGATTGGTCATCCGAAATCGTGCCCACAAGAGCAAGAGTGTCTTCACGGTAAGTACTTCAATGGGGATTCGAACTGCCTTATCGCCGGGTTATATGATTCAGCAGACGGCGTGTGCTCGCCCGATTTAGGCATTAGTTTTAGTCGCAATCGAGGTCTATCAAACGTTTCGGGTAATGACAACGCCAGCCCCGAAGTGTTTACTCAGTTGGGACGTTGGTTTTCACAGGGTATTATGGTTTTTTAAAGTTGTCTTGATCTAAATTAATGTTTATAAACACGTTCTGATATCAAATGGGTTGGAAAGTATACAAATAAATCGTCATTGCGGCCGTTTCCAAAGGGTACAATAGTGTTTTTAAATCAATTAAAGCTATATTTGTGTTTATACATAGTTATTTCGTATAACGAGCGATGTAATATATTAAGATATTTTAAGTGTTATTTACGCTATAGTGTATTATCGTATAGTAGTACCTTCTACCTTACAAATGAAGGTAGAATCTAGACTACTTTCGACATATAAAAATATTTATAACATTTAATATTTCGAAATATTGTACGATTATTTTTCATATAAAACCACATAACCCTAAACAGATTTTTCTACTTTTCATCGTCATCAATGTGGATGACTAATAAGTATATTAGTCCAAATACTATTATTAATTTAACATCATCTACTAATTATGAATTATTATAACAAACATAACAATTGGATGACATTTAGGACGAAAATATTTCGTAAAACAGGTCTTATGGTTATAAATTTTGAATAACCAAAGAATCTAGTTTTTTTTATTAATTTGCCTTGTGTAGTTTGAGTTTTGTGCCCAAACTGGGTAAAAAATGTGTCGCTTTACCATCGCTAATGACTGAACGGCTGTAGGGGGTGGTAAATGTGACAGACATCAGGCGATTTCCACCTATTTGCGATAATAGCGATAATATCACAAGGTTTCCCCCAAAAAAAGAGGTATATTGCTTTAAAGCTCTGCACTGAAATCGAAGTGCAGTAAAGGCATAAAACGTGATTAATAAGTGGGTTCTCCCATTATGACTCCTCAAATGCTGGTGCTCCACTCCTCTCCAGTTCCATTTCCATTTCCACAGCCATAAGTGTGTCAGTGGCGATGGCGTAATCAATTCAACATCGGTGACCTCTCTTTCTCCACAGCCAGATGAACCACTTGTGGTTGACTTTCGGTTTCGTTGAGAAGCTGTTCCGTGGGTTCTGGGCTTTCGCTTTCTGTTCTCGGTGTGTTTTTGGGGTTTTTAGTTTTATTTTTAGTGGGGAGCATTGAACTGTCTTTTGTTTACCTATGAGTGTGCTTGCTTTCCCCGCCACTAATGATCGTCCATTTGGGCAGCAAATCAGTGCGCGTGTAAATATTACATTAGTCGCCATTACTTCCTACCCCCGAAACTCCCTTTTTGTAATGCGTGTAATTTCGGCTGTGAAATTAGGAGCAGCCCAGGTTAGTGGGAACTCCCGTATCCCCAACCCATTTCGACTTGGTCATGCATAGTTAATCCTTGACTAAAAGATAATTTGCCGCTGCTGGGAAATGGACTTGGAGTTGGTAGCCAGCACGCCGCCAAGCTCCCATTTCTATGCAACAGTTTTCGATTTGGTGGAAAGCTCATGACGCCTGCGCCGCGCTCCCATTTTCTTTCTCATTTTCCCAACTGGCTTTTCATATTTTTCTAATGACTGGGGACTTAATTAAAGGTCGCGCCACGAGAATTTAATTTTCGGAGTTGTATTGCGACCTTGGCTAGCCTCTAATTATACTGCAGAAGTCAGCCATTAAGCGATATGCCACCCATGAGACTTCAGACGATACAAAGTTATACACTTGCCATGCTCTCTGGGTAATCATTTATTATTTAGAAGCCCTTCAAGTTGCTGACAAGTTTGGTTTAATTCTTATGTGAAAATTCTTACCAAGTCTAAGCGCAAAGATAATTAAAATTAAACTTTTAGAAACATTGGGAATCAATCACCGACAAGATACCTTTTTATATAGATTGAATATTACCAATATAAAACAATATAATTTTAATACATTTAGTTAAATAAGTCAAGTCGCTAGAAAATTTCAAAAAGTAGTAAGTTGGTTGAAAAAATAATAATCTATTTAAAAAGATTAAAATGAAATAATTGTTTTGAGTGCACTAATTACCATTGCCAAGCAATTAGATAATTTCCCTAGAAAAAGTTATATATTTTCGTTTTTTTTTTACTTTTTGGCAAAAATTCCCTTGTAAAAATGTTCCCCAAAAAGAGCTTTTGGCTGTGAGTCCAAAACAAAATCAGCTTCATTCATAAAACTCTGCGACAAGGCGCAGAAGTGAACAGGTGCCAAAGTCAAAAGTAAAACCACAGAATGAATTGCGAGAAGAAAAGGGAAAATCCCTTTGAACAAAAGCTTTTCCTCGGCGCATTCTCTCGGAAAATGGGATGCCGGGAAAATAAGATATGCAACAACAGCAACAAGGCAGACAAACAAACAATGGCAAAATGTCCGATGGTAATTGTTATGGGAAATTTTGAGCACGCGAGAAAGCAAGTTTATGGAGCAAATCAGCGACGAAAGTGAAAGAATCGAAAGTAGTGGGGGTAGGGAAATTAATTCCTGTGAAAATGAAGCGAAAGTAGAATATTTAGTTTTCTAAATATACAATATATATGTAAGATATATAAAAAATCTACAGCAACGTTTCATCATCATCATCATACGATTTCAATAAATTAATTGAGTCTGCAAACGTGTGTACATTCCTTAGAATATTTCATGAGCCAGCGAGAGAGGAATTTTCTGAAAATACCAAAAGCTTTTCACGACCAAAGCTCTGGGGTCGCGTGTTTTTGTGAAAAACGCGAGGAAAAACTGCAATCGAAAGAAAATGCTCAAGCAGACGCTTTTCCAGCTGAGTACGGCGCAGCGTGTGGAAAAGCGCACATCGAAGCGCACAATTTGTCGCGCTGTGTACCACACTAAAAACTCACTAAACAATTTCCACGCGTTTTCTTTTCGTGTCGACTTTTCTTGCTAATTATCGGTACTATGTTCAATTAAATCCAGCCTTGTGTAAACAGAAACAAAAAAAATCTCGTTTCGCCAGGAAAATACGGTGAAAAGTGTGTTTTTGTGCAATTTTAATGAATCAAAAGAGAAAAATTTACAGAGACTGAACTTGAAATGCTTCTCAATTTGCTGACCCACTCAATTTGCTTTTGCTTTCAGCTTTCCGTTTTCCACCCACGAAAAACTCGGAAAACCGTCCCGTTACGCAAAACTGTAACTGTACCCCCACTCCTGTTGTTATTCTCGGTTCAATTATGCTTTTGTTCATGAGATCAGACTATATGTATCTCTAGTTTTGCTTTTTTTGGCGCAGGAAAAACCAAATGTGGCGGAGAATTTTCCCCTTGGAAACGGAATTTCCTTCAGCCTCTCGTGTTACTGATTTCCTTTGTTCTTTGGCCGCCTGGCGCACGCAAAAACAAAAGTGAAGTGAAAAAAAAGAAAAAGCCTCGGCTTTCCTTGGAGAAGGTCACTTAAACTGGGCGTCCTTTTCCCCCATTTTTCCGATCCTTTTGCATTTCTTTCCTTGACCAGTATGCTGCTGTTTAATGTACTGAGAATTTCGCATAATTTCGTTCGTATTTAGCGCTCGTAAAATGAATTTTTATGGCTGATGGTCTTATGGTTCTAGAGGTTCTCGTTTAATGTGTGCCCATTAAACCCAAGATAATTCTCCCCGCAGTGCAATCAACAATCAGATTTGCATTTTGTATAAATATATATTATATAAAGTACAGCTTGCTTAATATGCAATATTTCAAAAAGAAAACATTTTTTTATCACGTTTATTTGTCTAACCAAATTTGCTCGACAAACGCGCAAAGTTCAATAAACTTTCGCCGCAAAATTTCCATGACACTTTTTATGTGTGTTTTCTTTTTTTTGTGAGAAAAGCGAAAAGGAAAAAGTCTGCCATGCATAAATTTCCATTCTCATCCTTTGACTGCTTCAGGATTGAGTCCTCCGTAAGCCAGGACAAACATTTGCTCAGCGAGAGGCTCGAATGCCAATCAATTATGCCGAAACTTCGCCACAAGAGTGGCGGCCCAAGTCTTACAAAACGCCGTTAGATAACACTCTGGCATCCATAAATTATATCCCCGATTTCGAGGCTTTCTTCCGATAGGGGAGCCCGGTCCCTCGAGGAACCCTTTTTTTCGGAGTTGTGGGCTTTTGTCTCATAGACATGTAGCAATGGGTATGGTGTCAATTTGACACAAATATGTGTGTAATTCACACTCCTGTAAATAAAAGGTTCGCTCAAAAGTTTTACACCTTACCTGAAAAGTATAAAAAATTTTGAACAAAGATTTATTATGAATTTTGGTATTTTAGTATTGTTCATAATAAAACGTTTTTTTTTCTTAAATGGGATTTACCAAAGCATTTTACCATTTGGGGAATGATTTATAGAAACAATACTCTTAATAATTTAAATATTTCTTAAGCTCAACTGGGACTTTAAAATTAGATTTCAGAGTATTTATGCAGCTATGATTTATTTACAAATTTGAAAAAAAAAAATTAATGGCACTGGTTTTTGTTGTTGATTTCCTTGAAACTGTCTCCGTTTAAAATGTTTACCTCTGTAGCGAACCCTATAATATGGTATCCTACATCTATAGAGAATCTCTAGTTCCTAGCACAATGCGGGAATTATCTAAGCAAAATTGTTTGATCCGTTTTGGGCTATGGCGTTTTGGCCACGTGCCAAGCCTCCGAGCAATCACTTCCGTTGTCTCCTTATGCAAATTAACTGCACGACTTCCGCTGATGCAGTCCTGCCGTGTTGCAGTCTGTTTTATTCAGTCTCTGCGGTTGTTGTTCCTTTTTTTCGGGCGGCCTGTTGTTGTGTCAACACTTTTTGGGCAACAGTTCAAGAATCATAAATTTATTAAAATTGCCTGGGTTCCGTGTTTGCCAGTCCGCCGTGCTTGGTGCTTGGTGCGGCAGGCAAGGTCAGCTGGGTGCTCGGAATCGAATTTAGATTCGGATCGGGTTAGCTTTCGGCTGGGCGGTTGGGCGGATAAGGGGTTCAGTTCGGTTGGGTGCATCATCGTCGCTAATCAATAAGAGACGCCCTTTGGTTTGGTCTTTTTCATCCATTTTGTGGGGCCGATGAAATGCCAGTGTAAAAGTAATTGGTGTTTTCAGTCGGGATTGCAATGATTTCATGTTTTTGCTGAATGGGCGACGGCCAGCACTGCGATTTCCATTATCTTGCTGCCCCAACTAAATCAATAAAGGGTACACACATAAATCATGCGGTCTGCTGCGGACAGGCTGTGGTGTCCTGCGTCCTTTTTGATTATAGCTATGCTCTGAACTCGGTCAATATTTACGTTTCGGAATCGTGATGGAAACCAAACTTAATGGTAACCAATTAAGTTTAATAAATAAATCAATCAGTCAGCTAAAAGTGGTTTGATAAAAATCAGAACAATGTCTAACTCTTGTTTTTGAGTAAAAGAATTTACCATTAGAATAGCGATTGAAAAATATTTTTGTTTACTAAGTGTTTATTTTTGTTTGTTTTTAATTAATATCTGATTTAATTTTGCGAAAGATATTTAGATTTGGTTGCAAAATCCGATCGCATTTGGCTAGTATTGGATTATTTAAAACAAATATAAAAACATTCAAACTTATTTAATTTGTTAAAGTATTTATTTATTTAAACATATTTTCGTAATGGATTTGTTGTAACCAATCGATAAATCGATTATTTCCATAATACAGTGGGGTATTTAATGTCGCCACACCACCCAGAAAGCCAGTAGGTTCTAACTCATCTTTGGCCCATCCTGCTGGGGCCCAAACCAATTTAGCCGCTGCAGCCGTCGCAGCTTGACACTTTTTGGCCACGTTGTTGACAAACTATTTTTAATATTGAAAGGCGGCAGGCAGCGTTTTCCCCAAGTGGCTGTGTGTGTGTGTGTGTTGGTAGGCTAATGTGAGAGAGCACATTACGTATACGTATATGAATACGTATCCGCAGCGTTGCACGCGCTGCAGGCTTTGAATTGAATTTCAACGGCATCTGCTTTGGCAGTGGCGCTCCTCTCTGCGCCTTCCTCCTTTTTTATTTTCCTCTGCTCGTGCACTCACATGACCTTGGATCTGGGAATGCTCTCCATTAGCCTCCAGTCGTCAGCAAGTCCGTTTTTCATGTGGGCTGACGTTTGGCATCAAGCATGGCGGAAGATGAAGAGCATCGTTGGTCGATAGAAGTCCCCACATGCTCGTTTTCAGTTTCACTTTGAGGCTAGATGAATTTAAAACGGTCGAAAATTTGACTTTCCATTTTTATGCGTTCAAAAAGATAGAAACAGGATTGTTTATTAACTCTATGGTCTACAGTAATACATATATCATTTAATGTATGAAGCATTTATAAATATAAATTTGTTACCTTCATCTAAAGAGTAATTTATTATTTCCCAAAATTCTGCTAAAATTCTTTTGAATCAATAAACCATCATAGAAAAATATATACAGGAAATTTCAGGGAATTCCGTTCAATGTTTGCTTTTAATCCCCAGCGTTTGGCGTGCTTACCCCTGCCGAAAGGTGCGCTGATTGATTTGTGTGCCTTCAGGCTTGCTGGAGTATTTTTAATTAAAATTGCGACAGTCATTGGTTCCTGCCAGAGTCCTCAGCTTAAGGTTTCAAGCACCTGCCAGCCACCCACGCGCGATAATCTTTGACTTTGGTAGCGGCGACAGGTTGCCACGAGGAACGAAGAGGCGGGGAGGTGCGATGAGGGGCAGGATATTCCACTTTAGGCAAGGCAAACTTCTGTGTTACCAACTCGTCCTTGGTGCCGTGGGCTTTGGCCTACTTTTCAATAAGCCACCACAATGGAGTTGCCAGTTATTGGCCATTGTCTGGTGGTCTTGCTCCCATTGCGAAATCCAAATCGAAATCAAAAGCGCCACGTGCGCAAAACTACTCGAGAGGATGGGGTGCTCTACAAAAAAATACAATCTAAAAAATGTGAATAAATTCTATGAAAAATAATGTCCACCATTTTATATGGCATTTTTACACTTCTAAATAAAGTTTTTTCTAACATATTTGGGGACCAGGTTTTATTATTATATGTTTTTTTTTAGTTATTTTTTTACATTCCTAAATGCAAAGTATTTAGGCCACACTTCCAATTTTACTAATGAAGTTTTTTTTTAAGAACAGTTCACAGCCATATTTTGATAAAATAAATAGAATGAATAGAATTTTCCAACATTTTTCTCTCTGTGGGGTTAAATGCATTTTAATGGAGTATGCAGTGGGTCACGAATTGGCTTTTGAGCGAACCAATGGGTGGCCCCCAACTTGACCTTGACAACCTTTTCTATATATTTTAATTTTTGCGTGTCCTGCGGGCCAACTCCACCATATGGAATTTTCCCCGGCTGATTGCCCATGACCGGCAAGATTAATTAGCAAAAACTTCGCTACGAAATACATTCGAGGGCACGTAATACCCGCCAGTCGTTAGCTCACATCCCATTTTAGCCGGTTTTTCAATTTGGCAGTGCCCAGCCCAGCGACTAACTATTCGCCAGTCTCTCTTTTTTGTGACATTAATGAAAGGAAAACATGGAAATGTATTTTCCAGCTTGTCTCCTGCCAAATCGTTACGCCATCGTGTGGACTTGTTGTCTGTTTTTTCTTTCATTTGTTTTTTGCCGTGCCCCCAAAACGGAAGCCTGTCCGTCCATTCGCTTGTTTTCCTTTTTGCCGGCCCCTCCCCCTTTCCGCAGCCTTTGTCTCCGCTCCTGTCAAGGTCGTTCCTAATGCCTTCTGATGCGACACATGCAGCCATGTGAGTGGGATTCGGCCCGTCAGTGGGTCGCAGTGCCTTCTCCCGATGATTGACTTGGCAGCTGGCTTTTCCTGCTCGGACAACAGGCTGTCCCGGCTGCAACAGGATTGCTCTCCATGTGAAGTCCTTTGTCCTGGCTAGGAAATTGAATTTGCGCCGCGCGATCTCCGTCCTGCGGCCTGCACTTGACCCGATTGCTGCTACTCACGGACTGCCCAGTCCATCATGATTTATGCCCATGATTCAAGCCCGGTTTGGGTTTTATCTAACTAATTCCACGCACAGCGGTCGAGTCGCGGAGGAGGTTTATGGAAAAAGGAATTCTTAATTAAAATAAAATGTAATATTCTATATTTCGATTTCCATATGGAAACTATATGAACTATATAAAACCGTATAGAAGTTACATTTAGGGTCACATTTCTACAAGTCATCTGAAACTTAAAAAAAATAAAATGACAAATTTGCAAAAGCAAACTTCAGCATTTCTAGTTTTCGTAGAATCAGACAGACGGACAAATCGACGGACGGATAAAGAATATATAGACTAAAACTCAAATGCTCCAAACAGTGTAAAAATCACATTAAATACAATGCCTTCAGTTGTGTCAGTTCATTTTCCTTACTCAGTCGTTTATTCACACATTATTATATTTACATGCTATAAAGCCTGTGGCTCAAGATCTCACATTTCGGCATAGTCATCTGGAAGTTTGTTGAGCCAAAACAAGTAGTCGGAGCATAATCGCCGAAAGCAAGATAACAATCCATTCCATGTGGCCGTTGGGCCGCAAAAACATTTCCATTGTACCGGAGACCGCTTCTCATTTGCTTTTAGCGAGAAACTTTCATCATCGTTGTCGAGCTCATCTATTTGATATGTGCGACAATTACTTTTGGGCTTTTATTGTGGCTCCCCTTAGCACCATGTAGATTGCTTACGTGAGTGGTATGTTGTGTAGTTGTGCTTAATAGAATTGTCAATTCAAACATCCGAATTATTTTAGATCGGTAGATAATGGCCATAGATAAATACGTGTGCTCTCAATTAATGTTGTATTTTGTATACCCTACTTTTAATTAACAATTAAAAACTTTTTAAACTTTACAATAATTCAGTATAAACTTATGTTTCCTTTCTAATATGTTTTTATGCTCTTTTAAATTAGTAATTTATTTTGTTGAGAGTGGGAAAAATATATAGCTATAGTATGCCCTGATATGAAAGAAACACTAAAAACACTGTTCAATGTTTAGAAAAAATAATATATTTTTCACGCATTTTAATATCATTGAATTAAGTATTGGTTTAACTAAAAATATGAATCAAAATATGTTTTATTGAGTCTATTTCGATATTAATGGATAACTTTTGGTCTTAACCCCCTTACTTAGCCTTCGAGTTTCGTCTCTTTTCCCTTCTGAGTGCCTCTTTATTTTGTTGCTCTTTCAAAATAAGCTCCACAGCAGGTGGACATGTGTATCGCTCGGTTTGTGGCGCTCTGCTTCCGAGCTTCCGTTCGCTGGAGAACTACAGAACTGGGGAACTAGAGAGCTGCAGAGCTGGAAAACCGAGACCCCGAACGATCCACTTAGTGAGTCGCGCACATTGGAACGCAGCAGACGTCGCAGGGTTTTTTTTTGGGCGAAACGATCCAGATTTCGACAGAGTCAGAGTTGGATATGAGTTTAATTCACATGTTTGTCAAAATTCTAGGTGACTTTTTTTCGTTTGTCGTTTTAATTAAAATTTCCAAGATCAATATTCGCGAGCGTAGTGAAAATCGCTGTGTGTTCACGTGAGTCAAGGGATCAAAAAGTCGGCGGGTATGTGTGTTTACTCAACGATTCGCAGACCGGACAACACAAAACGAAAAAACATCTTTTCATATCTGACTTTGCCGGAAAAATTGCTGTGAAACGCCAAGCAGTCCCGATATTCAATTTGATTTTCCATTTATTTTACTTTGATATGCTTCGATTTGAATTGCCTCGGTTTGCTCGTTTGCTAATGTTGATCGATCTATTTCCAAGCCTATCCAAGCTTGTGGCTGCGATTTACACCAGGGTGCTAAAATCGCCACAAAGCAATGGCATTAAGTGCGGGGCCAAATTGGCTTTTAGCGCGATCTTTACTTTTTTCTGGGCCAGGCAAATATGGTTAGCACGCCCAGGTCGATTTAATGCGTACTTAGTGGCGTCTGTAGGGATCAGCAATTTTTCTCAAGAGATAAAATCAGTTCTAAAGTAGCATCCAAACCACGGAAACTGCAAGTTTCAGAAACCAATGTCTAAAACAAGAATGGGAAAATACAGTTACAATTCCTTATTCAATTCGATCTTCATTTATCTTTTTGTATTATAACATTTTACATATATTTGGCATACAAAATATTTGTATTAAATAATCATGGCATTCATTAGCTCTGAAATAGCAATTAGCGTTGACATTATAAATCCAACCATTTAAAAAAATCAAATAAAGTTGATTAATTTGGGTGCTATAATATAATGTGATAAAGTTTTATAAACAATTTTCGATCCTATCTCAAAGAAGAGTTCTGCCGTCTTATAAATACTGGTTCTCTTTAGAGAACTTCCCCTGTGGACAGCTGAAAGCAAATTGTGCAATTCGAGTGAAATCAAATGAGTAAGCGGCAATCGGTGGGCCAACTTTAATTGCAGCTAGAAAAGTGCCTCAAAAGTGAACAGCAGTAGCAGCGGAAACATCTTGTTTAAGCCAAACAAATGATAAGATAAACTTCGCTTCGATCGAGCTGTAGAACCGCGACGATAAGAGGAGTGAAGAAAAAGCCGACTGGATCGCATCCCAAAAAATCACACAGCACCACTTAACCCATATGTTCGAGACGCGTGGCAATGGAAATTAGTGTGAGACCAGAGCCCAGAGAAGCATCAGTTATCAAGAGGGAGACGAGCAGGTAGAGCGGATCAGGATCAGGAGACATGCGCAGCGGGCGGAACTATGTGCAGCGGCAAAGCGACACGCTGGAGAGCAGCTTCGAGCTGGAGGAGCCCGAGGAGTTCGAGCAGGATTCCGAGGCGGAGCAGGTCAATTCACCGGGAACCAGGAAAGGGAAGCCGGCGGCGGCGGGCGAGGAGCGGGATCGGCAGGATCGGCAGGAGCGACAGGAGTCGGGTGAGCAGACAGACACCTTGAGCACCCACAGCAGCAGCTCCACGCCGACGACGATGGATGTGGCCGATGTGGAGACCATCAGCTCCTTGCCCCTCTCTCCCCCCGCCTATGGCGGTCGCGGCAATCAGCTGGTCAAGCGGCACAACCCTCCCAAGGATCAGCAGCAGGCGGACAGCAGTTCCAGCTCCGGCTCCAGCTCCAGCTCCAACCAACAGCCCGATCTAGACGATGTGCCCACGGTAAGTGGGTGTGGCGGTCCAAGATGCAGCGACACAACTAATGCCGAATCCTCCTCCTCCCCATCCTCATCCTCTTCCACGACCCCGCAGACGTCGCGGTATGCAGCTGCAGCGGCACATCCCAGCGCCGCCTTTGCGGAAACGGCGGTGGCCATCTCCTCGTCGGGATCGGGCCGGACTTGCGGCGGAGGCGGTGGAGCCGCCCACAGGCGCACCCACTCGGCCGCCTCCTACATCTCGATGCGGTCCCAGGGCGGCAACTCGGAGGCGCCCCCAGAGCGACCCAAGCGGAACCGCTTCTTCGAGTGGCTGCGGGTTGTCTGCAACATCTGCTGCTGCAAGGTATTCCATTACAGACTGTGGTATCATATTGAAGTCTTAAGTTGAGTGGGATAAATGCAACTCTTAACCCCTTTTTCCATTCATAGTTCGATTAAGGGATAACATATACATACCTAGGTACCTTGCATTATAAAAAATCAACTTGGGGTCTTTAAACAGTGTGGTAATTTTATGTTAAGTTATTGTTGTGATATTGTTTATTTTTATACCCTTGCAGAGGGTATTATAATTTTGGTCAAAAGTGTGCAACGCAGTGAAGGAGACATCTCCGACCCTATAAAGTATATATATTCTTGATCAGGATCACCTCCTGAGTTGATATAAGCATGTCCGTCTGTCCGTCTGTCTGTTTCTACGCAAACTAGTCTCTCAGTTTTAAAGATATCGAGTTGAAACTTTGCACACACCCTTCTTTCCTTTGCACGCAGTATATAAGTCGGAACGGCCGGGATCGGCCGACTATATCCTATAGCTGCCATATAACTGATTGATCGGAAATGCCATAACTTTGGTGTTTGCAAAGTTAGGAAGTTGGGATTTTCTATGGGTTTTATATTTGACCAATCAATCCGACCTACCAAATTTCATAAGGATCGGCCGACTGTATCCTATAGCTGCCATATAACTGATTGATCGGAAATGCCATAACTTTGGTGTTTGTTAAGGTGGGAAGTTGGGATTTCCTATGGGTTCTATATTAGGCCAATCAATCCGACCTACCAAATTTCATAAGGATCGGCCGACTATATCCTATAGCCGCCATATTACTGATTGATCGGAAATGCCATAACTTTGGTGTTTGTAAAGTTAGGAAGTTGGGATTTTTTATGAGTGTTAAGAATGCATTATATGAATAATTTTGGAGAATATAATTTACAGAATATTCTGCAAGGGTATTTCAACTTCGGCTCCGCCCGAAGTTAGCTTTCCTTTCTTGTTTAAACATATGTCCTGTTATCAGATTACTTTTTTCACAATCCAGATAAGGTCTAGCATAGTTATCACAAATAAGATACAACTAAACGAGTATCTACCAGATAAAACTTATCTTAGACCTTGTAACATTTAATTTGATTAATATTATAGTTTTTATTAGAAGTATATTTTCAATGTTTTCAAACAACAAATTCTTTAATTAAGCACAGTGAATTTCTAAGGATATACTTTAATACTTAAATCATATATAAAAGGTAAAAATTGTATCTACATCGGTTACTTTGTCAATACATAGACTTTACAATTTGCAACTTTAATTGCTAGAGCTGCTAAGGAAATAAATCATAGTTATAGTTCTAAACTAGAAAAAGTAAGAAGCAATCGAATATAATAATGGAGTCAGGTTTCTAGTCAATAGGCAGTGATAAATATTAATTTAATATAACTAATTAGATGTCGCCTATATCAACTAAGGTTTCTAGTTAATTAATTGTGGTGAATAATATCTGAATGGAACTCATTAGATGACGCTTTTAACCCATGTTCTGTTTTGTTTTATAGCTGATTTAATTATAGAACCGAACAAAGAAGTATATTTTAAAATAAAATAATAAATTAATTAATTAATTTTAATATGTTACCCGCTTTTAAATTGTAATAGCTCGTGCTGCCATTTTTAACAAAATTAAACGTTTTCATCATATTAACGAAGCATGTCCATTTGTGCATAATTGTCGTAAAACAGAGAAAATAGTTCGATTCGATATTAAAAGTTACCCAATTCGATATTTTATGATCGGAAAGCTTTTTGATTGGTTAAAAAGTCCCTGAACTAGTACGGGTTTCGTCTTATATTTATTGACGCGCGACAAAGCAAATCAGTTGACAGCATTCCGAATACAACGCCCGATGCCTCGGGTGACATTGGGGCAGTTAACGAGCTCAAACAATTTCGCATTTAGTACAATTTATATTTAGCAGACTCGGGACTCAAATGTTTGCAAATAAAGGCGGCCACCAATTGGCTGGGGCCTCAAAGGGTTAACGCGGCATTGTCGTCGCCTTATCAACTGGCTGAGTTCATGACGATGACGTGTTCGGTTGGGCTCACGTGCGTCGACTCCCTCCGTGCGCCAGTGCATCCTGCAATTATGCCAATTGGCAGCTAGCGGGCACGTCTCTTTACTTAGCCGATATCCATCTGTATCGTATTTATCTGTATCATTACAAATGAGCTCTCTAATTTATTCCGCAGAGTTCCGGAATCGGGGAGCCGAGTGTTCATCATGCGCTGGTTGTGATATTTCTAGAGTTCTTCGCCTGGGGCCTGCTGACGATGCCCATAATATCGGTAATTATACAATCCCCTAAATAGTATTTTATATTTAATACTAATATTTCATTAATCCCCCCAACAGACCCTCAACCAGACGTTCCCGGATCACACATTCCTCATGAACGGTCTGGTCATGGGCATCAAGGGAATCTTGTCGTTCCTTTCGGCGCCTCTGATCGGCGCACTTTCGGACATTTGGGGACGAAAGTTTTTCCTATTAGTCACAGTATTCTTCACCTGCCTGCCCATACCGCTGATGTCCATCAACACGTGGTGGTTCTTTGCCATGATCTCAATAAGCGGCGCCTTCGCCGTAACCTTCTCGGTGGTGTTTGCCTACGTGGCGGACGTCACCACGCCGGAGGAGCGGTCCAAGGCCTATGGTCTGGCCTCGGCCACCTTCGCCGCCAGTCTGGTCATCTCGCCGGCTCTGGGCAATGCCCTGATGGAGATGTACGGCGACACGCTGGTCGTGGCCCTCTCCACGGCCATCGCGCTGCTGGACGTCTTCTTCATCCTGGTCGCAGTGCCCGAGAGTCTATCGGAGAAGATGCGCCCCGCCTCCTGGGGGGCGCCCATCAGCTGGGAGCAGGCGGATCCTTTTCTGGTGAGGAGTCTACGGTCTATGGTCTCGTTAGTTTCTTATCTAATACCCCTATCCCATTTGTAGGCCCTGCGCAAAGTGGGCACCGATAAGACCGTGCTGATGCTGTGCCTCACCGTGCTGCTATCCTATCTGCCCGAGTCCGGGGAGTACTCCTGCATGTTTGTCTACCTGAAGCTGAAGATGGGCTTCAACTCCGTGGAGGTCTCCATCTTTATAGCCATTGTTGGCATTCTCAGTATCACGATGCAAGTGACTCTCGGCTCCTTTATGAAGTGAGATTTGACTTGTTTATCTTTCTATATAAGTATCTAATGTGGATTTATTTCTAGGGCGTTTGGGGCCAAGCGCACGATCATTATGGGCCTAGCCCTGGAAATCGTGCAGCTGCTGTGGTACGGCTTTGGCAGTCAAAAGTGGTGAGTGGATATTCTCTTTTTACACATATGTATGCCTTAATTAATTTGAAATACCCTTTCTTAGGATGATGTGGTCAGCTGGCGTCGTGGCTGCCCTGGGCTCCATCACGTACCCCGCCATCAGCGCCTTCGTGTCCCTCTATGCGGCTTCCGAGAGTCAGGGTGAGTTGGAATCTCCCGACTGCTTCTACCCAGATATCTTACAAAATATTACTTTTTAGGCGCTGTTCAGGGCATGATCACGGGAATGCGAGGCCTGTGCAATGGCCTGGGACCAGCGGCGTTCGGGATCGTCTTCTACCTGTTCAACGTGGACCTGAACGACGAGCACGACTCTCCTGCGAAGAACACCGGCAGCCGGGCGACGAACGTGGAGAAGATCTCGCAGCATGTGCCGGGTCCGCCCTTCGTGTTTGGCGCCTTGTGCGTCTTCTGTGCCATAATAGTTTCGGCGTTTATTCCGGAGGGACAGAGCTCCAACTTGGAAAAGAAACGTAAGAGTGTAGAGTCGCCTTTACATCCATCATTTCATTTATTCACTAACCTAACAACCTGTCGACTTACCATCCCAGCGCAAGATGCTACAGTTGCGACCTAGTCATTAATAAAATCCCCAGTGCTGTAAACCCACTGATGATGACCTTTGTTCCGATCTTTCGCAGGTGCCTCGCTCGACGTGCAGTACGAGATTGAGACGGGCCACAAGGCCCCCAGCTCCCTGGCGCCGCTCATCCGCTCCGACTCGCTGGCGCAGCTGTAGTGCCCCAGCGCTCCATCGTCGTCCTATCCATACAACTTGAACCCAGCTGGTGGCTATAGATACGTATAAGCAGTGTTAGGGAGTTAAGGATTTTGTAACTGTAACAAATGCTGTAACTAGTTTGGCTTTAGTTTCCCGAGTCTATTAGGTGCATACATATATATATATATCGCAGATCAGGCCGAGATGATGTTATTGTTTGCATGGTTAGATCTTCGTTTTTACCATAATTTCCGTTAAGTGCACCACACCACCACACCACAGACCACCTCAGCCCAGGTATATTTCGTAACTAATTTATTATTGCCTAAGTAACGTAGTCACATATTGGATTGGCCCGTGTGCTTGCCCGCTTTCCGGTTTCCATTTCCATTTCTATTACGATTTTATTTTTTGCGACTGTCGGTTCTCTTCGGGTTGGGATTACATCACAGCAGACTGGTGTTAGAGCTAAAAATCTTTTGCAACAACAACAAAATAACTGCCAATTAAAAAACAGAGTAAGTGTAATTCGTAATCTTCGGATGAAGACGCTTAAATTCAGCACAGCACAACACACATACAGTTCGGGGTCCTGAATATCAATCGCATTTCCAAATGGGCTTGAAAAACTTTTCTGTTCACCCCAAAGTTCACACCGTTTAGTTACAACAATTATGAAGAGGAAATCCAAATAAACTGAATACTAAGCTTTACTTTGAAAATTGTAGTGATTTAAAGTTTAAACTTTAAAACAAGAATTAAAAATTATAATAAATCGGGTCACAAACTAGGGGTCTTCACAAGCTATATACAATATAAATATGTATATATATTTATATATATATAGAGATATATGTATGGGTACTGACACAAATCGTAATGCTTTTAATTTAGCTAAATGCCAAGTTAGCGCCTCCGATTATGTGCAACGCCGTATTTTTTATTTTGATAAAGCAACACAATGCAGAGCCTTTAACAAAGTCAATGCTTGAAAGTACATATGGGGAGCATGTATGTATAGTACTATATACTATAGATATCAAAGTTATATTTTTCGAAGTTGCTTCAACCGTGTGTAAAGTTCCCCACTTGCTCCTACTCCCCCTCCCCCCCCAAAAAAAAATATTCATCCACCCGTGTGAGCAAAGGTAAAGTCAATGGAGTAGTGTCCCCCAGAAAAAATTCGGGGGCCGCGAGAGACAGTATACAAGAAAACTGAACCCAAATTTTGATTGTAAATTATTTAACGTGTAATTTAGTGTTTTAAACGAAACCAAAATAAACAAAATTGTTTAATGAAACGCTAGTACAAAGAACTCTTGACTCTTTTACAAAGCGAGGCAAGTATTTATTTTACTTGTTAAAGTAGAAGCTTCCCTTCGGCAATCTTGGGAAGTAAGAAGGTGTAGGTCATCATCGTTGGCTGTTCGCATTGATGCGAACACACATGTAATGCACATGTAAATCATCAGATAAGTAATAAGGCTAAGCTAATAAGGTGTCCAAAAATGTCCCTTTTGGCCCATTAATTTGTACAAAAACTATGTAATTCGAAGAGTAAAAAGGGAATACTTCTCAAGGGGGTATTTAAATTATTCTATTAATTTAAAACTTATTTCTCACAACTTAGAACAATACAACCCCGCTGGGAACGTTCAGTGTCCAGAATAATACTGTGTTCTCCGATAAAGCTATGTATTTTAATATGTGAATTAACCCCATCGAACGTTACTTAGTCGAGCTCAGCATTCCGGGTTGCAAGTTATTTGCTCTAAAATGCGTCTGTTTTTGGCATTTTCCGGTGTAGTTCATTTTCTAATTACGCTGAAGAAATCAAAGGCAGAAATTCCCGACTGCGACTACTATGATACAGTGGATATATCACATATAACGAGGCAGAACGACTCATACAAATATGATGACCTTTTAATTCCTGCTAACCTAACTGGGGAATATGATTTCAAGCTGGTGTCGTGGCTTCCGAACCAACCGGTGAAGAATCATTTAAGAGGTTGTGTTTGCAATCTGAGGCCCTGCGTCCGGTTTTGTTGTCCCCGCAAAAATATGTTGGCCAATGGCGAATGCAACGATGGCTTGAAGGAGGAGCTTTCCATGGTCAATCCCTACATGTATGTGACGTTCGAGGACCATTCGGTAGAGAAGCGACACCTTCTCACCGACTTGACCGTGATAAGGGAACAGTTTTGGGCCTGCGATGAGATGCTCAGAGTTAGGAATGATGAGTACATGATGTTCGAGGTTTGTCTTTCGTTTTCCCACCTGTATTTCTCTATAACTTGAACTGTTTAGAACGGATCTTTTCTTTTCGTCGGCGGCGACTATTTGCATTTTAAAGAGAATTACTGCTTCTATCGCCATCAGAATTATTCTGAATTTCCAAATTCCTTGTGGATTGTTTTTCACAATTGCACAGAGATCCCCTATCTGGCTTCCAGCGAAAGTAAGTAATTCCCAGCTAAATGGCTTTTCCCACCACATTTTTTTCTATTTTAGTCACGGTGATATCGATGGTATGCTATATCCTCACAATCGCAGTGTATTTGTACGTAAAAAAGCTACAAAATGTTCTTGGCAAGTGCCTCATCAGTAGCCTTCTCAGCTGTTTTTTGGTGGACTTTACCTATCATATAGATGAATCTATGTTATTAAAAGATGCTTGCTCTACAACAGGTTAGTTTTTGAAAATCAATTCGAATTTAAGTGTTAAGATTCTGGGACTTTTTCCACTTTCTTTGCAGGTTACATTTATTACTTCTTCGATTTAGCTTTTAACCTCTGGCTCTCTGTCATCAGCTATCATCTTTGGAAGGTGTTTAGGTCGGTGAATCGTAATGAATCTCGGTATCGCTTTCTGACTTTCAGCGTTTTTGTCTGGGTAACTGCTGCTATTCCGACTGGAGCCATATTTTGGGTTAATCAAGTTTGGGAGCAGGATCCCCATAAATGGAATTGGATGCCCTTAGTTGGTTATAGTAAATGCACGGTGAAGTGTATGTTTTATTTGCGGATATTTTAAAGTCGTACGGAGTCGACTTAGAATCCATTTTTTTCTCAGATACGACTATTGCTACGAACCTGCAGTATGGACTACTTCTGATCTTAGGTACCTTCAATGTGATTATGTTCATCTTGACGACCAGACACATTCTAAAAGTAAAGAGACAACTGAAGAAATTCTCTAACCGGCAGGAGGAAACGGCGACATGTCTTAGCTGGACTATGCCGGCGTAAGAGTAAAATATAAGAATTTATTGATAAGATATGATGATCCTTTTATATTTTCCATATCACTTATGTTTATAATCATGTAGGCTCGGTCATCATATCTTACTTATCTTAATTTTTGTTTAATATGTTAACCAATTCCATAACCTAAACACAGTTACCTAGAGTATCTAAGACTCTTCGTCGTGATGGGCGTATCTTGGAGTTTTAATCTCATCTCGTATTTGGTGTGGCCCGACAAGCTTTGGCAGGAAGTTCTTTTGGTATTTGACTACTTTCATTACTCCTTTGGTATCGTGGTTTTTGTGCTGCTTATCTTAAAGCGTAGCACCCTTACATTGCTCATGGAAAGGTAAGTCCTCTATGGTTGTACCAAATATTCCAGTAACCTTCTTTGTGTCCAAGCAGAATTCGGGAAACATGTAATAGACAGGGTGCTCAGAAGCCCAAGGAGTCGGACTAACTATTTAAAAGTAGTTATTAACGTGGTTCAAAGTTGGCAATAGAGTTAATTTCGTTGTTTTTAAAGTAATTTTCGAAAAATAAAAATAAAATTTGTTTCTAAATTTGGTTAAGGCATAATTTTTGCCATTTTTAATAGATTAGTGTTTCGAGGGATTACTGTATTTTAGTACAAATTTGGTTTGTGTCTCAGACTAACGGTTTTTTAAATAATACTTCCAGGGCTATGTGTTTTGTGGTATATATTCAGTGTATTTAAATTGTAAATGTGGTATTTTTCGGGCCATTTTTGTAAGCCACGAAGGCATATTCGCTCGCTCCGCTTACGGTCACACTGGTCAGAACTCTTTGAAATGTGAAGTTTTTTCGATCGGATAAAATAGAAACAGAAAAGGTGAATTTCCCGGGCGGATCTAATCTGAATGGAGCGTTCGTTCGCGTGACAGAAGTTCGATTGGCCACGCCTACTTGCACGGGAAAAGGTGAAAAGCGCGTGGAAATCGAATGAAAATCCCAACGAATGCCAGGTGTAACTGTGCAAAGAAAAAGAGACAAACAAAGAATGTTTCGAAAGGGCGGTGCAGTGCAGTGATACATACAAATAAAGCCATATACAAAATATATGTGTGTGTTCGTTCGGTTGAAAATGATGTGAAAAGATTTACACGGATTAATAAATTCCCATACTTCCAATGGACCCTACTTCGGTAAACTCCAATTAGGCCAAAAGGGTCATTGGAAGCTGGGAAAATTGGGAAAACCTCGCTGCGCCAGCGACCTGAATTCCTAGTTTTTTTTTCATGTTCAAAGTACTTTCCCATCGGTGTTGATTTATCTGTTAAAATTACTTGAAATTCGACTCGTATTTTACACAAACCCCTAGTTTTAACTCCAACCAACCAATTGCTTTTTTAAGTTTACCAATTTGCATTTCTTAACCTTCCAAATTGGTTGTTTTACAATAATCCGACGACTTTACCGAGGAATCCATCTATATCCCTTGCAGCGACTGGGGATACGAACCATCTGGAATTGTGACCGATCCGGCGATCCTTCGATCCTACGATCCTTCGGCTAATTGGATTTGGACATCGCCATCGCCATCGCATCATCATCTTCCACGAACCCGAGTCCAAAAGCCAGCTTAATTGGCTTAGGCGGCGGTTGTCGATGTTGGTGAGTGTCCGACGGCTCATTTATTCTGTTTATTTCAATTTGGGTAAACACCCACCCGAGTTATTCAATTTGCGGTCTCGAATTAGTGAGTGTAGTGGCCCTTCCTGTCTTTAAATGTGGGGTGTATCATCGCATCGCCTAGAATTCCTACCTGGCAGTGTGCATAATTAATATGCGGCACTGCACTAATTGCTCTACGCCAGGAAAACGTTCAAAAAAGAACACACGCAGATATACACACACATACCATGCATCCCTGACCTGAGATACAGATGCGTGTGGTGGAAACGACACCCAGCCGAGTGAAATCCGTGTATTTATAGAGTGTATTTTACAATTTCCCAGCCACACACTTCAACAACTCGGAAGCGTACTCTGAAAAAGAGGAACACATATTAGATTCTGCCTGAATAAGCACATTTGGGGGCCAATAATAATAATAATAATAATAATAATAATAATAGGAATGTTAAATATCATCAGCATAATACTTATATTTGGACTCAAAAACAATAGTAGATTAAAACCTCAAACACATTCAGTATTCCGTTGAAATCGATAATGTAGATTTTTAGATGTTAATAAGCCAAGGCGTCACAAGTTAATATAATAACATTAAAATTAAAGGTCAAATGATAGACAACTTTTAGCGAGTGCATTAAAACTCTCACAAAGAAAAAACAGCTTAGTATAAGATTTGTATGCTCTGGCCAATTAAGTTGATTCGATGCCTTCCACAATCAATAAACAAACCCACATAAAGGTAGAGTTGATAAACCAGAAAATGTAGAGATAACCTTCACTAACAGACAAACAATGGCTAATTTAGAGTTCAGAATCATTAATCAAATACTCCTAAGCAAATGGAAAACATTAAATCCAAAAACAAACCCAAAAGAAGACCCAAGATTACCCGAGGTTTGCAATATGATAAGCCTAGACACAGGCAATTGGATAACCGGGCAAGAGATTGCCAACCTTCACATCAGATTCATTTGGCAAATAAGCTGACTCAACGTCAGAGAATCAAGATTATATAACTTATCATTGGGCACGTATCTTCCATTTCTGTCAGTGTACATGGTTTCCGTTTCGTCATATAAGTAAAGCGAACTTCTTCTCGATCGTCCCCACCCTTTGTTTTTCAACTTTTCTGTTCATTTCCGCCCCTTTTCTCCATCTGCATTACCCGACTTCCTTTGTTTGGAATCGTTCAGTTTTCATCTAAAGAAGTTTACTTTGTATCTGCTTGTGTGATTAGCCCATTTTTCTGCGGTTTTATATCGGGGAGTGAGTCACAAGAAACGAGTTTCTGGCTTTGGCACGACATCGCTCCACCGGCAGGGCAAGCAACCTGTTCTCTTGCGATATCTTTCGCCTCGAACCGCCGTCCATGGACTTCTCCGCCAGCTGTTCCAAATTCGATGTAGATGTCACTTGGCGGAGGCGGTCCGAAGTGAAATGGGAAGCTGAGAAGTGTGTGCTCTCAATTCAATCAGTAGAAAAATTAGTTGCAGTTTACTTGGGAAAAAGTTTTCATTCACAAACGATTCATTACTCATATTCCACATCATATTTTAACCCAACTGAATTGATAAAATGTGCTTCAGTTCTTCAGTGAATCAAATGGTTACGATGTTGTTATTAACACATTTTATAGACTTCTACAAAATAGAGGGTAACAAAATCAAACACCCAAGTTTTTATAACTCAATAAGTCAGTAAAGGTCATTGCTATATTTACCATTATTAAATTTATGCTGATTTTTTTTTTCTTTCATGTGAATTCTTGTAAAAATTAATGTTCCACTTGGCAATTTTAGGCTTTAGGACTGGCATTGATTGTAGCTCGTTATAAATGGGCGAAAATTGTTTTTATTAATTCAACCTTCACTTTGTATTTAATTCTTTTGTTTGTACAAGATATAAGCAACCTACGCTTACCGTCATTAAGTTTATCGTGTTCGGATTCAGCTTTTTGCTGATTTAGCCGCCAGCAGATTGTTAAGTACCTTGCACTTGGTGTTTCCGCAGATACAGTGGTCACTCGTTCTACTGCTCCGCGCCGATGACCCAGTACTGGTATCGCCAAATAAGTTTGTTTAACTTTGTCAACTTTCTCTTGTTGGCGCAGAAAAAAACCAGTTGGATTCAATCAGCTGGGGTGGAACCGGCGAAACCCATTCAATTTCAAGAAATGGATTGTTGCCTTTGTTATAAGCTTTGACTCACATTACCTAAAAGGGAAAATTTATTACGATACCAGACACTCACCGGCGACAATGGGCATATTGTATTCGCAACAGCTCGTTAAGGCATCTGAATAATCTAGTTTATTTTGATTCATTCTATGACAATGTTTGTTCTGCTAATTAACAGATTCTGAAACTAACTCTACTGAAATTGTGCACCTTTTATTAACCTAATTTCATTGTTATTGGTAAATAGACAGTGGAGATGATTCTCTTTGCAAATAAATTACAGACCTTATCTTTATCTTTAAAAAATCTAGTTCTTTTTACTACGTTGTGTGTTTGCAAATTAACAGATTGGAAACCACACATTCTTGGAATTGTTTACATATTATTACCTGATTATTATTATTACTTTGCTTTTGCGTTTTAGCCATTTTCGTAAATAAAAAAAATTGTATGCACATAATGGCCGAAATTCTTAAATTTTGAATTGATTTATTTGTTTACCTTCTACGTGCCATGATTCTGGAAAGTTTTGAATTTTCCATTTAATGATTTCTGGAAAATTTACAAAATATTTACGCATGCAATTGGCAGTGGGAGAAAATTAAAGAACATTTTATTACTGCTGTTTCCAAAGAATCATTAAAAATTCATTGGTTGTCGGAATACAAATATTATAACAGACTCATATACATATATGGATCATTAAATTAGAGGTATTGATTGTGGGAATCTAACAAATGAAGTGCACAATTTTTGTGAAGTTTTTGCACTGTGTAATACTGAACTCTAACCGGAATTAAGGACATTTTGCGTGTGGCCTTGCCAAGCGTTTGCCTGTCCCGCCCACTGTTCGAGGGAGTGCAGCATCCTTGCAGCCTCCGACTGCGCATGTCCCTGTTTTTCCTGCTGTCTTCCGAAAAGCCGAGGCTGCAAATTGTTTTGTTTTCTCAAAGGAGAAGCGACCTCTGGATATGCCTCTGGTTCAGGCTGAATTTGCGATTGTGGTGCGTGCCTTTCCAAGTCGGACTTTGGTAGGGAAAAGAGAAAAACTCTGGACAAGAGAAGCCCCCAGTCCGCAGTCCGCAGCCCGCAGCTTGGCGCGTGTCAAGGCCGTTCAAAGGCTGCTCCTCCAAGAGTATAGAGAATTTTCTGCACAGCAGCAGCATCGGAGCATCAGCAAACGGAGCATCTTTTTTCCAGCGCCTTTAGTTTGCTCCCAGCTAGACAACGCTGCGTATACGCAATCGACACCAAACACTCGTCCGCTGTTTGTTTGGCCAGCCATTAAGGCCCTGTCAGCAGGTGCGCTCCTCAATCCGCAGCAAAGGTCTATTTTTACACAGCCATCAACACGCCTGGTAATCCAGCTCTTTCCGAAAAGAAAGCATGAAAAAAAGAGGGCCAACCTCGAGATAAGCAGGCGGCAATGCAGTGCTCCCAATGTGTTTAAATATATATAGTGTTGCGACACATTCTGTGGTGCTGTGGGGCAGCAGAGGGGTCGAGGGGCCGCGGCTAGGCTATAAAGCATAATGCCACCGAGTCGAGGGGCAGACCCTTGGCCGCGCGACTCAGTTGGCCCTTCCCTTGTCCAGTCGCCCACAAAGTTCATTAAACTTTTCGATTTCTTTGTCTATGTCTGTTGTGCAAAGACAGTTGCTTGTTGCTCGCCTCGATGGCCATAAATTTACAGTTGCCAGTGGCGGGTACGAAAAGAGCATACTCATTCCTTCGATCTCGGTAGAAATATATATATGTACGATCAAAAACTGCTGTGAGTAGGCAGAGTATTCTGAAAACCCACTCATCGTCAGCTACGTATCTACAAAAAACTCAGGAAAATGTCGGCAATTACAAAAATGTTGCACAGTTATTAATCTATCAACACGAAATATATAGCAAGCAAAATGGTGCCCTTGATGAAATTACTTAAATTTAATGCAGATTTTGTGTGTGTTTGTGTGTGTAAAAAACGAATAATAATTTGATTTTTTTGTGTGTAAAACAACGAATAATAATTTGATTTTCTCACGACATAATGACTTGTTTCTATAGCAATGATCTGAATTAAATGAAAAACAACCAAATACATATTTGCTTTAAAATATGTTTTCGATTTAAATTTTGAGATAACAAAAAAAACGTTTTTTTTATTAAGAATACTAAACATTAATTTATTCGATTTATAATAAAAGATTAAATTAATAATAAATATTGTGTAAAAACAAATTCCTGACATTTTTAAAGGGAAAATAATAAGAATAAATACACAAATAATTGATATATAATAGTTGACAATAAAAGGCAATAAATGGCAATAAATATTGATGTATTTGAGTAGTTGATTGATTGTTTGTTTACACATTTTTTTCTATTGATTTACAGAATATAATGCTTCTTGCCTAGGCATAGATAAGAATAGAGTGCAAAATTCCTTATCAGATTATTTCAAGCAAACACGACCTGTTTGCATAGGCACATCATATCGCACAGATGCCAATGTATAACATAAAGCTATATTTATTTATGCGATTGGCTCTCGCACAAGTTAGCTTTCTGCCAGCAACGTGTTCATGCCTCGATGGCGCAGTTGGCAGCGCGTAAGTCTCATAATCTTAAGGTCGTGAGTTCGAGCCTCACTCGGGGCATGTACATTTTTTATTGTTTTTTATTTTTACAATATGTTTTTTTTCTCGTCATTTGCATTCGCTTTGGCTATTTTGAATATTTCTAGTTATTTGATATTTAAGTAATTATGCAAGGGCGCCACACGCACGCAATGTTTTGCGGCATGACTGGTGGGTGACTCATTCTCATGATCCCCGGACAAGTGCATTTAACTGACGCCAAAGGGACTTTCACCTCCTTCACGGGGAGATAACACCTGCCAACTGTGGGCAATGTGCCAAAGTCGGGGCTCAGTCCTTTGTATCGCCAGTAGATTGCATTCTCGGGCAGCTAGTGCCTAGTGCCTCAGCCCATTGTCATCTCCTCGGCTTTTATTGACCTTAATTGATGTCAAGTGGATGTAAGAGTGGCTCTGTGTGTGTGTTTGTGTCCGCATTGCGATGTGGAACCAATCCTATTCGAAGACCGGGATGATGGGATTATGCCCCATTTGCCTGGACACACCAAGAAGCGGATATATTTTATTGCCCCGGCCACGCATTTATTATTGGACGAGGACATGCCACCGCCACATTAGGGTGTGAGCTCTGCTCTGTCCTCGAATGCTTTTAAATCATTCAGTTTTTCCATTTCAAAAATGGGCGAATTAAGATTAAAGATTAATTTGATAGGTGTTTGTTGAAGAGATACGCTTTATAGATAACATGTTTTTGCATTTTCATCGTTGAGCTTATCAGCAAAAGTGGGTTTCATTAATAAATGCTCTTTTATAAAGTATTCCTAGATATTTTATAGACTTCATTTTTACAAACACCACCCGTATTTAAATGTATCTTTCTATTTCATTCGTTTCAGGCCTCTGACGTGTGAAATGGGTGTGGGCTACTACACCGAAGGACACAAGATCAAGAGCAGCAGCTCAGCACTTTAGTGAGTTTGAGAAATCTTCCCCGAGACTTCCAAATAGCAAACGGCAATGAGTCCAGTGGTGGCCACAGTGGAACCTCTGGCCGCGGTCAAGTCGAAGTCAATAAAGTCCCGGAAGCGACGACAGCGCCGGAGACGGCAGATAGCCTACCTGGCCATTTGTGGACTAAGTGTAGCCATCTTCGGATTTGCATTGGCGACGCTAATCAGGCCGGCAACCGCCCAGGATGATGAAACTGCTCCAGGCGGTTGGCGCAAAGGATATGTGGGCCATGGCACCACGCACGAACAGATCGGCCAGCCCCATTGGCCACCAGTGGAGTATACCGTTTACAAGCCGACGACCAATTACACGAAGGAACCACCACCTCCTACGTCGGCCATGAACTCTATTTTTAATTTTACACACTTTCTGTACGACAAAGTCCTGTACAGTGATGATCCCATTCCGGAGGGTAAGTAAACCTTGGAGCAGATGAAGTTTAGAAGCGATTATAATCTAATTGTTTAATCTCTTTCTACAGGTTACATTGTGGTAAAGAACTCGGACACATTGGCCCTGGGTCCCAAGGTGGAGGAGAACGACTGGCGGGATCTCTTGGCTCATTATTGGATGGTTCTCATCTGGGTTTTCATTCTGGTGGTGCTGATCATTATCATTCCGTTTATTGCGTGAGTGTAAAAATCTTATAAATACATTACCTTGATAAAAACCTATCTAATTTTCACCCGCAGCGTTTGCTATTGCTGCTTCTGTTGTTGCCGACGATGTCGACAGGGCTGTCCTCCGTGTACCAGTAAACAAGATGCTCAGCGGCGCTTCTGCTGTGGCATTTGTCTGCTAATCCTCATCATTGGGCTGATGTAAGTGAAGGCAGCTAAAAATCCCGTCCCCATAAAAATCCTAATCCGACCTTGTTTCCTGCAGCTTTGGCATCATAATCGCATTTGTTACCAACAAAATGATCGACAGCGGTTTCTCCGAGACTTCCGAGACTATGAAGCGCGGCAGCGAGGACACTTGCACCTATCTGAAGGATGTGGCCGATCATGTTTATCATCTGATGATGTACAACTACGAGGAGATGGAGACCCATGTGCTAGATCAACTAACCCGTAAGAATACCAGAATGTTATCAACATGGGACTTTTAATTTAAAATGCTCTGGCCTCTTTAGATGCCCACAGGCACATATTTTTGGATCTCTCCGACGCATCGGAGAGTAGTTCGCTTGCCGAGATGGAGCGGGTTTTGGAGAACATGCCTGAGGCCCTGGAGCTGATGAAGCAAGTGGAGAAGATGGAGAAGGATCTGCGATTCTACGGTTCCCAGTTAAGAGATGGTGAGGAGATAACATGTTATCAAACAGATCATATTAATAATCCATTTCTTAATTCAGGTGTCCGTGGCATCAAGCGAGATGTCAACTTCGCAGTGGCCAATCTCTGTCAACTCCAAATGTGCCAGAAGTTCCTGATCAGCAGCAACATCGAGCACATTGATACCTCGCAGTGTCTGCACTTTGACAAGGTATGACCGAAATTCAATGTGGGCGAATAAAAATAACGAATTCAACCGCATTTCAGCTGCCTAACACCACGGCTTATGTGGAGGGAATGGAGGACATAATTGCGAAAAAGTATTACATTATACCTCAACGCGGACTGGGGCGTCTGAAGAAGGTTAGCGACAAGGTGCAGTCACAGCTGTCTTTTGTGCTGCCGCCGATGATGCGGGACTTGACCAAGGGCAAGACGGTCTTCCGCGAACAGGCGACGAATGTGCGCAACATTGTGGAAGGAGTGCTGGCTAATATTCACACTAAGACCCTGCATTCGACCAAGTCGTTCGAGGACGTCTACGATCGGTTCGGCCACGATAGGAACATAATCAGCTTGATTGTGTGCTTGCTTATCCTTTTGGTAAGGGTGCTCTCGCAGGTTTCAATTTTAAAGTTCATTAACTAACCTATTTGTATTAAATTTAGGTACTGTTTATATTGATCTTTGCACTGCTGTGTGGTTGCTTTGGACGACGACGAACAGGATACGGAGACGAATGCTGCAGCAAGTCCACCGGCGCCACGTGCCTGCTTTTGTAAGTAGACCCAAGTTATATTCCGACTGATTAATAATTTGAACCATTTACAACTTTCAGAGCGATCTTGTTGATTTTCTGTGTATTCTCGTTTATCGCGCTCGTCGGACTTTTCTACTTTATGCTGGGCATGGTTACTTACCAGGGCGCCTGTGCGCCGCTGAGGGATCAGGAGAACAACACCCTCTTCCGGCAACTGGACGCGTCAATCGATCTAAAGCATTATTTGCCGCCGAACGGGGATTCCAAGGATGTGTCGCAGCCGCTGAAGATGTCGAATACAATTCAGGCTTGCCATGCCAACCAGACAATATTCGAGATGATGCGCATGAACAATATATACGATATCAACGACCTGGCGCGCATCAAGGTAATGACAGTGGACGATACGGACTCGGTCAAGATCTTCGACGAGGATCTGTCCGGCGTTATCCTGTTGACGCAAGAAGAGCGCGGGGACCTGACGACCGCGCAGGACAATTCGCTGGCCACGTACCACAGCTCCTTGTACATGCCGAGTCTCTGCACCCAGTTCACGCCCATGAACCTAAATGCCCTCTCCGAGCAGCTGTACAAGCTATCCAACGATCTGGAGTACCCCGCCTACGGCTGGGCCAAGGTCTCCTTCTGGAACGAGGGGCTGAACACCAAGGCCTTCTACCGCAACTTTGTGCCCAAACTCACCAGCATTGTGGAGAAAATGAGGGCCAATCTGCAGAAGATCGACGAGCTGATTTCGTACGAGAACCACGACTTTACCACCACCATCAAAATTCTCACTGCCACGGCGATCAACTCGGAGCAGTTTATCCAGACGCGCGGCAAGGACTACATCAACACGCTGGGCAGCAATCTGACGCAGACCATTGACCAAATAATAGACGACTACATCGATATGATTATAAGGGAGGCCAACGAAAATGTGGGGCACTGTGCGCCACTATCGTATATATATTACCGCGGAGTTGACTTGATCTGTCACCGCCTTGTGGATCCCATCGTAAGTCGTAGATAAAAAGGGGAAGCCACTTTAGAAAGTGTTAGATTAACGCTATCTAAAGAGGATTTTCCCCTTGAAAAGTTCGCTGTATTAAACCAAACTCCATTCCGATCGCAGAATGGATTCTGGGTGGGCATACTGCTCTGCGCCCTGCTCTTCCTGCCCATACTGTTCGTGGCCCACCGCCTGATGTGCCTGTACAAGAAGATCTACCCCTATCTGGCCACCGTTGGAGCCGGTGGCGTGGTCGAGGGCGGGTGAGTTGTTTTTTTATTCCGATCCTCCTTCAGGCATCCCCGCTAAACCGCCCTAACCCAAAGCTGTCCCATTTGCACGGGTGCTCCGTATGTGCCACCGCCCATAGTTAGCTGCTCCGGTGGGCAGCAGGCCTATTGCGGCTGTCCCGCCGGCGCACCCACTCGCGGTGGTGGTGGTGGCCTGCCCCCAGAGGATCCAATCCAAGCGGCTGAGGCAGATCCTGAGGCGACCTACCAGGTTGCCGATCCCGTTCTGTCTGCCAGCAAACGCAAGAAAGACTAACACCTTGGTTTGGCATCAATTTAACTTCATTAACTTTTAGCATTTGTTTTATAAATTTAAGCATGTACGAAAAAAATTATGTGTTTGCACCACAACTAAGTCGTCCACATTCTTCTCATTTCACCGCTAACCCCGCCTCATCCCGCCCGCAGCAGCGACTATCTGTACGACGCTTATAGTGAGCGCGAGCGCGAACATGTGCCATTGGCTAAGTAAGAGATCATCCAGTCACCTTTGACCTTTGTTTGGCTAGAAGCTCAGCTAATCCCATTTCCTTTGCCTCTGCCTCTTCCCTCGCAGCGTTCCCAAGAAGCGGCGCAAGGCCTACGAAAGGCGGCGGGAGCAGCAGGACTACTACGAGGACGCCTCGCCCAGCGTGTCCCGCGGCAATCGCTCCGGCGCAGATCGTGGTGGTGGCGGCGGCGGAGATGGAGCCCCGGGTAGCAGCAACATGCGCTACAATGACATGGCGCCCACGTAAGTGTCCTCCAACTCCCAGCTTATCCAGTCCTTAAATCACTTGCTAAAAGACTGCCATAACTGAAAAGAACAACAAAAAAATGGAAATTGTTGGCCCTAAAACATATGGAATCTTTTTATTATTAAATCATTTTTGAGTTACCACAGTCTTGTAGCAAGTGTACATATACTCTTACAATAGTAAATGCATCATAGCCGCATAACACTGACAATTAATTCGCCTGACCGCATCGATATCCAGTTTCCCTTGATCGTTTAGACCGCTGCTAAATGGCTAAAACGCTAATTTTTAATTTTGTTTAATTTAGCGCTAGAGGTGTGACCAATGGCACTCGGCCAAAGGCATTGACGGCAGATGGTTTCTTTTAGGCATGGCCCAAATGCTAATCGGTTTTGGTTTCTGCTCGGTAATGTGCCACTCAAAGATTCAATCGGTGTGATTCCCCGACTGCCTCGATTCGAATACATTTCCGACTTTTTGTGAATAGACTGGCGACCCCTATACATTTGCTTAGTAATCATTTGGTATTTGCGACTTAAACTTTTCTTTACTTTATTTATTTGGCTTCAAGTATAAAACAAACCTACCTTGATTATATTACTTACAAATTCGTATAGCTTCTTAAAACACTTTCATTTTCAAAACATTTAATTTTATTACTGCAAAAGTTCAGGTGTGTTTTTGTGCTTTGCATTATTGTTGCTTATTGGATAAGCTTTCGTGTTTGGGCTGCTGCTCCAAAGTTACAGACACTTCTGGACACGATCTCATACCAGCCAAGCTCAACGCTCATTGCTCAAAGCTTATCCTTCCATTTGATTCCATCGATGGCCCCTCTCCGATAACTGCTCGCTTTTTCATGACCAAACGCCACTAACTCTATATCGGATTTCGATCTATGTTGACCAACTAATCTGATTAATCGCAGCTACTGCGCCCTCCTGTGTTTCTGTGTTGTGCGTGAGTGGTCGCACTATAAATATTTAATGTCCCCTGCATATTTCCCATGAACTAATTCGATTTAATTGCAATCCACAGGCACTGGGACCACGAGCCACCGCGCTACCACAATCCGCCAGCTGCGCCGCCATCCTCGGAGTACGAGCGTCCGCCGCCCTACTACTATCCGGGTGCCTCCGAGCAGGACTAGACGGACGGAGTGGCTCGGGATGGTTCGTTCGATAGGTGGCAACATGGATGATTTTATTTTGAACCCCACGCCCACTGCCCCCGTTTCCCCGTATATACCCCTACTGAGACTGTACTTTTAGTTAAAAGCGTAAACAAAAATAACTGAAATTATATAATTTAATTAAGTAGTTTTGTAGCATCACATTTGTTATCCCTTTGGCCCGACCAGGAGATCTGCCATTGACCTGGAAGCTGGAGACGAACGCATAGTTAATAATTAATTAAGTGCGGGCCTAAGCAAGAAAGCAAATACGAAAACCCTCAAATACCCCTTTACAATTACTTTGAAAATGTTGCCAAAAGACGAGCACGATGAATCGGACGAGTCCGGCGGGGATCGTCCCAGTCGGAGCATTTATTGAACTCTGGAGTCTGGAGACTCCGGGCTAGAGGGCCGGGCGGCAGGCGTCGGATCTGATGAGTCCCTTGAAGAAGTTGGCCATTCGCCGGGCCGCACGGCCGCAGAAGCTTTAAGGAATCTCATAATTTTATTATGCACACACTCAGAGCAGGCGAGACGTACCCAAAAACAAAACAAATCAATATCTAGCAAGCAACTACATAAATAATAACCGATCAAACACTTTATGGAATCTGTAAACTTCCAGGAAATCAAAATCGCGGAAAACAAAATATGATCAATACCAAAACTGCCATTTTAATTTAGAAAAGAGCAGTACAGAAGAGTTGGGAGTTATTCAATGCATTTAATGTATTTATTTTAGAAACAATACGAACACTACACACTTCCTTAAAACCGACAACTTGTGCACTCGGACACGGATATACCAATTTAATATAAACCCCAGATCAGATACAGATACGAGATACAGACCCTTGATTGTAACACGTATTTTAACACGTTGTCATAGTTTAGTAAGTGAAAACCAAAAGCAAAACCAACCCTAAAGCATTTAAACGTTTCCAATTGTATTGTCTAGGACCTAAGGGCAAAGCTGTAAGTTTCCAAAATACCTACATATAACACCATACACAAATATACAGACACGCGAGCATATTGTACGGATTACACAATTACATAATTTTAGTATTATTATACAAGTAAGAATGTATGTTGTATTTTATATTTGACGTACATCAAATGATTTCCGCTTAAGTCAAGTAACCATGTATCAATATTGCCGAGCGCAAGTAAAGATTATCGAATAAGACCCTGGAAAACACAAAAACCCAGTTGCCAGTCAATCATCGAGCTCCGTTGATGGTTGTCTCTGTCGTTTGCAAATTTTTGTCAATAAACTTCAAGTGGTTTTATGTACGAATAAGCGAGTGAGATCATTACTTTCGGAATGAAAAAGCGGTAAAGTATTGATTTCTCCTAGTTAAATGCCAGGATCAACAACCTGTGGCCAAAGAAGCGCGCCAGATTTTTAAATTTTTTTCCCAAAAAAAAGTGTTGCATACTTTTGGGCAGCTGATCGATGCGCTAATTGAAATATTTTATTGCATGTTTTTGGGGGCTGCTAGTTTTTGTTTTGTGCAGCTACCTACTGCCATTTATGTTCGCCTGGTACTTCAAATCGAGAAATCTCGCAATTTGGCCGACAACATTTTTATTTAAAACAACCGTTAACTTGGGTCGAGCACACAGGGGCGTAGTCAGCTGCAGCATGGGTTTCGGAGGTCAATCGAACCCAAATAGCGATTTAAGCCCTTCCTGGCCAAATTTTGCCTACGCCCCTGCTTAACCCAAAAAATTAGTAAGTTGCCTACTATTGCTTATGTTGGCCTGGTGTTGCTAATCGAAAAATCCGTCAAAATGGACCGACCAAACCCAATATTTCCGAAGCAAATTGTGCAATTTCTGATTCTGAAGTACCAGGCGAACAGAAAAGTTGGGAAGTGGTTATTCAAAAATACTTCACAGCGCACAGTTCCTCTCAAACTGCGATGTGCTACAATTATGCACAGTGCTTTTAAAACTGTGGCCGATCGACTGCCCAAAAGTAGGCAATACAAAAGTGTAATTTGCAGCTCAAAAGTATGCTACAATTTTTTTTATTTTAGCTAAAAAACAAAACCCCGCCTACTTGTCTATACCTGCCTAATTACCCACAAAATAAAACAAATTAAACTTGCAGTCATTTTTATTTTATTGAATTAGAAAAAAATATAAAACATACGCCACTTTGATAGGCGGAAGAAATCTGTATTTATGCCTGAACATCCTTGAGCCATGTTTTTGAATGATGTCGTTGGGAGTTTAACCTAAAAGAAAATAAAGAAAGGATTGGTTTATATATTTAAAATTAAAATATGTCGCAATAAATCTAAATCTAAAGTAAGCGGCTTTGCTTTTTTTAACAAATACGTGGAGGAACTTTTGAATAATGGCAACGGCTGATAGATATGATGAAGGAACTGGATCGGCTCTGATAAGGGGGATATGGGAACTTTTCCATTTGACTTCATAAATTTCTGGCTAAGATGAGCAGGGGAACGAATTCTAGTGATCTGATGCCCAAAAAGATAAGGTGGCCCGTAATTTCGGTAAATATGTGGAGAGATGTGAGGCCCTCGCTCGACAGCAGGATCTGGCCATGGCGAAGTACACCGACCTCTGCAATAATGTTAACCAATAGTAAATTGAGGGGAATTCCCCAGATTCAATGTTTTTGAAGTGATTATGCGAATCTTTGTTAACCATTCACTTATAATTCCGTTAACAAACAAATTAGTTTTACTCAGAAAAGTTGTTTAGTTGTTTAGTTGTTTAGTTGTGATTGATGCAATCGTTATTTGCCTAAGACTTAAGTTTGTAATATTAATGTATTTATTAAATGGCTATGTAATATTTGTGGGTCTGGGGAAAATATGTTTGGTAATCTAAATTTGTCCCTAGCATTAAAAGTCAGTGTTTTTATTTTTCTAGACACACACTTCTTACAACAACCGAATGGAGTAAAAAGAATAAAAATAAATAATGAAATTGCTGTGCTGGGAGTCGCTTGGTGTGTTTATGGGTAACATCCTGACCAACTATTTGACCTGGTCAGGACCCCCAACAACGCTAAGTGTGTTTAATCATAGCCAAGAGCAAATGGTGGAGGGTTCTATTGGCTGCTGCTCCTTAGACTGGCTACTGCAGCTCCAGCAATCCTCGTGTCCTCTGGTGAGGCTCTTAATACTTGGATTGGTGGTATTGCCGGCTTATAATGCGATTTTGATCCTGGTGGGGTGAGTTTTTTACCCAAGACTTCGAAAGTTCGTATTAAATGAATCCCCTTTAGATGGCGCCTTAATTCCAGTGCTTCGAGCAGTGCGGAGCGTTTGGTGCTGGACATTCGAGTGGATAGGGCCGCGAAGCGTCCAGCTCCACCACCGCCTCCAGCTCCAAAGCCACCGCCCCGCCTACGCCGCCTTAAGGCGCCCAAGACCACAGGTCCACCAAACAAATTACGCTTGCCAGAGTCCTGTCCGAGCCAAAAGAATCCTTCTGATTCCACCTTGCAGCCTTCGCGGGATCAGACGGATCTCTACAAGAACCTGAGGAAAAATCTTCAACTGGCGCTGGCGGGCTTGCAGAAGCCTCTCCCTTCTCCCCCATCACCACCCATTTTTATTCCTCCTGTGGAAGAAGCCCTATCCCACCCGGAACCCCAAGCCCCGCCTGAATCCCCTGGCATTGAACGCCGAAAGTCACGATCCAAGCTTTTCCAAGGGATCTTTAAACGACTTGGTATGAACTCCATTTGGAAGAGATGGAAAGCGCGAGGCAGCCGTAAAAAAACCACAACTTCAGAGGCCAGCACTTCCTCTTCCAGCTGCTCGAGCACGGGTTCCAGCTGCTTCTACGTCTACTAAAACGAAATCTAGCCAAGATCGAGGGCACAGCTAGCTCATCTATCAAGATATCAGCGCTCCACTCCGTGTGAATCTGTGCGATTATATTTTGTTACGATTAAAAGCGTGCTAAGATCAACCTTGTTCACCGACCCGGCCCATGGAGGCCTTGAATGCGCTCTGGCTTTATTAGAACACATCCGGCAGTGGGGCTCCAAAGCGGCCGCCGCCGACAAAAGACCTAAGCGACAAACCTTGTTCTCGCATCAATCTTGTGGAGGCAACCGAAAACGGAAAAAAAATATATAAACACCGAAACAAAAGTAAAACAAACAAAAGGCAAATAAGCCCAACTACAAACTACCGGGTGAGCTTGCTCGTTCGCGATGACTGGCTGATTAAGGGGCAGCGAAAGCAGATTGTTATCGTCACTCCCCTTCAGTTTCGGCCCAGCTCGAGCTCTCCTCCAACATCCAAGTACCCAAGTGCAGCTCCATCATTGTCTGGGCCACAATGGCAGGAAGAAAAGCCAAAGAGCACGGGAAAAAACAAGGTGCTATTTGGAGCACTGAACACCCGATGCTCTGCCCACTTCAGAAATCAGAAGGTTATCATTGGGTTGCGTTGGGTTGGGCATTCGGGTGAATCGAATACCCAAAAGGATTACGATTTTATAGATATTTCGGGAACACCTATTTCAGGCAGAATTAATGATGAGCTTCTCAGAAGTCTTGAGAGATTTAAGTCTAGATTTAGGGGTACAAAAATGTTGTACAACTTATTTGGACAATTAGCTATTAATATTTATAATTCCATGCGACATTCCTTTTTGTATAGGTAATCCATCAATATATTAGGATTATAAATAGCTTCACATTGTATCTCTTGCTTACGAATCGTTTTGAACTCACCTTGAACTCAAATAAAATACTTTCTTGTTATGGTATAAAACATACGAATTTAAAACCTAATGAAAAAACGTTTTATAAGTGAACCAAACGAAATCAATAAATTTCCGGATTCTTAATTGTTACGCTTTATATTTTGATCTTTTTTTGGAATCATGCCTTTTTAATGAGATTTCTTTATAATTCGTACTTTTATATTTATACTTGACGTCAAACCAAATATTTCATTAAATTCACCACCCTGTCGCGAAATATCTAAAGATCATAAATGAAGGCAAATTATTTTTAAAATGTAATGCAGTTTCGGCGAAAGAAATGTAATGTTAAATTGTCTCTTTGCAATAAATAACAAAAAAATCCTTTTCAATTCTAAACAAAAGTAAAAAGCTGTACAACAATGTTGCGGGGACTGCAATAACCTGCTTTTGGAAAGGGCAGATCACACACGAAAATTACAACGCAAAACGAGCGGACAACTCCCAGACGAGTTTTTGTTCTTCCGCTGCCGATTGAGATGACCAGGGCACTGCGATGGTCCGATTCCAGGCGATCTGATGGCAACGGCGGGGAATAAAACGAGACAAGGCCCCCCAGGCAAGGCCATTGAAAAGTGAAAAGCCGCTCGTTGGCGGCGTATGTTTTTCATAATTTGTAGCTTAAAATTAAATCACGTTTCTTATCAGCGATGTGATGCGATTGTGAGTGCCTTTCTTTTTCAACAATTACCAAAATCATAAAGGCAGCCAACGAAATTACCTACAACGAAATTTCACTTTCAGTTCGTACGACTGTGTGTGTGTGTGTGTGTGTGTACGAAAACAAAAGACTTAAGGCACGAACTTGCCGCAGTGAAGGTTAAGTCGTTCGATTTGATATTCAATCGGTATAACGATTTCGAAAGCCGTGCCAATGCACTCGTCGATAAGGTCCCACCTGCACCGCATAGATAATGGGTACCCGCCATTCGAATAGATTCCTTCTTCCTGGCTTTCTGCGTTTGGCTTTCGGTTTTATTTTGTGCATCCGATGTGAAACTTGGCCCGCTTGCGAAACAGAGCATCGCATGGAAGAGTTTTCTTGGGGAAAACTGGCACACAGAATTGCAAAAAGCAAAAGCTGCACCGAACATCAAATGGCAAATGGCACGCAATGGAATGGGCATTAAAATGCACGCAATTAAGTTGGCCAAATGATTTACAGTGAAAGGCGGTGAAATTTATGGCATGCAAAGCGTGAGAAGACTGTTTTGGGGGAGTTGAGATCCCAGGAACCGAAAGGCCAGAACTTCAAACAAGAAACCACTCCAATTTAATAGAGACTTTCGTTTTCGTTGGGGCGCAATTTGCTGATTGGCGGAGGGCGTGGCCAGGTCAGCAATTGGAAACGCTTACGAAACCCCTTCACAGAAACCCATATGCTAATTAGTGTCGGCTGCCTCCTGCTTTCTATCGTGTGAAACGTCAGCCAAGTGTTATGCGCTGCGTATTTTGTAAATCATATTTCGAATTTGCATTTAACGCAGTCGCAGATGGAGATGAAAATAGAGATGGAAATGGAGATGGGGATCAGTGGCAGACATTTGGCTGACGGCTCTTGGCCGTTTGTCTTTATGCTAATCAAACATGTTTGTTTACCAAATCCGAATCCGATAACAAATGGTGGCTGCCCAACGCCTCCAGTGGGTGGGTGGGGGAGTTACCTAGTTTCACCCGGCTTAGTTATCGAATCAACAGGGTTAACCTCCAAAATTTGTCTATGCTTGCCTCATAAATATACCAAACAAACAACGACTTAAAAGTGGGTTAATTCTCTAATAATCCTCATTAAATTGAATTTTTATATTTTGTAACTCTATAAAGTACGATAGTTACAGCCAATTTATAATGGTATATGACCGTTTTCTGTGCCCAGAGATGCGGATGGATTAATATTTACACATGTTATGATGTGCTGAATACCAAACTCGACCTGCACAAATAATGGAATAAGATCCCGACTACAAGGATAATGCAAGTGTATCTAGAAGCCAATACTTATGTATATTCATTTATAAATATTTTATAATTGCTGTTACTAAATATTAAAAACAATCTTAAAATAATCATAATACCTAATTAAATATTGATTTTCTGTAGCCCAGTTGTATAACAAATGTGGCTGCCTAAAAGTGAATTAATAACACAGTTTAAATTGCCCAAATCTGTGATTGATTAAGTGACGTTAAAAGGCCCCGAATAAAACCGGTTGAAAGGGGTTTGGTTGAACGCCGAATTGATGCCGAATTGAATGGCCATCGGTGGCCAGTATCTCTTGTCTAGTCGCCGACCACTGTTAACCCGCTGTTGCCGACTAACAGCGGCGGACGAAAGAGCCGACCAAAGGCAACTCGGCGAGTTAAATTTTCCATGCAGCTCACAGCACGGGCTGCAAACCGAAAACTGTTTTTATGCTGCTGCCGCCTTTGTTTTTGTTGCTGGACTGCTCGTATATGGCGCTCGTACGTGGCGGACTTGGAGCTCAAGCTCAGCCGTTGTCAAACACCAAACACCGAGCAGCAGAAATCAAAACCCTGCTCAATCCGGGGGCCAAACTAAACGCAGCTCTACTCTCCGCTGCCTTAATGCACTGTGAAAAACCTTGATATGTTTTGATGCCCTTAAATTTTAATTATTTACTATTGATCGGACAAAAAACTATAAATATTTCTTATACCTTTTATATATATATTATATTTAATTTATATATATATTATATTTCTATATATATTATTTTTAACGAATTTTACTTTGCTTTGTAATTTATAACTGATGACTTCATTATTTTTTTTATAATAATGGACAATGGAATGTAATTATGTAAAATAATTGTTAAAAATCTTGATACAAGTATTTTTAATATTAATAAATTTCCTTAAATATTTAAACAAAATAGTAAACAAATATTTTACTCCAAAAAACCCTCATCTTAAAAGAAGATAACCAATTAGTCCCTTCGAAAAGCCAATAGATGGATGAGATCGCTTCAAAATATCATGTTGAAGAGTATTAATTTTTTGGTTTTAAATAGGACTATTTTCCCTGAGTGTCGACGTCGACGTCGCTGCCGTGGCCGTTGTTGTCGTCGCCTTGTCTTGGCAGTTGGCGGCGGCAGCGCTCAAATCAGTTTCAGTTTTTCAGTCCAACGTGCGAGTTCGAAGCGACAAGCGGTCCACTTCGCCTTTTTGGGGGCCAGGATTTTTGAAAGTGACTAGTGACTAGTGGCAAAATATGTGCGGTTAGCCACGACAGTTTGCAGTGTCTCGAAAGCCCCAACACACTCGACTAACAATCCAATCGAATCCAATCGAATCGAATCGAGTCCAGATCAATCCAATCTAATTCCCACTGCCAGCTCAAGGAGAATCGATTTTGTAGCTTGTGGATACGCGGCGCGGAGTCGAGCTTAAAAAATGGTGAGTGCGAATGTGTGTCAGAGGCATGGAGCTATGGAAATTACCATATCCACAACAACCCCCCTGGCAGAACCAAAAAGCATGCCAAAGAATATTGAAAGTCCGTTGACGCAACGGAAAAATGAATGCTAAGCAGCAGCAACTCCATGGCAGTTGGAGAACGTAAACGTAAACCAAGATTGCACGGGAAAAAATATTCTTTGTGGATACATTTTTCATCACACTTCTTTTCCATTAAAAGGCAGTAGCACATTTAAATTAAAAAAATATTAGGGCAAGACTAGACTCACAAAAAATGTTTGCACGAGTTGTTAAAAGCAACTTAACAATTTTGCAGAAAAGTGTCGAAAAACTGCACTTCTAAGCCCATAACTTTTCTTACAGACATCCGATTTTAAAATGTCATACTTATAAATGATTGTGATTAAATTCTCTAAAAATCTGTGTTTTCACTTTATTTTTTTTTTTTTGGGTCGATTTTTCAACATTTTAATGATGTTTCCAAATTTTCGAAAAATGGGTTTGCAGAAAAGGGTCAAAATACTGCACTTCTAAGCCCATAACTTTTCTTACAGACATCCGATTTCAAAGTGGCATACCTCAAAATGATTGTGTTTTAATTCTCTAAAAATCTGTGTTTTCACTTCATTTTTTTTTTTTTGGTCGATTTTTCAACATTTTAATGATGTTACTACCCCTTTCCAAATTTTCGAAAAATTTGTTTGCGGAAAAGGCTTAAAATACTGAACTTCTAAGCCCATAACTTTTCTTAGAGACATCCGATTTCAAAGTGGCATACTTCTAAATGATTGTGAGTTAATTCTCTATGATCACAAAATATAAAAAAAAACAAAATTTTCAGAATAATACCTCATTGGTCTCCTACGTTCATAACACGTTCTTTTCGGGGCTAGACAAGTATTTAAAAATCTTTTCCCGTGTAAGACTTTAACGCAGAATGGCTGAGTGTGAGAAAAAGCAACAACGTGAACAACAGAGGCAACAACAACGACAACGGGTTCTGTACCGCTACTGACCGACCGAAGTTGAAGGCGAACTTGTCAAAGACAATGAATAAAATGAGCGCTAAGGGGCTAAGAAAAAAAATAGAGTGTGTGGATGGGGGGGGCAGAAGTTGGGGTTTCAGTTTCGCTTTCGAGGCAGAAAGCCCAGCTGGAAGGGGAAAATGCCCGCAGTCTTCAATTGGCCAATTGGCAACGGCTTTTACTTCCTCGGCGAAAAGCGAAAAACGAAAAGCCAGCTAGCCGAGAGATTTCCATTATGGCCGCAGCAGGCGGCACGCCTCAATTTGGCAGCAAAATCAGCAGCAAAGGCAGCAAGTAAAAGTTGCAGGCGCACAACAATAGCAATAACAATAACTAGTTTTGTTTTACAACAATTAATATTTGCAAAGGAAAACAACAAGGCAAACGGCGCAAGAGAGGAAAAAAAGGAAAAAGAAAAAAATACCTATAACTCGCCGCCGTCGATTGGCAAATAGTTGGCAAAGCAAAAAAAAAACTGGTCTCGAAAATGAAAAACCCGCAAAAATTAGGTTCGAGCCGGAGTCCAAGTCGAAACGGAGTCTCGAAAACAGTGGAAAAGCAAGAGGCAATCAAAAAGTCCAAATCAAATGCGAACTCTGCCTGCTTTATAAATTAAACATTTTATTTTATGGTCTTTCGCTAGCCGCACAATGCAACCGATCGGGTATACATACTCCATTATATTTCTGTGAACGAGCGTATAATGTGGAGCAGGTCGAAATTTTGGCATTTCGAAAATTAATACCGAAAACAATAAGAAATGTTAATGGCCCAAGTTTTCATTGTCTCCGTGACAGCTTTTTGCATTAGCTAAGAGCTCTGAAGATATATTTTGTCAGCTAATGAAATTTTCATAATGAAAACTCTTTTACAGATGACAAAACCTTCAAATGTTTTTTATTATCCATCTTAAATTATGCTTGGGATACCTTTTTCTGAATAAATCAATAAAATATAGTTTAGTTTCTTTTTAGAATATTTTACTATAATAAAAACAGATCCTAAATCAATATTGGATATAAAATTGATTGAGGAGCCTTATTTTATATTTTCCTTAAGCTTGTTTGTGGTTTGATTAGCTTTTAGAGAAATAACTGTTAAGGATCTCCTCTCTAATATTCAGAAAATATATTTATATAATGTAAAGCAGGTCAAACTTTAATCATTTTCGAAAAAGAAAAGAGAGAAATGTTAATTACCAGACGGGCCAAAGTTTTCATTGCCTCCGTGCACTTTCGCGGCATTTTTGGCGTTAGTTAATAACTCTTTTTAACGCCGCCCCTCCTTCGGCCACGCCCACCGACTTGACACGCGCTATTGACAGCCGTGACTGACATGTGCAGTACGTTGGAAATGTATCTACAACCTCCCGTCGTTTCTGTAGCTGTGACTTTGAATGTAGCTGAAACTCTCACTTTCGTTTGAAATGCCTCTGCCGGCGCTGACAATTGAATGAAAACACTTGCAGAGAATTTTGTTTGCAAAACAAACCATTGAAATGGCAAGACGACGAGCTTGCCCGTGTTTACATTCGAAAAACCCCAAAGAAAAATAAATACGAAAAAAAGTACATGAGTTGGGGGGAGGGGCAGACAATATAATTGCAGAGCGACAGACTTTCTCCCTTACAGAAAACAAGCAACGCATTTTTCTCTACGGTCTTGTCTTGTTATTTTTTATTATGGTGACGGAAGTTGCTAATACGCTCTGACTGGGCGTATACGTAATGCGAGTGTCAGCCAGCGATTACGAGGGTCCTGTCTTGCATTTGGTTTTGTAACCGATCGCGCAATTAGCGTGTACAAATAGAAGAAGATATAAGTAGGGAAATTAGGTAAGCCATTTTCCTTTCCATATTGAAAGAGACAGGGAAAATATACGATGATTAATAAACGCATTCTCCGATTGTTATCAAAACAAAGTAGAGAAAATTTACTTTTCTAAAGGGTACTTTTTAAACTCTATAAATTCATTTGTCTCTAATTAAATGTATATTTGTATAAGAGTCAGTTTTTAAAGATATTTAATTAATATTTTATTACAACAATTTTCCTACAAAGTGCTGACATTTTATTACTGGTCCCTGAAGCTGTGTCTTTTGAAGCGATAAAATCATTTTTATAGCACTTTAAGCGCGACTCTACATTAATTCCAGACATTCAAATGTTTTATTGTTAAACAACACAATGAAACTGAAGTTTCTAGTAAGCACTCTGTGATATTTCTATGAAATGTGAATATAATGTGCAGCAAAATGCCAGCCACTCACAACTCAGCCACGACTCATGGCTCAACCAGCATCAAGTAGCTGGGGCATAATTGCAGGCCAGGCATTTTGATTCTGGCCAATAACCACATGGCTTTAAGCCCGGCCAAAAGTGCCTGGCAACACCGCGTTCTCGATTCTGAGCTGTCGGCTTCTTGGCAATCACTTTTTGCCTAGCCCTGACAGGCAGCTGCAACTGGGTTTGGGTTCGGGCTTGAGTTTGTGTTTGGCTTGGGGGAGTGTGGGCTGGTTGAAAAATACTACACTCTTTATATAGAGAAACCCCGCTCACAAGACGCAAATCGAGTTTGCAGCCTCGCTCACTATTATGCTGATTTCTGTAGTTCGGCTGAAATCGAAACGCATCAAATGGTTATTGAACTCCTCGTTGAGACAGTCAGTCAGTCAGCCAAACAGACAAACAGTCAACCAGCTGATGGCGATAGGAGTGAGAGTAATTTAACAAGTCATTGCACAGAAAAAAATATAAGTGCAGTGATGTTGGACATTAAAACAGAAGCTATGTTTTTCAATGTATCTCTAAAACGCAAATAATAGTTCATTTATGTTGAAAAGGATAGAGGTTTTCAGATTAAACAATCTGCGCACAATGGCAAATCAAAAGACTCAGGCAACGAACTTGGTACACAATGTAATTTTCATTTTCAAAAGTTAACAAAAATATTAAAAATAAAAAGCATTATAATTTTGATCTACTAATAGTAGATTAAAATTGATTTCCTCATTTCTCTGTGCCCACTATAAAATCAAAAGACTGAGGCAACGAACTTGGCCGCGCACATTGCAAGTTTCAGTTTTAGGGTCTAGCAGGAAGTGCGACAAAAAGCCAGAGCGCTTTGTTTGTCCAACCAACCGCGATACGAGATCCATCTTAATTACCCCGCACCCAATGCCAACTGGCAGTCGCAGACAAACACATGTTAATTATGCTTGGGCCAATTCCAACTCCAACTCCAATTCCAAATCCACAAGCATTTGCTTAGGGATCTGTGGTACGCGTGTGTATCAATCATTTGTCAGACGGCGAGGTGACAAACCGAAATAAAAGCCAAAGCAAACTGGTTCGCCGCCGTCATTATATAAAGGCGGAGTATCTATATTTATCAGCCGTATATCCACGGCGAAATCGGACAGCGACATAATCGAAATGTCAAGTCACTATCGGTGGCTAGAGACTGATCTGCGGAGTGGTTGCACAACCCCGCCTGCTCATAATTGAAGCTAATTAGCCGAAAATTGTAATTTGTGGCCCTTCCGCTGGCCACCACAATTACTATTATCGGCCAGCGACAACCACTTCTTGCCATTTGGCAATAAATTCAACTGACTTGAGTCGAAGACGTTTTATGGTCTAGGCCATAAACATTGATCGGGCCATCAAACTGGCCCAGTCTCGAGGCAACCGGGGATCTTTTAATTTGAATATCTGTTTATAAGCGTTATTAGCCAAACGGGTTTGCAGTCGCATCTCCGTTTTGGCCGAAAAGGTTAAAGTTGAGCACAGTGCCACCTGCTTTCGGCCGCCGATGGAGATGCAAGCCCCGCATTAACTTGCTAATAATACGAATTTCACCGCTGCTCGTTTCCCTATGATTTCTGGTCGTCTCTTTGGGACGCTTTGTTTATTAATAAAAGCGCATATGGGCTTACGTAAGGAGGCGGCTGCTGGCGCTTCTCCTCGAGTTGCACTTGCTGATGGCGATGACATAATGTCCGCACAGTCAGTTCCTTATTGCCGCTGGGCTGGCTGCCAAACCGAAAGGCTGAACAGCACTCCCCCAGAAAGTGCAAGTGAAAATATGATTTTTACCCACCATTCGAGAGACACAGGCAAGTCGGTAGTCTGCAGTCGGCAGTCGCCAGTCGAGCATTTTCCAGGCCGTTAGCTTTGGTTTCGCCAGAGTGAGCAGAGAAAAACAAAAGACAAGCCTGACAAAAAGCCAAAGAAGCTGGCTCAAATGCGACACTGACAAATGGCGAATTCTTTACGAGGCCAGCCAAAAAGCAAGACAAACAAGCCAGCAAACAAACGGACATAAATTTTATTGACATTATGAACAAGATCGCGCCGTGTAGGAAATGCTTGATCTGGCGGCACTGGAACGGAAGTGCTGCGCACTCAACTGTTGAAATCTGGCATTGCAGCCGCAAGAATAATGGTTATATGTTCTTGTTCGCTCTGCTTTTTTTTCAGTTTTTGCTGATCAAATGACTCAGCAGCAAAGGCTTCAACAGCTGGCTGGCATTTTATGTGCCTCACGTTTGGGACATTAAAAAGTCAAAGCAAAATGCAGTTCCATAACTCAGTGGGTGCGTCGAAAAACCCGCGATGTTGCTTAATCCATTAAAAGATGAAGCTCTTCACAGACTAGAAGGGTCTAATGTGAGATAATAATTGGGGGAGCAGACTGCATCGGCTTTATTGTAGTGTATACAAAAGAAAAACCAAAGGACAAGAAAACTCGTAATAATATTTTATCTCCCTAGCTATGTTTAGTCACTTTAGGATTATGTAGGTTTAAGAGAAAAAAGATAATAAATATAAAGTTCAAAGCCAAAGCAGGTAAACAAATGTGAATATTTTATGGGAGATTTGGAAAGGTTTTAAAACTGTTAATATACATTTTCTATAGGTTTCTGGAACATACAAGACATTAAAACATTAAATTTGGTAACGTTTTTTACTACGTATTTTTTAAACTCTAAGTTTTTAAACAGACACGAAATAATAAACCAAAACAAAAATTTGAGGCAGACATTAAATAAAAGTTAAATACATTTTCTTCAAAATGTGATCTTCTTCATACATTTTTTCTCCAGTATATTTCTGCCTATTTTCTCAGTGTGAGAAGCCCTAGAACAGGCCGAAAATTTTTAGCACACATTTCGCCAGGCGGCTGGAGTCTGGTGCCGCTGCCTCAACTCGTTTTTCTGAAGCGTCAATGGCCGGTTCAGGGTTATGCTGCAACAGGAAGTATTTGCCCGATCGGGAGAACCGCCAGACCAGAAGATTGGCGAGGCACCGCACCCAGAAGTGGCTTGGACCCCCTCCCGTAATTGGTAATTGGAGTCGTAGTCGCTGTCGCAGTCGCATATTCTCGCCCTGGCCGGGCCCAACTAATTGCCAAAGCTCAGCCATTATTCTAATCGATCCGTGAACCAGTTTCGGCTTAAGTACCCAGGCACGGTGACTCAGGCTCTCTTAATCCCCAGTCTGCGTCGCCGTTTTGCTCTCTGGACTCGTTTGCCCAGCTTTTTGGCCAGATTGCGCAAGGTCGTCTGGTCAGGACAGGTGCTCACGACTTGGCTTAATTGTGTGACGTATGCAACTGGTCCGAGACCGGGCCGAAAAACAAAATAGTTAGCCGCAAAATCAAAGCCAAAATATTGCCCAAACAGTTATGACTTATGGCTTAAAGCCCCCAATAAACCCACACATCCAAATGACGCGTGTCGCTGTGGTTTTCTTCAATTTTCTCTGTACTTTTACACATTTTTTTTATTATTTATATTTCGATGTTATTTTCGCTGCCTTTGCTGCGCTGCGTTGCGCCTCACCTTGAGCTTAATTTCGGTCAAGCAAAAAGGCGTTCAACATTTAATTAAATATAGCAGGCGCGACAGAGCCGCAAACAAACGGCCAGACAACATCGATTCGACAGCCGCTAAAGTGGTAAATGGTCGAAAGCGGAGACCGCATTTAAATAAATCGCACTTCAAACTGCATTTCCAATTCCATGGCCCCAAACGAAAGACTCAGGCGACGAACGCGCCGCGAACGGCAGATGTTGCAGCCTCCGCGGCGCATGATTAATGCAGTATTTGCGCAATTTGTCTCGCCCGTTGAAATTATTGAGCGGACACCAGCATTCGGCAAACGGCAACAAAAGCCACAAAATTTACGCAAATGAATTGCGATTTCAGCGTTTTTCGCGCTTTCTTGCTTTCGTGTGCAAGTGAAATCCACAATCACAAAACGAATCATATTTTCAGCTACCCTGGAGGTAAATGGATATGTGGGGTCGATAGTTTGTCTAATTATTTCATATTTAATTAAAATTATAATTATAAAAACTAGCCAATAATTTGTGGGCACTACTTGTTAATTTCAATTTATCCTAAAGTTGTTATTTCTTGAGGAAACGATACAAAAGATATTTAAATGATTGCCATTTATCAAAAATAAATGTAATTTGAGAATCCTTTATTACTCCAAAAGTAAAACGGATCCCAAATATTTAAAAATAATAACATAACTTTTTCAAGGAAGATTGGTTAAATCATTAAATAACGTTTAATAAATTATAATGCAATGAAAGATTTTGCATTTAAAAAGACTATTATTTGATTACAGTTTATCACTTCGGGGTGTTGAAAGCTTCGAATGCAAAGAGTCAAATGCAATTTTCTTGCTGTTTCTCTTTTTGCGCAAGACAATTGAACAAACCCAATCATGCTGCTGGAATGCAGTTGGCTTGTCTTTACCTGTGGCCACCCCCTTATCCACCGGTCCACCCCTCTCTCTTTCTATTATTTATTGACTTTTATTTGGTGCTGTCGTAACCGCAGAGGCTTTCAGGCAAACACAAACGCACACGCGGAGCCCAAAACTGAAACCCAAGACTTGGCGGCTCTTTAAAGGCAAGAAAGAAAAGCAAGTCCAAGTTACACAGCAAAACGGATTTTGTATTTTCTTTTAGAGGCTAATTTTTAGCGTGTGTGATCCTACAAAGAAGCTAAGAGCTATGCTTCCTTAAAATAAATACAAATAACAAATAAACATGCTATTTAAACGGGTAACATGAAAGTGTCTTTCGAAAAAAAGATAAAAGAAATCAAAATTAGAAACTCCTTGAGTTTTGCAATTAGGTTATCCATTAGATATCTATACTCAATTCTCAAGGAACAGTTTATAATGTCTTAACATTAAGAAATATACCGATCTCTAGAAGCTTCTATGTGATTGCAAATAAAGCCTGCTTATAATGAGGCAAAAAACACTTCGTTTTGATCAGTGTTTTGAGCCCCAGCAACTTGGCTCTGCTCCAGCGAGCCGTTAGTCAACATGGACACCAGCTAATGATACCGACACACAGCCAAACAAACACAATGGACATTTGTAGAAAACATTGCAATGCGACTTGGACAATCGCCCGAAATGGACATGCCAGCCAAACAAAACAAACTAAAACACCCGCAAAGAAACACACCTTTTACGCAAGAATGCAATTGAAAAGATGGTTTGCTAAATATGAACATAAAGTTGGGAACTTTCGGTTCTGGCGATTTTCGCTTTCGCACAAGGAAAATGAAAGGCATTTGAGAGGCCCGGTTTCTCTTTACGGTCATTCCGTTTATTTCCGCGCCCAGTTTCAGAGCCAAAGATGCAAAGATCCAAAGCGAGAGCAAACCAGTTGGTCCAGACCAGTTCGGCTCACAAACTGAATAACTGACTAACTGGCTAACTGGCCACACGCGATAAGGAACCTTTTGCGTGCTGCTTTAAGACTTTTAATTTATGCATCGTTTGCGGACTGCTAAAACTTTTTAATAAATAGCCGAAAATAAGCCCAAACCAGTTTCACTTTTTCGGATCGACTGCGTCCCATCTCGATCGAGAGATCTAAGGAGATTAATGGGCGGACTAATGGCGGGGGATGTTCATAAATTAGACAGCCTTCTCGGCGAGTTAGTGACACGACCTTGAGCATTCCTCGCCAGAATAACCACAGCTTTCTAACTGTAAGCCCCGACCGTTAGCAATCGACTCACGATCGTGCCAATTTCGGCCATTTCTCCATTTCTCCGCTCACATTAGGGCTAACTGTTTGTGGCCCGCCGGCGATTTGCATAACCCGGCGTTGTGTAAGGTGTTCTTAATGGAGATGCCCCCTGAATGCCTAATCAGGCATCAGGTAATGGCTCAAAGAACCCGGTAAATGGCAAAGGTTTGCGTTTGTTTGCCTACAAATAGATTCCGAGCTGCTGGCGAAAAATAAACATTGGCGAGGTGAAAGGTTTACAGTCTTGTCAATCATCGGTTAAGATCAAAGCTATAATGCTAACTATTAATATTTATTTTAAAATTGTTTGCTTTTTGTCAACCCTCAAGAATATATAATATTTTAACCATTGAAAAACATTTTCTCAGTTCCTAAAGTCAACTTAGGCAAGTTGAATGGCAAGTTTAGGCAAGTTTGTCAATGATCGGTGCTAGATGCTAGATCTTATTATTTATATATAATATTTTTCTATTCATACGCATTTTTTTGGGAAGGAATAGCTTTCACAATTTTCAGTAACATTAAATGCCAATTCAATTATTTACTGCCACGCGTAAATCAAAATATTTTGTTTAAATATTGGGGGATGACAATCTTCCACATAAGTTCCAATGAAAATAATAATCAGGTGTCCCAGAAAGTGAAGTGCCTCATCTGAATACACCTTCTTCCCATCACTTGAGTGAACCCTTGTGAATGGGAATGGCATCGGCTGGAGGTCGGCTCCGATTTACTTTCAAAGTCGAGAGACTCTTCAAAACGGCTAATAAGTCTCCGACGTGCAGCTGAAGATGTCAGACAAGTTTTAACAGTTTTATGAGACAGACTGTCTCATCTGAACAATGAATGGGCCGCATAAGTTGTGACAGTCGTTGTGAATAATTATGAGCAGCGGGTTAATTGTTAATTAGTTGGCCGGGCAATCGAGTCGAAACTTTGGGCGTATTGTTTTTTTCGGAGCAGGTCGTCTGCCAAAAACTGGGTCAATGTCGAGACGTGCTTGTGGGCGCCAAAGGGCCATCCGACTGACCTCTGTCTGTCATCCGGCGACCTTCACTCTGGCCCGATTGGGGAGGCAACAAGTGCCACGTAATTTGCCGAAAGTCGACGTGCCCCACACATAAATCACTGATTATTAATCGTACATCAAAGCATAAGCCCGTGATTAATTGCCCCTTGTTTCTTTTCCTCCACAGTTTCCACCGCGGTTGCTGCGAATCGCATTTGTGATATGCCTGCTGATTGTCTTGCTCTCACCCTCGACAGACAGTGCACAAAGTAAGTACAAGCCAAAAGAAACTAAGAAAAAAGGGCAAAAACAAGGGGACACCCGGGTTTGAACCGGGGACCTCTCGATCTGCAGTCGAATGCTCTACCACTGAGCTATATCCCCACTTATATAAGGAGCCAGAACTTACCCAAGAAATCAAAGCGTCAGCCCCTCGATCTTGATGTGTGGGCGGTCCGGTCTATCTCGTCTGTAACTATTTTTAGTTCACTGTTCAGGGCGGAAATTGATAAACAATAGTTGCTTCCTTTACTATTGTTGTTACCATTTCGCTGTGATTGCGTTTATCTGCATCACACAGCAATCACTTCAGCAATTGTTTGTTGCTCAACCTGAAAAATAAATTAGAGAAAGGCAGAAGGGCGTGGTAGCCAAGCCCATAAAGCCAACATTAAAACTTAATTAAGAGAGATAATTAAAAAAGTATTATTTAAAGAAAACAAATGATTGTGACAAAAAGGAAGCCAGTATCTTGCAATTAACAATCTATTTTCATATAACATGTTTAAAAGGCAAATTAATAAAGTATTGCAGACGAGGTGGGTAGCAAATTCAAAAAATGTAGCCTGAATAAACAAATTACATTGAAGTTTATATCAATAAAAGATTCAAATTTACTTAATAAGGACAGCCTGAAAATGGCTTGTTTAGGAAGTTCTAAAGTCACTTAAAGAAAGTCAAGTATATGTTCTGTTAATTTAGTTTTAATCAAATTTGAAAAACATGTTTTAAAACAATTTCTATCAGGATATTGAAAGTTAATGATATCTCACAAGCGCTGATCGTAAATTCGGCAACCCAATTTACATAGCCCGGCTAGCTCAGTCGGTAGAGCATGAGACTCTTAATCTCAGGGTCGTGGGTTCGAGCCCCACGTTGGGCGAAATTTTTTTTTGTATATTCTTTTTATAATTGTAAAACAAGAAAACAAACATTAAGTAATTAAAAAATAAAACAAATTATTAAAAAAATAATTCGCCCAACGTGGGGCTCGAACCCACGACCCTGAGATTAAGAGTCTCATGCTCTACCGACTGAGCTAGCCGGGCTGCATGACGTTAAATGACAAACTAAAAACGAGCACTTGCAAGTATCGCTAATTTTAATTTTCTCTCGAGAATGCAAATTTTAGTCATCGGAATGGATCATTACAATATCCTTTAAAAATGAAATTAAAAATTGAATTAAAAAACGAGAGAAATGAAAAAAAAACAAGGGGACACCCGGGTTTGAACCGGGGACCTCTCGATCTGCAGTCGAATGCTCTACCACTGAGCTATATCCCCATGTTGTCACATCGTGGCTAACCTGCTACAAGTCACCTCAATTCACAGTTGGGGTGGCAAACGAACATGTTCGATGGCAACATTCAAGAATTTAACCCCCGACTGGTCACACGTTTTCATCAGCACAAAATACCTTCAATTATACAACGCTTATGATTCAAATTAAAAAGGAATTATTTATTGCTGATGTGCAAACATAAAAATGGTTATTTAACCAATTTGAAGCTATTCACAAATGGCATGACAATTTCATTTAAATTTTCATTAGATCTTATAAGAAGTCAAGGAGAACTGGTATTCGGCTAACGATAAATGTCAAAACAGCATTAATTTTGATACAAGGAAATTGAGGTAATTAAGGCTATGGTTATTAGGCAATATTTGGAGTTATATAAATGCAGGAAAAATAAGTCAAATAATTTCTGCAGAACAAATTTTACACAACAGTCCTGGATAAATTCGAAAGTATATCACTTGGAAGTGAATTTAAAAGTTATATTTTGGAATTATGCAAAAAAGTTTACCTAGGGGACACCCGGGTTTGAACCGGGGACCTCTCGATCTGCAGTCGAATGCTCTACCACTGAGCTATATCCCCAAGTGTGACTGCGGGCTCCCACGGAGCCCCCATGACTTAACTGTCGCCTGTTACTGATTAAAATTTCAATTAACTAAACTACTCCTATCCTAGAAAAACAAAAGATAAGGACTGATCAAAATTATTCGATGGGCAACAAAAAAGTTTACCAAGGGGACACCCGGGTTTGAACCGGGGACCTCTCGATCTGCAGTCGAATGCTCTACCACTGAGCTATATCCCCAGTTGGAGCTCGACCGGCCAAACGGCAACTAGAGGTTCGTCGGCTAATAATATCCACAGGCGAAGGAGTACCTCCCGCCCCTTTAGTACCAACCCCTTTTGCAACCCATTTAAGTATTGTATGGTGTGTGATGTGTGGGCTTGCGCAGTTGACAAATGCAAAAGATACGGCCATTAAATGAAATATTTAAACAGGTTTAGCAATAATTTCGCTTTGTTATTTCTGCTGCAGCAATTAAACTTCATTTAGCGAAATTAAGCAGAAAAATACAAGAGAAACCGGTGTGGGCCAGCGACTCAATTCAGCCGTTCCATTAATAATTATAAATGTATGTTTACTTGTAATGACACAAGAGTTATCTACCAGCGATATCTTAATTATTAAGACAGAATTAAGTAAATCCCAACGTCACGACTGTCGTTGGATTCAAGCTGAAGATACATCAATTTGAAATTATCGACACTCCACGATCACAAGTGGTTGACAATCCATCGCAATTGCCTTTACGATCGTGATTGAGATCGAGATTGCGGCAACCAGTCATTACCATTGCCACATTGACGGTTGATGGGGAGTTCAGTCGGATGACAGGTGCCAGCTACTGTACTTGTACAGTGAAGCTGCCGCTTTTATCGGGGATTGCGCTAGGTGGGCAAGGTCAAGTGTGATCACTTAGTGGGTCAGATGTGGGCGAACCTCTCAGTTAGCAGGAATGCTGTTTAACAATAAATCACTTCAAACAAAAAAGGTTTTGAATTAAGCAGATGAAATTTTTTACCCTCAATATTAAGGATTAATGGGAAGGCACACAAGCCAAGTTGTTCATAAAATTAAAATTAATTTGAGAGTAAATATTTGATAATATTTCAAGACCAATAAATAATTAAATAAAGAATACATTTATAAATATTTAACCATTTATATATGATCACTATTAAAGTCAAGTTTTAGACTTAGATTTACTAATAAATAATAATTAAGCCTTGGCAGGGTTATTGTATACATTAAAAATATACATACATATATATAATTATAATTAATGTTAATTAATTCCAGCCAAGACACGTCGACGCCTGCGTCGTCCCACAACATCGGTCAGTTCGTCACGGAGCAACCTCATCGAATCGAAGAAGTCCACTGAGGCTCCAGAGGCTGAGAAGCGTATTGACCAGATCACCTCCGCCACCACCACCAGCGTTCGTCGCACCCGCCTTCGTTCCAAGGCGAAATTGGGAGCAGCGGCAGCCGGAGGAGCAGCAGCGGCGGCTGGAGGAACTGCCTTGGTGGCCAGCGGATCCTCTCTGAAGGGCAAAAAGACCAAGGTCGACGATGGCACACCCAAGATCGTATGCTACTACACCAACTGGTCGCAGTATCGCGTCAAGATTGGCAAGTTCGTTCCAGAGGATATTCCAGCCGATCTCTGCACCCACATTATCTTTGCCTTTGGCTGGCTGAAGAAGAACAAGCTGAGCTCTTACGAGTCCAACGATGAGACCAAGGATAATGTGCCTGGACTGTACGAACGCATGATGAGCCTGCGCAAGGCCAATCCCAAGCTGAAGGTGGGTTATACAATAGAGATTTTTAATAATAAAATTTACTAATCCAATGCCCCATCTCCTATAGATCCTTCTTGCCCTGGGAGGTTGGTCCTTTGGAACCCAAAAGTTCAAGGACATGTCCTCCACGCGTTACACCCGCCAGACCTTTGTCTACTCGGCCATTCCCTTCCTGCGCAAGCGCGGCTTTGATGGACTGGACATGGATTGGGAATACCCCAAGGGTACCGACGACAAGAAGAACTTCGTCCTGCTGCTGAAGGAACTGCGCGAAGCTTTCGAGGCAGAGGCTCAGGAACTGAAGAAGCCTCGCCTCCTCCTCTCCGCCGCTGTGCCCGTCGGTCCCGATAATATTCGCGGTGGATATGATGTGCCTGCCATTGCCAGCTACCTGGACTTCATCAATCTGATGGCCTACGATTTCCATGGAAAGTGGGAACGCGAAACGGGACACAATGCCCCACTTTTTGCTCCTTCAACCGATTCCGAATGGCGCAAGCAGTTGTCAGTCGACAATGCGGCCAGTTTGTGGGTCAAGATGGGTGCTCCCAAGGAGAAGCTGGTCATCGGAATGCCCACCTACGGACGCTCCTTTACTCTGGCCAATCCGGATAAACACGGTCCTAATGCCCCCGCTTCGGGAGGAGGACGCGAAGGTGTCTACACCAAGGAGAGCGGCTTCCTGGCCTACTACGAAATCTGCGAGATGCTTTTGAATGGCGCCGTGTATGTTTGGGATGATGAGATGAAGGTTCCTTACCTGGTTGATGGAGATCAGTGGGTGGGCTTCGACGATGAGCGCGCCATCAGGAACAAGATGCACTGGATCAAGTCGAATGGCTTTGGAGGCGCCATGGTCTGGACCATCGACATGGACGACTTCAAGGGCGAGGTGTGCGGAGGAAATGTCAAGTACCCGCTGATTGGAGCCATGAGAGAGGAGCTTTTGGGCATCTCGCGAGGAAAGGAGGCCAAGGATGTCAACTGGACCGCCATTGCTGCCACGTTTGAGGATATCGAAGAGGTTTGTTTACTTTACCTTACTTTACTATTTTTAAATCAGTAATGGCACTTAGATTTACCCTTCAAAATTCACTTTGCTTTTAATTCCAGAAACCCGAACCCATCAAGATTTCTGTGGATGAGGTGCTTAATAAGGTGCGCAAACCACAGGTTCAGAAGAAACATCGCATTAAGTCTGGAGCAAATGCTGTCAACACAAACAGTTAGTAGTCAAATAATCGTATGCCCTAAAAGCAATTCCTAAATGTTTCATCTTTTCAGCTCGTCCCGCTCAGGTGTTCTGTTACCTGACCAGCTGGTCGGCCAAGCGACCAGGAGCAGGCAAATTCCAGCCGGAGAACATCGATCCCAAGTTGTGCACCCACATCGTTTATGCTTTTGCCACTCTGCAGGATTACAAGCTGACCGAAGCCACTGACGACGATCCCGAGAATTATGAGAGTGTTATTGCCCTGCGTGATGCCAATCCCGATCTGCAGATCCTTCTCGCCATCGGAGGATGGGCCTTTGGTTCCACTCCCTTCAAGGAGCTCACCTCGAATGTGTTCCGAATGAACCAGTTTGTCTACGAGGCCATTGATTTCCTGCGCGACTACAAGTTCAATGGCTTGGATGTGGATTGGGAGTATCCCCGTGGTGCCGAGGATCGAGTGGCCTATGTTAGTTTGTTAAAGGAACTTCGAGTTGCCTTTGAAGGTGAGGCCAAGTCCTCCGGACTGCCACGCCTGCTGCTCACCGCCGCCGTGCCCGCCTCCTTTGAGGCCATCGCCGCTGGCTATGATGTGCCGGAGATCTCCAAGTATCTGGACTTTATAAACGTGATGACGTACGACTTCCACGGACAGTGGGAGCGCACAGTGGGCCACAATTCGCCACTGTTTGCCTTGGAATCGGCCACTGGTTACCAGAAGAAACTGACTGTTGACTACAGTGCCAGGGAGTGGGTGAAGCAGGGCGCTCCCAAGGAGAAGCTTCTCATCGGCATGCCCACCTACGGTCGCAGCTTCGAGCTGGTGAACGACACCCAGTTCGACATCGGATCTCCCTCGTCCGGCGGCGGCAAGGCGGGCAAGTTCACCAACGAGGCCGGATTCCTCAGCTATTACGAGGTCTGCTCCTTCCTGGCAGCGGACAACACCACGCTCGTCTGGGACTCGGAGCAGCAGGTGCCCTTCGCCTACCGCGGCAACCAATGGGTTGGCTTTGATGATGAGCGTTCTCTCAAGACCAAGGTGAGTTTAACGAAAGTTAAGATATTATATAGATACGCCTTAAATTTTAGTAATTAAACTGGACAAATTTATGTCTTAAATAGATTTGTCCGAAGTTCAGACAACGTCACTTTCTATTGAGCAAATGAGCAATAATTTTAAAGGGTAGACAATTGATTGAATTTTTAACCTTTTCCTTGTTTTTACAGACCGAGTGGCTGAAGGAGCAGGGTTTCGGAGGCATCATGGTGTGGTCCATCGACATGGACGACTTCTCCGGACGCTGCGGCAGCGGCAAGTACCCTCTGCTGACCGCTTTGAGCGACGAGCTGAAGGACTACAAGGTGGAGCTGGAGTACGATGGACCCTATGAGTCCCACGGCCCACGAGGAGCCTACACCACCAAAGATCGTAAGTGCAAAGAGAGGAGTAATCAAGATGCAAATGACTAATGATCACCATTCCGACCAGCTCATGACGTCACCTGCGCGGAGGAGGATGGACACATTAGCTACCATAAGGATTGGGCCGACTGCACCCACTACTACATGTGCGAGGGTGAAAGGAAGCACCACATGCCCTGTCCCGCCAACCTGGTCTTCAATCCGCAGGAGAACGTCTGCGACTGGCCCGAAAATGTCGAGGGATGCCACGCACCCACGGAGGCGCCTGCCTAAGACCTCCATCTCCGGATGGACTTGTTAATATTATGAAATCGATGCCCTAGATTTAGTTGTAATGCGAAACTGCCACGAAACTCTTTTGCTGCCGCCGCTACCCTTCCCCCACTAACTACGAAAAATACTCGAAAACTTGCTAAATTTCGGCTGAATTTTTTTACACTAAATATAGGTCTAGCTAGCGCTGTAAGTAGTTTTTATGTCTTAGTTACCAATTCGCACCCACTACAGAACAAAGATGAGAATGACGAACACAAACCCAAAACCAGAACTACTTTCTGCCAGGCCCAAACTAACTTTCGCATTTCCGTATGACTCGTAACAAAAAGGTTTATATGGAAGGTGTCCGAAACTTCCGTATAGCAAACTGTGATAATCATAAGAGACCAACAACCAACCAGAAATCGGCCTAAGAAGTCACTATCGAAATTTTGTCAAAAAATAAAGCGAAACAGTTTTCTCTCTATAACATAAAGCTTCCTGCTGCTTTTTGCCCCAAAACCCCCATCCTCATTCCCTATCTGAATAATACAAACAGGCACACACAGAAAATTGTACATTTTCAAGTTTTAACAATAAATTTGTATTATAGAGTTGTAATTACGTAGTTAAAACAAAAACTTATAAAACAACATAAAAGAAGTCGTTTTTTTTGGGCAGAACACACATAAAAATTAAACAATTCAAAAAAATCCTTTGCTTATAGCTATTTTAAATTTATTCCAAATGGCCCCAGTCTTGCGACAGGGCACTACTAAAAAATTATTTTAGACTCATTAGAGTGCTCCTCTCCACGGAAATCTTTAGTAAAAGGCGAAAGATTTATTCGACAATTGAAGAGAAACCAGAGTAATTTGGCAACGATTTTCATCAGCTACTCCATGTAAAAACTGCTTGAACCTTTTGGGAATTATATGAAAACCAGCCACGACCTATCTCATAAAATATTGTTGCCCTCTTTTGGGGGTGAAACTGAACCCTCCCTCGATATGGATTTTGTGAGCGCGCTGTTCAAAATGGGCCCTCATACAATGGCTAAATGTGCGCATGCCTTGAAATATCTTATTTAAATTGTTGGGGGCACAACTCTTATAACTGCCTCTTATATTACTCCCCATTTCCTCCATAATTTTGGCAGAACGTAAATATAAAAGAAAGGAAACATTTAAGGATGTCTTATCTAAAATAAGATTATCAAGATCAGGGGAAATTGATTCTGAAATACAACAGTAAGAAATCGAAAACAACCTTAAAAATATTTGATTGCTGATCTTATTTCAAATAAGATCGAGAATGCTCCCAGAACCCATAAAACAAACTTTAAATTTAGAGAACATAAATATAACCAAAACACATAGCTTTTAAAAATTTTATTATTTTTTTATTGGTTTTCTCAAAAAGTTTTTTATACATTTTGTTTTTCGTTTCAATTAAATAATTAGTCTTACGTTGATGTACACAATAATTTAAAAAATAAAGTACGCAGTAATCTAGACAAACGGAAAGAGAGATAAAAGTACAAAAGTGTATAAAATCAAGAAAAATATTGTAAAATTTGAGTAAAACTGAATTGCTTAGACCATAATTTCTGGTCTGAATAAATCGAGAGTTTTTAACAAGTACAAAATTAGTATAAATCACACTAAGCTGGTAAACGAACCACAGCAACTACTAATTTGAATTTTGTTTTGTTTTACTCTTGTATAACACTTAGGATAGAATTGCCAAAATTGGAAACTTTTGCTTAGAGGATTGATGAGTGGACTCTGTAAAATTGGATCCTTTAGATTTGTTTCTTTCCACCGTTCTTTCGTTGCAACAAAAAATGATATTAACATGCAGTTTTAAAGAGTCTCGAAATCAAATTGTCCTTTATATGTATTTAAAAGTTCCTTGCTTTTTCATTTCATGTGATTTGGTGGTGGTGCGGAGTAGTTGAAGCCTTTTAGTAATCCTCGTTCTCTCGATCGGACCCGATTTAGATCGGCTTGCGACTTTTTTCGGTTGGGTGATATGCGGCCGTGCAGGCGCAACGCGACTTTCGGTGTGGAGTGAAGAATATAGCGGGGACGAGTTTACAACTAGAGACAGACTTTCATTAGCAAAATATTGTACTCGGAAGTTCAGCGCGTGCGTGGCATTACACCTGTATGCATCATTTAGTGAGAGCGTATTTTAGCATGGACAAACACAAATAGTTCGAATGTATATATTGCGTGTCGCAGACTCTTTCAAAATGGATGTATTTACATATCACGCTATTGGCCTAGACAATTTCGTTTCAATTTTAGTTGCGCTCTCGGTTTCGTTTCGGTTACAGTTTTTAAGAGTTTTTCAGTTTGTTTTCAGTAAGAGTTGAGTATCTCGTTGAGCTACTACTTTCTAGAGTCGCGCTGTGCGTCGCTTTGCATGTTCCATGAACCAACATTTATATTTTCTTTACAAATACATAGTTTCACATCTCATTTCGTTTTGTTTTTGTAAACATTTTAAATTGTATTTAGAAAATTTGTGTTTTTTCTTTTTTAAAATATTTTGCTATAAAAAATACACAGTTTGAAAAATAAAAAACGTTTCTCGGTTGTCGTTCCTGCTCGTCTGCGCCTCTCGCTTTTGCATTCGTTTCCATTTCATTTCGGTTTCTCAACTGCTTTTCCGTTTTTTTTTTTTTTACTGTAGGGGAGAAGAGGCAGGCGATCATTGTCAGACATGCTTTATAAACATTTTATGTGGTTCCTTGTTCACTTTCTTACGTTCTCTACGTTTTTCATAATCCTTATCCATCTACTCTGCATTGAATTCATATTTTTTTGTTGTTGCTCAACGATTTTGCTGCACTTTTGCAATTGTTTGTCATTACAGTTATTTATTGTTGCAAAATTTTACAATTTTTTTCTTTCGATTTTTAATACATATTTATAAATACTTTCATCCTCTCTTAGCTCTGTAAAAATAGATCCATGTTTTCTCGGCTTTTTCGCGTGATTTCTTTTTCCCTTTTTATGTGTTTTTTTGCGTTTTTTTTAAAACAAATTTTTCAAATTTTTTTGCTTTTAAGTTGATTTTTTCTTGTTTTTTTTTTTTTGTATTGTTTGCTTTTTTTGTAGTTTTGCATTTTTCTTTTGGAGAGATTTCGTTTTCAAAAAGTTGTTGTTGTTGGTTTATTTTTGTGGTTGTGGTTGTTTCTTTTTGTATTGTTTTAAATGCCTAAAATTTAGTTAAGAGCTAACATAACATTGGATATTGGGTTTCATTTTTTTTTGTTTTTGTTTCTTTTTCGGTTTTGGCTTAACAATAAACATCTTCGTATTTTACTTGTTTATGGTTCTCAAAATGTCTTAGTCGTAATGAATGTTTCGCTTAGTAGCTAATCCGTTTAATCGTAGTCGCTTTGTGGTCGTGCGGAGGGTGGCTAAGTGAGCTGCGCGTGTTTTCAGTTATCAGAATCAGTTTCCTGTTTCCGGTTTCCTGTTTCTTTTTTCCCCCCGAGGTGCTCAGTTGGCCGCACTTGACATCAGTTCGGAGAAGGCGTTCTCCAGACAATTCTTGAGTTCAGCGTAGGAGACGATGAGTACCGATTGCTCGTCGCGGGACATTAGCTGCACCTACAAAGGTGTATTGGGCATTAGCTTATTATATCTCTTTAACACACAATGCAATCAATTCCGACTTTACTTACGCGCTCTATGCAGCCAGCATCCAGCTTGTTGAGGCATTGTACAATGTGTGCGTGATCTAGCCAGGGCCGGCCATCCTCAGTGACGGAATGGAACAAATAATCACGGAATAATTTCAACATGTATCTATCACCAGTCTCGGACCAAGTGCAGTCCAGATTGAAGCTGTAAGGGGTGGATATAGGTATGTATCACTAAATGTATCGATGTTACATCGATGTTTCTTCCAGTTATGGTTATAAACTTTAAAACTTTTGTCACTTTACACCGAAAAGAGAGTATTTTATGTCTTCATTTTGACCGTCGACTTTAAGTAAACTTACTCGGGTCGCTCATTGATGCTGTTTAGTTTAACCAAAATGCGATACAACCGCCCGTTTTCCATCTCCTTGGCCAGCTCGTCCTCCTGCATATCAATTTGACTCTGCAGTGCATCCAGTTGTGTATAGAAACGGGCCCCAATCATCGGCATCAGATCGGTCACCGAGCGACGGTTATTCGTGGTAAAGAGGTAACTGCAGATCGCAATAATTAGTCAAAAAGTAGAGTACCTAAAGAAAGATCTCCTTACACTATGAAGTTACGCAGATCGGTGGAGTAGTTTCGCGTGACCATGTCGATGCTCGACTGGACATTGTCGCGTTGCACGGATTGAAGGCAGCGGCAGGCAAGCGCTAATACTAAGCGACCCAAAGCGGTCAGATCGTCCTGAAGGCATACGAAAAAAAATTATTAATATCAACTTCATGGGTAGAATAACAAACGAACTATTTACCTGCTGATGCATGTTAACCAGGGCCAAGGGATTGGCCGCATTCGGATCAAATTGTGTAATGTCCGAGATGCAACAGGAGCTAAACCGTACCCGCTTGCCCGTCACTATGATCTTTGTGGGATCCAGAACCCTGAAACGAAGTATCAATAAGTTTCTGGTTGAATAATATGGTATTATTCCCTTACTTGCAGGCAAGACCTGCATGGTGAATGGCTTTTAAGCCGGCGGTCAGCTGCATGATGATCGACCAGATGGTGGCCTCCGGCAGCAGTGGTCCATTGCTCGTCCTCTGCATGTTGCTCTTATGACTGTAAAATAAATATTACTATTAGTTGAAATAATTGGAAAATCTTGGCTAAAGGAAAAACCCACCTGAAGGGGCGTGCCTCGCCTTGGAATGGATCAGTGTACCCGTTGGTATCTGGCGCTGGTGTGAAGTATTTGGCCAGTAATGTTTGTGAGCCGGGATAATAGTCGTACACTAATACTAAAGCTGTGGGTGCCCGATAATCATTATTGACATGGTAATTGTTCACTTTAAAAATCCCATTTGTTGCTTTAGCCTATCAAATGCCACTATATTTTTACAGAATCAAGGTTAACGCTCTCTTTATCAGTGATTACCAAGTTGAGATTAAGGAATTTAAAGATGATAAGATAAATAATGCCAGCAATCGCAATGGATTCCGGCAAACACAACCTTCAGAAATATTTTCGTTATTGATAAATCATGACCTCGAGTAGCTAAATTCGTCAATCATAAATACGGATTTACCAAATGAATCTGCTAAAGCTTATCTATCAAATCTTTTCTATTTCGAAATGTTGCCACGTTCTGGAATTACCCCATAATCATAAAGATGATCCTTTAATTCCAGAGCAACATTAAACGCACACTTATAGCTAATAGTTCTAGAGACCTCTCCCAACTTACAGTTATCACCAAATGCTTTTGTCGTGAACACCTCACGCAATTGTACCACATTCGTGTGCTGCAGCTTTTTCCACATCTCCACTAACGTCATGCACTTGGTCGACTGCAGGCGGAAACCTAAAAATACAGTTTAATCAAAAGAATTCTAGGGATTCCCTAAGTAACTCACCATGTAACCTTCGCAGACAGTACTTGTAGCCCGTCGTGTTGTGCGTGGCCCGATAAGTGCTGGCGGGGAGCGTTAGCTTGGCGTGCATCGGCTGTGCCGGTGGCTCCAGGGGATACAGCGCATGGTAGTTGTCCACCTCCATCGGCAGGGCGTGTTGCGCAGCCTCCGCTGCGTCCATGATCAGGTTGGAGATCTCGTTGCGGGCCAGGACTTCGGAGCGCATCTCGTCGGGCATGAAGAAGGCCGACTCCAACTGCGTCTTCGGCTGCAGGGTAATGACGTTGGAGGACGGTCCCGGATACACATGCCCCGTGTACATTATGGTCGTCGGAACTCCGCCAACGGCGCTCATCGGCGCCACAGCACTAACGCCGTGGTGGGCCGGGTGCGTTGTGTCCACCACCACGGAGTTGACAACGGGCTGGCTGTTCTGTGCGTTGGCAGTTGGGTAGAAGTAGATGGTGCCGCCGACGTTCTCCTGAGGAAGGGATTCAAATATAATAAATAAATGCCTTTCTATTGAATAGATCACCACACTCACCTGATGGACGCTGGTGGGCAGCGATGTGGGTATGGGCGAGGCTCCATGCGGCGTCATCCCGTGAGGTGGCGACTTCTCGCCGGGTCCTCCACCCGCCAGCATGGCTGCCGTGGGCGACTCCTGGCGTAGCATGGCACCCCGTCCTTTTAATGGCGTCTGGGCGGACATGCTAACAAAGGGGGCAGCGGCGGGATTCGGTGGTGCGCTGATCGCAATGGGAGCGGAGGCGGCGGAGATCGCTCCACCGCCCACCGGTGGCGGATGCTGTTGCTGTTTCTGTGGATGCTGCGGCTGCTGCTGCTGTTGTGCGATGGTGACGGTGGCAATGGAGGCGGACTTTTGCAGGGCGAGCATGGAGGCGCCGCCGTTGGCCGTTTTGCTGATGGTCACGGAAGCGGCGGCTACCGATGACGTAGAGGAGGGCACTGATGCGGCGGCGGCGGCTGCTGCGGCGGCTGCTGCTGCTGCTGCGGCGGCTGTTAACCCATTGACGCCGTTGAGCCCATTACTCAATTGCATGGGCGCGTTGTGATATGGTGCGTAGAAGTTGGGGGTCGAGTTTATGCGCGTTGGAATGAACTCGGGCGACTGCGGCGTGACCTATGGGAAATCCATTAACGAATAGTAATGTATAGTAAAGATACCAAAAGCACCATTGCGACTTTCTAACTCGGCAAGAATTTGCTAATGCGATAAGGTTTCAATTATTTAGATAGGACATAAAAAACTGTCCTTATTTTTTTCTTATTGAAAAAAGAATTTTCCATTTAATAATTTAAATAGTTAAGTGTTATCAAAAATGTTTAGACAGTGGTTTATGTTATTTAGTTAAAGGGAATTTAAAATAAGTAAATACTAAAACCATATTGAAATCAAATCAATTTAAAAACACCACTTCGCTTAAAAGAAATATTTAGTTACATCAACTTCGTTAAATAATCATATGTCAAATAAAATCACTTTGCAATGTCTTGCCGAATTTGAAAATTGTAATTAATTAAAACAGACCTGTTAACAACACACAGATAAACACTTGTTGTACGTTTTGCAGGATAGTATAACACTAAACTAACTACTACACTAAAGGGCTAATATAAACCTCTACGTAAACATTTACAAACGCGTTTCGTGGATGTCAAAGTAAACAATGGGAGGGGGAACCAGATATTTACGGCTTTACCTGGGATTTTTTATTTAGGGGCGAATCCAAATTAAGTAGTGAGAACCCGTTATTCAGCCCATAACCGCTCGGTGTGGCGACATTCTGTCGATTCTGAGATGAGACACAAAAAATCGGAGTATACGGATAGATAGAAGTTCAGAGAAATACAAAGAAAATAGTAAGATATTCAGTCGTGCTTGGGAATTCGAAGTTAAAGATGGCTGAGCAAAATATAATTGGATCATAAGAATTACAGATATGGATGGGGAGCAACATTCAGTTGGGGTTTAAGTGTATTGTTTAAAATATCTGTTGAGTGTCGTCTGCTACAGATACCATAGCCTCTACTTTAGAGCTTGTGCCATTATCTTATCTAAAGTCCACAACTTGAAATATCAGACATTGCAGTGCCATTCCCATAAAAATACATTACTTAAGACCTCATGTATTAGATGTTATTCGTAACAAACAATTTGTTCACCCTTATTTGACACCTTCAAAAGAATTTATAGAAAACAAGAGAGAACGCTATAGTCGGGTGCCCCGACTATCAGATACCCGTTACACAGGTAAAGGGAGTGCGAGGGAGATGGAGATAGAAACTTTGATCACGCATAACTTTTTAACGAATGGTCCGATTTGAAAAATTTCTTCTACATTTCGATAGGTATTGATAAACACAATAAAACTGCATTTTTACTTTTCCGAAATATTTTCCGAAATCGTATATAAGCGATTGTGGGCGTTAAAGGGGGCGTGGCACCTTTTTGAAACAAACTTGCGCTGCGTAGGAACTCCTAGAATCTGCATGCAAAATGCCAATCTTCTAGCTTTTATAGTTTCCGAGATCTCAGCGTTCATACGGACAGACAGACGGACAGACAGACGGACAGACGGACAGACGGACAGACGGACATGGCTAGATCGACTCGGCTAGTGATCCTGAACAAGAATATATATACTTTATAGGGTCGGAAACGCTTCCTTCTACCTGTTACATACTTTTGCACGAATACAATATACCCTTTTACTCTACGAGTAACGGGTATAAATATGACAAAACCGTTCTTGATAATCGTATACAACGACATCTAATCTATAACTTATACAATCTTTATTTAAATAGTTGATAACGTGCGCTTTAAGGATCTGAGATCAACTATTATTATTAAATAAATATTTAATGAAATACTTGAACTGCACAAGTAATTTCGGTTCCCAAAGTCTGAACTTCCTTTGCGGTTAAAAATTAAATCATTTCTTCAAATTAACAAGAAAATAAAGATAGGCCACCATATACCTAAAAGCTATGAAAAGTTGCGTATATGAAATTGATTAATAATTGTCATGGTATTGCACCATATTCTCATCAAATTGCTCCATTTGATTTGCTGATTTTTGAATTGTACAAATGAATTTAAGCGGCAAATGCTCGACTTTATGGCCATTAAATTTCGTATATTTTTCCATTAGCACACTTTCTTGGCAATTATGCGGCTGCTACATTACTATTTTATTGTTAATAATTCCCGTGCTTTTCAAGCTTCGCTAAAGTTATATGTACTCAAAGTTTTGCCCGCAGAGAATAAAAAATCCATGCATAAACACAAATTGATATTTAACGTGCATATACGACTTATATGGCACTTTGTGTGTCAGTGGACCCAAAAATAAAATAAAAAGAGACCGAAAAAGTCGGTCAAGTGTATATTATGTGCTACTAAGCGTTGAAATTGAAATGGTTCGAGTAAATTGAGTGAAAACAAATAAAGCATAATTAAAAAAATACTTGAGCAAACGTGGCCAGCTGTTAACTTGGCGGTCAACAGCTGTTTTCAATGGGTGGATTTTATTGGGGGGTTGAGATATTCCTTCACATAAAGTGTTATCGCCTTGTTTTCGTTTTTTATTTTTCGGGGGAACTTTGATAAAAAGTTTGGGGATTAAATAAGCAAACTTACCATATAAGTAGCGAGTTTACTCTCTGACGGTATACCATTCGTTGGCGAGAAGAAAATTGGATCCATAGCAGCCGTATCTAGAAATAGAGCACGAAACAGAGGGAATTAGAGAAAGTTGCGTTACACACGATAATTGATTGGAAATCAATTAAACAAACATAAACAGGAACACTATGTGTGGTGTTTGTGCGATAAGCCTACCCCGTCAAACTTTCCCCCCTTCTCCACCCAAAAATATATATTTTTTTTTTATATTTCTTGTTATTTTCCACAGTTATCGATACGACGATAACGCGCGTAGGCCCCAACATTTTTGGAGTATGCGCAATATATTGTTGTTCCGCTTCTCCCGCTTCCTCTTGAGACTCCAGGTCAAAGCAAATAACAGCCAAGACGCAATTTCTGCGGTAAACAACAGAGCCGCCAAACTTAGAATTTAGCAATTCGCACATTTCAAAAAAACAACACACCGCAGAAAATAGAGTGGTCCGTATGTGTGTGCTATTGTAGGGCTCATCAGGTGTTATTCACTATACCTTCCTCCTATGTAGACAACTGGGAAGCAGCGGCGACATGACTAATCAACGTATTTATGCTGTATTCTTGCCTTGCTTTCAAAGTTCTACGATTTTTGAACGCGCCCTCTCCACCGGATATTTGAGTGTTAAATCAATGCTAAGCAGACTCGTTTCAAATGCAAGTGACTTTGCCTCTGCCAAACCGAAAGTGAAAAATTCAATTTCAAATGCAAAACATTTTATTCGGGGTACGGGGCCAATGCCTCTTGCCAATGTACGAAGAGAAAACAAGTGATATTGGCCTTGAATTCGCTGTATAGCATATACACGAATACGTAAAAACTTTTTTTTATTTATGTGGAGCAGGTTGTATTCGGTTCTCAGGCAATTTCGGCAGGGAGTCGACTATATTTATTGACTGAATTTTAAAAGGCCTTATTGGGATGTTTATTTTTAAATAACTGCTGTTTAATTCAATGTGCATTATTTCCCAAGCAAAAATGGCAACGTCTAATCTATATTTAAATAACAATCATAGCCCACACTAAATACTTTCAAGTAATCAAAATGGCAGAGAATTGCTTTAAAAACCTTATCAGGAAATATTTTTATGGCAAACTCAGCTTTTTATATACAAATTCTTGGAATGATTCTTGAATCAGGATTCAAATGAAATATTAAAAAAATAAAGTATTTTAAAATGAATGTTTTTTTTTAAGACAGTTTAAGCTAAGAAACCCATGATTGAAATTACATTCATAAAAACATTTTGTTTTAATACAACCCATTGTGTGAAAAGCGGAAGGGTGAATTATTATTAAATGGGTACCAAAAATTCGGGGGCCAAAAATGTTGTTTACAAAATACACCATTATTGTTGCTGTTGATGATGCTGTAGCCATATAAGCAATAATTCGTTGCCCGATTTTATTTATTTGACTTCGAATTGGAAAACAAACACACAAACGAACAGAACGCAAAGCAATTTAATTGAATGCCTATGCTAATGATAATTATTATGTGGTGCTCTTATTTATTCATATTTTGTGCACTGGGCAGGCTAATTAAGTGGAGGAACAGGGGGTGCGATAACCTGTTAAGGCAGGGCGACAGTTTGGGAGCCACAAACAGGTGTTGGCTACAGTTTGACAGGCCAAAACTTACATGAACATGGCCAGAACCAAAGTTGTTTTCACTTTACATAAATCGTTAGCCACTGGTTGTTTGTTGGCATGACGTCGGCAGAAAAAAAAACCATACAGCTACGTCTATATTTTAGGGTTTTCTGAGCAAGTTCGCTGTTATATGTATATATATGAATGTATATTCACATAGAAAACCGATGATTATTGGGCCGTTGCCTTATGCTGCGTTTCGCGGTGAAATGGACAGCTTTAGCTTTGTTTTGCTTCAAAGATCACGAACGCGTTCATGAAAACGCCACACTCAGATATACACGTTCGCGTACAGATATATTTATATAGATAGATAGTCACACGTTTGGGGAGCAGGCCAAACAATAACAAAAAGTACGCTGTTACGTCACGTAAGGCGAATATGTAGATGTGGCAGAGCGGTATAGTCTACCTTTTACCGCTTACCGCCCAGCGTTCACTTTGTTGCTATTATTCAAAAGGGAGAGCCGCGTAATTGTCGCTGTTGTTTTTTGCTTTCGGTCGACTCGGCGTTGGTGTAATGAATATGCAAGCGGTGAAAATAACACATCGGATCGGTTCAAATCGGACCTTCGATCGCGCCACGAACCGAGCGGCAGCGCAGCGTTCTCTAAACTGAAATCACCAGCCGCTTCTTGCTTTGGGGAAACGCGGCAACCAACGACTGGGCACAGTGGTCGAAATAGTCGAAAATCTGATTGAAAATTGACAAGTATCTCACAAACATTTAAAGGAATTTTTATGGCATCTATAACTTTATTTTGAGATTATATATTATGTGTTGTTGGCGATCAATTCCTCATATATTTTAGTTTCTCCTCTTCTAATGTACACAGAAAAACAAATATTTGGCCCAATTCTTGTGTATTATATTTTTGAGTTTACCTTTATTTTAAACTTATTTAAAATCAAATAAACATCATTGAAAGTATTAGTTTGTTCCCGTGACTGGTGATGCTTGTTGATTTGTCCATTCAGTATCCTATTGGGTTAAAGTATTCGAGTAATGAATGTCATTCATTCGGTTGAACTTCACACTCCCACCGAGTATTAATTTGTCCCACTGTGCCAGGCCAGCGAGGACAGGGAGATAGAAAGAGCGGGTAAAATCAAGAGCAACGTGAGCGTGGCCCCACAGTGCGTGTCAAACTGTGTGACGATGAAAGACAAGCGACGAAGACAAAGTGGGCGTGTGGTTTGGGGTCCGCTCGCTCTTCCGCCCGATTAACAGTAAATATGTAGCTGCAGTTCTTGTTGTTGTTTTGGTACTGCAGCAGTTACAGTCAACCTCAACTACCTTGAATTTTCACTAACCAATGAAACCCCAGTGAGTTCTAAAGTAACTGATCTTGAGCCTGAAGTTAACTTTGATCAGTAAATTACATCAAATTTCTGTCTCTTTAATACATAAAAGCATTATATGTTAAGTTTTAAAAATTGGTTTATTTTTCCTCGAGAATACTTTTTTTGGCTGGAAGAGATTACTTTTTTTTAATCTTTTGTCAAGTTTCCCATACCATTTATACTAATTAATAATATTCCCGTAAGTGTAGTCCGAATTACTTAAATTCCACTGTACTGGAAAAGTTTAAGCTCTGCAGGCACACGCGCAACAGTAAGAACAATGAAAATCCATTGGCGTTGTTTGTTTGTTTATTTCTCTTACGGCACCGAAGTGCTCACAGTTTGAGAGGCCCCAGTCTCGGTTCCAATGACCCTTATATTACTACATGATCGGAGGTGATTGGATTCTGAGCGAAACAAATTGAGATCGCTTTGAACTTTCTTAAAAGCCTCATAAAAAGTGTATCGTTTTGATAATTCTTTAAATATCAGGTTTATTTGTAAAGTAACATAACGATTATTAATATTTTTTCAGTGCAATCATGTGTTTGCCCATCGTCAAAACGAGTATTTTGCGGATTCTAATTATGAGAGTGGGGCGTGCAAGGGGGCTGAAAGCGATCATCTGATAAGTTCACATCGAAATGTTGAGCGTGTGGCGAAAAGGGGAGGGCACTCACACACGTGTTCATCGCTTTATGGCATGAAAGCTGTCGGTGTAATAATAATTCACTCGCACACATTTGTAAGTACATTATAAATGAAATATTTATAGCCAAGGCTTTGGCTTCATTATCAGCCCAACCGCAGTCAAACGCTAACACACAAGGTATACAAAATTGTTACTCTATGTACATATTGATCGGCCCCCACCATAATTTCCTGTTCGAGATCTGAAGAAATTGATTGTAAGAAACAAAAATATTAAGAGACCTAAAAAAGAACCACGATCCCCTGTTAAAGTGTCATTTAAAGTTAAATGAAAAGCGGACACCACCTCACAATAAAAGTAAAACAAGAAAGGAAAGCTAACTTCGGGCGGAGCCGAAGTTGATATACCCTTGCAGAATACTCTGTAAATTATATTCTCCAAAATTATTCATATGATGTATTCTTAATATTCATAAAAAGTCCCAACTTCCTAACTTTAAAAACACCAAAGTTATGACATTTCCAATCGTTCAGTTATTTGGCAGCTATGGGATATTGTCGGCCGATCCTTATGAAATTTGGTAGGTCGGATTGATTAGCCAAAAATAAAACTCATAGAAAATCCTAACTTCCTTACTTTAAAAACACCAACGTTATGGCTTTTCCGATCGTTCAGTTATATGGCAGCTATATGATATAGTCGCCCGATCCGGCTCGTTCCGACTTATATACTACCTGCAATAGAAAGACAACTTTTGGGAAAGTTTTAAGCAGATAGCTTTAAAACTGAGGGACTAGTTTGCGTAGAAACGGACGGACGGACGGACGGACGGACGGACAGACGGACGGACAGACGGACAGACGGACATGGCTAGATCGACTCTCCTGGTGATGCTGATCAAGAATATATATACTTTATAGGGTCGGAAATGTCTCCTTCACTGCGTTGCAAACTTTTGACTGAAATTATAATACCCTCTGCAAGGGTATAAAGATAAGAACACATAAGTCAAGACAAAGTATTTTCTGTAATTGAAAAAAGTAGAAGAACAAAAAGCCATGGGTTCTTTAAAAGCGTTTTTCCATTAAAAATATAAAAAAAAATATTATTTTAACTCTGTTATCTATTTAAAAGTATTTATATAGTTTTTATTAACTGATTTAGGTTAACAGTGCTCAAGCAAGAAAATGGCAATAATAATTGAGTCTATTGATGGCGGAAAATATATTCAATGACAAATTGCCCATAATAATACAGCAACTTGAAACGATATTGTCGTCAGATGACAAAACGGGTAAATAATGTTCAATGCGCTTGAACTTTGAGATTTGCTTTGCATTTAAGACTATATTTTTCAATGTTGAACTACTGACTGAATATTTAAAGTGCTTATGCAGCACTTAAAATTTATAATTGCCAATAACTTATGCCATTAGGTAACTATCTTATTTTAAAAACTATTTAAAGCGATCTTTATTTTCTATGACATTTAAATCAGAGTTTTTTAGTTGCATTAGTATCTTAAAAAGAGCACATAAAAAGAAAATTATTTTACCACATTAAAATACTCAATTGTTAAAGCTGATGGGATAGGTGTGTGAGTCTACCAAATCCACAGTATAGTAATACTTTACTCATATTAAATGATCTACTTTAAAATTATTTTAATTGATTCTTAAATAGTTTAGTACAACATTTTCCCACCAGTCTCCTTCCGAGTGGTTAACGAATATATTAATTCCGCTGGTGGGAACCCACGAGATCGCTCTTCTGCCCGGCTTCTGTTCTCTTGGCCGCTTCTCTAAACTTGGCCAACAGAACCGTAAACTGCTTGTCAATCGTTTTTACTGCTGATCGCAATCTGAGCTCGATATCGGACAAAGCTAACCTCAGAGAGCTACGAGCTGAGCTGTTTTTTTTTTGTGTCGTTTTGTTGGCCAACAGACAAGTTTGGTTGGTTTACTGCCAGCGGCAAAAGGCAACAGCAACAGTAACAACAAAAGCAACAACAAGCGGCAACAGCAACAGTTTGACCCAATTTTTCGCTGAGCAACAACAGCTGCTTTCAATCATAGACGCTCGAGCCGAACAGCTGTGCAAGCTTTTCAAGCGGGGGAGGTCAAATCGAGGGGGTTTTTTGGGGTAGATAATATCTACTGGATATATCTCCTCAAGCTCAACTCACACTAGGCAACACAAAACAATTTCGAAAGCCTCTACCAAAACGAAAACGTCCGAAATGTAAATTGTGTGTAAATATGTACACATGAAATTAAGCCTACTCGCTTTATTTTATTTATTCGCCGTTCGTATTCATTTTCGTATGCATGCGATTTCGACAGCGCGAAGTTTTAAATTTTCGAAATGCGGCCATCGAGTTGACAAAGAAAAAGTTACAGGCTAAAAAATAAGAAGGTGGGGGGTGACACCAGTAGCGGAAGTTGTAAATGTGAAGCGAGCCGCAAAATGATATGCAGACTGGAAGAGCGATACAGTCAAACGTACCTAATCCAACTTTAAAATATACATATGCTAACCAAACTAAGGAAGTTCACGAAATATAATTTTATTTTCCTGAACTTCCTTAGTTTGGTGTTATCTGAAGCAATAATTCTTAAAAGTTTAGATTAGGAAAATATTTAAAAGTATTTTAATTTATTCAAGATTTGTTTACATCCGATTTAAAGAGTGAAAAGTGGAATGCGATAAGTTTATAAAATCTAGAGTTGCGGATACGTTGTTTCATGAACTTTAATCGTAGAATGCTGTTATCAGTGGTGTTTAAAAAATCGACTGCTTTGATATAACTTAAGCTGTGTAATAACTGTTATGGTCAATCTTTTAGACTTCAAAAATTCTTTTTAGACAGTGTTTTATAAATTAAAATATAACAGTTAATTGACTTGAAAAGTTGTAACTCTTGAAGTTGGACTGTAGAAATAAAGCACATTGTGAAAGTTCTTCATGTCTCTCTTAGTTGCCCTTTTACTGGGTTGTTCTTTGTACGTCTCAGTTTCAGAGTCAGCATTTGATTGATGCCCTCGTGTGATTGACGGCAGAAGCAACAGCACTCTACCTCGGGGGGTTAGCACATGTCACGCATTATACTCCGATTCTCAACTGTTTTTTGTTTTTATCGCTCCACTTTTCCAGCGCGTTAACCGTTAAGACCTCCACACAAATACGCTGACACCGAAGCACTCACACACTTGCATATGATAATTCCAAAGACAGAGGCGTAGGTGTCGAAAAGGGGGGCGTGGGTTTGAATAACCCGCCGTTTACTAACGTTCGCGACCGCTGCCAAAGAGTGACTAACAAAAAAACACACAAAAAGTAAGCATCGCAATGAAAAAAAAGAGAGAGAAACGGAGATTCAGAGAAACTGAGACGCGAGAAAATAAAATAAAAAGCAAACACCTCTCAACGCAAAAACACGAAGCAAAGTGCAAAAGCAAACAGCCAATGCGCAACAATGCGAGAACAACAAAAACAAACACAAAATACAAAATGAAATCCCCCAACGAAGCGAAACAAAACAGCAAAAGGCAAAAAGACAAACGTCGCGAGCGCGTGATAATACAGTTTTGGGGGCACTGGTCACCCCCAGAATATTCCCCGAAGGAACCCAGAATTGATAATCGAATTTGGAAATATTAAGCACGGCAAACACTCTTAAGCGATAACCGCTATGCAGATAAACAGACAGAACCCACATATAAATTTAAAAATAATTGAATTTTATAATAATCATAATATCATTGAATTACTTCCAGCTTTATCTTAGATAGTCATAATCTAAATCTATTTAAGCTTTCAAGCGATGATTTTTATATAAATTTTGCATATTCACTATTTCTTAATCGAGGTCACCAAACCTATATTATATTATATTATAACTTTTGCAAATTTAGTTTGATCTTAAATTGTAATACCTTCCAAATCTCACGGAGTTTAATATATTTTTTGTAAATCAAAACGAGCTTTTTGTCAACACAAAAAAAAACCAATTAGATTAATAATTTAATAATGCTTATTTCTTTTGCTCTGTGAAACATTTCACAGAATCCCTAACAACTCCCCCTACCGATTTGCATGAAAGGCACCGGAAATCCGTTCTGTCGACCAGCATGGAACTGAAGAAAATGACACCGACCGAAGGCAATAAAACTGGCCGAGATGCAGATGCCATATTGTTTGGCACGTGTCCGGGCCACGCACTTGGCCAAATTGCTTTATGGCCACTAGACTGTGGGCACAGGCCCAGCGGCGTATTTACGAGATATTCTTGGGTTATATCCCATTATAATGGCAGGGAAATGCGAAAAGGAAAATGGGAAACGGGAAACAGGCGGAACCCCCGACGTATGAGTAATGCGTGTGTGCACAACATTTTGGCTCAAGGGCGCAATGTGATTTTTGGCAAGCCGAGAAGCGAATGCGAAATTAAATAGCCAAAGAGACCAAAATACAAAAGGGGGGAAAGCGGAGAAAGGCGAAAGAAGGCAGGGGGACACACAAAGCTGGTGGTGTCATTATTAGCCGCTTGCCGAAAAGAAAAACGAAGAGCTAAAATATGCTAAAGACTGGTGCGTGCCAACAAAATAATGTGTTGCATACTTTGTTGCGCTGCGCCTTGGAATTTCGCGGGGAAATGAAAAAAAATGGCAAACAATACAAATAAAAACTAGTGTACTAGCCGCAGCAAAAACAAAAGTGACAAGTCTGGCACATTAGCGACGTCAAGTTGTCTGCAATGTTGCTAGCAGGGCGATAATTCAATTATGGATCTAAAAACAAAAGACGAGACTAAAAGGGGTTTTCACACTAAAGCCGCGATAATTCCAAAAACGAAATTGCACCCCTAATCAGTCCGGTGGTCGGGATTATCTCACAAAAATTAAAATTAACTGAACATGGCAAACAGATAAGCTTTATCTCAAAAAATAAGTTTCTTGTTTATACCCAATTTATTTCTTTTAAAATTCTACAAATTAAATTCCTTAAACTTTTTACTTAAACAGCATTTGAACGTGCATGTCTTTTAACGTAGTGTTCTTAAGTACCACAAGTTTTGTTTAAGAACTTCTTAGAATGCCAAATTTAGAAATGGCATTGTTATATACACAATCTTGATCATATAACTAACAATCAATAAGTGTCAAATAATTTTCCCATCTTTTTCAATCCAAAATTCCAACAATGAGAACTTGTATCGTTGGATTTGATCATCGTGACTTGATAGCGTTGTTAAAAACAATGACCCAAGAAATGAGTCATTTGTAAAAGAAAAGCTGACTGACTAAAAATAAACTTGGTAGGTAAATAATAAAAGCATGCAAACCCCATTATACAGAACCCCTAAAAAATGTTATAACTAAATTTAGCGACATAAACAAAGAAGAATGTGAGAAAAACATTGAAGGAGGAAGGCTGATGAAAAAGTTCAGGCAATTTCCGTGAAATTTTGTAAACAAAAAGGGGAAGAGGAGCCTTCCTGTCGCGGCAGACAACAAATTCAAGTATAATCAATCGATAGTTATTTTTTGTTTTCTAGCTTTTATAGTTAGCTAGACTCTGGCCAATTTTTCCTTTTGTTTTCGATACAATTTTCATGTTTCGTGCACTTGTCGCATAATAAAAAGCGGAAGAACAAAAGCAAAAACCTTTCACGAATCGTTAGGCAGTAAAAAAGTTGATAGAAATAAAATTAAGCTTGTCTCTGTGTTTTTCGGGGAGATGAATCGAGTGGCGGTGAAAGGGGGAAAAGTGGAGTGCGGGGCGGTACTTTCAGAAGGCTTTTAGTTGGTACGTCAATAAAGTTGAGCGAAAATATTTGCACAGCGTTGAACCGACGAACAAACGGCGCTTTCCTTTTGTTGCTCGCTGTTTTATGGGCCATAAACAAAGGCCCAAATTGAATGTTTGGCGATTGAAGCTTTGGGAGATGGAAGAACTGGCCAACAGCTGGTCCGAAGACCCCATTAAAGATGACCATATACACAGAACCAGTTGCTCTCGCCTCTTTTCTACTGCAAACATAACGTTCTAACGTCACGAAAAGGCTCAGAAAAATCGTTTGAATTATGGACTCAAATAATGGAGTAATATATTTTACTGTCAGCTGTTAAGTATATACAAAATGTATATCGTAGTTTAAATTGTAAATTAGGGCATGTCTTCATTTTAATATTAACGACACATTGGTCAATTTGTCACTGGCAAAATAAGCCAATTACATATAATTAATCAATAATTTATAGTAAAAGAGATCCTTAAAACCGTATTTATGAATGAATAATTATGAACTTATTGTTATGAACATATAAAGATTCAGGATTTAACTAAATCTGAACCCCATTTCAAAGAAAGCATTTTCGGTTCTCTTCCAGGTGAATCCTTCTGTTTTGGGTAAGAAAATAAATACATATAAACAAAGAAATTAGAGTCCAGAGCTCAAGATCTCCAATTTCGTCTGAGCCTCTCTTGTTTACGCAAAAAACGGCCAAAACAGTTGGGGGGCAAGTGCAGGAAGAAGGAGCGAGTTGGTAAACCAGTTCTCAATTGCGCTCGACCAGAACGGACACCATCAGAAAAAAGGAAAAGGCGGAGGAAAAGCAGGGAGTGGTAGGGCCATCAACAGGTAACCCAGTGCACCTACAGACAACGCTGCACCATTGTGCCATGGTATCAACGTATCATCGTATCATCCGAGTCAATTCGTTTCCGTCAGCTGCCGTTGGGCTCAGCTTGAAATGAGCAGCTATTGTTGGTTGATATTGTTGTAGTAGTTCTGGTTCCCTGTTGTTTTGACGCCACCAAAGAGTTGACCGGGCTGAATTTTCGGCTCTGCAAACGGGTTTAAGGAGTGCATCTATCCAGCCCAGCCAACCCATTCCCCAGTGTGTTTTCTCAGGCTTCCCGATTGTTGTTATACCCTCTCAGAGGGTTCGACGACTTGGATAAACATACTTATAAAATGGCTTAGTCGATCTAAGCTTAGTTTAACGCCTTATTTTAGCCCACTGATTTTCTATGTTTGTTAAAATAAAATCTCAGCTCAGCATAAAGCCTTGATTTTCAAAAAATTATTTTATTTGGAAAAATCTGATTGAATACCTTTCAAGTTCTTTCTTTTCTGAAATATACCTTATAAAAAATTCTTTAAATCAAGGTTTTTACACATCCTATGCATAAAACTTAAAAGCTTTTAGATGTCCTATTAGTATTAAAACTAATACGGTAAAGGGAGATAAAAACACCATTTTTGAAATAGAAAACTTTGTAAGTTTAATTAAATATCTCAGTTCTACAAAATTAAATATTTTTGGGTACTATTTATATAGAAGTTGTATAATAACCCTATTATAGACTGTATTATTTTATCGTTAAGCCACCCTAAAAATAGAGAGTATCCCATGCTTCAGTACTCGTTACAAACATTTCTTTATTGTCTTATTGTTTTGGATTTGGCATAGGGCAGGGATCGAGGAAGCGGTTTTTCCTGCCATACCTGTATGAGTTTTCCTGTTTAGGTCTCTGTATTCCCATCTACTTCGTAGGACAAAGAAAATGCAAGAGAATGCAAAGTGTGGAACTTGTTCCTAATCCCAGAGGGGTAGCAAGGAGCAGAAAATGGGAATCTGAGAGTTTCCAGGAATAAAAAGCAGAAATGGAAAACAATAATCGATGGCATCGAAGCGCGGAATGCACGTAATTAAAGGGAAGCGAATATATTGGTCTGGGGTAGATTGATTACGAAAATGTTCTCAGTCGGTACTCCCGTCCTTATCCCTTATCCCTTCTCTCACTCGCCTCCTTTGTTCCTTGGTCACGTCCATGTAATTGCCAATAATCACAATATGCGCTTCGGTAAGAAAATTCAATTTACATGCCGCCAGTGGAGCGAGAAAGCGGCAGAGAGAGGGACAGAGAATTGAATTACAGGATGACCCCGGTGAGAACGCTTATGAAATATGCCAAAGGTGACTTTCAATTAAATGCCACCTTCAGTGGCGTGGCAAGGATTTTCGTAGGGGATTTTCGGGGAAATAAAATATTTTACTGTGAATAATCATAAAAGTGATCTATATTTGGTAAAAACAAAACTATATTTAGGGTAAACACAATTGTATAAAAATGTATCAAAATTATTTTACAAGTTTAATATTTTTTATTTAAAGTTTTCAAAAAAATACAAAAAGCGGTTGTGAATATTATTTTAATGTAATTTTATGTTTTTAAAAAGAAAAAAGAAATATAAGTTAACTACTGTAAACTAAATTTAATGGGCATGTCGGAATATGATTTATCCAATATCTAAAATGGAAAAACCAAATTCTCTAATTAAACCCCCGAAAACGCTTTTGCCTACCCCACTGCCACCAGCTGTGTTTCTTCTCTTTTCGTTCCCTGTGTTTGTTGTGTTTGATTTTCTTTGCTTGGCTTTGTTTTTGCTTACCTGCCGGGAAGAAATTGTTCAAGAACGTTGACATTTTTCTCTCTCGCTCCCGCCTTTGCCTCTTCCTTTTTCTCTCTTCTTTCCCGTTTCGTTACGCTTTGTTTTTGTCTTCGTTATAATATGCACTAAGTACAAAAAACTTTTTCTTGTTTTTGCTTATTTTTTTTCGTTTTTTTTTCGATTTTTTTTCAGTTAATAATTATTTTGTACAAAATATTGAAACAAAAATTTAAATTATACATACAATCCGCGCTTAATTGCTAAATTTCACATTACACATTTTCACATCGTACGTTTCGAATATAGTTTTTTTTTCAGTTTTTCACGAAAGTTTTATGCTGTTGAAATGCATTTTCGGGCAAATTATTAACAATAAAGGCGCATCGACTGCAAAATGCAAAAAAGAGAAGAATATGAAATTAGTTTAGTATTTTATGTCAAAACACGGTAAAATAAAGGCAATTTGTATTTGTTATTTGTTTTTAAAAAAGGGCGACAAAATGAAATCGCAAAAAGCAACAGTGAGTGGGAGGGAGAGGGGTATAGAGCTGGGATTTCATTTAATTTTCCAGCAAGTATGTGTGGGTGGATGGGGACGCTTTTTCACACATATACAGACACAATTGCGCGCATATTTGTTTTACAATTTTTCACTCTTTTTCTTCACTCTGTTTTTCATATTTTTAGAGATTTATATTTAACGCAATCCAAAACACATACACACTGAACCTAAGCCAACATATTGCCAAGTAACTTGGGTGTTTAATTGGGTGAAAATGTTCCAAGCTGCCTGGCAGATTTTACAATTAAGGTTTTCCTTTGACGGAGTTGGTATATTCTTTTTTCATTACCATTTTTTAACAATTTTGCAAATAAGAAAAACGCAAACACACACACCGCGCGATTGGCGCTGCACGAATGAAGAAAACGCAAAAAAGATCCAACAGCCAAGCCAAATGGAGTCCACAAACGACCCCCGAGTGTTATATGTATATATATATTTTGAATGTGTGCGTTCAGGAGCTCGAATAAAAACAACAACAATTGCCAGCTGTGAGTGCAACACAGTCGTTGTGGATCTCATGAGGAGTGGTGGAAAATCGTCTCTGTTTAAGGAGTTACATGAGTCTAACAGCTTCTTAGCATATATTTAATGCTAAAAAAAAACATTAGAAATGTTTTGGTTTTATAAAACTTAAAAAAAATGTTAACCTTACTCTTAAGGACCCTTAGAAATCATTAATGCTTTTTCTAAACTGAATTGTATTTGCAGGGTTTTTAAAATATTTACTTGACTGTATAATCTGAAATTAAGAACTCAAATCTGTTGGTTTTTGTTGAAAAAAGTATGCGTTTACCACGTTGCAGGAGTTTTACAACCTTTAAACAATAATAATATAAAAAGGTTTACTAAGTTATTTGTTAAATTTTAATTATAAACTTTTTTGGAAGATGCCACGACAGATTTATCCGATATTTGAGACCAAACTGTTTTCTGTTACAACACAATGTGAAACCCTATTCAACTCCTTAAGTGGCCAGGATATTTTGCAGAAGCCCTAGCAATTGGCGTTGTTATACACACTGGCATATATACATATATATAGATGTGTATATCATTTAGCAGGGGGGAGTTCAACAGGACCCAACAGCTGGCCACAGGTTGCATTCCACATAGAGAAATGTAAAACCCGAGCCCCCAATTCGATCCACACTCCAGCCATATTTGTGGAACGCGACAAACAGCTGGCTATGAAAAGGGAAAGAGGACGAAAAAGAGGAGGAGGAGGTAAAGGTAAGAAAGAACAGGAGAAAAGGAAATGAGAAGAATACACTTATTTAGTGGGAACAGCTGTAAATAATTAAACAAATTCACAGGACAAAAATCCTTAATTTGCAAATAACGAATGTATGGTTACTATGAACGAGAATTGAAGATGTATATTGCAAAAATTTCAGTAATCAAACAAGTTTATCCTTAGATTTTCTCTATAACACCTATTACTATGAGGAACAAAACCAGAAAAAAAGCCATCTTACCACCTTCTTTTTAAGACGCAATTTGGCCAGTTTTGTAATTTACACTACACAGATAACAAGCAAGTAAAGTTTATGTTTAATAAACCAAAGTCTATGCTGTCTGTTGTCTGACTTTTTTTGTTATTTTTTTTAATTGCTGCCGCTGTTGCACACACACACAAACACAAACAATGCCACTCACACCGACGCAGTACCAGAATGTCTGCTTGGAAAATTGCGTTTTTCTTAGGAAAACCCATGGCTTTTCCGCATTCACTGACCATTCACAGGTCGCAACCCTCACGTTTGTATTTCTTACTAATTTCTTTACAATTTACACACAAAATCAAAATAATTGTATTCTTACATGTTTTTCGCTTGCCGCACGCAGTGTGACCGCATCTCGCGAGTGACGAAATACCGGCGGATGGAATCCAGGGCTGCTGGTTCGGTTTCAGCTTTGTTGAGTTTAGTATTGGTTAATGAAACGTACGTTCCATGCCCGCGTAGAACCAAATAGAGAATTAACATTAAATTGCACCTTCGGCCGTATATATCTTTGTTTATTAGCTCATGTATCGGATTAGCAACTTTTAGGCCACGAACTTTTAGTGTACGAACAAAAGAAATGAAAATTAACTTGCGAACAAGATTAAATTTAATGTTTTCTTACTGATGATATTGGGTTCTGTTTCGTATTTTTAAAATTAATTCATTCCTAATAAAATTTCATTAGGAGGTTGTGACTGCCAAAAATGGTTAGCAGTGTTCTGTACCATGGATTCAATACCCGCTAACAACAAACCAGGGCCAGCCACCATGTTAAAACATTAATGTTTACGGGTCAAATGCATTTTTTTTAATTTCCATTACTACTTCATACATTAGGAAGATTAGAAAACCTTTTTTACAGTGCTTTAATCTAAGTACATTTTGCATTGGTTAAATAGTGCGTTATAACCAGTGTGTAAACTAAGAGAGTGCTCAAGAAATGGAGTGGAAAATAACAGAATGATAAGAAAGTTAACAGTACGCAAGAACTGGAGTGCGGTCTTCGATACTAGTTAGTATCGATATAACCGATATTTTGAAAACATCGATGACGTCGATTTTAATGAAAATCGATGTTAATGCACCCACACCTACACTTTCTAAAAACAAAAAAAACTTTCTGGCGAGCGGACGTGTTAGCGGACGAAAACGTATCAGAACAGAACTATACTAGAGGGACGGCGGGGAAAGGTGGCTAAGAAAGTGCCATACGAACTGAGTGTGCGAGCGGAAGAGAGCAACTGGGTATTGTTTGTGTGTGTCTTTCAGTGTGGGTGCGTGTGGTTGAGCAAACACAACAAACATATTTCCAAGGAAGTTTCCAATTATGTCGACGGTGGAATCCTCAAGCTCGGCGGTGCAGCAGCCGCCGTCCTCGACTTTGCCTTTATTGGGCGACAACCAGGTGGTGATGCAGGCCTCCACCAGTTCTGGATCCGCCTCCTCCTCCTCTTCGGGCGGGGGCGGAAATAGTGTGGTGGGCGTGCCGCTAGACACGCAGAGCAGTGGTGAGCCGCCGGCCAAGAAACAGTTGTTGGACTCGGGGGCCACCAGCAGCAGCAGTTCACTTTCCAGTGCCGCTGCTGCGTCGGGAATGCACGAAAAGTTGGCCCACCGCATATCCAATGCCCTGTGCTGCGCCGTGTGTCTGGATCTGCCCAAGACGGCCATGTACCAGGTGAGTTGTGGGGTTATTACAGCGAAAAAAAACCTTCATGTTCGAAAAAAAAAAACAAGAAAACTTAAATATAGGAAAATGCATGTGTGTGTGCGTCATTCTGTATACAAACAAATCGTGGCAGCTCAGCTGTGAGAGTGAAATACTCCTCTCCCTCTCTCTTGCCCCCTCCTCCCACGACACACAGCTGTGCGAGAGCGAGACGGCTGGCTGGGGCTCTCTTGCATTCGCCTTGAAAACATTCAGGGAGTGCGAGGGGGAAAGGGCGTAGGGCGCACCTCGCAGCATAACCAGAAGCAGTGCTGCGGACCCTGTCGCACTCGCACTTTCTTTCAACTAATGCAGTTTTATTGCGTTTTAGAAAACAACCCCCCAGCTTAACCGTTGCATTTCACACTATGAATTATGGCCCCATCCCTCTTTCTTCTCCCTTTCTTTTGCGCAGTAACATTTACTGCAGATTTTCTGTATTGCGTCATAGATGTTGGTATTGTGTCTTCCCCGTGGCCTATTTAAAGGAGCAACAATTTAAGATCCTAGTTTTTTATTCGTTTATTTAGTTCTTCTGATAATTCCCGCATTCCCTTTTTCATTCACACATGTGCAGGCGTCGTCATTGTTGCTGTAACTGACGTTGATTGAATTTAATGCACAAATGCACAGAGATCTCAAAGAACGGGGTGCTGGGACGTAGTCTGCACTGCGTCAAAGGGGGATTTAACTTACATACTTATGTATGTATGTATGTAAGTATGTATGTATGAAGTATACATACATACATCGATATCGTAAATATCACTTTGAGAAAGATACCAGAACTTTAATTCAACATAATATTAAAATTAAAACTATAACTATAACGCTGAGAAATGTCGACTACTCAGCGCATGGTGAAAGGCTGGTTTGTTGGATTGATTTGAGTGTAGGTACTAAAAAAGAATAACTGAATGCACGATTACCAATAGAAATTCTTGAAGGGGGCCCCAACCCCCTGCCTCTGCCGCTGTACAAACAGATCTTTTACGTAATGCGTATGTGTAGGTTGACACATGTTCCAAGGCAAGGCAGAAATAACTGCGTCATTGAAATTGGTTTTGTATTACGGTATAAAGAAAAATATCTGCTGACCCACACAGAAATATGAAAGTAACCTTTCTGTACCCAAAACAACGTGAACAAAAGCCAAATGAATCACCGAAAATGGCCAGGGATTCGCAGAAACCAGCAGAAACTATTAATTAGCTAAAAAAAATCCCTGATTGTTTTCCTTTTTGCAGTTCCACTCTTCTTTATTTGTCTGTTTGTGCAAGTGCACATACACACGACTGCGATTTTTGCTCTCTGTTATTGTTTTGCTTTTGCCACTGCGCCGTGTTGTTGTCTCGCTCTCGCCCACGTCGGGGCAAAATCAGCTGTTTTGGGGCCCCGGGGATAAATAAGTTCAAATAGTAAAAATAAAGTATACTACTAAATTTTTGTTATTGTAAATGGCAATAGAAGGTTTTGATGAATTTGTGGAATCAGCTTGCTGCAGGTTTTTAGGACCTGTAATCTGGAATAAACTCGTTTTACCAGTTTCCCAGCCACATGTGCATGTGTTGTTGGGTTCTAAAAGTGTGTGTGTGTGTGGGGGAAAGGTATACCTGAAAACACACGAGTTCTTTTCTGTCATCGTCGATCTTTTACGTGATTTCCTTTTTTACCTACCCTATTGACGTGCTCTTCCTCTTTCCACTCACTATCTACAAAAACACCATCAGCTGGTTTTGTTGTGTCTGCGTTTTTCTGCTCTGTGTGTTATTGTTTTTCAGGGGAAACGAGTTAAACTCCTTTGTGAATCCGATCCGAGGATTTTCCATTAAACAATCGGATTTTCAAGCAGCTGCTGCCTGCAGTTGGTCTAGGTCATAAATTGCCAATCAAAGAACACGAATTCACGGGTTCATTCAACTGCAAAAATACAGTAATACACTCAAATACCTAGATATATGATCCAAATACAAAAGAACACGGACAAAAATGGGATTGAAATAGTCAAAGGATCATGTGGGGCATAAAACAACTAAATTTCAAGCACCAAACCCATGCTTATCACAACATTTGAGGTTTTGATGGTTAAAAGTACACAAAACTATTGGTATATGTATACACTTTTGCTAATAAAAATTAAATTTTATTCAAAAATGTTGACTGTACAACTAGTAAAAATTAAATAAAAGATAATTCGAATATTATTTATCAGTAACACGCTAAAGTAATAAACAGAAATTATACCCATTTTAGAACCAAACCTAATACAATGCTTCTACATACTATTTGGAAATACAAAAAATATTATATACAATGCACATCATTTTAGGGGAGAAATTTTGGTTTTTCCTGATTATGATTTCATATCTCTAGACCAAAAAACATATATCTGTGAAACGCTTATCTTTATTTATTTTTGCTTTGAAAAGATCTCAGATCCTCGTGACTATCAAAATTTTGTTATGTGCACAAGATACACAAGAAAACCATTGCTTATCGCTTGGAAGTTGCAGCTCAGTCCACAAATAGTCCCGACGGACTATCGCTCGCCTCCTCCGGCGCTGAATATTTCCCAAAATAGATATAGAAATTCCAAAATGAGGGAAACAGCCCGCATTCCACGCAACCGAATTGTAAATAAACGCATGCGGCGATTTAATGAAGGTTTCTTTCAGGGCGGGGGTTAAATTTTACTTTAGGGCTTTACACTTTATCTGACCGTTATCGGTCCACTATATTCCCGACCTTTCATCAATTGCTTGACCAACTCACATCCGAAAACCAATTAAAAAACACACTACGTCTTAATTGGCTTTTAACGAAAAAAAAAACAATTGTATGATAAAGTACGCTAAATTAAACCCAGAATTATCAACTATTTATGATTTTGATTTTTCTGCAGCCTTATTTAGATAAACTTTATCTCTCCTAATAATTAATCTTAGTTAAGACAATATCGATTTCGTAACCTTTGTAAGCACACGCAAAAAAAAAGAAACATAAGATTGTAACTATAAATGCTAAGTACATAGAACAGATTTCATAATAGCATTAAAGTTAAACCCTAAAATGTATCTAAAACCCAAAAAAAAAACAAAAAATGAAACGAAAAACTGAATTCAATAAATTTGCAAAGGAGAGTGCAAACTTGAGAATGCAAAATAAAACCAAACTACAACATAGCGTTTTTATTTCAACCAAAACAACAAAATAATACACAAACCGGAGCCTCTAAGCTAAACATTTTCAAACCTCACTTCAGATCACCTCCCGCCGAGAAATCCATGCCTCACCACCTTCCTCACCCCAAAAGGCATATTCAAAATAGATTCATTCATTCAAACACACCCACCCAGAAATTACCCCACACCCATAAATACAAACTCTCTGCAACAAGGCCGTATTTTGACTAATAGAAAACTTTTCTTCTTTTTTCTTTAATTGCAGGTTAATTTTCATTCCACTTTTGTTTTAGTTTTCAATCTCTATCCATCTACTAGTCGATTGTTTAGTCGTGAATTTACTAAAACTGCATTTCCCTTTCTCTCTGCTCTTTTCATTTTCAGTGCCAGATGGGTCACTTGATGTGCGCCGCCTGTTTCACCCATCTTCTGGCGGATGGACGGTATGAATTCACTCTAAAAAAAATTAAGAACCTTGCAAAGACTACCATTAAATGCATCTAACTAGATACCGTTTTTACCCTTTTCAAATATGTTTTAAAATACACTTTTTCTTTAGCCTGCGAGATCAAATTGCCACTTGCCCCAATTGTCGCGTGGAAATATCAAAGAGCACTGCTTCGCGAAATTTGGCTGTGGAGAAGGCCGCTTCAGAATTGCCCAGCGAGTGTCAGGTGAGCTCTTTAATATTCGTAGGTCAATTCAATGTCAATTAACATGCTTTACTCTATAGTTTTGCAACAAGGAGTTCCCTTACAAATCTCTCGAACGCCATGAACAACACGAGTGCCAGGAGCGCCCCACCAAATGCAAATATCATCGCATTGGCTGCCAGTGGCGTGGACCTTTTCATGAGAGTAAGTGATCCTTGTGAAATGTAATGAACACGCGTATAACCCGTACAAATCCATTCAATATTTAGCTAACGAACACGAGCGCAACTGCTTGCATCCCCAGAAGTCTGGCTACGAGGTAATGGCAGCCCTGGAGGCCCACGATGACAGGATCAAGGAGGAGAAAAAGATGTTCAACACTCTGATTGACTTGCTAAGCTACGAAAAGATCATTTTCAATGGTGAGACATTCTTGCTTACTGAATTTTAATGCTCTTTGAAATTAAGATTAATTGTTCATGGTTATTGTCATAGAAGTCATGCTGGAATGCGGGCAGTAAAAAGAGGTTTATGGTTGAGGGTTGACAAATGGAATTCTTATGTGATCTTGATGTACATATGTATGTGAAGTCAGGGACTGAAAATTTTCACTATTTGAGATCTTTTTAAAGTAATATTTTTAAAATAAAAGCCTTAAAAAACCACTATATGGGTGATGTGTAAACCAGTTAGGAAAACCAGTAGTATGCTTAAATTCAAGTTCGTTATTCCTTTTACCTTTTGCAGATCTTCAGATGAAACCTTACCGGACAGACGAGTACGTACACAAGCTGTTCTACGAGACCGCCCGCTTTTCGGCTTTTAACCAGCAGTGGGTGGTGAAGGCACGCATCAACAATAGCCAGCGCGATCCTCACCAGTCAAACGAGCGTACCATAACCTATCAGCTGATCCTAAAGACCAAGACCAGCACGCCCATGAGCATACATTTTTTCGCGCTGAAGGGTCCCTTTTCTGATATGAAGGTCTCCACGCAGATTTACAAGCACGAGTTCACTGAAACGGTAAGTTAAAGAAGTTTACAAAGGAATGGCACAAATTGAGAAATGAATTGACCATTTGTTAACGTCTTCGTCTTTTTCAGAGTACCGAAAGTGAGTATTATGTTTTGCCACTACCAGATGGCATCGGGGGTACCGGCTCAAGTGAATGTAACCGAATGCTGGCCAATAAAGGCATTAACTTCCGGTGAGTAACCTTGAAATGCCTTCTGGAAATTCAATCTAATAACCATCTCCCCTTGCAGCCTGCTCATGTTTCTGCTGAACAAGTAAACACAATTTCACTGTGCAGACGATTAAGATTTTCAAATTAGTTTAAGTTTGTTGTTTCAAACTCTTGAATGTGCAAAACCTAGACATAGTTGTCTTATATTTTCTATATATGTATATGTATAACTTCGAAACGGAAACCACGAGCCTAGCCTAACAGAATCCCGATCCCCGCGAACCCACAACCCGCTCACAGAAACGTCGTATATTTCAATCATGTCCCCGATAACGCAGACGTAACGCGGAAGGTTGTAACCTAAGTTTAGAGTAGACTCGCCTACATTTTGTACATGAGATAATGCCATTTTATGGAGACACTTTTCAATAGCTATGTTAAATTTGCTGTTAGTGCTGGTGGCGAAATGGAATCGATTGATGGACAAGACGGCCGATGTGTTTGACTAACGATTTAATGATCTCACAGGAAGGAGCCAGCCCACGCTAACCCGATAATACCGATAATAACTATAAACTAGCTGTAGATTAACTGTCAGGACGCAAGGACCTCGAGTCCACGGCTCCGTTTTCACTGTAAGAAGAACAACACCAAGTTGAAGTTCGAACCCTCAGCAGGCGCAAATATAGCGATCCACTATATTATGTAGCTCTAGAATATTACGATCCACATAGCCCGGGACAAAGCAAAAACACCCAAAAAAAATCGAGTCCTCACGTTCAAATCTTGTCTAATCCTCGTTCTGTTGACCCTCTTACGATTTAATGCTTACAATTTACATTCGTATGTGTAATATTTATATGCATCGTTAAATGATAACTATACCTAATGCAGATATAATAAAGATACTTCTTAATAAAAAAAATCGTTTTTGTGAAGATTGGACAGAATATAAAATATAAATAATTTATCAAGACTAATTGTTGTAATGGTTTTTCTTTCAAATTTTCAAATCTAAATTTAAATGAGTCAAAATGATTCAATTTAATTTAAAAGTTGGTTCTAAGAAATGAAAAACATGACTTTGTTGATATATTTATATTTTAAAGATATTTCTTAAAAGATAAATTCAAAGTTTAGACATTATATTTTCTGGCATCTTGAAATAGTAATAATCTTCTATACTATATTGAAAAGTATTTCTTAAAATATAAATTTTTAACAAAAGGCAGCAGGTTAATTATAGCTCTATTCATCGTTGTCCTCTTCCATCGCCTGGTACTTGTTGCGCACATGGGAGGCGATGACTTCGCGGGGGTTCTTCTTGAAGTTCTTGTCCTTAATGAGCTTCTCGAAGGATTTGACGCGGTTTACCATGTCCGTGCGCTTTTTCCGGATCTTCTCGTTGGCACTTAAAAGGACTTCCGGTTCGGCGAGTGCTGTTTGTTCGCTGGCATCCTTCTGCTTGGTTTTCACCAATTTGTAGATGTCCTGAAGGGAAGGTAGTGCATCCCGGAGTGGCTTAAGGTCCCCAATGACCGCGGTCTTCTCGCGATTCTTGCGCGCCTGCTCCTCCTTGCGTACCTTTCGCGTTTCGGCGAAGCGGTTAAGAAGTTTCTTGTGCTTCGCCTCCGATTTCTCCTTTTTAGTAGTCGTTTTTTTGGGCGTGAGAGTCTTGTGGAGCAGTTTGTCCTTGCGCCAATTCGCCTGCATGTCCTGCGCCTTCTGCTTGGCCGCTCCTACCACGCTCTTGGCCTTGGCCCTCACATTTCGCTTGGTTTTGGCCATTTCACTGTTTTTTTTGTGTCAATAAAATCAAAACAAACGTGCAGCCTGCTGAATCTCAAAGTCAATGTTGCCCCACCTGTGCAGCCCTGTTATCGATATCGGTTTCTTTAATAAAAAGTAGCCAAATGCGATAGAAAAATAGCTATAATTAGGTTTTTGGAAAATTGAAAAACAGATATATAACTTCATAGTAGTGCTGGAAATTTTAACCCACTTCCCACCATGGAACCAATTTGTCATACAAAAAATTTTAAGAGTTCATAGAACTAATTATCTCTAATAAAAATTGTTCAATGTTTAGTATATGCTTTCCAAAAATAAATATATGAATTATGAAACTGTATATTTTTCAAAATCGCCATTTTCACCTCTTATGTTTCTATTAAAAGTTGACTGGTTTTATATATGTACTTTATTAGTTAAATTACTTTTAACTTTGTTAGTGGTTTTATTTATAACACTCTTTGTTCAAAAAATATAATAATAATTTTATTTACCTGTTGGTTTCCTATTCAATTTTGTCTTAACCTGATAGACTTTTAAATGTTTGAACAAGAAAGTTTTCAAAAATGCTCCTGAATCATTTACGCATGAGATCAGATAAATTGAATATTTGGGGGATAATTACATTCGGAAAATAAATATAAATAGTTTTGAGGGTACCTACCTTTCAACGGCTTTTCTTTTTACATGAAAATACACAGCAGTGAACCATTTTAAAATACTGTATTTAATATTATTCCTAATATAATCATATTAACATTAATGTATTGTTTTAAATTTACAAAATACAACTAGAATGAAAATGGCAGATCCTTCATCCCTGGTTATCTCTTTGTTATCGGTTATCGCCGGACAGCTGACTGGCGGCATTCGAATTTATAACAATTTGGATATTTGTTACCTTTTTGCGAAATGGACTACGATTTCAAGATGAAAACGCAAATTGAGCGTACAAAAGTGGAGGACCTTTTCAACTACGAGGGCTGCAAGGTGGGGCGTGGCACCTACGGCCACGTCTACAAGGCGAAATGGAAGGAGACAAGGTAAATTGGTTAAATTGGTGATCCAAATAATATAATTGTTAATTCCCCACTTCTCAGCGATGGCAAGGAGTACGCTTTGAAGCAGATCGACGGCACTGGGCTGTCCATGTCGGCCTGCCGCGAGATCGCCTTGCTGCGCGAACTGAAGCACCAGAACGTGATAACTCTTATCCGAGTGTTCCTGTCCCACAACGACCGGAAAGTGTTCCTGCTGATCGACTACGCGGAACACGATCTCTGGCACATAATCAAGTTCCATCGGGCGGCCAAGGCCACCAAGAAACAGGTGGTGGTTCCCCGAGGCATGGTAAAGAGTCTACTATACCAGATCCTGGACGGGATTCACTACCTGCACAGTAATTGGGTATTGCATCGCGATCTGAAGCCCGCCAACATCCTTGTGATGGGCGATGGAAACGAGAGGGGTCGCGTGAAGATCGCCGACATGGGATTCGCCCGTCTTTTTAATGCCCCACTGAAACCGTTAGCAGATCTTGATCCTGTGGTGGTCACCTTTTGGTATCGCGCTCCAGAACTGCTGCTCGGAGCTCGCCATTACACCAAGGCCATCGACATCTGGGCCATTGGCTGCATCTTCGCCGAGTTATTAACCTCAGAGCCCATCTTTCACTGCCGCCAGGAGGACATCAAGACCAGCAATCCGTACCACCACGATCAACTAGACCGCATCTTCAATGTGATGGGCTTTCCACAGGACAAGGACTGGGAGGACATCAAAAAGATGCCGGAACATCACACGCTTACCAAGGACTTTAAACGTTCCACCTACTCCACCTGTTCGCTGGCCAAGTACATGGAGCGACACAAGATAAAGCCGGACAGCAAAGCGTTCCATCTGCTGCAGAAGCTGCTGCTAATGGATCCCAACAAGCGAATCACCTCCGAACAGGCCATGCAGGATCAGTACTTCCAGGAGGAGCCGCTGCCCACGCAGGACGTGTTTGCCGGCTGCCCCATACCGTACCCCAAACGCGAGTTCCTCACGGACGACGACCAGGAGGACAAGTCGGACAACAAGCGCCAGCAGCAACAGCAACAGCAGCAACAACAACAGCAGCAGCAGCAACAACAAATGAATGCCGAGCCGAATGCCAAGAGGGTTAGATTGTCCGGAGCTGGAAACCAGCAGGACTTCCACCATCAGCAGCAGCAGGCCCAGCAGCAACAGCAACAACAGCAGCAGCAACAAATGATGTTCAACCAGCAGCAAAACTTCCAGCAGCGATTCAACTGAAAGACTGAGAAATGCAGCATTTTTTCTACCACTTCTACTACAATCTAGCCTTCTAAGTATTTAATGACCGTAGCGCGTAAGACATACAAACAATTAAAGTGTAACATACACAACCTAGTACCACTCGCTGAAACGAGCTATTGTTTGGACCCACTTGTCCATCCGGTTGGCTACGGTGTCGTACTCCTTGGCGCGCGGCTCAAAGACCCGTTCCACCTGCCGGAAACACTTGAGATCCTCCACATTGCGCCAGATGCCGTGGTTAATGCCAGCCATGAATGTGGCGCCCATTATGCTGCTCTCTGCGTTCTCGGCGCGCTCCACACTCAGCTGGCTGAGATCGGCCAGGAACTGGCAGACGAAGTCGTTGCGGGAGACGCCGCCATCAACCCTGAAAGTTTGAGGTAGTAAAATCTGATCATTAAGTGAGTAATTTAAAAATTTAAATTAGCAGCGGGTTAATTATATGATATCTGTCAGTATTTTATGGTTATAATTTTCTTGTTATTATTGTCCATTAACAAATACTGTTCTGATAAGGTTTTAACCCAAGCCTAAAGTCTAATATTAATTAAAAGATGTTTTTAAATAGAATACTAGAATACTTGGGTAGATTTCTTTCATATATGAGATATAGTAAAAAACATATATATATATTTCTTTGATTTACCTAATCATTTGAAGCTTTTGAGAGGTTTCATTTTCAGCAGCCTCGATTAGTTGTACCAGGCGAAAGACTATGCTCTCGAGCAGGGCCCTAACCATATGGGCTTTTGTGGTAGAGGGACTGAGACCAATGAAGCCACTTGCCGACCGATAGTCGTTCACCGGGGGCTATCAGAGATAAGATGAGGATTAGTTAATCTCAAACTGGTCACAACTGCTAATAAAACTTACCCCCAGGCCACTGAAGGCGGGCATGAAGAATACACCGTTTGTGTCTGAAACAGACTCTGCAATATCCGATGTATCCGCAGGATTCTCGAAGAGCTCGCAGGATTGCGCCCAGGTGACTACGGTGCCAAAGTCATGGGAGGCACCCTCGATGCAGTAGACGGCTCCTTGGTGCTTCGCTTGGCTTTTGATCTGCCACGCAACCAGTGGGTACATTCCAGAGATGGCAGCATGACAACGGTCGCCCGTGATCAGATTCAAAAACGCTCCTGTGCCCATGGTGACCTTGACGTCGTTATTCTTGAAACACTGGGAACCCCACATGGCAGCCGTTTGATCACTAAGAGAAGCAGCAATGGGAATCTTTGTGTTGGCCCAATCCGGACCCAAAGCAGTTGGATGCACTTGCCCGAAACCCCTGTATCCATTGTCAACCACACGCGGTAGGATTTTGGACTGGAGTGGAGAAAACATATAAGAAAATCTTTGGGGATAAGAGGATATAACAAACTTACGTTAATGCCAAAGAGCCAACTTATAAGAGGAGACCAGCTGAGCGTGAAGGGATCGTACAAGCCCGTCGCCGTACTTGAGGTTACATCGGTTATGTGCTCTACATCCTTATCGCGGCTGCTGCCAGTTTTTAGCTTGTGCAGGATCCACGAGTCCAGAAGCTCCACGCGAGCCTTTTGCTGTATTAGAGCCTGTTTTAATTTCTTGTTGTGCATTATCTCAAAGAGCAGTCTTGGCGTAACTTGGCCATTCATCAGTTTAAGGACACTTCCTGCGAGGAATCTCGATTGACGGGTGACCAGAAACAAGGCATACGAAAACCAATTCATGGAGCTCTTTGTCCAGCTAGCATTCCACTGCTCCACCAGCTCATCGGCGCGCAGGTCCTTCCAGGTGATAAAATTGTGGAAGTACTCGCCACTGCGGTGATCCCAGGTAAGAAAGGTACAGCGCTGCGTGGAGATGGTCATGCAGGTGATTTCCAAGGGCGTCAGCTTGGCCTCTGCAAATCATATCGTATCAAAAATGTGTTTAATTAAAATTAGATCCATTTAAAATTTTTAATTAGATATACTTATAGGAGAGTTATAATTAAAATCATTTCTGAACTTAATTTCATTTGAAATAGCTTTTTATCCAACGTTTTTCTAAACGACATTTGGAATGGCTATCAAATAAACCGATTAAAGCCCGTATTAAACCTGTTGGCGATTTTTATGGTATTCGAAACTCACCCTTTACCGCTCGACTTATAACATTCACAATTTTGCGCCACAAGCTCTCCGGTTCGATTTCGAAATAGCCCGGCTGTGGGTTCAGTAGTTCCACCTAATTGCGCCAAAGGTCGTAAAGTCGTAAAGGTTTTTTCAGTTAATTAACTTTGCCCCATGGGTCACTTGAAGATCGAATCACTTACGGCATCCACCGCGGATCCCCTAACGACACATCGTTCGTCCAGAACAAAGCACCTCACACAGGAGGTGCCCACATCCAAGGCGGCAATGAAAGCGGGTGATCCTGACCCCGAATCCCCTGGGGATCCCGAATCCTGAGGAGCTCCTGCTGATTTTGACGCTACATTTAAAGGCGCTGACATGTTTCGCAGCGCACGCTTCGTCGATCACTGGCTTTTGGACGCTGTTACTCCGAACTGGCGAACCGACCTATCCATTTCGCTGCTGTTATTGTTATTGTTATTGTTTCGGCGAGGTCTCATATTTCTCGATTTCCTTATCAAGTGCTTGACTTTGTTTTTGTGTTTCCAGATGATAACCAGTCGGCGCCAGGGCTGTCACCTACTTTCCTGGAAATCGACCAACTAGAAATTTAGCTAGAAAAAAGCTAAAGGATTTCATCTCAAATTTAAAAAAATATAAAATAATACAGTTGTATATGTTTTAAGCACAAAGGAAAGAAAAGTTTAAATCACTAAACAGAAATATAATTACTTTAGTTTAAATACTGTGCAAATATTTTTTAGTCTAAGCAGTATTGCCTAACACTTTAAAGCAATTAACTGATTGTTATCGCAGCGGCAGCCCTAGTCGGCGCAAATTTCAAATCATCAATTTATGATAAAAGTCACTAACACGAATCGTTTTGGATTATGATTCTTATCACTTGTCAAATGATAAGCCTTCTAAAATTAGAGCACTATCGACCCGCCCCACAAAACGATTATTCACGTGTGTCGTGCATCATCACCCTCTAATCTTAACGACTTTTTTTTACAACTTTATTTGCTGTACAGATAGACACTTGCATATATATGTATACATATAGGTACGAATTCAGGTATATAGATACTACACATACAAGATAAACCTTTATCTAAAATAGTTAGCATTGTATTAATGGTGTGTCCAATAAAATACATTTTACAATCAACTTGTTAAACACATCGATTTTCACATAGAGTAGCAGCCTCCTTGCGAACTTAAGACTTAGGTACTGTTTTCGGTTTTCTTTTTGGAGATATGTCTACACCTAACTGGAGCTCCATTTAATGCTGATTTCGAGGCGGTAGCCTTACATGTCCGTTGGCAGGATGTCAGGGATGAGGTACTGGCACAGCTCGACCTCATCGCCTACAAACTTCACCTTCTTGGCGGTGTTATCGTCCAACAGCACACGAATGGCCGGAAAAATAGTCGAGAACAGCGCTGGCGAATTGATGATCAGGCAGACACCGAGACGCTCCGGAAAATGCTTGCTCAGCAGCCAGATGAGATTCTGAACTAGCTGATAGTCCATGCAGCTGGTGCTGAACTCCGCCAAATCGAAGACGATGCACAGGCGGTCGGTGACCTCCTCGAAGCACTTCTTGCAAGCCTCCTCCAGGTTGTAGACGATAAAGCGAGTCAGCTCGTCGATGTCCCGCTCCGAGCTGTGGTTCTTGGCCGGAATGTAGATCACCGGGCGGCCGATGCAGTCGCGGTGGCGCAGCAGGCGGGCCTTTTTGTCCAGCTGGCTGCGGTCCATCTTGGACAGTTCGTCCACTCCGTACGTCTCGCGCCATTTGTTGGTCTTCAGGATGGCCTGCAGTGGGTATATATATTTAGTCGAAGTTCTTTAAGAATGTAAGGCCTTAATCTTGCCTCATATCTTATTGGAATCCTCTAATCCCAATAAGATATAACGTACATGCAAATCCTTTTAAATTTTATAAAGCATCTGGAACATACTTGGCTGTTTAACTTGTATTGTAATTTAATTTATCTTCCTTATGGAAAGAAATTTGCCCACTAAAGGTACCAAACTTTTTATTTGAAACGTGATAAGGGCTTTTTAATACGCTTTTTTAATACATTGTGTAAATGATTTTATCAACTGAAGGTCAGATTCAGACTCTTATTAGCCCACGATTTCTATGGAAAATAGATACATATACCTGCTGAAAGGGTGTTCAAAGCTTAGGTTCTATTGCTTTTCAGATGGTCAAATTTTTGGTTTTTATTTACGCATCGCTTACCTGGAATGCGTCATCTGTGGTCTTAAAAGCGCGCAGATAGCGCCGAAGCGAAAATTCGTTATGATATTGCTTCGGATCCGCCTCCACAATCAATTTCATGCGCTCCTTCAGATCCTTAAGGTCCTGCTCGTTAATTGGCGCCAGCTCCTCGGACGACATATTGCAGTGCTTAAAGCAGATCTCGATGGGAAATACAATGCGATTCCGTGCTAGAGAGCCTCGGATTTAGAACGGATTGTGCTGACACTGTCTAAATTGCAATCTGAGCTGTTTATTTTCTGAAATTTTTTCACAAGTAGAACGGATTTGTTTTTTCTTTTTCTGTTCAGTGTGACCGACTCAGTATCAGTAAAAAATACATACTAAAATTTAAAAAGTACCATAAATTACCGTTAATTCGTATGTTCGTTAAATTTAAAAAACTTGTAAGCACTACTTTTACTTTTTATTTCAAAAAATATATAAATCGAAAATCACTGGTTGAAAACACCGTCAAAGTCAATTTAAGTTTTTATCTTTTGACATTTGTGGATTTTCCATTTTGCCATTAATACCACATATTTTCTTATTTTTCTTTTAATAAATAGAAACTATTATTTTAAGCTCAAAGATTTTATTCACTCGTTTTACTTGTACCTTAAACATTTTTAAGGCTTACTTTAGTTGTCTAGATTTTTTTCTTTAATATTGTGAAATGTAAAAAATGCATCCTTTTGATTTAAAGGTATTTCGCAGAGACATAAATTAGTTGAAAGATATTTAAAGGTTTTCTTCATAATGTTTCAGTTTTCCAAAAAACTAAATTAAATTAGGAAATATTTTTTTAAAAAGATCAAACAAAAATAATACAAAAATGTACATGCACTTCATTTGGCATATTTATATACAGTTTTATATTTCGTAAATAACTGCAGTAATGATAAAAAAGGTTAACAATACATGATTGGTTGGCAGAAGCAAGCCACAAAAGAATACAAAATTCGCAGAATGCACAACTCTCTCAACTCAGCCATTTTTGGCCCTAAGTATTAGCTACAAATGCAGAGATTCCTAAATTGAGATTTCTATTGCTTGATGGTCGTCAGCCTCTCGGGCCAATTTCTTCGTCCTCCTCCTACTTGGGCACCATGACGCGGGCTATGCCCGGCAGGACCTCCGCTTGGAGTGGTCCAAACTCGACCCTTTCCCCGTCAACCGTGATAATGCCGTGATTGTCGTGTGGCTCCAGGCGGAAGGCCTTCACTGGCAGCACCTTCACGTATTCGTTGTTCACCTCCGGCAGGTGGGTGCCCGAGCTCATGTTGTAGAGGAAGCTCAGCAGGTGCGGCCGACTGATGCCGGCGCGTATGAGGATCAGGTAAATAGTGCCGTCGTTCAGCTGAGCCTTGGGCGCAAAATGGCAGTCGATGCCCAGATGCGTCTGATAGACGGCGTGCATCATCACGAACTCGCCCTCCTCAACCTGCCATCCCTGATTCTCGGGCAGGGGATCGGCCAGATCAGGCAGTTCGCTCGTCGGCCCGTAATTCAGCTGTCTGTTCTCCAGCGAGGCGGTCGCCAATCCAGTGAATTCACTCTCATCCGCCAGACTGTGGTAGATGCTCTCCGATATGGAATAGTAGAAGCTGCGCCGCGATCCTCCGGACAGCCAGCTGTCGCATCTGGACCGGAACGACTGATTGATGGACGTCTCCAGGGATATAACGTCCGCAAACTCCTGCGGCAGATACTCGGCACTGGAATGATAGCTGGGTGCCGGTCCTGTCAGCATGTCGATGTGTGTGTTGCAGCTCCGGCTGCCCTGCATCCTCCGATGGCCAGCATAGCCGGAGTGGCTCTGCGTCGAGGATTCCTGCTGCTCCGTCGGCAAATAGCTGATCCGGCCGTTGTAGGTGCGGAGATTCACCAGACGGTACAGTGTCCAGATGGTGAAACGCTGGTAGCCAAGCAGCCGGATGCGCTCGCTCTCGATGTCCACGTCCGAGATCAGACCCCAGCCGATGGACAGGAAGGAGTAGAGGGAGCGATTCTGAAGCTGCACGCGAACCACATCCATCGGAGAACTGCGTCCACTGATTACGGTGAGTGCAGCTCCTAGCACTGGTTTGCTGAAGTACGGTTCACTGTGAGAAAAAAAAACCGATAATTAAATTTTCCAAAAAAGAAGAAAGTGTTGGGTTTTATTCCTGTTTTCACTCTCGATTTCTTAATCAAGCCTGTTTACACCCGCAAATCGTGCAGTAATTGTTTAACTATTGGTAAACGGAAATTGTGGCAATTAAATTTTAAGGGACTAATTAACATGAATGGCAACAACTTTAAGATTATGTCGATGATAACTAACATGGGGAATTTTTTTTACCCATATAGACGTCATTTAACAGACCAACATGAGAAAGGGGCTTTAAAAAATGAGTAAATCGTAGATACACAATTTCCGGGAAATTGGGGAAATGTGATAAGCTTCGAGCAACGGCTCCGTGGAATATGGAAAGTGAAAACTAGGAGGAATAATTTGAATGAATAAGAAACTGAGAAAACCTACTTGTAGCAATGCGCTATGGACCTGGCCAGTCCGTTTCCAGAACCGCAGGGAATGATGCCAAGTGCCAGATGGGGCAGGACGTGCGCCCAATCCTGGCGCTGCAGGAGACCATTGACTATCTCGTGGAAGAGGCCATCTCCACCGACGGCCACGACACAGCACCAGGCGTCCAGGCACCTCGTGCTCATAAATTCAATCGCAAAATTTGAATGTTTGGTCACGTACAGGTCGTAGGGTACTTCGGCTTCGTTGAGCACTGGTGTCACGTGCATATTGAAAACCTCGCGGGCATCCCCGGATCCAGATTTCGGATTCAGCAGTACCAGAACCCTCCGACGTCGCTCATCCGCCGTGGGCGCCACAAAGATCTCCTCGAGCGTGCGGTGCAGCTGCCAGCGGAGGGACCGATACCACCGGTCCGCTTCCCTCATGTTGTCCTCGAAAGTGTCGAAGGATCTGAAGCGCAGGGTAAGCACTGTTCGCTCCCTGTGCAACTCCGTGCGGAGGCTCCTCTTTTTCAGGACATAGGCAAATACGTAAAGAAAGGCGCTGACATCGCCACCATCCAATGGAACATTCTCCCGGCTGTTGGTACTGCACTTACTGGGCGTGGTGGTCGGGCGATGATGATCCCCGGAGGCCGAAATGGCCGGGGAGTTGCCAGAACTGCATGCACAGGCTCCGGACATGGCCAAACGCCGCGATTTCTTGGGACGCATACACCGGGCACCCACTATGTCCCCGATCCGCACCTGCTGCTCCTTGATGATGCTGCCGGTAGGCGATTCCCGTTGCAGGGTGAATCCTGTGGCGTCCAGGCGAACCCGGAATACGTGGCTGCCCTTCTTGCGCTGGCTCGTGTAGAAGGTGTCGCTCACATCGTGCCCCTCATCCGCATCCGCCTCCTCCGGCCCTGAGGGCGTGGCCCTGGAACTGGCCGAACTCGGGCTAGTGGTCTTATCAAGAGATTCGCTCATTTCGACTGGAGATTCGGCTGCCAAGCAGCATGTTTCGGAAGTTTTTAGGCCCAGTTTTTTATGGCTCCCTTATCACAATCATGGCAACAGTGTGACCGTATGCAGAAAGCACAAAAATACCTACTGACACAAAGGAACTGAAGATCCTTTGAAAAATACCAACCTTTGCTAATAAAGCCGTTAAATCAGGATTACTTCTTTGTAAAATGAATATGCTAACAGGGAGACTAATGTATGACTTATTGAATTCAAATTCGATTTTTCACAATTTTATAATCCAAAAATTATTGAAGTGTGTTGAGTTAAGTATTTTTCGTGAGGTGCATTGGTGCATCGGCATCGAGATATTTCGGCGTTCGCTACACGGTCACACAAATATTAGTGTTTTGTGAATTGCTTCACAATCAAATCCAGAATTAAATTGCTATAAAAGATGATGCAAATGAGCGAGTACAAGGTGGTGCCGCAAAATGCGCCGCAGGACGACACTGTGGTTTGTCAGCCGCAGGCGGTGATTCCCGGAAATAATGCAAATGGAGCTGGTGCGTAGAAATATATGGATTAATCCCAAAGAGGAATTCCATCACACAGATGGCCGTTGTAAGATGCGCTCGGCTGTGTTTGTGTGGGCGTGTGCAAAAAGGCGGAACCGCATTCTCCTTTTTCTTGGCATTTCCTACAGCAGCGGTCAAAAATATAGCTCTCAAGATCTAGTCCTGGAAGATGTTTCTTCAGGCCTATATTATAAATCAATATACCTTTCGAATGGGGATCCGCTAAAAAATTTAAAAGCAAATTTTGGATTTTAAAGATTTATTATTGGGTTTTAAATAGCACTTTCAATTACTCACTATCAATTAGTCACACTTTGTAAACTTTAAAAACCACAATTTTCTATAAACATTTTTAAAATTTGAAAATCTTCCAAACAAATTATGCTTCGCATTAAAATGTAAATATTACAAAAAAAATCGTATACATTGACTTGACCGCTTCTGTACCTATGCTAATTTTCCTTGCACATACATATAGTGGGCAGAATATATTTAGAGCTTATCTGAAACTACGCCCCGTTGCAGAGAACTGGATGTCGATACCGGTGGGCATGCCCAACTGCCCGCAGGGCCTCGAATACTTGACCGCCCTGGACCAGCTGCTCGTTTCGCAGAAGATCGAGAAACTGGAGCTGATCACCGGCTTCGAGACAAAGAATCGCTTCAAGGTTAAGAATTCACTGGGCCAGAACGTCTACTTCGCGTACGAGGAGAGCGACTGCTGCACCCGAAACATGCTCGGCAGGTCGCGTCCATTCGAGATGAAGATCCTGGACAACTTTCAGAACGAGGTGCTCCATCTGTACCGGCCATTTAAGTGCGATATCCTCTGCTGCATCCCCAGCTGCATGAACGCCGTGGAGGTGTCCGCTCCGCCGGGCCAGGTGATCGGAAGCGTGGAGCAGGTTTGCACCTTCCTGCGCCCCAAGTTCAACATCAAAAACAACTGCGGCGACACCGTCCTGCAAATCGAGGGACCCCTCTGCCCCTGCAAGTGCTTCAGCGACACCAACTTCAAGGTCAGTGTGCGGCCAACAAGTGGTTATTCGCGTGCCTCGATCAATATTCCCATACCCAAACAAGTATACACACACTGCAGCGGGCAGCAGAGTAGCAACGTGGGAGGATGCTTTAATCAGATAAATCTCATCAGCTATTCCCAAAGACTCATACCCTTATTCATTCTCATTTAATTGCTGTTAGCTATTTTTAATATTTGAATACTTTTTAGTTGTAAATTTATCAGTTGTTGTGGTAAACCCCCCATTCAAACAAGTACAAAAAGTATCCCACTAATACAAGTGCTGGAAAATGAATAGTACCCAAGACAAGTTATAGTTAGAATTTATATCACTAAAGGGGGGAATTAACTTTATCTCTATATTTAAAATTCCCCAGCTCATCGTCTTTGTTAAAAGAGGAGAGTCTTTAAAAATACTCTATTTTAAAATAGCTCTAATCAGACACAGGCTTAAACGAAAACTGAAAGTATTTTTTGATTTGGTAAGATTTTGTAGAGTAAGAATTTGATCAGTAATACTATTTTAAAAAACCTTTAGATAGGTAATGTTTTTATCATTTTATAACTTTTTTATAAGTAGTGAATTTCATATTTTACTGACCGCCACTGTCTGGAACATATAAATATCAAGCAACTGCAGTCCGAGACACTGACGTCATGTGTCGCTATGCTTGAATGTCCAGAGCGAGTCAATTAATTCCGATACGGCGAATTATGTCTGTGTGCGAGTCGAATTCCGTCCCGATCAATGTTAAACACAAACATCTCTCGCCTTTTTACTCGATTGTAGGTATTGAGCGCCAATAATGAGGAGGTCGGAAAAATAAGCAAACAATGGTCTGGATTGGGCAGGGAGCTGTTCACCGATGCGGATTACTTCAGCGTCACCTTCCCCCTGAATCTGGATGTTCGCATGAAGGCACTTATATTCGCAGCGCTCTTTTTGATTGTGAGTATATCAGAAAATATCACGAATAAAATCTATATTAACATAACATCTATAAGAATATTATCATATGATGTGAAAGAAAGAAAGTAGGGAAAATAATTGATTTAATACGATACTTCAAAACTGATACAAAACATATGGAAAAGATTTACTCATTTTTGTTTTGGTTTATTTCAGGACGTTGTCTACTACGAGCAGTAAGCTGTCAATGAATCGATTTATAAATGAACAAACACAGACGTTATTATCGCCGACTGCTTTTTGGTTCGACGTGTTTCATCGTCATAGCTTTAAGAATATTTGAACCCCTTATTTAATTAACGTTTCCGGGAATCTGAACAGTGCAACGCTTTGATCGATTTGGAATCTCCACAGCAACGGAATCTCCCCGCACAATTTTGATCTAAACTGCAGTTGCACCTTCGAATTTTTAAGAACCTGGGTTTTGGCATTTAAAACGCACAACAATGTAGCACAAACACTGACAAAAACTCAACGGAAAACAGACTACACAAGAAAAAACTGACGAGAACGAGTGCCTTATGACGTCCTAGTTGTTATTGTCGTCACCCCGCCCCGTTTCCCCGATTTATATACCTCGACATACCTAGCTTTGTTGTACCCAAAGGTCGGAGCACAGGATTACTTAACTGCAACCATGGCGTACCTAACTAATTTACTATTACCTACTACATAATACATATATTTTTGTATGAAACTAACCACAATCGAATTGTTATCCATTATATGGCATAATAAGGCATTTCGGGATACCCCGATATCCTCTAGTGGCGCCACGCAATTTGCATCATTTAAATATGTACTTCATAAATTTATTTATCTCTCAGTTATGCTGTAAAATAAACAAACTATATTTTATACAAAACAAATGCGAACCATCTGCAATCGGTGGCATTGCGGACTTTTATACAAAGGACTCAAGCGACGGGGCCTATTGTTCGATTTAGTCGTGATTCAGTCGTGAACATCTGGAATGTAACTGGGCTTGGCTGATGAAAGGGATGTTCATCTATACTTAGTTATTTTTGGCGAAGTACTTTGTTTTCTCCTCTGGGTTCGGAACGATCTAGCAAAGTAATAGAAAGGCCATTTGTAAAGCTTTAAATATTTTGTCAGGAAGACTTTAAATGGTAAGCCCCTATTTTTACAAATGATGCAAGATGAATCTAATATTTTTAACCCAATATTGCTTTCAATGCAAGCTCGTTTAGAATTATGAAGGATTGTTTTCTAAACTCACCGTATCGGCACCTGGCCGCCAACCCGCTGGGCAAACCTCTCCATGAGTATCTGTGTACTGGAAGGCCTGCACCAGGCGAATAGTCTCGTCCACAGATCGTCCCACGGGCAGATCGTTCATGGTGATCTGTCGCAGTACTCCGGCTTGATCTATGATGAAGAGACCACGCAGGGCATGGCCACTAGACTCCAGATAGACGCCGTAGTCCTTGCTGATCTTGTGCGTCAGGTCGGAGAGCAGGGGGATCTTTACGTTGCCGAGACCGCCTTCTTTGCGCGGCGTGTTGATCCAGGCCAAGTGGGTGAAATGAGAGTCCACGCTGACGCCGATCACTTCCGTCTTAATCTTCTTGAACTCGGCGATGCGATCGGAGAAGGCTATGATCTCCGTTGGGCAGACAAAGGTGCTGGAATAGGAATAAGGAGGATGAAAATCGAAATACCACTAAAATTATACAGAATCTTTTATTAACAACTACTTTCTATGTAAAGTTTTATATTATAAAACATACAAAATTTACTCTTTAAAATATATACTTACAAATCGAGTGGATAGAAGAGCAGCACCACGTATTTTCCAAGATACTGGGACAGCGATAGTTTCACAATTTCCTTGTTGACGACAGCGGTTCCTTCGAACTGAGGGGCTGGCTTGGAAACTGTCAAAGTGAGGATAGTAAAGGGTTAATCATGGTCCTGGGTTAAATACTTTATGGGTGGTACTTACTGACTGCCTTGGTGTATTGGAGTTGATGGTCGCCCTTTGGCTGATCGGGATATACATTTCCGCCGGCAAAGGAGTAACACGATTCATTATCTTCTGGCTTAGCAGCTCCAACAAGTACTGCGGATAGCAGTAGGACCGATAAGTACTTGTTCATGACTGGGCTGAAACGAGATCCACGTATGAATATTCCAATTATATACGGTTTTTACCATACTTATTAACGCAACTTTTACAACTATTGCCGCCCCTTCGATGTTATATTAACAAGCTTATATATACCCACAGTAGATAACAGCTCTATTGAATAAACCTTTATTTATTATGTAGAGAAGGTTCGAACATTTAAGATTGTGTTTCAGCTATATTTATAGGTAAAAATGAATTGATTGAAAGGAAAATCCTCAATTTTGAAGGGTGGCAATGTTTCTGAAACACAATGCCTATCCAATCCATTAGAACTGGTATTTACTGTACTCACATACCTATAAAAACACGCCCACAACTCGTAGCCACGCAGTCAAAAAAATGTCTATTTCAATTGGAAGAACTTCAATTGATTTTGGTAGTTTGATTGTTGCTCTGCTTCCGAAAAGATAAGCTTATCAATTTCATTCACATTCACTGGTAATAAATTTTATAGTTGTCAGCGTGTAACTACATACTTCAATAAATAACTCGCAAGGCAAGTAGAATTTCAATGAACTCGTATATTTATATACGCATACATACATATATGCGATTCACTTCCTTATTTCTTTTAATATTTATTTTTATTTGCAGACACACAATTGCACAGCTGTTACCTTTTAAGCGCTTTGATTAACTCTTCTTTTTAATAACAAATTGTTCTGCCGGCATTAGTGTTACAGTCGTACGCTAAAATACCGCCAGCACGATTTGGTCACACTGTTACAGAGTTGCCAACATACATACTTAAAAAAATATTCAAAAATATGTTTGTCATACAAATTTAAAGGAAAGCAATTAATGGTTTTTAAAAATTAAAAAAAACAAACAACATATATACATAATATACATATGTTTCTTATTGTATTTGCAGTTGTTTTGAAACAACCATTTAAACATTAGCCAGATTTAAATCCGAATTTTTTTTCGGAAATACAAATTTGTATCGATGTACATCTTTGTCCCCCTATTTGATTTTTTCCATTTAAAAATTAACATGTTTACTTAGTTTTACTTACGCTATAAACTTTATTAAAATATATATATCAATATATAAATTGCTCGCGCTTAAAAATTAAGGTTTACGCCTGGAGTTAAAACAACATGTACATATCTATGCATGTTTACTTGCTAAGACCAATAAATATAGATATTTCTCTCTTACATCCTAGATGATATAATATGCATTACATCATTATCATGCGTCCTTTAAAAACTACAACAAATTGAGCAAAAATCTGTGTTAATTGCACAAAAAGCGAACATTTAAAGTACATTTCTTAGCATGCAAATTACTCATTTATTTTGCTAGCTTCGATTGAGAAATTTTTTGTTGTGGATAATGGTTGGTAGTGATAGTGTTGATCTTCATGTTGTGGTTGCTGTCGCAGCTGTTGATTGATGGGTTGGAGAAAAATGCACCTTGCCTTCTTCCGGGACGCGGTCTAGCTTTCCCAGACTTCGTCCCGCTGTTTGGCAGCTAACAGTTTGCGTTCTGTAAAGAGATTTTGGATATAATTAATGGGGGAAGTGCTTGGTAGAATAAGATATGAGCTACGTTGCCCCTTGGAGGTTTAAAAAATCGACCAAACATTTAGAATGGTCAATAAAATCATAGCAATCTAATTCCTTATCCCAGAGCTTGTCAACTCACCTTTGGCTTCACGTAGTACCCGCCTCTCGTTCTCTCGCTCCTGCGGCGCCGTAGGCAGTTTGACCCCCAATGCGCCGGAAACCAGTCGCCGCGCCAAGGCCGTGCACGTTTCCGGACGCTGGCGATACGGCTGCAATGATACGGCTCCAGCCTTCTTAGCCTTCAGACGTGACTCCAGCGTGGCCTCCGCCAGTGGCTTCAACTTGACAAAAGGATGTCCCATCGTCAGGACCTCAGCAGCTGTGAAAAATATTACTTAGTTGAAATAAGGAACCAATCTTCGATTAGAAAACAAGCAACTCACCAATGCGGGAACTACTGAACACAGCTAGGGCATGAGTATCGTCCACCCATTTAATGTCAAAGCCACTGCCCTTGTACTGGGCAAAAAGCATGAACAGGTCGGGCGTTTTGAACTCCACTGGGAAATTGGATACCTCCAGAACGTGGGGAAACTCCTCTTCGTTCAGCAGTTGTTGCTTGATGTGAAAGACCTGGGTGGATTTAAAAAAAAAATTGCAATTAATATCGCAAAAGATATATATTTGTCAAATGTTTAAACTAAGGTTTCCTTTAAAACATTTAAAATGGGTCTAAAATAGGAAAACTATTTAAAACGAGTAATTATAAAATTTCACTAAGACGTTTATATTTCAAAATTAAAAACACTCATTAATAGTAGTTTCTCTACTTACTGTATAGTCCATTTTGGGCAGCTCTATTTTGCACTTGCCAACAGATTCACTCAGTTCTTGGAGAATCTTGGGATCCAAGCAGTCACCACTTTCATCAAACATGTTTTCCCAGTCGTCCTCGTCCTCCTCGTCATCATCTTCAGTGGTGCTGTCTGCAGGTGGTTTCGCTGTGGCTGATGCTTGAGGAGATTGGCTTGCCTTGGGTGTCGCCGTTTCGATTTTTTCGGGAATCTCTAGCACATCCGAGACGAATGTTTGTTTCATGATGCGACGGTTGCTGCGATTGATTTCCTAAATTGACAAGAGAAGAAGAAAGGTTAATCTCTTTACTGGTTTCAATGAGGCTATAACTTACCTTTGAGGCTCGCTGCAATTCGCGCACATCGTTATCACATTTGGCAGCCTCCTCGCCATTGGTTGTCCTGGCCACCGCCACATCTTCGATGCGCAATGGCGGCGATGGCTGGGACCTGCCGTTGCTGGTGGATTTGTTACCATTGCCTGGCTTTGTACGCTGGGCTCCACTCATGATCTGTGAGGAAATAAACTTTGGATTAGATATGTAAACATTTACATTTTTAAAACTTGATCTAAAGTTACTTGGGGCAAACGAATAACTTGTTGAGATTTAGTTCGAATTTAAAAAAGGTCAATCTATTTATACATTTAATTTGTTGTTCTCTCTTTATCTGAAACTTGCGACAGCTATTTATTTTATGTTATATTTTTCAAGCAAATGGTAATTGATGATGAAAAGAAGCTCTATTTACAACAATTAATATATTTATGTGAATAATTTAAGTAAATGCTCAATTGAAATAAGTTTGGTATAGCATTTTTGACCGGTTTTTTAGCACACACCTCTTTATCACAGTCCGCTGGCTTGGCCGGTCGGTTCTCTTCGTTTAATTGAGTATCGTTTTCAGTTCCTGATATAACGAGTACAGTGGCGTTATCGGCTGTTGTAGATGCAGATATAGAGTTCGATTTCTTGCCGCGTTCTCTGCGCTCGCGATGCGATTTCGATTTCTTCGATTTGGACAGCTGCTGACCGTTGGCGTCGTCCGCCTTGCTCGAGTTTGTATCTGCAACTGGTGGTGATTCCACTGTCGTAATTGCCGCTGAGGCCGCTGGTGCTGCTGTTGCTGTTGTTACAACCGCTGTAGCTGTTGCCGTTGTAGTGGTCGGTGGTGTGGTTTGACTGCGACGTGCCCTTGGCACATAAACAGCGCGATCGGGACGGCGTTCGCGACGAGTGGCCGCTGCTGAGGAGTCCGCCTGTTGCTCTCTGCGAAACAGCGGAGCAAAACACAGGTAACAAGAAATGAAAGAAACGATAAGCGATTAGCTCACAACAGAATTTCGTCAGTTTCTGAGATACACACAAAGTCGAACCTCCATAAGAAAAACAATAATACTTATGCTAGTTTACAAACTTTGGAACAAATGCGACTTAGATTTACAGAAAACACTTCTAAACAAGAAAGGAATAGGGTCGTATATGTGCCGTTAGCAGCGCTGCAAGTTTTTGACTGAAATAAAACATAATTCCTAATAACATGAAAATGGGTCAAAATTTTGATCAACGTTAAATTGAAAACTTTGAATGCAGATTTTTACAGAATCGACCCACAAGTCTTTAGAGGCATGCCACTTTGGAATCGGCTTCGGTTTGGTAAAGTTATTGACTCTCGAAGTCCAATTTTAAGTCACTCTTTTACAAGACATCGGAAAATTAGAAATAACTGACATGAAAATGGGTCTAAATTTTGATCAACGTTAAAATGAAAATTTTGAACGCAGAATTTTAGAGAATCCTACCACAATTCTTTAGAGGTATTCCACTTTGAAATCGGCTTAAATTTGGTAAAGTTATGGACTCTCGAAGTCCAATTTTAAGTCACTCTTTTACAAGACATCGGAAAATTAGAAATAACTGACATGAAAAAGGGTCAAAATTTTAATCAACGTTAAATTGAAAACTTTGAATGCAGAATTTTAGAGAATCGTACCACAGTTCTTTAGAGGTATGCCACTTTGAAATCGGCTTAAATTTGGTAAAGTTATGGACTCTCGAAGTCCAATTTTAAGTCACTCTTTTACAAGACATCGGAAAATTAGAAATAACTGACATGAAAATGGGTCAAAATTTTAATCAACGTTAAATTGAAAACTTTGAATGCAGATTTTTAGAAAATCGACCCACAAGTCTTTAGAGGCATGCCACTTTGGAATCGGATTAAAATTAATAAAGTTATGGACTGTCGATGTCCAATTTTGGGTCAACGTTAAACAAGTCATCGGAAAATTAGAAATAACTAACATGAAAATGGGTCCAAAATTTGATTAACGTTAAATTGAAAATTTTGAATGCAGATTTTTAGAGAATGAAATCACAAGTCTTTAGAGGTATGCCACTTTGTAATCGGCTTAAGTTTGGTAAAGTAATGGACTCTGGAAGTCCAGTCGTGGGTGACCTTTTTACAAGTTGTCATAATTGTTGAAATAACTAAACATGAAAATGGGATCAACGTTAAATGGAAAATTTTGAATGCAGATTTTTAGAGAATCGAATCACAAGTCTTTAGATGTATCCCACTTTAAAATAAAATAATACCATTCTAATATAGAACTGAAAATAAATTTTGCACTTTGCTAGTGGTTTGTTTGCCCTAACGTGGTAGGTCTTCAATGTTCCTACCTGTTAGGGGATCCTATAGAGGTAAGATTTGTAGTTGCAGATGTCGCTGTTCCTGCAGCTGTTGTTGTTGTGTTTATTGTTGTTATTGATTCGTTCGCTGCAGCTGCTTCCTCGCTGCTGCTGTTGTTGTTATTGCTATTGTTGTTCCTTAAGGCTGGCGGTCTGTATAAATCCACCGAGTTCGATTTGCTTACTGCAAGATAAACAGATAGGTTACCATTAATGTGATACTTTGGAAGAGAAAAAGATGCAGATGTGCTCCATGATATACTTTAAAGGACACAAAAAAAGAATAGACAGAAAGATCGCCGAATGAGAGAGGCAAGCAGACGATTAGCAACAATAGTTGGCAAATGCTCAAAACAAACCGAAAAAATAGAGACTAAGGTGAAGCAACAGATTCGGCATAAAATAAATTAAAACAAAAATTCACTTATGTCGACCCAATTTTTCATGGCATGCTTTGGGCCCGATATTCGTGAATGTCAACATGAGACTTGGCAGGTGGATCCCAGGTGGTAACGGGTGGCAGAGGGGGCGGGGCAGCGATAGTGAGCGTGCGCAGCCGCGACCAGCTGAGCGTCTACCTGGTGAAGCCAAGTGAAGTGAAGTGAGGTGAGGTGTGTGATGCAACAGCACCAAAAATCCGCTCGAGAAAGAGGGCGACCTTGAATGAACGGTCGACGGCACTGCTTGCGTCGCTCAGCTGGCATCTGGTTAATTTTAGTTAAATATTTTTTTCGCTTTACCCTTAGCTAGAAAGTAGACATTACTTGTGTTGGAGGCGAAATTAATAAATTAATTAAAAGATTTAATACATAGATTACCAATCATATCAATTAAATTACTGCACCAATTTACTTATTATACAATCTAAGAATTGGTTTTTTAAATTGATAAATATTTATTTGTTATGATGGAACATTCTTTCCCAATTATAAATACTAATAAAATTTAAGGTAAAGATTTTTTAATATAACTACTTAAAAAAGTGCAATGTTATGAAACAAAAAATATCATACATTTTCATCAAATTGATATGTATGACCCAAAGTATTAGCGAGAACGGGTATATCCTTTTACATTTAAACCAGAAATATTATTAATTTTTTATTATAAATTATACCCAAAAATTAGAGTATTCTCCAGTTCGTTGCGTTCACACATTGCCATATATATTTTGATTTCTTTGTTTTGCATTTTCTGCGTATTTGCAAACATTTAAATTTATGGCCGCTTGCTAAACTCAAATGCCGAAACGCTTCGCGCCGAAATGTGATTAAAAACAAAACAGCCTTTGTTTATTTGCTTAGTTAAGTATTATCTACTCACATGGTGTTTCGCTGATATGCTTCTTAACGCCCATCTTACAGAGCTCCGTTGTGTTTCTTCTGCTGGCGCTGCTGCTTCTGCCGTTCCCGTGTGAATTGTTATTGCTCCGCCAGCTCCTCGCTGCCTCCCTATCTCGCTCCCTCTCACGGGTCTGCTGGTACCGCTCCCGCTCCTTCTCCCTCTGCTGCTGCTGCTTGCGGCTGTTAAATATTAATGAATTACTAATTAATCAATTCAAAACATTTTCGGAAGCTTAAAGAGGGTCTGCACTTTTGATCAAAGCTTATGTTATTTCCTCGGACAAGCATGTATTTTATAAATTACGGAAATTGATATTTATATTAATGGTCTTCCTCTTTATTATTTTATTGGGATTAATCCATTTTTTGTAACTCGTCCTTTAAGATGCTTTAAATGCTATCAATACTCACGCTTCAAAACCCTGTGGATCGAGGAGTTGGTTGCGAAAACACAGGACTGTGCGGCGCTGCGGCCCTTGGCCCACTGAGAAGGTGAACAGATCGTACTGCTGGCGGTATTTCTCACATGTTTGGTGGATGAGATAACGGCGGTAATTGCCCACAGGTGGAAAGAGCAGAACGCTGTAAAGAAAGGGAGAAGGTGAATAAACTATTGATCAATGTCGATCGCGTGAGTGTGTTTTGATGAGTCGTTTATGCGTGAATTCCATTAACGTTAATTGGGGGAATTGAAAACATTCCTGATAAACAACACACACACTTCTAATAAAGAATGTTTTTCGTCTAAGTTAACAAAACAGACTGAAACATATGTGGTCAGTACTTGGAAATTAAGAAAACAGAAAATGGATTTTAAAACCTTACTGTTACATGTTGTTTTCAAATGAATTAATTTCTTAAATTCAGATGCTCTAAAATACAAATTTGTAAAGTAGATCCGATATCAATTATAAGGGAATCCATCACTACATTCACTTTAATATTATTTTATTGTCTTCATTATTAAATTATTGTATAGTTTTATAACTGAAGATATTATGGCCCCGCATAAACGAAGTTAGAAAGACGGCCAATTAGACCAGAATTCATAACAGGTTGTTGGGAATTCTCACCCAGAAGAGGAAGCACAAGACCTTTAGAAGAGGGCCAAAACAAAAACAAAACCGAAGCGAAGCACGGCTTGTAAAATGTATTACGTAACGATGGTGTAATATTTAAAAACTGAAATTTCTATGCGGCGCTAGCGGTTGTTTATCGCGCGGCGATTAATTGTTTATTAAGCGCGGACTGAATGCAAAAAGAGCATGAAGCCCCCACAAAATATTGGTGTTAGTTGGCGCAACTGCAATGCGGAAAATGGCAAATCTTGTTGTTGTTGTTGCTGTTGCAGCTGGGAAAACTCGAAATTGTGCAGAAAAAAAGAAGCGAAAAACTGGTAATTTCTGCACGAAAGGCACACAAAACTCGTACTACTTCTCCATATTGTTGTTGTTTTTTTTCTGTTGCACATTTCCGTATTACCATTGTTGTAACGGGACTTGGTTACAAGTCTCTTTCTCTCTCTTTCTAACAATGTCTTTATTTGTTGTTTTTAGAGGTGAACAGGGGGATAATATTTCCCTCTCCCTTACTCACACAAGCAGAGACCACAACACACACACACCTACGCACTTGATATTCTCGTGGCAAAAGGTTCTAAATTGTATTCTTTTCGTCGGCATGATTCTTACCCACTACTTAGGCGCTTCTTCACAAACAACTCGATATCACAACCGACATTATGCACAAATTCCTGATCAATTAGACTTAAATTATTTGCGAATGCCTCCAGTTTATTTAAAAAAAGTCGCGACGACGAAAAACCCGACGTCGCACGCACACACACAGTTACACAGTTAGAACTATTGGTGATACTCACAGGTTGGGAAGTCATCGATGTATTTTCCACGATTAGACATCGATGATTTGCTACGACTATCGATGTTTGAAGGCGCCAAAGCTTAAGAAATTTAAATTTGTTTTATACATTTAGTATTTGCATATTAGATAGTTATCGCATAATAATTTTGTTGTTTTAAGAAAACCTTCCTTGTGAACTTTCAATCCATTTTTTCTAGTTTTTATGGCTCCTGCCATGCCTGGCAAATTCGCCAAACCATTTCATTTAGCGTATCCCTTTCCCCGCACTTACTTGGGTCAGCTTCAGAATGCAGAGCTATTGGCAGATAATTTGGAATATTAAAGTCATTAGTGGGAAAAAGAAAGGATTCCGGAATCTTGATTTAAACATTGGTTGTTATCGACTATCGATTCGTGTATAGCAAAGACCCAAACCATTATACTATGAACAAATCTATAAAGGCTTAACGCTTTTTTAAGTTTACAAAATTCAAAATTTAAGTTTATTTCACATTATAAATAAATCGTTAATCCACCCACATGCTTTAACTATAAAGTAAATATATATTTTCTTTCTATTCCCTTTTAGAAATAAATTTTACAAAATTACAAAGTTTAAACCAGAGCCTGTACAAATGTTTAAAAAAAATTAAAAGATGTAAATGTTTAAGACCATTTTATACCGAAGGACTGTTAAAAGTAGGTTAAGTTCATTTTACAAGCTTAGTGGCTTTCCACTTCCTTCAATGAGCTACTTTTTTTTGACTAAGCAGTGCAGAGTTGTTCGCTGCCAATATTTGAGTGGGTGCTCAAAATTAAATTTTGCATAAACACGAACGTCCGAACGGAAAAGCGGGGGGAAAACCTGTCGCTCACTCCTTTTCCGCTTTCACGGCTGTCAACGGGCTATCGCGTCCTTGACACCTCCCAAGCCACCAAAGCAACCGAAAACCACCCACTTGCACCACCACCCACTGCCATTTTCTAATGGTTTTGTTCGGGAAACTCGCTGTTTGCGCCCGGCAAATGTTTATTTATGAATTTCTTTCACTTTCGGTCCTGCTCTTTATGGATCGAAGTGTCACCAGACGGCGACTTTAACCACGACAAATATTTTGGCGGAGTCAACTTTTTATTCTTGTTTAATTTGTTTTGGTTTTTGCATTTTATTGCTCAATTAATTGGGCAGGCAAGCGGAGCAAATAAAGTTGCGCCCTTGCAGATGATAAATCGGGAGAATCGCACACAAATATTCCGCCATTCACCGATTTCAGAGCAGTGGGCTATGAGCCATAAAAGTCAATTCCGAAAACCCACGCTGAAAACACTATGAAAAACACTAAGCTTCAATGGCTGAGATCAAATTAAAATCGAACAATAAATTATTTTTTAAAATGGCTTAATATATGAAGTCCATTTTAACAACCAAGGAATGACTGTTTTTCCTAACTGACTTCCAATTATTTTTTAATGAATAATATTTTGTAAGAAATAAGCTTTTAAATAATAAGCTTCTGCCTTAATATATAGAAAATCAAAATAAATAAAAGTTAACTATTTATATTTAAATAGTGTTCAAGATAAGGGTAAATATTTTTGCGAGTGCTTGGTTATCGCTCATACATTTCCATTCATTACAGGACGAAAGGCAGGCCAAAAACTATACCCATTGCCACGCCCCGTCCGGCAATTTGTAACGCCTTTTGCTGTCATCTCCTGTCAAAATGGCTTTCATAAAACTGACTCTTCGGCCCAGTCCCCAATTTTCGGCAAATTGTCCCCGTTTATTTCGCCTGATAATGCCTCAATAAAATCTGCCCGGCATCTTTTATGGGTAGGTGTTCGGATATATGGCTGGGTTTCTGCTGTAGGTGTAGGTGTCTGTTATCGGCAATATATGTCCTTCCCGTACCTTCACCAAATATCCCATGTTATGCCAAACTATTTTGCAATTACAAAAGTTGTAAATTTTTACGATCTTAAAGCGTTTTGCCTGTAAAAGCCTGGATGGAAGGTCGTTTTGAATTGGAATTTCATCTTTTTGGCCAGCAATCGGTAAGGTTGGTTTGGTAAAATAGTTTTTCATCCATTTATGATTACAACATCATCTGGTTTTAATTACTTTTGAGTCCTGCGGGTGGCCTCAGAGATTAGGGCAGCAATTTACTTGTACTGAATATTGTGCTATTTATTTAAAAGTTTGTTTAACATTTCTATTGAATTTAAAAGAACATAAATATGCCTTTTTTAATACAAATTATATTCTAATTGAAACCGATTATATAAACATTATAATAATTTGTTTTAACTGATTTATCAATTGACTACATTTAATTTCTTTTAACCATTTTGTTATTTATATTGTCCTTAACCAATTTTTCTTTTACCTTAGCTTATTTACTTTTTCTTATCTTGACTTTGATTGTGTAAGCTTTTAATATTTCTTTATCCCGCGGTCTTTTCATTAATTGAGTTTCTGCGAGAGACTACACAGCAAAATGCTTTGCATAGGTATTTAAGACATCAATGAAGGTGGGGAAAATAAATCAGCCTTTTACCTTCGCTTTGTTTGTTTTCCAGCTTCTTTTATCTTGAGGCTCCCTTGTGATTCTGGAAATTTTCCGCTAAGTTGTAAAGCTGCTGTTCAAGGCTTTTCCGACAACTGCGAAATTGTTCGCTGCATTTTTCTTATGGCTTTGCAATAAATAAAGTTTTAATTGCGCTTCGACGGGATTCTTGGCAGCAGAAAGATTATAATTTCAGATAATTCACACATTTCAACAATTTCAATTAGTGGTCAAGGAGTTGGCCAATTAATATTCCGGAAAGAAGTGAGTGAATTTCCATGATTAAAATTCGAGTCAGAGGACAAAGTCTAGACTCCGCTCATAATTTTCTGATAAAACTTGAGTAATTTGGGCTACGTGATTCAGTCTAATCGAAGGCAAACATAAACACACTTAAGATAATCAATTTATGGTTTCACACGCCTCGATGCGACAAATTCGGTTTTCATTCTCCATATGCCGGTGGAAAATTTCTTATTCATAGCTGAATTAAATTCCCTTCAAAACAAACAAATGGAAAATCCAGAGAACTCGTTTCCTCATTTTTCCCTTTTTGTCCTGGGATGCCTTTCCTTCTAATTTCCTTTTATCGAATTTACGATTTGTTGGTCATGTCATCAACTCTCGACTACGGCGACGCCAACACTGCGGATACGCAATGTTCAGTGGGTTTTTGGGCGACTCTCGGAATTCGTTTTTCCTTTTGTGCCCGTTTTTCTGCATCAATCTTTGATTTGCAAATTATTTTTGCATTCCACACAAACGACTTGTGTTTTTATAGTTCCAAGGGATCCATTTTTTTTTGGGTCCTGCCTGATAAATTGTCCCACATAAAGAGCAACAAGGAATCGCTGCTAAGGCCTAGGGTTCAAATTTAAAGAGCATGAAATGGAATTGTGGGTGCGACAATAAACGTAAAGTTATGCGTATGAGGGGAATTTGCTATGTTGTGTTACGAGAGGTGTTAAATCTTAAAGAGGTTGTAAAATGGGTAAAATTATGTGTACTTCTGATATTTCAATTTATTAAAGATTATGGTGTTTATAACTTAAAAGTGTTAAAGTTAATAATAAGGTGGGGCTTGAGTCAAATTGTAATATCTGTTATATAACCTTTAACAAAGATAATAACAAGAAATCGTGTATAGTGACTAAAAGAAATTACTATTGGAGAAAAATTACACTCATTTATAAACCTTTACAATCTCTCATTACTTTGATCTTTACGCAAAGTAATAAATAAAGTAAACTCAAAAACCCCTCTGCATATAACTCTCGTTTTTATCAACTCTTATGCGGCTTATAATTTATGGGCATTCAAATGGAAGAAATCTTTGAAACGCCGCAGGACCTGTTCGCATGCATTGCCAAATGTCATGTGGCTGGCGCCACATAACCTTTTTGGCCCCGTTATCCCGTCTTGCAGCCCACGCACCCGAGTCCTTTTTGGCTGACATTTGCAAAGTGCAGCTGGGCGAACTCCAAAACAAAGCAACAAAAAACTGGAGGCAAATGCAGACGATGACGCTAGCCACATCTGTGTGGGTGCACAGAAAAAAAAACTTTTTGGGAATTTATAGATAAATAGGCGCTTATTTATACGGCATCAACATGCAACTGACAGCAATTTTGGATATGTCTTCCGTTATAAGGAAAAGGGAACCCAAGGAAACCCTAAAGCGTTTATTTTATAATGTTCTAATTTGAATACAAATTTACGCTTTAACAATTATAATTTACCTTTCGATATTTGTTGGCCGATTCGTATAATACATTTTTTTTCTCAATTTAATTGTATATTCTAAGATCTAACTATCATTTTTCTCAGTGTTTTATTGTTTTTGGTCCTGCATCATGACTAAAGATGGTTTTTTTTGTAAAGTTCCGAAACAATTTTTTTTGTTCGTAGTTTGGAATAATACCAACTTGAACGTTAAGCCACCGACAAGAAAACTAAAGAAACGGTAGACATACAAATGGTCACGTTCCTTGCGTGAAAATTTCTACTTATTCTTTTGCGTGTTTTGCTGTGTGCGGTAAACACTTTATATACGTAAGTAGTTGAAAAGTCGAGAGGGAAACTCGCAAGACGATCATAAGCGTGAAAACTAGACAAAAGTTAGCGAACAAAATGCAAATCGGGTTTATAGGTTGGCATGTATACTAGAAGGGAATTATTTATCGAAGTCTGGAAAATATAAACTTATTAGTTTTGTTTTCTAAACAAGAGCTTATTAATAAATTTAAGAAATCTAGCCGTTCTAATATTGTTGTTAATTTTAAGTTAAATTAAAGTTTCTCTGAAACTGTAAAGATGCAAAATATAAGTACTCTTGAAGCTGTACAAGCAATTAAAAAATGTATCACGTATACGCAGTGATGGCTCTGCTTCTTTATTAAGAAGAAATTCAATAAACAGTCAGCTTATATTTGTTTTGAAAATGTAATGCATTTGGGGGCTTACAAAATAGATTATATTTAATTAATTAATTAAATGATGGTTAAATCTAACCAAATTCAAATTATATTAATATACTGGTGTATATTACCATATAATCTGTAGTTAAATAGTTTTTAAAAACATTAGTAAAATATTCTTAAGGCATCTGCTGGTCATGTGTAGTTTTTAAAATATCAAACCCTGCAATTAAAAACATATACAATTGTGCAGCTTGGTTACTCCTGGAGTTTTCCATGCTTTAGCAACATAAGCACTCTGTTTAATTGGCTCAGTTGCGATGTTGGATATCCAGAAATAACGCTGGCAACCCAAAGATTGACCAATATTCCGCCCGGCACGTTTCCATCTCTATGTGACCGCATTTCGCAATTGGATTCGCAATCGCCGGGCTTTTGGGCCAACTGCGATGCGAAATAAATGTTTATAATTCAACGGAAATGTTCAGCAAGGAAGTGTTCAGGAATCCTCCCACAATGACTGCCTCTTACACTAGCAACTCGACTCCCTTCATATATACTATATATATATATATATACTCGTGTGGTGGCGATTGTTGCGCTTTTCTTGTCGGTTGGAAAAACATGGCAATGCCTTATTGCTGTTGTGCATTTCCCCAGCAGACTTAAATGAAATTGACTTTAAGTTTTCAAGCTTTCCTGCCAAGAATAGCTCCCACTTAACAGCCAGGAACTCGGCGACATAAGAGCCTCTTGAGTATGCAAATGGGAAGCGGAATCCATTTTGGTAGGCGCCTAAGTCGTTTTTAACTTCCGTGACACAAGTCCGGAACCCGATGGCCATTCACAGATGAGCTAAAAATAATATCTTAAAAAAGGATATTCTAGGCAAGAATTTTAGAATGCCTTTTAGATTGACTAGTGAGTAAGTTTGAAATTACCTGAAGCCCAATATATTTTTTATCACTTTCTAAGTCACTCTTAAATTCTTGATTGTAATTTATTTTTAACTGCCTAACACCTAAAAAAACTAAGTCCACAGAAAGCTTTGTTTTGTTCCCAAAAATAAATTAAAAGTGTAAAGAACAAATATATATATTTTTTTTTTTAAATCCAGAGAACGCCATTGCAATTTGCCACTAATTTTCTGACCGCATCTGCTCCTGTTAGGCCAAAAATAAAGTCGGTCGTAACATGACGACGTCATCCGTCATCTGGGTATCTCGTTAACAGGCTAAAATCGGGCAGAATCAGCTTAGATGATTTCCTTCAAGTAAGGAGTAGAATGGTGCAGCTTTCCACTCAATGAAAGTTGACAACAGGCGGCAGAAACTGAAATGGAAAGAAAAACAATGGCGGTGTCAATGACTTGGTCCTGAAACCCTGAGTCCTGAGTCCTAAATCCTGGATCCTCATTCCCGAGTTCCTCCCCTCTTTGGCTAATGAAAGTGGACAGGGGCTGCTGGAAGCAAAAGCGCTTAAGTCAATTTGAGTTTCACTCAGTGAGGGCAACCAGCGAGGACATCTCAGGATGTCTTAGAGTTTCTGAGGACATCTTGCAGGACAGCAAAGTTCAGATGGCCAGGCGCGTGTTTCCGCTTAAAAGTTTTCTGTTTTTCCAGTTGCTGTCGTCAGCAATTGAGGCGCCCCAAATCCTCGACAGATTGTTGTTACTGCCTTTGCTGTGGTGTTGGCTAATTGCGATTTAATGACGATGACAATTTGATAAGAGGATTTGCTGCATTGTCCATCCGACCCGTTGTCTCCGTGAAATCTACCAAATAGATCTACCAATTGAATCAGCCATTTCGATGCTACACGGAAAAAAAATCGAGCAATTAACTTGGGTAATTCCATTTTGGATTTAAAAATATTATCAAATTTATTTATATACTTTTTCCAACAATCGTTAAGTTAAGGACTTATTAAATTGTTTAATAACTTGATTTATTGTTAATAATTTGGTTATTTGCTTATAGATACAAAAAACGAATATAAGTAGTAATGCTGATTAGGTTATACTTAATAACAAATGCACATTTAAAATTTTTGAGAATATTTATAATCATGTCTTTTAGTAATATTTAATCTTCTATTTAAATAATGTACACATAAATATTTATAATGAGTACAGCGAAGCTTTACTTGTGAGAAAAATATAGTGAACAATTTATAAAGGAAATTGTATCTTTTTCTTCAAAATCCAATTAATCTTATAAAAAAATAATTATCTAAAATTGTTTTCTGTGCACCCTGGAGACAATGCAATCACATGAGCATTTTACGGGCCGGCGAACCAAAAGAAAACTGCGATAAAAAGCCAATGTCAGCAGCAGGAGCACGGGAAGAAGTCCAAGTCAGAGGCGCCTTGACGCAGACAATGGCTGTAAAATAACTGGAAAAATTGAACATGAATTGAAATAAAAGCGATAGTAATTGAAATCGAAAACCCGAGGAGTTTCGTTGTTCGAAATCGCTGTCATTTGGTGGGGAAAGAGCTCAGCTTCAAGTTAACTCGCTGAAAAATCAGAGGTTTAATTTTCTTAAAGGATAATTCAACGAAACACGTAAATATTAAATTGCTAAACTCGCTGGCAAGCAGTTTTAATTTTGTGGAAACTGAAGCTAGGCATCTGACTGGTTAAGGCCATATACATTTGTTTTTCACTGTTTCAATGGCAAAACCTCAAAGGTGATATTTTATGCGTCAATGGTATTCATTTTTGTCTTTATTCACCAAATTTTTTGGGGTTTTATTGCGGTTCGTCCTACATTTCCCTCAGGTTCAAATGTAGATTCACTTTGATGTGGGTAGCACTCGCATATATTTATAATTATTATTGGCATTTTCAAGGGCCAAATTCGGACCCTTTTTTGTGGCCTTATGATAACGGTTGAAAGCGCCCTTCTTGTCAAATGAGTTTTGATAAAATCACCAATAAAAACCGAAAATTTGTCCAGGCCGCAAAAAGTTTTCGCCTGTCACTCTCGCGCTTTCAATTAATGCGACAAATGTGTGAGTCTATGGAAAGAAAATATATATATATGGGAGCTTTGTTGCCGGGAATATATTTCCTTTTTGCAAGTCTGCTTTTTTTTGGCTGGTACGTGACTTGCCAAAGAAAGTCAATGACTTTCGCAGACTCCCAAGTGGCTTTGTTATGTCCGTTCTAAAATCCCGCTTTAAAGACCAACTCTCAAATCAATTAATATGTTTCATGGCCATGAAAGTGGCGTGTGGCGATAAGCCAGCTTCGCTCCATGTGGCCACTGAAAGCTGGCGATACAAACTGCTTCAATTTTACTGTCCCCAAACTGTCATAAACTGTAAATGCACAGTAAAAGCCATAAGTATAAGGCGGGGGTGCTGGCAGATTCCTTCGTATAGTTGAGGAAGAAGCCAAAGCTGTCAGAACAAGAAGTTAAGTTCGAGGAGCTCTTGGAACTATCTTACACTGGGCTTGATTTGTTATACAAACATAGAAAAGATATATAGATACAAAGATACTTATAATTCTAAAAATTAAATTAAATCTATCGAGGTGCTATAAAAAATACTAGAGGCTGGAAACTTTTACTCTTGGGATTTATTTATTAGATTTCCAGAAGAAAATTATTTATTTAAATGACTTAGAATAATAGTGTTAGACCTTTTAAAAGTTGATTTAAAGATTTTTGTAGTTATGCAACACTATGAGGTTTTGTAGTAATGCTAATAAGATTGTATAAGTAGTTCCAGTTTTTTATGACTAATAAATCAATAATAGTTTTATAGATCCTTATATTAAATTCCACTAGTGCTTTCTAAAGCAATATAAGCCTGCTGATTGTTTCTATTTCTGCAACTTATGTTTAAAGAACTTCTAGCATTTTGAACTCTGCCTTCAGGTTCTTTTCATTAACCTGTTGTTTTTTAGTATAGCAAGCTTTGGGCTAAACATTAAAGCCAGAACAAAAGACAGTTGTTTTTTGGCCAAGTGCAAAAATCTCCCGCAGGCTGAAAGCGAGTTAAACCAAAAGCCAACATTCGCCACACGAGAGTACGTATATGTATAAAGTCATGCACATGAATAACCCGTTGGCACGACATATCATCGCCCATTCTGCTGGCTTAAATCTCTTGGGTGGGCGGAAGGTGGGCGTGGCAGGGCGCCTGCAGCTTTCATTAGTTCAATGTCAATGTTTTGTTGTGCGATCCTGGAACTGGAAAACTGGCGACACTACATGTGTGTGCGCCCACCCATTCGTCTGGTTTGGTTTTTTTTTTAATTTTAAGCGCATGTTGATGCCTCCTGCTCCCTTCAATCCCACCTGTTTCACCTTTGTCTGTCTAGTGATTAAATGAGTACGAGCTGCAGGTGTCCCGCATTAGGACTTCCCGCTGCTCCTTCGTTGCAAAAGGAATGCAAATTAAAATTTGTATCTCTCCTTGGATCTCTTAGCCATCAGGTTCTCCGGATGTTCTGTGTAAACAGCAAATTGAATGAGGTGAGGAAAGCAATCGATATCCGGATGGCAGGAGAAATCTTTAAGTTCCTTCAAGTCTGGATATCCAATTTCCTTTCTCCCTGAAACCAACCGCAACACGTGCCAGTGGTTTGGAGGCACTAAGAAAAAGTAAAAGCATATGTCACAATTTCGTAAGAAAAGTTTAAGCATTTTTATCTAAATAGGACATATTAAAATAACAACATTGCTTTGATTTTTATATTTTCTTTAAGATTAAGTCATTTTGAATATCAAGAGTAAATTAATAAATATATTGTACTAATTATCTTAAAATTACAAACACAAAATGTAATCAGTAAGGCTTTTCAGCATAAGTAAACATTTTTAAAGTTAAAATATTAAAAGACTTGGGTGACTTTAACAACATCTGTTTTATAAAATTTTGGTAGAAAACCTTAGCACATTTTTTTTTAGGTGCATACTCGAAATTAGGAGTACTTACCACATCACAAACATAGAAATTAGGCTAAAAGTGCGGATTTCGTTGGCAGCCAATAATGCTGTGGCACTTACGTAATTCGAAATTTGTTTCTCGCCAGGGCAACAGTCGTATGCAAACTTTATTAATTACGCGCCCCAATGACCAGTGTCGACCATCGACCAAGGATTTCTTGTGCAAGTCCTGCAAAACTTTGGCTGTTTACTATTTTCCCCGAATCGAGTTTAGCCCACCCATTGTCATGTTGTGCAATTTGAACCAGCAGCGAAAATCAAACAAAAGTTTTTCAAATTAAAAATTCAACGCATTTCATTCGAAAAATCAACAGCTTCAGCACGTGGCAGTAACACGAATCAAATCAATGAATAAAACAAGGAAAACAATGTTTGCTTTGCAAACGGAAATAGCCAATAAAATGCATACCGATTTTTATAGCAAAAACAAAGCACTTAATCCCCTTGTAGGTTTTTGTTTATGGGATAATATTGCATAGTTTAATTGAAAGCCCTGAACGATTTAAGTTTCCTTTTTTCAATAAAAAATATAATATTTTTTGTTGATATTGTCATGTACTTTTTTTTGATATTGTATGTAGGTGTCTGACTGAAAAGTAGTAAAATTAATTCGAATTCATTTAATTTTGTATTACTAGGAAATGCGAAAAAAGTTTCGGTGGTATTTTTTAAAATGGAAATTTAGTAAACTTGTTCTGGATTGTTGCCAATTTACATACTTAATTATGCAACAAATAGTTCAAAATGAAGAGCATTTAAAGTAAATATTTGTTTTAATATAATGTGTTAAGCAACACTAACTTAAATGTGACCCTACCATAAACATACTTTTGAAATACTTTTAGAACCCAACACTCCAAGGCCAAAAGTCAAATGTCAATTACTTTAATAGTTCTGTAATTCTAGTAAAAAATTATTGCACCAAAAAAGTTCCCTTAAAAGGTGATAATAACCTCAGTAGACTATTTCAAAATGTCAATTAATCCAAAAACGATAAAGAATTCAACAAATCAAGCTAAAAACGGTGAAGAAAACGAATTCTTGGCAAATATTGGACTGCTGGCCACAACGACGTAAGATATATTTTATTATATTATGATTGTAGAAAGTTTCCCATACTAAATGATATATCCACATTCTTGGAGTTTTATAATTATTAATACGGTTTGGTTTGCAGAATGACGGAGATTCGCCAACGTCAGCTGAAAAAACCAAAAAAAGTAGTGTCAGACTTTGGAGATGATGAGTTATTTGTGAAGCGCCCCGATTTCAGTAAGCTGAACAGGATTGTAAAGGACTCATTAAATCAAAGGAAGACGGGAATGGAAGACTCCTCCAAAAATAATGCCGAATCTTCGGAGGACTCTGAAGAAGAGGAAGAGAAGGAGGAGGCCGACTATTTTAGAACATCCTCTATTCCCGGTCAGAGGTTCGTATAGTTAGAATGTAATTATAGACATAATTTTATGACACAAATAATAAACTTCTTAACTTTTAAGTTTATTGAAAAATAAATTGTCATTACCATAAATATACAACTTTTAGTTTTAAAGCTACTTTGAGCTTACCTTGAATATAGAAACCTTTATATTAAAAACATAAAATTTTAAACAGAACAATATTCATAGCTTGCTTACTAAGTATATTCTTTTAACATATAATTACTAATAACTTGAAAATATGCCGCACAAAAATGACCAGTTGCTAGGTTTTAATAGGATCTAATTCCTTTCCCATAATCCCCTATAGGTTGTACAACTTCCTGAGCCAACTGACCTCGCACCGCTGGATTTGGTGCGAGTTCGTGGAGTCCTTCTTGGACAAGCCCATCCTGGCTGGAGCCTACGACATGGAGCGCTTCATCAGCGAGTGCTGTCCGCTGTTGGGAACCCGCTGTTTGCCCCGCAGAGGATGGCAGTTACTGCGCCGGAATATGGGAAAGGCCCGGCGATTTTCCCCGGCCTTCATCGAACTGGAGCGTTCGGAACTGGAGCGCACCCGAAGAATTGTCCGTGAGTTGCAGCAGTATCGTTTCGATGCCCAGGAAGACGGTCCCTACTTGGACCAGATCCCCAAGCGGATCCCCTTGCCACTGGCCACGGATGCCAAGGTCACCAGCTTCCTGCAGGGACACTCCCACAAGGGCATCATCGACGGATGTGTCATGGACTACGACCCGCAGGACAGCACCTACCTAGTTCGCTTCACCAAGAATGGCAAGTCGGCGGTTTTTAGTCTCCAGGACTCTCGGCTCTATTCCGAGCAGGACTCCACGGCCCTGCCACTATCGATTATGATGCATGGCACCAAGTCGACTCCGACTAAGCCAGAAAGTGCCTCGCAAGAGAAGTTCGGCAATAAGCGGTACAACAAGGACCTTTTGGAATCCGTGCTGCTGCTCAAGAAGATGATGGTTGTCAAGGAGAGGGCCGTGTTGGACATAGCCCAAATGAACGAGGACTTCGAGTGTGGCAGGGAGTCGGCTCCTTCGGCCAGTCGTCGGGATGCCAAGATCAGTCCGAAACGGGAGAATCTCCAGCGTCGCTATGCGGCCAGTATGATAACCCTGCACCGAGTGAACGCGGATGTCATGAATCCGGTGCACATCCTCCACGACCACCTGGCCGAGTATCAAAAGCAGGAGGAGGAGCAGGAGGCCAAGGGCGGTCGACCCGCCAGCGAGGTCTACCAAAAGTGTCGCCAGCAGGCGGAACTGGATCTCAAGCTGGCCGGGAGTGAGAAGTCCCTGAAGATAGAATCGGATCGCACCAGGGAGTTCGTCTGCAACCTCCACACCATACTGTATCTTAACGGGAAGTTGGGGCGCGAGAACAGCTCCGACATGGAGGTGGTGCTGGCCGACCTGATAGCCCACATGGTGGCCAACATGCCGCCATCGCTGGGCCTCCAATTCAAGGAGGCCCTGGACTCTCTGGATCCCCTGCGTCAGCAGGTGGTGGCCATGTTCAAGGCCACCCAAAAGACGGAGCGCTTTCAAATCACCCAACAGGCTCCGCTGCAAACAGAGGATGGCATCTACAACTTTGTGGTCGAGGCCCAGCCGGATCCTCCATGTTAAACACACCCTGGAACCCTGAAATAAAGCCTCGCTCTTATTTATGGCTCAATTAGTTGGAGTGTCATGTGCATTGGGAGTTTGTCGACGAAGGAGCTTAACGAAGTTTTCTCCGCATCCTGAAGTTGCAACAATGTACAGCTTGTAATGCTCTCACAGTATTTATATAGACGGGTATTCGAGGGGGGGTATTCGAGAGGGGGGATGGGCACGTCTAACTCCGATTTCTCACGGAGAAAATACGTACAAGTTTCCATTGGCACGTCGCAGATCAAGTCAGTCGTAAAACAGTTGACAAATTGGCAGGCAAATAAGTAATGCGTATGTGAAACGAGAGCATTAAAAGATCACTCCTAAAAAATAAAACCATACAATTTAGGACTTTAAAGAGTACTGTAGGACCTTTTAAGGGTTTAAGCTTATCAATAATTCCTGGATTTGAACATTCAGTTAAATGTGGGTTTCTCATGTTATGGATAAGACAGTAGGAATGGATAAGACAGTATTAAAATTTTCTGTCTACCATGTGAGGCTAAGTAATCAGAAAATATATCACAATTTAAGTTTATGATTTTAAGTTGCTTATAATATAGTTTTCTAAATAGTGCTACAGTTTTTGTTATATGCTTAAAACTAATTTAAATTCGGCCACAAATAGATGTTAAAATTGTTAACACACAATTATTTAAAAGTTCTGGTGTTTGGTTTAATGTGTTATGTTATATACCAGTTTATTTTTAGTGCTTAAATATAGAGCAGACCATAAAGCTCCTACACAAAAAAGACGTTCCAATTTGCCTTTTAGGAGCCAAACTAAAATTTCAGCACTGCAACGTTGCATCGACATAAATCAGCATTCAAAGTGTTTTCAGTTTTTTAATTACTAGATGGATGCAATGCGCTCGTAAATTGTGTGGGTAAGCCAGCTCCACCGAGGAATTTTCCAACGCCCATGTGGCCACCATAAAGACATCATTAATGTGCCTCCGGCTGCACTGCGTCCCTCTGTCCGCCGGGAAGAAAAATGATCGGCCAAAGAGCTGATGGCGCGTGTCCTGCGGGAGTGGCCTCTGTCCATTTGGCTCTCAGATGCTCCGTCGCCGGGCAAAAAAGCCAAGATGTGCGTATCCTCCATGGAATCCTCGCAAGCGGACGACTCGTAAATATTTATAATGCGATGGCTGCAGGGGCGGCGACTACTGCTATAAATTTATAGAGTGCAGAAAGCATCGCAGTGTACAATTGTGGAAAATTGTTTAGTCTTGGGGCTTAAAAATGAAATAGGGTAAGATTTAATTTGAATTCTCTTACAACTAAATTAAAAAAATACAAATTAAAATTTATTTCACTTTTAAATTTATTATAATTTACAATTTAAGTGTGCCAAATTGCACTTTATTTATTTATAAGAAAGTATGTGTGTCTGTAAGAAAAAATAATTTTTAAGTTAAATTAAATTATTATTTGATAAAAATCATAATTTTAAGCTCCTCCCTTAATATTTTGTCCAGTATTGTTGATATATTATTTAATGACATTTTTGTTTAGAGCTTAGCTTGATTAATGAATTCGAAGTATCTATTTTAAGAATTCCTGGTAAACTTTAAGTACACCACGGAAAAAATGGTCAGACTTGGTTGCTTGACATCAAGGATCCCCCGCCAGGAAAAGCAAACGTAACAAATGGCAGCAAATAAATGTTGGCCGGACAACTTTATCCGGTCAAGTACCCGCCATGTGGGCCCGAGTTGGCCAAGTTGACTACGCGTGCTAAATGAAATTCAATACGCCGCCTTATATAATGCATCCGAGATGACTAAAGTTTTTCTGTTTTGTTGACACTTGATCATTAATTATATTTGCTCGTGGCGGGGCATCGTTTATATGGAATTGAATCAATACATAACAGCGCTTAAGTGGCCGCATATATATAATCGCGTATCCACATGCCAGCAAAGCAATCGTATAAAAGCGGCAACCTAATTGATTAACGACTCTGAAGGGCTGCGGATGTGGGATGTGGGATGGATTAATCCCAATACCAATGGAACTGTTGCCACAAGCCGCTCAATTTGCTTTATTAAATTGTCATCTATAGTTGGCCTGGCTTCCGTTAAGTCGTTCCGAGCCAAAAATTTGGGTCAGCAAGTGCCCGCTGATTAGAAAGCCCCCGGCGTGGCAGTGGGCGTGGCACGCTGGCAGCACTCATACTTCTTGTCTAGTTTGGGTTTTTGTTTTGTTGCCATGGGCTAAGCATTTTTATTGCTGTAGGTTGCGGAATTATTGCTCTTAAAGTCGACTGTGGTATACTGAAATTAATAAAATAAAAACAATTTTTTTCTTGGTATTTCCATTTAAATTATTCAAAAACGTTGTTGTTTTAAGAAGGATTCCCCTTCAAGATTCTGTCAATGTAAAAATGTTGGAATATATTTACCATTTCAAGTCTCCGAATCAATTCAACTAACAGCAGAAAATAAAAAAAATAAAATGTCCAATTCATTTGAAAATAGTCAAAGCTGTATCAAATTATTAACCAAAAGTCCCATAAGCAAATTAACATATTTTGGCCGTCTTCAATTTAAACAAATTTTTTTTTTGGGTAATTTTAATACACCAATAAAGTTTGTTCATGCCCAAAAAACAATAAAAAGCCCACAAGAAAATGACTTAAAATTTTGCATAAAACTCGGAGGATCTCCAAGTGGGCATAAACCAAATTGATTGCTGTTTTTTAAAATGTAACGGAAAGTGATGTTAAATGGCCCCCTAAATGCTGAGGATAAATAAATAATCATTTAACATTTTGGTTTTTAAAAAGCAAATGAATTTAATGCAGACGAGTTAATATGTTTATCTTACAAACAACGCTTTATATAGCATACTTTTTTGGGCGTATTGATTTTAATCAGCTTATTGCCATTAAAGTATAAATGGTTAATTTATATATTGATGGGATTCAATTTCTGTCGGGTACATAATAAATTGAAAATAAATATTTCCTCTTTTGGGAAATGTAAGCGCATATGTAAGTTTCGGGTAAGAGCTGTAAGTGAAGCATTTTCTACGCCTGTAAATCAATGCGTGGCAGTCTGAAACTCGACTCGAACGACACGCAGAAAAATTAATGACTTAAAAAATAAATTATCACAAATATTGGTATGGGAAAGTAGAAGTATTCGATTGTTTTTACAAGGTAACTGAATACTTTAGTATCCCAAAATGTTTATAACAAGTAATACAATTTTTTTAAAAATGTATTTAAAAATAACTTGGAGGTTTCAAACTTAAATTAAATATCTTAGAAAATGGGAAAACATTTTGTAGTGTATTTCTGTGTGTCTCTTTACACATGTGTTCGTGTGTGCCAAATGATTTATGAAATGGGCAGCAGTTTGCTGCGGCAGCTGGTTTACAGGGGTCAGGGGTCAGCGGGACATGAAATGCAAATGTGCAACAAAAACGGAATGAAAGCGAAAACAAACACAAACGCTAAAGTAAGTGCAAACAGTGAAAAAAATGTTGGTGAAATGGAAAAACAAAAGCACAGCCGGTGGCATTCATTCCATAAAGCGGAAATAATGGCATAAGTTTGGTTACGCTTCCGCTTACGTTATAAATTACAATGATTGACGTCGCGTGTTGCGAAAGCCGCAGCTTTAATTATGCCTGAAATATGTGCGACTATTTATTTTAAGCGTTGAGCCGTGAATCGATACTGGGAAAATATTTAACTTGGCCTGAAATCAGCCACATGCATAGATATCGCATATTCACAGAATCACGCTTTTACAGATGCACAAAAACCAAGAGCAATTAGGGGGCATCATGGCAGTATTTCAGTCTCGAGTTGGTCCTTTCATTTTTGTGGAAAGCCAATGGGTTGTGGCACATATTGCTGGCAGTAATTGGAAATGTGCAGGCCAACGAGAAGTGCTAAAAATTCCCATGCAAAACGTATAAAAGGCTGGCAAAACGCTGGATTTTTAAAAATGTACATCATTTTGATTGTGGCTTTAAAGCATTAGAAATACTTTACCAAAGTGTAATTTGCCATCAGATATTTGGATAATTTCAAAAATTAATTTTCTTAAATCCAATACATCCTCACGTAAATAGAAATGTTAGCAATTAAGCATTCATTAGATCTAGGACACTTCAAATTTATTTTGTTTTGTCTAATCTTATTGCATGGCAGACACTTTTGCTGACCAGGATTAAATTAAGATGTGAACAAACATCAAGTCCTGCAAATTCGATAGCCTTGGAAACAGACTCACAGTCTTCCCACAGTTTATTTATTTATCTGCCAAATATTTTAGCCTTGGGCTCAATTTGCTATTTGCAGTACACAAAAATATATATACTCGTGCATTTTCAAATTTTCCGACTGTCACATCTTGGATCTCACAAATGAATTCTCGGGGCCACTTTTGATACAAATTATAATGTGCTGTAATTTGGTTTAATGCACGCACTGTGAAACCTAACCAAAGTCATTTATTGTCGCCTGAAGGCTTCAACTGTGGCATTGCTCATACGCAGTGTGGGCCAGGGCCAAACAGTGGACTGGCCCTCTCTTTAAGCCACTGGCTTGGTATTTGCAATTGAATGCAACTTAACAAGGTGCACTGATTGCCATTTAGTTGGCTTTGTATTTGAGCGGTCGATTCCAGTTAATACAATTAATAACGCATTCAAGGTGGTGTTAAATGCATTCTGCAAAGTTAATAAAATAAAAACCTTAAAATGAATTAAGCAATGTAATGTAATTACAGTCAAAAGTCCAATTAAATTTATTTAATATATATTAAATTGCCAAATTATCTGAGAATGGAGGGCAACAAGGTTATTAATTAGGAAAATAATCCATTTAAAGAGAATGAAATAACATTTAACAAAATCTTCAATATTAATAAAGGGCTATAGATTTTTGAGGGGACGTTCGATTCACTTGTCGCATTTTAAGGATGCAGAGCAATGAAGGACATGCTGAAGTATCCTCATGTCTGCAGTATTTTTGCACTGCATCAGACACGTGTTTCCGTTTTTTCATTGCATTGCAGATTCCATTTACTCATTCTCGTTTTTCAATCTGTTCTGAGCAGTTGGACTCGCATGCGAATAATTGCCGTAGCATTTATGGAAATCTCCATAGCAATGAACGTGCCTCTTATTTATGATTCTCATTCCTTCTGGTTCTAGTTCCTTATTTGTAAAACAGCAAAACGTTTCAAAACGTTAGTATTCGTAAGCTGTTGAAATGCAACAGAAAGCCTTCCAGACGATGCTTGTTGTTTTTAAGCCTGTCCATCACTCAACACTCAAAAGAGATTAGACAGGGATCAAGTTCGAGGGCTATTGAGGGTATATGGGTCGGCAAAAATATTTAAGAGTTCATTAGCAATTTCAGAATGAACTTCTGGCAATACAACATTTTTATTAGAGACTATTTGTAAATGGGAAATATTTTGCTTTTAGTACAAATATAGGCTTGAACTACTAATGTACTTGGCTTTTCAAAACAAAATAAAAATGATTTATCCAATTTATTTAATTAAAACTATTGTAGACATTAAATGTTTTGACGAATAATGAGTTAATTCTAATATATCTGCAAGCAGAAATTTGACAAAAATGTACCATTTAATTTTTATTGTGTTCATTTTCCTATATAATTTAAACTCAGTACTTCTTTAAAGAATTTTAATGATTTTTCGCCAGGGTGAAATCGCCTCGAGTTTCCCTCGGAAATCGAAAAACACCAGAGGCTGGGGAAAGTGGCAGCTATTCCTGCAAAGAGCAATCCATTCTGGACAAATAATTGCGCCTTGTGACCCAGCTGATGATGCTATCTGTGGATGATTTATTCGGTGATAGAGGACAATTTAAAGTTGCCCCATTGCCTGCTGCCAGAGGTTTTTGGCTTTAATTTGATTTAAACAACTGTCGATGGCCCGAAGTGTTAGTTGTGCCCACAGGTCAAGCTTGATTAGCATATAAATCAAGTGGATTTGATCTTATTCTATACTTCGGGGCTGCCCGTCTCGAGGTATTAATTAGGGAAAACAGGCAAAGGCCCCAGGGTCCGGGAAATTAACTTGGCCTTGTAAACTTAATAAAAAAGTTTTGGTCTCGGTTCGTTTTCTTTTTCTGCGCCCTTGGTTTGGGGTTGGAAAAATACCGAAGAAAAAGTTCACCAAACTTTGTGCTTAAAATTTCATTTGTTACTGTTGCTCTCGATGTCTGGCGTTTGGAATTCGCTTGTTTTTCCTTCTCCCTTCGGTTCGGAAAATGCATTCTGCTTGGATTCCCAACCATCTATCAATGTACATTTAAGTCCGATACCCGAATAAATTGGAATCTAGGCAAATGGAAAAATCTGAAGCGCTTTCCACTTGAGAAAATTGAGTAGGCTTCGTGAACAGCTGCCCACTTACCCAAAACTCGTGCCCAGGTAAAACAGCAAAACATAAAAATTTTTGTAAAAACAATTTTAGCAAACAGGCGACTTGTGTTTCAAAGCGATCTTTAATTAGTATTGTTTACTTTCCAGCATTACTATTCTGAAATAAATTTATGCAACTAAAAAATTCTTGTCTTAAATAAATATATTCCTAAGGTAAGGTTAACGAAATAAACCCTTAAGAATGGAAAATAAAAACGAAGGCCCAGGTTTTAAATAGACTTTGTTGGAGGGAAATATACAATTTATTGCTCTTTATAATCTTTTCAAAACACTTCCACATTGAACAAATTTAAATTTCTTCTAAAAATAAGATTCTATTTAATTTAAGGGAAATCCCTTCTATTTGCTTTTGCATGCTAATTAATCCCACAAAATTTTTCGCATGTGGCATCGGGTAAACACTTCCTTATTTGCCAGCGGAAATTTGAAAAATCGCGTTTGTTGGTCGGGTGGAATCGCAAAACTCGCTCGTTAGCTTTTGATTTACCCCTCAGGCAGCTTAGCCATAAATTCCGCCACAAATTCAGCTCGTTTGCCAATTTGCGTTGTTTTTTTAAAGTCCGGTGGAAATGGAAAGGGGGGCTCCCCACACTTTTGACCGAGGGCCATTCAACACCGACCGTCCAAAGAGCTAGAGAAATCCGCTAAATGCTCACAGTCCCGCGGCCAAATCGCCGGAGGGAAAACAGATTTAATGAATTTATGTCAAGGTGCGGCGTAATCCGGGATTCTGGCTCCGGCCTTAGCTGTCCTGCCGGACAAGTGTCGGATTTGGGCGCTCCTTGAAAGGCGCTCCTCGAAGGCGACAGCGTTATCAACAATAAGGCCGAATGCCATTTTAATTGGCGCAACGGGACAGCCCAGCTGTCAGCCGGTGGCGTGCACTAAAAAAAATATTTTACATACTTAACTTACTTTTTCAAAAACCAACTTTATGCAAATGCAGTTAACTGTTAACATTTGTGACATGTTTGAGATTTGTATCTTACCAAAACCTAGTTAAACTTAAAAAACCAATACCATTTTTATTTATATTTGCTGGACAAATTGTCGGTGGGAATATTTAATTTGTATCTTTAAAGAAAATTGTTGCTTAACTAGACTATTGTTTAAAATATTTAAATAAAAATATTATTTATTATCTTTAATATTTGATTTATTTATATATTTAAATATATTTAATATTTTTATATGATTGACTTTGGGTAAAGGTGATTACATTGTGGATTTTAAAATTTTGCAAAGAGGAAGTTAATTTAATTCTAGTCTGTTTCTATAACAAATAATTTTATTATTGTGTCTGGATGGCGAGGCGGCAATTTGTCGCCACCAGCAGAAGTGGCTCCCCTGGGAGAAAGGACCGGAAAAGTGGGGTGGGACCAGTGGGTGGTCACGCCCCCCCGAACACCCACCCAAAAACCCCAAGGAACTGCCCCAGAATTCACCGCTTGACTTGGCCTTCGCTCATTGCGCACAATTAAAAGTTGTCCGCGACGTTTGCCACGCCACAAATCCAAACAACTTGGTCCTCTTGCGATCCGTTCCCTCACTTTCCAAATAACAAATGTGCAAAGTTTAGTGAATTAAATGCGTCGCCGATGACATTTTCCCGGGGATTCGTCGCCGACAGCTGAAAAGCCGACACTGAGTTTTCCCAGTCACCCGGGAAAAACTTTCAATTGATTCCGACAAACGCGCATCCAAAACTGCTGAAAACTAATCTAGTTGCGATTCGGAGAACGTATTTATGGGGCGATAGTTCAAGGTCTAAGGGCTTATTTTTTCATTCCCAGAAAAACCCATCATATCTTACAAATATCTCCGAATTATTGTTCTTTGGAGAGGTTACTATTAGCATAATTTTAAGTTCCTTTAAGTATATTATATCTTTACTTCGGGTATTATTAATAAATATGTTTAATTGATCTCTTGTAGTTTTTAGGGTCAATGATTTCCTGTTTCTAAAGAAAACTGCACATATTTATAAAAGTTTATTTAAGAGTATAAAAAGACCTCAGCTTATTTTTATAAGCTGCCATAACTACAGTCTGGCGCATAATTATTTTTTAAACTGCAAAATTATATTGCAAATTAATTATTTACAATATTGCATTTTACTATTTATTAACTTCATTTATTTTTGATATTTCTCTTTTATAGCATAGTGTTATTTATTTTTTTGCATGTAATTTCTCACAGATTGCCTGGTTAAAATAATCAATTTAATTCAATATTTCCCCAAAAAAAAACAACCCGAACAAAACATGAATTTGGCTCTAAATAGGAGTGTCCAGAAGGGCGGCTGTCAGGTTTTGGGCCTCAACAAGTACAGTATACAGCAGTGGCTGAAGACCATTGATACGATCATCTACGATGGGGATGGTGTCCTGTGGAAGCACGACGAAGTCCTTGAGAAAGCACCGGAGACGTTCAACGCCCTTCGAGCCATGGGAAAGGAGGCCTATATCTGCAGCAATAACTCAGCGATTTCGGTGGCAGGAATCTGCAGGAAGGCCCAGGAAATGGGTTTTTTGGTGGCCAAAAATGAGATACTATCCTCGGGCCAGACCTTAGCTCGCTTTATGAAGGAGAAGAAATTCAAAAAGAAAGTGTATGTGGTGGGGGGCCAGGGAATCATCGATGAACTGAAACTGGTGGGCATCGAATCCCTGCCCTTGGATCATCCCTCGTTGCAGGGCTTCTCGATGATGGAACACGTCCACTCCATCTTTTTGGATCCCAATGTGGGCGCTGTGGTGGTGGGAAATGACAAGGACTTCAATATGATCAAGTTGACCAAGGCCTGTTGCTATCTTAAGGATCCCGAGGTCATGTTTGTGGCCACGAATCGCGATATGGCCTTTCCGGCGGGTCCTGGCCGATTGGTTCCCCGTGCCGGAGTTATGGTCTCCGCCATTCAGGCGGCCAGTCAAAGGATGCCCTTCACCTGCGGAAAGCCCAATCCCTATATGTGCATCGATCTGATGCGCCAGGGAGTTATTCAACCGGAGAGGACCTTGATTATTGGAGATACGTGAGTTCATTTGTATTCAATATTTAATTTTAATATAATTTTATAAGTGACTTGTTTATGTTTGGAATACAACAATGATACAAATAATTCATAATACAAATAATTAAATGTATCGTATCAACTTTCTTTAAGCTTTGTTATTAATATTCGATACTTAAAAAATATTCGCTAATTAGTAAAATACAATTTATTCCAATATATTGATATATTTTAGTTTTCGTGACATTTCTTTCTACATTTCATTGACAGCATGTATACGGACATTCTTTTTGGCTACAATTGCGGCTTTCAAACTTTGTTGGTGGGCACTGGGGTACACAGCTATCAGGATGCCATCGAGGCTCAAGGATCTAAGGTTCCATTACTATATCAGCAAGTTCCCGATCTCTATGTGCCAAGACTGTCCAATCTCTTGCCCTTCCTGTCCTCTCGAAATAGATAATGTGTAACTTATTGTGCCATAGGATAATAAATAAACTTTGATGTTTAAACTAAAATACATTGTTTTTATAAGTCCCATATCTATATATATTTAATTTGGATTGATTAGTGGTAAGTTCTAGGCAACTCTATTCAGTCTGCATTATTTCCTCTTATATATATTTTTAAGTTTCTATTTGATCAAGGCTTCGCTTGTTTTCTAGTCAACATTCCCGCTTGGAAACACAATATCTTATAGCTATGTTCAAGCAAACCTGCTCCGACCTGACAAAGTTGCCAAAACAAAGGGTCCGCCAGTGGCTGTCGTCCATCGAGTCCGTGATTTGCGATGCGGACGGGGTCCTGTGGCACTTTTCGAAGGACATCGAGGGGGCGGTGGATACCTTCAATCAGTTGAAAGCCACCGGCCGAAAGACCTTCATTGTGTCGAACAACTCGGAGATTTCCAGGATGGACATGGTCAAGAAGGCGAAGGGATTTGGCATTCAGATCGAGGAGGACTGTGTCCTGACCTCGTCCTACTCGTGTGCCAATTTCCTGGCCGAAAAGAAGTTCCAGAAGAAGGCGTTCGTCATGGGCGAGTACGGAATCCACTACGAGCTGGAGCAACTGGGCATTTGCTCCTCCAAAGTGTCCGAGACGCTGGAAAGGCCCATCCATGAGTTTGTCGCCGATCTTAAACTGGATCCCGATGTGGGGGCGGTGGTTGTGGGTCGGGACGAGGGCTTCAACATGGCCAAGGTGGTGCGTGCCGGCACTTATCTGCTCAATCCCAGCATAATATTCCTGGGCACCTGCCTGGATGCCGCCTATCCCATCGGCAATAACCGGGTGATAGTTGGCGCCGCAGCCACCTTGGCGGCGGTGAAGGCCCTTACTGGACGGAAGCCACTTGTGCTGGGAAAGCCCAATCCCTGGATGGCTGCTCCACTCTTGCAAGCCGGCGTCATCAAACCAGAGACCACGTTGATGGTGGGCGACACGTGAGTGATTCTTAGGGAAAGCAAAGAAATCTTAAGGAAAAGGCTCGATTTATTATGTATATTTATAAATAATTATTTTAAGAGATTAAATCATGAGTAGGAAGAGTGAAACCCTCCAATCCTAATATTACATGCTACTTACAAAACGTTTTCTTTGTAGGCTGTTTATCTTAAATTGTGATTACCATTTCTTAGAAAAGGTAATCATCAGTAAACCCTTTTTATCGCAGCCTGTTCTTTGTAAAGTATATTTTTAAAATCTACCTAATATTACACCCCCCGATTAGACTCGAGACGGATATTCGGTTCGCGGCGAACTGTGAGTTCCAGTCCCTGATGGTCGGCAGTGGTGTTAATAGCCTGAAGGAGGTCCAGAAGATCGTCGAGGAGGGCGACCCAAAGAAGATGGACCTGGTGCCCGACACCTACCTACCCAGTTTTGGCCACTTGCTGGAGTTCCTCTGCTAGACCGCATACAAATTGTAAATTATCATTGGCAACGGTTTCTACATAAAATCAATACCACCACTGCGGCCTGCCTTCAATGTCAGCCACAAATCTGGGCCCTTTGTCGGGTTTCGGTCCCTTGTCAAAAGTCGAACACTTGCAGTCCTAACAGCAACAACACAAATACGGAAAAAATCCACGGCGGTGTTCGTCACTTCATCGCCATCGTCGTCGAGCATGACCGACAGATGCGGTGCGGCTTGCCACTCCTCATCCCCCTGAGTCTCCTCTTTTTGGTATGGGTGCACTGCAAAAAACTGCATTCCAAACAAGAAATTAAACTGATTTTAAATTCACGACTCTTATTTGTCAAGTTTTCTGTCTTAACCTATTTTTTTTAGGAGTGTTTTGTGCTCGCTTATCTATCAACAATAACTTTTCTTACAGCATGAACTGAAAAGCTGCTTATCTATGATTACATTTTTATTTTAATTTTTTCATGTTCTACACGTAGTTTTTTTTATCTAATTTGATTTTATTTTTGTGACCCCATAAATCACAGAAGTGTCAACAATACACGTTGTGCATAAAATAAATCTTACTTGTACTATATAAACACAATAAAAATCACTAGAGTTTTGAACTCATCAAATTAAAGTTGCACCATTATATTTTAGGTTCACAGTTCGGCGAATTAATTTTAAAAGCCGAGCCTCTATTTTTTACTGCATTTATAGGTGATTTCGAGTAATTTGTGTAATTTTTCCGAGTGCACCTTATCCAAACAGGCAGTCGAAATGGCTGCCATGGACACGCCTCTGGTGTGTTTAAAACGGTTTTTGCCGCCAGACATTTTCTGAAGCCGCATATAAAATATACGGCCCACAAAACGTGTGGCATACTTAGCGGCGTCGCCAAGTGTGTTTTCACAATCTGTTGTCCTTTTCGTCCTTCGTCCCTCCTGCGGGGTCGCGATAGGTGTCAGTTCAGCATGTTTCCAAGTTATTGAATGTCACAATTTGTAAATATTGTCTATTTATACTCGCCTATTTGTGTGTTTTCAGCTGTTTGTGATTCAATGGGAAAATAATATGCGAGTCGAGTGTCATTGGTCATTGTGTTTTCCATCGTGATTTTTCTATATTTTCTAAAATTTAATGCTGCAGTTTATTACTGACTTTTGGTGAATCCAAAGAGAATTATTGGTCATAGTTACGACATTTTCAACAAAAGTGTGCCAAAAAGTGTATTATTTAATGTTTTAAGTCAAAAGTAAATTAGTTTTTCTTTGAATTAATGCAAAATCTAACCATGATATAAGTATTTTTTATTTCCCTCTTAAGGGCATTGAATACTCCCTCATATATGTACGCTTTTGTTAAGTCGGTAGTTTATATTCGATTGGTATTTTTTGTTGTCGTTGCTTTCATCGTTAATTCGAAATGCTGGGCCTTGTTTACAGAGCAGTGTTTGTTTTCTGTTTGTGGCATCTGCCCATCCAGTTGTCAACTATCCTGTGAAGGGATGAGATTGCTGTGCCCTGTAATTGAGGGCCGTTCAAAGCTAATTATGCGAGTGTTTTGGTGTAGAAAGACATACACATGCACTGAGAAAAAAATATAGGTGCCTGGAATAACCTTTTTTGTAGGCATATTTTGAAAGTTGGTTCAAGTATCTCAAAGATTTAAATATTAACCTTATTCTAGAGATTTTTAATCATTAATTATTTTCGCCACTAAACGCAACATTCAGTGTCATTTTTACACCGGTCTTCCCAGCTTTAGTTATGTAAATTTAATTACTTCTGACCTAATAGACTTCTGAAAAGTAAAATTATAAAATTTAAAGAAAATAACAGTACCTTTTGATTAGTTTGCCCCACGATTTAGATTACTTAAAGTTTTCAATAGATCTCCAAGATAAACCATTAAATAACGAATATTCTGAGCACATTTTTTCTCAGTTCACCGAGAGTGGGGGGACTGGAAAAAGTTAGAAATGAAGCGATATTTCCGGAGCTGGGTTCACTTGGCACCAACGTTCAGATCCCGGGTGTGGATAGCTGTCAGGATGCCGCCGGCTCCCACGTTATTGTCATTCCGGCGGATAAAGTGGGGCCCGGGGAATTTAGTTGTGTATTAAATGGAGAACAAGTGCTCCTTGTTACGCGGCATCACAATGCCCGATGTTTGGCATTGTTTGCCATTGTCTCCGACTTTCGCCGTCCGGAGAAAAAACCGTGAGAAGTTTGAGTGGAGCTTGGAATTCCGGCGAATCACATGGCCAACATTAATTAAACTTTTGACGCTGCACAGCTTCGATGCTGTGGACAAAAGGCGTCTAATTAATTAGCAAACAGTGTGACAGGGTCAACACTTTGTCATCGATGCTCGCCAAAAGTCGCAAAAAGCCAAAAACTGTTTGTCGTTTGTCAAAGACTCAATCCAAGGCCCATCACCACTTGAGGCCCGAATAATGATAATCCTTGTAGCATCAAAAACCCATAAAATTGTTTTGGGCGGCGACACCGCCGAGAAAGTCATCAGCAGATATATTTACTCGGGGTCGGCGGGACCTTGGTGTTGACATTATCCGGGGCTGATTTATTATCGCCCAGCGTGGTGACACTTCAGTGCTGGCGGGAACAATAGAGTTCCCTGGCCACCTTTGTTTTTCACACAAACAGATTCAAATCGCTAAGCCCAGGGCATTAAAGCATTTCGTGAGGTTTGTTGTCAGGCTCCCAGATATGCACACCTACAATTAGGTGCTTACCTTTGGAGTGCTTTAGTAAGTAAGGAGGAATTGAAATATGAGTTATATTATATATCATTAGGCAAGTAAATATTATACTTTAATTATAAAATATGTAAGTACTAAGCAACATTTTTTTTAAACATTTTAAATGTAATATTTCAAATTTGTATTTAATTTTGATCATAACAAAAAATAGATAAAAATTCATAAGACTGGTTAATTGTGAATCCATTTTTTTATTCCAACGAATTAATTTTAGGTATCCCAAAGTAATTAATTTTTATATTATTAATTAAAAACAGTGACAGCAAAATTTGTTTACTAAAAGGACCTGTCATTTGATAGACCAGCTCGGTAAAATTATTTTTTTTCACATTGAATCAATAATAAATCAATTTAGTCTTCTCAAAAAAAAACCTTATTATGAATTTTTTGTGTTGAACAAGTTATTATTAAATATAAAAACCTAATTACTTTTTATTAAAATTGCACCACCTATAAGCATTACAAAATATTTACAATAATGACCAACATTTTCCAACAAGTAAGTTTATTTACTAACTCCAAAATTTTCTCAATTAGTAAGTTCCCAAAACAGAGCAGTAAGCCCTTAATTTCGGGGGTATTAATACCATACATTACACACATCTACACACACTGATATGTGTGTGGATGACAGTTTCAGGAAACACGCAATAATATCCAGTTAAGATGGGTTGTATTGTGTTTGTGTTGGCTCCCCTTGTTCCAATTATTTGCTGTTATCTTAGATCGGTATATATCCCCATTATTAGCTTGGGTCTCACGTGCGGACCGTAATTCACTCCGGCAGGTTGCCAGTTGGCCCGTTTGCCCGTTTCCAGTTTCCAGTTGCCACCTGGCCAAGTCGACCTTGCCATTGCCGCCCCCCGGTGCGTGTGTGTTTGTATCTTATTGTTATGGTTATTATTATTTAAATTCCTTTGTGGAGCTGCGGAGCATTATTACCGGCTTCTCGACTGTCTTGACTAAAGTCGACATCCTGCCAACGTGCTTAGCATAAGATACGCAAATGCGCAAGGACCTCCACCTCCTGGTCCTTCTTCTCCATCCCCCTAATCCCTTCGAGTTTGGATTTTCCCAGGACCGAGATTTTCCCATCGGCCTGACACTGCGTTGGCAATTATCCGACAGGACCCGGCCAAATTGAATTGCAAGTGGCCGCCTTAAGTGCTCGTTATCATTTTCCAAACTGCGTCTGGCTAGTAAACTTTGGCTATTATGGCGGCTGTGGTAATTGCGGTGCGAAATCTGAAAATCAATGCAAATCAGGCCCGCAAAATTTGATAAATTATTCGCACACTAAAAGCATTTCGGATTTCTCATCATCATTTATTTGCACAATCGCTTGAAATTATTCATATTGGTTTCGATTACGTATTTGACTTCACAATATTAAAGCTAAACTAGATCTAGATAAATTAGGGTATATTTTTATTAAAAAAGGAGGATACTAAATCATTGCTTTTGAGCAGAAAGATTGGCGATGTCCCCTACCTTTATTGTGAGTATTTCTATTTAAAGAGTTTAAGGCATAGTAATCCTCAAATAAAATTATTTTAGAAGGTATTTTTACTATCACCATTCAAACACTTCCAAAGAATGACTTAGGATCCCCTCTCCTGGACTTCAGTAATCTGAATTGAAAGCTAGATTTTGTATCTTTGGTTTTCGTTTATGCTTTGCATACTTGCTAAATTATAAATATTTACAAAACTCTTAAATGTATTTACACTATAGCGGGAGAAGATGTTATATTTATTATTGAGGACCAAGGAGCAGTACAATTAATTCTTTTGTGAACACCTGAAAATGTCTTTTTCTTTTGTTGTTTATTATTGTTGCAGTTGCTGTTAAATTGAGCTACTTGAGTTTTTTGGGCGACTAAATAAAGCTGGCAAACTTTTGAGCTGACTAAACTTTGAGCGGCGTTTTTAAAACTTTCTGACAAGTTGACAGATTGCTCTGGCCTTCTTGTTTTTGGACCCAAAGAACCCAAGTTTCCGGGAAAGTGTGAGGAAAATCGAAAAGTTCGGGAAACCCAAATCAGCCGAAGAAAAGGAAAATCATTCATCAAGTTCGGCCAAGAAATGCGTTGTAAAATATATTTAATTAAAGGCAGCCGAAGTACACGCTAATAAATAAAACTTCGGTCAAAGGCCAGCGGAAAGTGAACTGAAACTGTATCGGGTTCGAAAAGTTTCAATGACTAATTTAGTGCGAAATTGATACAAATTCAATCGACTGAACAAGAGCTAGTGAAAGGAAAAAGTCGGGAAAGAGCTTTATTAAACTGTCAGTCTAGGAAACTAGTTTTCTCCAACTTGATCTGATCAATAACGAAACTAATTGTCTTAATAGCTATATCAACGAGTAAAGTTTTGGAGGAGTAGTTGAGAAATTGGGGAAGGAAACACTTAACGCTTATCACAAAGTAACGCAACGCTTGGAGCGTTTAGTTGATGCCTTCTGTACAGTTTAACATATAGTATTTACAGCAGCGGTCAAAATATTAGCAGGGACTTTAAAAAGGTACTTCCGAAAACTAGTCTTAAAGAACATAAAATGTTTTTCTCTCTTTAAAAGAGTTTTTGAAAAAGTAAAGTTCTAATATAATTAGGAAACCCATAAAATATTTTAAAGTATTTGACAATATTCTTTTATAATAAGCGTGCGAATTTTATATTTTCTATAAAATATTTTAAAAAATCTTTCAGTGACCCAATCCAAAGGACATTCTTACTATTATTTTGACCAAAGCTGTTATTCCGGCTATTCCTATTTACAAGACTAGTGGACTAGGCTAACACTTTTCCCTGGACCCACTCTCATCGATTTTCCCCGGACACAGCCTCAGAATCCGGAGGAGACGTGTCCCAGTTTCTTGTTGTCCGGCAGCGTCCAGTCGTATCCAATGGATGTGTTATTGTTGGTGGATGAGTTCGTGGTGGATGCCGATCTCTGCATTTCGCGCGCGGGAAAGTAGACGACGGGACCAGGCGATGGAGCCCGATTCCGCTTGATCTTCACCAGGCCTGGTGACCCCGACACCTGGGTCAGTCGTACGTTGTTCAGCGAATTATTGCCAACGCCACCACCGCATCCCCCCCCAACCCCGCCGGGTCCGCCGGTGGCCACCAGGTAGGTGGTGGTGGTGCTCCGCTGGGTTCCGTGCCTCGAGAAGCGGCCGGAGGATCGGTGGTTCAGCGTCCCATCGCCGTTGTTCGATATGGAGCTCTCGTAGTGGATGAGATCCGGCTGGTCACGACTCAGGCGTCGCTTGAAAAAAATGAGTAAAAAAATGCGCTTGAACTTTTCGCCAAAAATGATGTAAATTAGAAAATTGACGCTGCTGTTTATCGTGATCAGTAGATTCGAAATCTTGGTTATCTTGTGATCGATTGTGCTGTAGAAGGCCTCCGATATGTTGAGTACCAGCGGTAGGAAGTTCAGCATAAAGAAAACTATCACCACACACAGCAGCATTGTGGCCAGCCCGATTTCCCTTCTCTCCGATCTCGACAATCGCTGACGCTCCCTGTTGGCCCTCTTCACCTGTCTGTATATCAGACAATTCAGTATGGCCAAGGTGAGAAAGGGTATTATGTAGTTCACGATCAGGTAGCACCAGTGTATGTAGATGTTGATATAGGCCTCCGATCTCCTCAATCTCGAGGGTCTCACGCAGTGGAGTATTACATCTGTGCCCGGTTCGGGATAGGTTATGGTTAGAACCTCCCAAAATCGGGGCATATTGTAGGCCAAGGAGAAGCACACACACACTATGAAGTAGATCTTGGCTCGGCCGTAGGTACAGAGGGCCCTCGCTTTTAAGGGATGGCAGACGGCGACATATCTCTCCAGGGTCACCGTGAAGGTCATGTATATACTGGCCGTCTGGGCTATCATGCCTATGGGAAAGACCGCCGGCGAAATAAAAGGATACACGTAGTTGTAGTACCCGAACAGATGCCCCGTGTACGGATATATGGAGGGTATTCCGAACAGCAGTATTGAGGTGATAATTAGCACGGTATCGCAGCGGGCCAAGCCAGTGAGTAAGTAGTTAATACTCGATCTCATCTGGGGTCGGGAGAGGATTATCATGGAGATAATGTTGCCCAGGATGCCGAGGACTCCCACGATATTTATCAGTACGCCGCAAACCCAGAACTCGATGCGGTTGTTTTCCAGTGATGGGTTGTACACATCCTCGCAGATGCGCGTCCAATTGGGATCCGCATCCAGACCCAGGTCCTCGTAGTGGGGATACTGCAGATCAGTTTGCACCTCCGTGTGGTTGAGAATGACGTGCAGGCTGGGATGGTTGGTGTGGTTCTGGGGGAACAGATCGTACCGAACCGTTGGCCCCTCGGTGGCCACGACGCTGGCCAGGAACTCGTCCTCGCTGATGGCTCCTCCATAGTCGTAGTCCGTGGGCGGCGGTGGCATAACTCCCGGCGAGGGTAGCTCCAGGCGGAGGAGCAACCGGGCAACGGCTGCTCCACTCATGGCTGCACCACCACTGGCTTCTACTGACCCACTTCCCCGATCCGCAATCCTACTCGAGTCCTGGCCGTAACATTTGCACAGCTGATGGGAAACTTTCGCACGAGCATCAATTCTGCGGCCACAGGTCGGGTACTTATTGTTGGCTCTGGCTCTTTGGTCTCGGGTCAGGGGTCACGAGCACCTGGTGACGATGTCCTTTGTCCCGGCTTTCGGCCGGCGTCGTCGACACTTTAAGCTGCAAAATAGGAAATGAAAAATGGAAGGTCGTTCAGTACAAGCTTGCAGGTTCAGCACTGAAAAGTAACTTATGTAAATAATAAAGGACATTTTTAAAATATTTAAAAATATTTTGAAACACAAATGCTGTCGTAAAAATATATTTAATTTTTTTTTATACATATATTTTTTATACATATATTTTTTATATTTTGATTGTTGGTTATAAAACATTGGGTATTTTATTACATATTTATACATAGATTAAGATCTTTTTATAAAAGAACCAACGCAGATGTAATAATTTTTGTAAATATTGCTTAAGAAAACCATACATTATTAACAACCTTTTTAGCGGAATTTTCTTCGGTGTATTTGAGCAAGGTAACTTAGGTTATATCGATTAACAACAAGAAGGTTTCCCCTGTTCCCCCAAACAAACTTATTTGCTTGGCAGTTGGTGTGGAAATAAGTAAGATATATGTATGTTTGCCTGGGTTCGCATTATAAATGTCTTTGGTGTCAATTGCTGGCCTCCTCTTGTTGTTTAAAAGGAAGCCTAATTGATGCCTGCTTTTACAGGTAAATTTGTAACAATTAGTTCTATAATTAGAACAAGAATATTGCGTTTCAGAATGATTTGGCCATTTATTATGCTTGGCTACGTCAAAAGTGTAATTTTCTTAAAATTAACTATTCCAAGAAGACAAGAAAAGGGAGTCCTTTTAACTCCCTTAGGAATATATTCTAACGACGTGGAAGGAAATTAGAGTAAATGCTAAGAAATTTGATGAAATTAAGTACAAATGAAGCTGATTTTCAGAACACAACTTTGCTATTTTGTTAAAATCTTTTAAGTGTGAAATCATTTGTTATGAAAAAACTGAATTATTCAATAGATTATTTTAGTATTATAAATAACGATAAATATCAAAATACTCTGTTAATCAGCACTTGGATACTACAAAAATGCATCATGTTCATTTATATTTTATTATCTGCTTTTTTCATTACATACAAATTATCTGCTCATATAAATATAATCAAATTTTTGCCATCAGCCTGTCAATTTTGATAGTTACCTGTATCTACAAATATAAATAGCATTTACAGCTAAAGCAAACCACAAAATGTAATCTTCATTATAAGGACTACCCAAAACTAACAGCACATTAGTCGGAAACAGTTTTGTGTCCCGAAAAGGATTGCCACTAATTGCCATTGAAATTGGTTTTTGCTGAATAGAGTGTTTCGATTTCTATTGGCCATTATCCCTTAATGAAGGTCCTGTGTTTGTCACACTCTAATGATTTAATTCACTTTATTTGTTCTCGGCCTTATCGAATTGTCTGGCAACAAGTGTGGGCACTAAATCATTTAGGGGTTTTGGCTGGCACTAAATATGTCGTGGCCACGTGTAAATATCACGAATTCCCACACCGCCGAGCCCATTGAGTGTCACATTTTTGACACATCAATCAAGCTTAAGTGGCCAAACCAAAATTGGTGTGTTGTATACACACACCCACACCTCCATCTATTTGGACAACAAACAAATACACAGATACAAAAAGAATGGGGCCAAAATGCGACTGATAGCTCTTCAAGTGGTCAAGCAAATCAGTCAAAGCACACGCCCATATAATATTGTATCTGTAAGATGGGTACTGCGAGGAATATATAAATCTTATTAATCTTATATAAGCCCTGGAAAATTATACATAAATAGTTTTGACAACCTATTTTAAAATTGGATATTTAAAGGTATTAAAATGTTTAATGTTTTATTAAAACAATGGTTCTCTTTTTTTGTTATTTATTATTGAAAAAAGTATTTATACTAAACAAGATTATCTACAAAAATTCAGGAAGTTTTTTATGATCAAAATTCCCCTCAGTGAGCATAAACAGGAGTTCTGTGTGACTTATTCCCTTGATTGCATAAAGAAATCAATATACATTCCCATGCTGAATGCGATTGTGAATCAATGCTGACGTAATTTATGGCCAGGTTAGTTAAACAATAAGTGCGGCAAGTGCTTTTGTTGATATGATACATGTAATTGTGGCAATGGGTGTTTGCGATGTTTGCGGTTTTGCTCCGTTAACCACAGAGTGCAGAAGACCAGAACAAATGGAGGACAAAGGACGATGGGCACATGCACAGGTCACACGCTGCGTATGCGTGATATTTGGTGAATTTGCATTTGTTATCTGGCATGCAGCAGCAACATTTTGATTAAGTGGCAGTGTCTGCTGCAGTTGTTCGCATGTTAAGTGGTCAGCGATTTGCGGTCATTGGACTGCAGGTGTCGTTAAGGACTGAAGGCCCATTCTACCCCGAAAGTTCCATTGTTTCGACCCTGGGGCCCTAATGCGATTATCACAATTAGAGGGGAGAATTGAAGAGCTTTCTGGGCGAGGGAGGGGAGTATTTTTCGTAGCAACTGTCCTGGCAATTATAAGCGCAATTATCTTTAATGCCTGTGACCCTTTTGCCACTCTTGACGGCCTGCACGTGTCCGGTCTTCGTTGCTCCGCCTCCGTGTGGCTCACACATTTACTTTTTACGGCGCTGACATTGGTAAATCGCCCACACGACCAGTCCCGAAATTGCTTTTTGCCAGCCGGGCCAAAGCAGAACCAAAAAAACACTCTATCCTAGCCAGCAATTTTTCCTCACAGCTGGGTTTATTGCGGCAGTTCTGGTATTTGGAATTCCCCACCACTTCTTTTTTGTCACCCGGAACAAAAAAACGGAAAACAGAGGCTTTTCGGTTTCACTGCCGTTTGGTCTTTGTTACTTTGGCAGGCGTTTTTTCGGCTTTTGTTGTTTTTACATGTTCTTCGGAAAAACAGTAAACATCAAAGACTCTTTCGAGGATGATGAGTGCTTTCCGTATGTCCTTTCCATATATTGAACTGCCCCAATACGCAAAAATATATCAACTAAAATGGCTTGCAATATGATTTTACCAGGGGGCATTTTAATTTATTTTTTATTGAGCTCAAAGAAAATTTGAATTTAATTTAAATAAGTCAATTATTGGGAAAATATGCTTAAAAAATGTTAAAGCCATTAAACCATATTCCTTAAAATTCATTGACTTTGATAAAAATAAACAAGACAATAACGTTGTCTGAAAATATAATTGAAGTATAAAAGATAAACTTTCATAAATTTATTAAACGTTATTTAAACTAAAATTCAAAAGGAGTACAAATTCTAAAGTCAGTGAGAAGGATCAACTGCAATTCCAAAAAACCATTAACAATCCTCAGTTTGGGGAAACCGCTTTTTACAGCTTTCTGAACGGCTGAATGAACCATAAATACAGCTCAGATTACGAGGCTTAACCACTAAAAGCTGACTGAAATCTACATGCAAGCCATTCAAAAAAACTTTAAGCTTTTAAACCCTTCAAAAAAACCGAGGGCAAGAGTTGTGTGAACTTTGACTGAGCCATACAAGTTTTTTTAGTATGGGTATAAATGGTTTTCCCTGTTCTCTTTTTTTAAATACTTTATGAATAAAGTGCTGAAAATGCACCTTGTTGGGCTAATTGCACTTTCAAGTGCGGCAGCAATTAAATCCAATTGGTATAATTAAATGGAATGTTATTTACAGCCGAGTGTTATAGCCAAATCAATGGCAGGATAATTAGAAAAGACACGTCGCATCCTTTCACTTTTCATGTCGCCCGACAAATAGTTTCAATTAATGTTTCATTCTGTGAACGACATCAAGCTTAATTATTCAGAAAGCAATTTGCATGTGGAATGTTTCTTGGCCATCAATTTTCCTTTTTGTTTTCCCATTTTCTCTACTTTTGCTTTGTTGGATTTTCATAAGTGCAGTTGGCTTGGTGTGGAAAATCCTTGTTTAGTTTGGCGCCGAATTGTCTGGATTGTGTCATTTTCATTTGGCTGGGATTTCTGGCATGTGTCGTGCAGATTTGTTTTCCTTGTTTAAATTGAAATAAACCGAGAGTATTCGATTTGATTCAAACGAACGTAAACTTGTTACTGATAGCTTGGCTGGTGGTAATCATTAATTAAGGGGCACAGTAAATTAGAGACATAAATATCCTGGGCAAGCATTAATTTGAAAAGAAAACATCGATACCAAATTGTATTCTTTATTGATTAATTCATTTCTTTTGTTTAGGAATACAACTTCGGCTTTCTCGTTAATAATAAATTAAAATTGTTTATCTAAAAAAATTTTAATCAAATTAACAATAAAATATTAAAATTACAATTATTTAATTTATAAATACAGTTCATATTCATTAGCAAAAATTGAAATTTATTTACAATGTACACATATTTATATAATAAAACAAAAAGAAAATGAAAATCTCACAAAACCACTATAAATCGACACCTCTGCTTCGGCTATATTTCACTCAACATTCTGACATTCTTACTAAATTTATTTAATTGAGCAGTCTAAGTATATTAACTTATGTTTGCCTTCCACTTTTCATTGTTGTTCCATGTGCCCGCGGAATTCGCTTTACTTATAGACATATAGCTTTGGATTTAGTGTTTTCTGAACGCAAAATTTATAGAATTGAGAGTGCTCAGCCGCATGGTGAGCATATAAAGCCAAATAAAAAATAAAGCATATAAAAGTCAAAGATTCTGGTTGGCGGCACAAAATGAAAACACAGAATTATAATTATTATATTCGTAGAGCAAGAGAGAAAAGTGAGCTCTTTGCGATTTATTTTTAGTTGACAGTTTCAAGGCTTTTGCTCTCGACAATCTGGCAGTCGGAACCAAAGGAAAACGCTGGGAAATAAAGAAAAGCGACTTGGCCCAAACCAGGGATGGCTATGAATGTCCAGCCCGGTTTTTGTTTGGTTGGCCCCAGTCATTTGCATACTTCTGTTGCAATTTCGGTTTTAATGAGCATCCTGCCGAGGTCCTGGGATTCCCAGAAGGCATTCGCCATCCAGGACCTTTAATTGTCGGAATTCACACAATTTGATTGCTCAATGGCCAGGTGCTGAATGCTCTCCGTAGAGCAAATGATTTATGCTTAAACGCGTTCGTTACTCTTTTTACAGAGAGAAAAAAGGTATTTTTAAATTTGATTGATTCAGAATAACAGTGATAAAATATGTTTAATAATCCTATATTTATTTATTCTATAAAGGCATATGGCTTTCATCATTAATGTATTGGGAAGGTGGGCTGTATATATTTTTAATTGCTTTGTTTATTATAATAGGTGTTGGCCAATACCCAATTGTTAATGTTGTTTATACAAAGTGGCATTAATTTTTTCACAGTGCTATAAAGCATTAACAATTGGTTAAGCCAGTGATATTCCATTTTTTTCAGTGATGTCTCCTACTTTTCTATTTAATGGCCCACGCGGTTGTTTCCCTGAATTACTGCGTTTAGGGTAAATAATCGCTGCATTGTTGCTTGCAAAGTACCACGCGTCGTATACTTAATCATTGAGACATTAAGTAGCAGCGAAGGGGAAAAGGCTCAAGATCTATTTGCTGGCAGCATTTAACCCAAGGCCGAGAAAAATCCACTGCTGCTATCCATTTTTCCGCTGAGTCTAGGTTTTTTCTCTTCATCTGCACGCTTCTCTCAGTTTTATTTTTTCAGCTCGTATGCAAATGAATTTGCAGCATTTAGTTAATTAATATGCATTTTGTGGATAAGAGAAATGCATGTGAATAAATTTGAACGGCACTACCTGGGAAATATGCTGAATAAAAAGATGTGGCATAGAAATTTACTTTACAAGTACTTTTGTATTTATTTAAGCCTAAGGAATGCTGCCGAAAACTTTGTAATTCATTTTCATGGTGTACTTCTTACTTAAATCTTTCTACCATCTCTTATTAGGTTTCTGCTTTTAATTAAAATTTAAATCCTTAGAACTTATTGCTTCAACTGCTGAAAGTCAAAGTTTGTCAACAACAGAATAAAATAAAAGTAACATTTAACGCTCCAAGCTAGGTTATTTAATTTAATAATTGATTAAATAATATTTATTTGCACATATTTTGATTGAAGTGTTAGGAAAGTGCAGACAATATAAAGAAATAGGTGAACAAAAAATGTCTTTGACAAAGTTTGGCTTTCTGAGAAAACTTGCATTACCTTGGGCCAATTTAGCCCTTTGATATTCATGTTGTGATGAGGGCTATTACATTTTTGTTTAATTGCTATTGTATATGGTAAAATAAAGCTGAAAGGGGGAAATTCATTCGTTGGTTTTTATATTTCTTTACAAAAAAAATGATGCACTTTGCTAATCCAATATTCCTTTACATTTTTATTGAATTAAATGTGAAAGACATTTACAAAGAAAATCTTAGATTTGTTATTAAATTAAATGTGGGAGTAAACCTTAAATAAAAAAGGTTATTAAATAATAATGTTCCCTTACAGGGAAAAGCTTTCATATTGTTATCAAATTGTATAGAATTCGATAAGTGGGTGTGTAATATTTTGTACAGTTTGTTACACCATTACAATAAAGCATTCTTCGCATGATGTTTTTCTTTTGAATTCGTATTTTATAATAAAAGCGAGAAACTGAGGAAGACGCTTTCACTGGAAAGTTTTATGGAAATCGAGTGTGTTCGACCGATTGCATCTCTTGGATGACCCGTCAGCGACAGAGAGTCCTTCTGGCTCGCCTTCCCCAGACAATAATAAAGAATGCCTTTGTGGAATATTTTCAGTCGACAAGCCACATGAGAGGTCCCAGCGCAATAAATTAATCTTTTTAATATTCAACATGCTGCGGCTTATCGACATGGAAATCATGAGGATTTTCCACACCCAAGGATGCTAATAAAAAAATCCACTTGACATTTGCTTTCTTAAGGAAAACGCATGTTTTATGACACACGTTTCTGTGTTGTTTTTTTAATGGGCTTATTAAGCCTTATTTGCTTACCTTGGGAATTTAATTTACAACTCGTGTGTCTGCAAGATATTCGCATATTCCCATTTGCATATCTCTGCGGCGACAATGTCAACAATCAATGCCAAGGGATTGTCGGCGTGATGGGGTTAATTAAGTTGGAATGGAATGATCTACAATTCGATTTGGGGGGCTGAGAGTTCTTTGGCTTCCTCAGTTTTCGGCGAAGATAATTAGCCAATGTGATTTCACGTTACGCCTCCGAAAAATTCTTCGGGGAGCTTTTTATCGATGCTGCTCACTCACACACGCCAGAATATATTTAATATATTTATTTATAAATTAATGCGCTGCTGGCAGGCGATTTCACTTGATTATATACTAAGTGGTGATTATTGAAACACTTTCTCCGTTTCGTTTTGAATAAACAAAACTTGGTTTTTATTTATTTAGTGGCAAGTGCCAGGTGAATATCGGTGCACTCTCACTCTCGTTTCGGGCACTCGCTCTCCCGTGCGTATGAGTGATATTTTTAAATATTTCGAATTTCGTTTGCCGAACGCTTTTCCTGGCGCGAACGCGTTGAAAGCTGTCTGCCAACTGTGCCGCCGAATTTTCCGCTTAGTTTTTCCGGCTGGCGCCTAGTCGCAATGTTGCATGTTGCCGCCCCGCAGCAATATATGTTGCCGGGTGACAATGGGCATGCGCCGCTGAAATGTTGCTGGTTCTTGGGGGAAATTCATTCATAAAGCAAACTGGCGCCTTCATTACTGCAATGCAAGTTGCATGTTGCCGCAACACTGCAATAACCATTGCACCCAGTGAAAGTGCCCGTCTGTCTATTTATAAGGCAGCCAAATGTCGTAAGGCGAACAATCAAGTTTTATACCCTCCATAATGACCACAACGACCCAGTTTGTGTTTGTGCAATTGAGGAACGCCTAGACAACACCCGTATATCATTCGCTTACCCTCCGGAAGTGCACCACGAAACTCTGATGGGTGAGATAAAATCTACACTCTGCGTGGGTGAAGTCGCTCGAGGAAATTAATTTAATGTTTATTGTTTGGGCTGCAGAAGACCGAGCATTGTTTTCAACGGAAGTGGGCGAAGGATAAGCCAAGTGGTTTTCGAAAGTGCCATGTCCGAATATAGCCAGTGGTTGCCAAAGTTATTTTGGCAGCGGTCACAAGTCAATGGGGGATTTTAATTGCATTGATATGGCTGTGTACCATTTTTTAAAGTTTTATTGCATTTAAAACCAATTATTAATTATTAACAAAAACATGCAAATTAAATATATTTTCTATTACATTATATAATTATAATTTTGCTTTTAAAGTTTTAATTTTTATATTCTTTTGTTTGAATTAAACAATTGTTAAATTTTTTAAGTGCCTATAATTTATTATACTACATTTCCTTTCACTTTATTTCTTGGTGTATTAGCGAGTAAATGCCATTTGAAAACCTTTTGAACTCTAACATTTTCGTGAATAATATTTTGAACTTTGCTATTTTATGATTGATAAGATCTATTGGCACAAATGCATTTATCAAACTTGACGATAAATTATCCCCCACACTTATTGTATTTATAATCTGTTGCTAAAGCTGTTAAAGTCTTCCCACTTTTATGAATACTGAGTTGATGATTTTCAGTTATTTCCTCGTGATATATTTTTTGAATATTTCTTGTACATTAATTTTTTGGCTTTTCGTTGGAGCCCTCAAACTTGATCCGTTGTTGGCATGTGCCTGAGTTTTTAGGCTTTTTCGTCGGCTGAAAAGCCATAGAAAAGGCGGCGAAACTTGCAAAGCTCAGTTCAGAGACAACGCGGCGGATTATGGCCCGCTGATTTATTTTTCCTTTGGGTGTTTCCTTCCCTTCCTGCACCTGTCAGTGCGATGGCTTTCCTTGGGCCCGACAGTCGAAATACATTTTTAATATTTTCATTTCCCAATAAGACGGCTGCCTCGCCGGCTGACAGATGATGTTTCCTTTCGCCCCAAAGACAACAATTTAGAAAGGAAGCCTGGCTTCTCGTGGGTGGCCATGCCAATCAATGGCATGACGCGCCAAAGAGTTTTCGTTTATTTGCCTCGCTCTTGACACTTTTACCGCCCGGCGATATAAAAGTTTTTTAATAGAATATCCGTTGACCAGTAGAACGAAACCTTTTGGGGTCTTTCAGATTAATCACCCCTACATTTCCACTTGGCTTAACCTTTATGACCCGACCCACTGCGAATCCACTTGACTCGCACAATTACACACAAATCCAAACCGCCCACCGCCAACCAATTTATTGGCAGCTGACCATTGGCTTACAGAAAAAAGTTAAGTCTCACATGGATTCAGTGGCAGATTTACGGACGTAACACACTCTCAAAGGCGGGTCTTTAAAAGTATTTACATATGTAAGCGTGCGAATAATTGTTTTATTGAGTTTTCATAATTAAACGAAAATATAACGAAACCGAAACTTAAGTTAACAATTTGGAGCTTTTGGCTAAAAAATACGTTTTTTAAAGGTTTTTTTGTTTCTAACTTGGCAAAAACACTACGCACAGCCAAAATAGTTGTGTGCTTAAGGGTTGCTTCCAGGTTCATTTGAAAAAATTTTCTACCCATTTTCGTCATTGTTGTGGTCTATAACTTTTCTCGAAATCTGAAAGGACCAGAAATGGATACTCTAACCTTTTTCCCAATTACAAAGGACTTACCTTTCCATGATCAGCTCAATGGTGCTGCGCTTGAGAATGAGCAGAGTAAAAACGATAAAACCAAAGCCATCATGAAGATATTTGAAAATCAAAGCGAACAACTGCCAAAACTGGTTGGTATCAATAAAATACTGACTAACATCCAGGATCCATGACACGCCCATCATGGCAGAGATTCTCAGAAACTGTAGATAACTAAGTTTAAAGTATGGACTGAGTATTAGTTTGCTTAAAAAATTCCAAAGCAAATATGGCTTACGTCTGACTGTCGAAATTGAAGCAGGTTGTCGTTGCCTTCTTGTCTTGAGCAAATCTCCCTATTTCTTTCTTTACTTTCCAAATGTGAATTGCTGTGAAGATAAACTTGATCACATTAAAGGTGCCTAGAATTAGCAAAGGTCCATGGTAGTATATCCAGGCAGAGTATGTATCAACTATGAACGAAAGTAGTTGGTTAAACAGGATGACAAGCTTAATTTACCTCCACTAAAAACCCACATTTAATGGAGCATGAAGTATAACCAATTCGGGGTATCCAATTCCATGCATTCGGATCCTTCTCCCAAATTTTGTCAATCAAAAAGATGATTACGGTCGATATGGCAGCTGTGACCCAGACAAAAGCGCTGTATTTCAGAAACCGATATCGAGGTTCACTGCGTCTGACCGACTTGAACAATTTGCACATATGATAACTGATGACAGAAAGCCAGAGATTATAGGCCATTCTGAAGAAGTACGAACTGTAACCTGCGTTCGAGCAATAAATTATTAAAGAACATAAAGATTAAATAGTCGGTTAAATATATGATCGTAGTTCGAATTGGTTTTCAACAACTTACCTGCTGCAGAGCAAATGTCGCTTGATAAACTAAAGTAATCCAGTAGGAAAATGAGGTACACCATACAAATGCTGAAAAGGCTGAAGATAATGCACTTGCCGAGGATATTCCGAAGTTTCTTTACGAAAATATACACTACGATGGTGAGGATATAGCATATCATTGAGATAACTATCACTGGAAATTGAAACATGGTGAAGCAAATTAAGAAGGGGAAGTAATTTACCTTACGCTCAAAAGTCGCTGGGATCATTTTTCCAGTGTAGGTGTGGCGAACAAGCCATATGGACTTTGGCAAGTCTAAGTAGGACTGATAGGGATAAAGGCAGTAATCGCCTTCGTACAAATCGAATTCCAAGGAGAATAGGAGAAATGTACCGTCCTGAAGAGCTCGGATGAGAAAGGAAAACAGATGGCAACCCGAAAGACTAACCTCTAGCAATCTGTACTCATTTTCCCGAAGGTTGAATAGCTCATCGCAAAACTGAAGCGGTTCCCTCATCACGATCATATCGGCAATGTTGTATTGCACTTCCTCCTCTGAAATGGATTCGAGGGTTACGTTCAGATAGGGACTGGCATGGGCCAGCACATCTTCCAAGTCATCGTTGCAGTCTCCATTGGCCAACATATTCTTAAGGTGACAGCAAAACCGCACAGAAAATGGAAAGTCCGCCCTCGATTGCCCGGTGATGATTATAAAAAAAATGGTTCCTAAATATTGCCAATGCAGCTGCATTGTAAAGCGATGAATCTGCTAAGTGGAAAATTAAATTCAACTAACTTTTGTTGGAAACGCAATTGCATTCAAATTTAAGAGCAAAGAAACTAAGACGATATCGTATTCCCTAAAGAACAATACATCCACAATCGCTTTCGCCCAAGGCGTTTTCTTATGCTTAAAAAAAAGTAAGGAACAAAAATAAATTATTGAACCCCTTTTGAGGCCGAAGGCCATTTTGATAAAATTCCCTTTCCACACATAAATTTTTTAAAAATTTGCGAATATAAAATAATGTAGGTTGCTGCAGTAAACTACAATCAGGGGAATTTGAAATAACAAAATAAAATATTTTAAAGTTTAATTAAACCCGAGGTCACTTTGGCTATATTTTATTTATTTTTTTATTATTTATCACATCATTAAAGTACGGCTTAAAAAATTGTGAGTAAAGAGGGAAATTGATTTTTATTTCCACCTGATTATATAACTAATACAACTAAACAAAGACAAAAAGTCGTATTTTTACTGATAGAACAGTCTCTAAAAAAATGTCGGTTACATAGGAGATTCCACTTCTTGGGAAAAATTCAATAAGATAATTTTAATGAAGAAAGTACATTTTTCTGTGTATAAATTCAGCTTCCGGCCTTTTTGATTCTCCTTCCGTTTGTCGTTGTCTTAAAATAAGAACAGGAAAAATGTATATTCACATATTTTCGCTTTCGTCATCGATTTGCGGAACTGCATTGCAAGATGCAGATGTTGAGTGTCTGGCTTTTTGCTTATATTTATTGTTTTTCTGTTCATGGCAAGAAAATCAAAGCTCTTGGAAATGTCGACACTGTTCGACAGCTTGTGACATATTCAAATTAGTTTATAACCGATTTTTCCAATTGCGATGTGCTTTTGTGGACTGGGGAACGGATGCCAAAACCATGTGCCACCCAAGATGAATGTGGATAACTCCACGTTTCTACCTCTTCTGCAATCTGCTTTCATGACAGATGGCAATTGATCTGAAATTGACTTTCAGCCATAAACTAAAATAAATTAACACGGAGATGGCACGAAAAATACAAAATAACTTGTGAACTGAATTTTTATGGTTCGTTTGCTTTATTTCTGCCATGAATATAAACTTAAATTAACTACTACCGAACACGTAAAAGACAGTCTGGTAAAGTTATCTATTAATTCATTTAAAAGCATTAATAGATTTGCATGAAGTTGGTTTATATTTATAAGCCTTAACTTAAGTAATCCTAAAATAAGTCGCATGAATAAATTAAACACTACGTTTAGGTGGACATACACCGCCTTTAACTTAATTTATTTTAAATTGTATAAATTTAAATTTCACACAAAGTAAATTATTATGTAGTGTACATAATGGTTATCATTTGCATAATTGAGTGTCTCGTTTAGGTTGTGCGTAAATTGACCCAGATTATTTTGGTTATATAAATGGAAAGTCTTGGCCAAGAGACAATCTTTGTTATAAGTTGGGTAAGAAAGGTTATTTGACAAAACAAAACTTAGCTTAAGACTTAAGTCCTCCCCAAAGCACTTGCAATTTCTGATGCTCGACATTTACATAAACTGAAGAGTAGTTCCTGCTAAGCGGTTTACCTTTGACCTCCAGGGAAATGGGAGTTGATTGAACACCTATTTCAACTGGGGTTATCAATTGACTGTTTTTTTAAGTATCCTGCCGCAGGAGCAGAGCCTTGCCAAGTGCTCCATCATAGTCGGCACTCACTAGAAGGGCCCAGGAGTGACTCAGCCAATCCGCAGTGACCTTTCTGCATGGCTGCTTCTGCTCTGGCAGCTCCAACTGAAAGCTCAATATAATAAATTCAAACAGAAATCAAATACAATAAAAACTTGGCACATCAACGGAACTTGTCTCCGTAAAATAATGACTGAAAAATGGAAAAAACATCTGGTCGGACGGTCGTCCATAATTAAATGAAAATGTCTGCAAGCAAATATATATTTATATATATTATATGGCGTGCAATAAAGTGCCGACAGTCATAAACAATAACACAGCAAATAAATAACGCATTTGCTATTATAAATCCTCCATGCGAGTCCATGTCCTTTGTGCTGCTGCAAATGGCGGCCATTTGCATAAATGAGGGACTAAGGAGCAGCTACGTCATTGTTTGCAGTCAGTCTGAAAAGTTTTTGCTGCCTTCACAAAGGGGGGAAATTCAGATGGCTCCCATTTTAGTTTTATCTCGACGCCGCCATCGCCTCAGTTCCAGACATTAGCACTAATATGCATAAACATGTCTGTAGGTATGTATAATTTTTATGTTTATTACATTCCCCAGGCGATTTTGAGTATAATAATAGCGCCGACAAGAACTGGGTCTTCAGGTTACCCTGTTGGCTTTCAGTTATTTTATTTATAGGGCGGAGCTTGGCATGTAATTTTGGTAGAAGCTAACACAGAGAACTTATTAACTTGTGCATTTAATAGACTTTAATTCATTTAATTCAATTATTTTCGTCTTAAAACATCATTTTTTTTGATAATGTTCTTTATTGGGCGACAGTTTTATAATATTACATTATTACCAACAATCTTTAAATATTTCGAGACTATTGTTAATACGGAAAAAGTATTAATTACAAAAGAATGTTTCCTTAAAATAAAACGGAAAGATATTTTGATATTTTTTGAAATAGTAACATTAATTATTTAATATATCTCAAATTCCTTAAAGAGTCTTAAAAGTCTTTCACCAATACCTTGATTTTCTGTTGCTTCTTTTACGATTTAGGTTTTTAGTTTCAGTACTTTTTAAATACATCCCTTCAAAATATTTGGTAATTTCTAATAAAAGAACCTTGTTTTATAAACTTC